>CM061265.1:4645128-5245128 GCA_030848825.1 Tadarida brasiliensis
ACAAGTGGAAGCATATACCATGTTCATGGATTGGAAGAATTAATATCATTAAAATGTCCATACTACCCAAAGCAATCTATAGATTCAATGCCATCTCTATTAAAACACCAATGGCATAATTCATAGATCCAGAACAAATACTCCAAAATTTTATATGGAACAAAACAAACAAACAAACAAAAAACCCAAATAGCCACAGCAGTCTTGAAAAAGAACAAAGTAGGAGGGATCACAATACTGGATATTAAGTTATACTACAAAGCCATTGTAATCAAAACAGCCTGGTACTGGACCAAGAACAGGCATATAGATCAATGGAACAGAGCAGAGAACCCAGAAATCGACTCAAGTCATTATGCTCAGTTGGTATTTGACAAAGGAGGCAAGAGCACACACTGGAGCAAAGACAGCATGTGCGACTTCCGGAGACTCGAAGGCAGCCGGAGGAGGGAGAAAGCCTCAGGTGGATGAGAGGAGGCTTCAGGTGTGCCCTGATTAGAGCAGAACTACGTGTTGAATCTCCGTGGTGGGTGTTAGTATACCTCATTTTTCAACTTTTACGCAGATTAGAAAAATTCCAGAAGAGCCAGAAAATGCTAGATCTGCAGTTTTTATTTAAATATAACACTGACAATGGGGAAAAAAAGGAGAAACATCTGTAACAAAAATAAATTAATAAAAAAATAATAAAAACAAATAAATAAATATAACACTGACAACTGCAGGAAAACCCACTGTTTTATTTCTATTTAGATATTTCTTTTTATGGAGCAGGCCCGAGGGTCAGGGGTCTGTCGCCACGGCCCATTGAGCTGGTGGCCCAGCCCCAGCAGGAGTAACCACCCTGCCTCCGGCACCCGACAGAGTTCCACATCTTAGCTGAAAGCAGCTTCCTGGGCGGCCAGCCCAGTGCCCGGCTTCCCGGCCCAGGCCCTCCTCACACTCACTCGGCCTCGCCTTGGGTGGAACTGGCCTGCACTCTTTTGGGGGTGCTCTCCATCTCCAGGAGCAGCTGCCACGTCACCGTCACGAGTGGCTAGCACAACGCTACCCCCGAGCTTTGGCCATCAGCCCCGAGGTCAAGACAGCCACACAGGCTGAGTACCAATGAGGTGTCTGGATTTGTATTTTTTCCCTAAGGGAATTGATCAATCAACCGATCTGTGTCTAGCTTCCGAGCACAGGTCGCCCTTCTCACCTCCTCGCCAGCACCAGGGTGTCCTCGATCACGACGCTAGCCTCCTCCCTGGGCCTGGCCTCTCTCTGGACTACAAGCAGCAGGAGAGACCGTGTCAAAACTGAGACATTATCTCTGCTCAGGATCCCCAGTGGCTCTTTATGTCTCTCAGGGGAAAGTCGGAGTATTAAGCATGGACTACAAGGCTGCAGGTCCCGGGTCAGCAAAGTACAGCCCATGGGCCATATCCAGCCCGCAGCCTGCTTTTGTATGATGTATTGGAACACAACACACGTTTGTTCACGACTATCTATGGCTGCTGTCCTACTACCACGGTTCTCACGTGGCCACCCTAGATGTTGCCATGAAGATATTCAAGCAGCCCCGGGGAGAGGCCCCCTCAGAAAGCCGCTAAGGCCCAGCCAACAGCCAGCACTGCGCTGCGGCCAGGGGTGCACTGCCTTGGAAGGGGGTCTCCAGCCCTGAGCCTGCAGCTGGCTGAGGCCCCAGCTGGTGTCGACACCAAGTGCCCAACTGAGCTTTTCTGAAAGCGCCCGACCCACAGACTCTGTAAGCATATTCGGTTGTTTTCTGTCACTACACTTGCAACAGAATTGCTCGTAATTCCACTCTGCCTTTTTCATCCAGCAAACACACCTTACGTTACATAAAAAGTCTGTATGCATGCGTGTGTGAATGTGTGTGTGTGCGACACTACAGCAATGTCGTAAGAACGGGTTTAATTTGCTTTAATCCTCTTTCCTTTCCTCTTTGCTGGGCTCGCCTTCCACTCCTCTCCCGTCTCGTCGCTCACATTCTTGGCTTTACACAGCGGGGTCCTACTTCACACTGTCCTGCACCTTGACTTTCTCACTCAGTGGTACCTTGTGGCAGTCCCCGTGAAATGTCTGCTGAAACGTCCACGGGTTGCTTCGTGGCTGCCTAATGCTCCCGGTGGGGACGGCTGCGATCTGCTCGCCGCCGGGAGGGGAGCGGCGTGTCTGCTGCCACCTCCGCCGGCGGTGCCGGCCTGTGCACACAGCTTCAACCACCGCCCTTGGTTTCTCTAACAACGGCCGGGTGGCTGCTGGGCTGGAGAGCAAACGTATTTTTAGTTTTAACAGATGCTGCTAACTGCTTTCCAGGCAGCCTCATGGCCGGCCTGGGAAGACCTGAGATTGCTCTTGCTGTGGGCACAGGCCCGAGGGAGCAGCGCTGCCCCCGCTGCCCGGACCGGCGTCCCCGCTCTCCACATGCTCGCACAGCTCCGTGTGAGCCTCGGACTGGTCACTTCCCACTGTTTTCAGCCAAACGTCATCAGCTGGTCGGCACCGCAGAGTAAATGAGAGTCACACCCAGGGTCCCTGGCTTTCGGAGAAGCAGCACCGCCGGCGGTGGCACAGGGTCCAGAGCAGCTGCCCCCCCCCCCCCCTGCCCTCCCCACCCCCACACCACGCGCCTGTGTGCACTCCTCCTGCGGGCAGATGTTCATTTTCAGAGGTGGAACCCTCTAAACCAGGGGTTCCCAAATTCTCCCCGACCATGGAGCCCTTGGTATCTCAGAAAGACCGAAGGGGCCCATTTATTGGGCGGTTAGAGCCAAAATACTTAATAAGAATGTTAATCCTTGGTAGCTGTTTGAAAGCCATACATATATAAATTGAAAAAAACTATTTTTATTTCATTCTTAACTGCCGTTATTCCTGACTGGATATGTGGGTTTCTCGAGCAGCACACACCTCAGACCTGCAGTCAGACTGGAATCGCCTGCCCCATGGAGACGTCCACTGGGCACTAAAACCCACCTTTGGAAGGTAGGGTCCCCGAAGGGCTGTCGTCTTCTAGCGTGGAGACCAGGGAGCTGGGCAACGCCACCTATCCCGGGTCCGCAAGAACCGAGAAGGTCCGCGAGCAGAAGCGGCCTGGCCGGGCGTCCCCTGCAGCCAGGCCCGGGTCCCCCTACTGTGGCAGGGCCCCTGCCCCGGGACCCCGGTGTACGTGGCAGTGTCCCCCGAGGCCGGCACGGCTGTCACCCCAGATTCGGCTCCTTTCGCGGTGCCCACGCGTCAGGGCCCCGCCGGCTCTGTCCGCGGCCCTGCCCTTCCAGGGAGCCCTCCAGGCCTGGCCCCCCTGGCACACGGCTGGGGACACGGTAGGTGCTCGCTCCGGCGTTTAAAAGAAGCGACTACACAGAAAGAAGGCAAGATAAATCACACACACACTGTGCACAGTATCTCTAAGTGAAAACAGAGGCGATTTTTCTTGTGTTTCTGCACCGTTCAGATTGTAGACTATTGAGGTAATCGCCAGAATTGACCTCTTGGAGCAGTGGTTGGCTCCCCGAAGCCCTGACCGCTCTCCATGCGAAAGGGCTCCAGTCGGGACAGGAGACCGCAGCACAGGCCTCCGGTGCCGGCGCGTCCGCTGAGCTGGAGCGGAGCGGAGCCGGGCGCCAGGCGGGGTGTCCACGGGAATCTCGGCTCCGAGCAAACGGGCCTCCTCCCTGCTCTCGCCTCCACCTGGATCATCCGTGACCGTGGCGGAAACCCTAGCGCGGAGGCAGAGTCCAAAATGCCGCGGCAGAAATCAGCTGCAGGGGCCGAGGAGGGGCGGCCGGGCGCGCAGGGGCGCGGGGCGTGGGCACCACCTGCCCACGGCCCCCCTCTCCTCCGCGGCACGCACACGTGCACACACGCGCTCGCGCACACACACACCCCACCCCCGCGGTGGTTGCGCCTACAGGTCCCGCCCCGCCCCCACCCCGCCGTCCGCCCACCCGCGAAGCCGCTGACCACCCTCGCCCAGGCCTGGCAGCGGGGCTGAGGGCGCCGAAAGGGTGTGAGAATCTCCAGGCAGCAACATGGAAAGCGTTTCAGAGACACGTAACATACAGTGCAGTCTGTACTGCCTTGGGGTAGGGAGCGATTTCTTAAGACCAAAAAGAGCATAAGCCGGGGAGGAAAAGATTGCTATTTTTAAATTGTCTGCCTTAAAATTAAGTTTTGGTCTTTAAAAGAGCCATGAAGAAAATGAACAGAGAGCAACAAACTGGAAAAAGACGGTATTTACAATACATATACTTGAAAACTGATTCATACTAAGAATAATTTTTTTTTTAAGATAAAAACAAGTCTATGGCCCTGACAGGTTCGGCTCAGTGGTTAGAGCCTCCACCAGGGGACCAAAAGTCACCAGTTGGATTCCCTGGTCAAGGGCACACACCTTGGTTGCAGGTTGGAAACCCCAGTCCCTGTCAGGTCACAGGAGGGAGCAATCATGTGTCTCTCTCACAAAGATGTTTCTCTCTCTCTCTCCCTTCCTCCCTCCCACTCTATCTAAAAATCAATGGAAAAATGTCCTTGGGTGAGGATATTTTTTTAAAAAGTCTATGGCCCAGCGGTGTGGCTCAGTGGACTGAGCGTCCTCCCATGGACTGAGAGGTCCCAGGCCGATTCCCTGTCAGGGCACATGCCCAGGTTGTGGGCTGGATCCCCAGTGGGGGGTGTGCAGGAGGCAGCAATCAATGTGTCTCTCTCACAAGGATGTTTCTATCTCTCCCTTCCTCCCTCTCTAAAAAATAAATAAAAACATTGAAAAAAAAAGTCTGTGAACCAAGAAGAGAAAAAACGCTACTCAACCTACAATTTCCTGCTTCCTGGGGCCAGTAAAGGTCTGAAAATGCACCAACCTCGTCTGTTTTCAAGAAAACATAAATTAAACAATGATATGCAATTTCATACTAGATTAGCAAAACTTAACATTTCTGTCAACACAGATGTTAGAAAAGACTTAGAAAGAGGGATATGAAGTGGAGCTGTCGCTTTGGGGCAGTTTGGCATCTAACAAGCCTGCTTCCGTGGTCTGGGGTTCCGCGCCTTCGTGGATGAAACCGGTAGAAAACCAGCACGTTGCACCCGAGAAATGGATGTTTTTAGTGGTGTTGTCTGTAATAGCCAAAAACATGAAGACAACCAAACGGTTGTTCACTGGAGGGGGCGTGGGTGAGCAGACTGCTGTGTTTCCGTGGTGGCCAGTGGACAGTGGGGGGAAGGAAAAGGGTGCGCATGAACCCAAAACGTAATGTCCACGCACTTGACACATGCACATAAAGTTGAAAAAACAGGTGCAACTAAATAATGTTCGGATAAACCACTGTTTCTCAACCTATTTTTTGTTATTATCGCCCAAAGGAGACTTCTCAGACATTTTTTTCCCCTTAAAATGCCAACTTCCCAAGAAATGTTAATTCCACAGGTATACCATACATCTGTCCATATGTTGCGGCTCAGTGGGGCAACATAAACCACTACCATGTCTAAGGTGTTGGGGTTCTTTTGTTGTTTTTCTCCTCACTCGAGGACATTTTTGCATTTATCCTAGATAGAGTGGGAGGGAGAGAGGAAGGAAGAGAGAGAGAGAAACATCGATGTGAGAGAGACACATGGACTGGTTGCCACCCGCACGACCCCAACCGGGGCCAGGGACAAACTGCAACAGAGGTACATGCCCTTAGCGGGAACCGAACCCGGGACTCTGGTCCTCGGGCTGACACTCTAACCGCTGAGCTAAACCGGCCAGGGCAGGTGTTGGGTTTTTTTTGTATGTGTGTTTTTTGTATTTTGTGTGCGTGCTTTTTGCCTACCCACCCAACCAAGAACCAATTCTCACACCTTGAGACAATGTAGCCACCACTGAAAATGCACAGGTTAAACCATATGAAATCGCCCATATATAGTTTCAGATGGCAATATCGCTTTAAATGACATGTGCAGGAGAGAAAACTGTGAAGTAAGAGAATGATTAATACAAAGTTAAGAAATACGATAACCTCCCCTCAGGAGAGAGGAGTCTGTGATCAGAGGGGAGCAGCAGAAGGGCGGTTACTTCTAACGCACCTGTAATTTCTCCTTCTCAGCCTCAGCAGGCTGTGTTGTTTGATTATGAATCTTTGAATGGGTGCGTTTCACACACTCTTCTTTGTATAAGGCATATTTTAAATTTCTAAAAGAATGTCGTATAAAACACCACACAGATGTGTATTGTGGCAAATTTTCTGTGTGTTGGTCCGTGTTTTTATTCATATCCAGGTGCAACAAACATTTGTCAAATAGCCACCATCTACCAGTTGAGTAATTGTGAGCAAGCTCTTTAATGTCTCAGTTTCCACTTCTGTCAAAAATGGGCATAAAAATAGCATCTTCCTAAGAGGTTTGTCTTGATGAGTAAATGAATTGATGTCTGTAGGGTGCCTAGAACAATGTCTGCCACCCTGAGCTGAGCTGGAGCCCTAGGAAGATGATGTCCCAGATGCGTTCACAGACCTCAGGCCTGGGAAATCGGGCCAGAGGAAGCTCCGTGGTCTGACCGAGCTCAGGGGTTGAGGCTCGCCAGCCCTCTCCTAACTGGCAATCACCATGTAGATACATGAGACCCACCTGGAGGTCCAGGCTGCAATCTGTGGCTCAGGATTATTCTGTCAGTCTGAACTAAAGGGATCGTCAGGAACAAACCTGTGTACTTTGGCCCCAGGAATACTCTCATTTGTTCAGTCTGTCATTCTTTCAACCACCTGGCTAACGGTTGAACCGTTATACTAGAGAGGCGCACCTGGCTTTCTGGCCCTGACTCTTCTGCGGCTCCAGACCCACCGATGCGACAAAAAATGTGAGACCCATACACTATACACTACAAAACATTGCTGAGATAAATTAAAGAAGACCTAAATAATTGGAGAGAGAGTGTGCATTCATGCGTTGAAAGACTCGATAGTGTTAAGATGTCAGTTCTCTCCAAATTGATCAAAAATTAATGCAATCCTAATTAAATGACAGCAAACTTTTCTGTAGACATTGACAAATTGATGCTAAAAAGTATATGGACATGCAAAGGACCTAAGAAATCCAAAGTCTAATCGATGTTGAGACATTGGGAAGCTGCGGGAATCGGCACAGTGCGACACGAGTGTGAAGGGAGACGTACATAAATGAAACACGACAGAGAGCACAGAAAGAGACCCATGTGGATATGGTCAATTATCAATAGGAGATTCCCAGGTGGCCGCAGAGCGTCTGGAAGCTTGACCACTTGCTCCCAACCCCGGACCGGACTTGCAGCTAAACTGCAGGGCAATCGCCTGGAAAAACCAGCTGCAGTGCAGCTGATCTGGAATGCTGACGACAGGAAATGCGGAGCACAGACAGGAGACACGGAAAAGGTGAGCCCCTCGCACAGGTGAGCAGCTGGGAAGCAAGACGGATATTGCGGCAGCGGAGCCCTCGGCCCCGGGGAAGGTGGGCTCTCAGCCCCACGCACGAATCCCCAGTCCAGAGCAATGGAGAAGGGAACTGGAGCTCACGTAACATTGGCAGTGGGGATCAGAGGGGGTCAGTCCGCTGGGAGGCTCCGACCGCACCATCCTAGGCAGAGAGCAATATCTTGTTACACACCAGCCTGGGAAGTTCACTCCAGCCTGGGATGCTGGAGGGACGTGGCAGTTCTCAGGGCCAGCAGAGAGGTCTGCTCGGTACACCCAGCAGTGACTTTGAGGGGCCCTCTATTCTCTGGAAGGGCTTTGGGCAGAGAGCCGGTGTCTTGGTAAAGAGGATTGGTCTTGCCCACCCATCCCCGCACCTGCTGAACTGTTGATTCTGCCTGGTCCTGCTGTGTACCGAGGTAAAGAGGGAATGGCTCTGGGCTGGAAAGTTGCACCTGCACTGCTCAGGTTGGTGGTGCGGGGGGAGGTGGACATGTGGCAGGGTCAGAGCCTCTGCAGAGGCCCCGCCTATGTGAGGCTGGCCCACTCAGAGAGCTTGGAGTGCCCAGCGAAGCTGATTTTTTTTTTAATCCTGCCTACATGGTTTAGCAGCCTGGGGGTGCCAGGGAGCCAGCAGAGCTGAGTTATTAGGACTGTGCCTCCCCGGTGGGCTTCTGTCTAGGAGACACATGGGTATGTGTTGGGCCCCGTGGCTGTATTATGGGGTAGAAATCTGAGCTCCCCAGTGCGTTCAGCATGCACAGCCCTGGGAAGGCGAGCAAGTGCCTGCCCCCACCGTGCAGTGTGTGGGCACCACCTGCAGCTGGACTCTGTTTAAACCAATGCGGCCAGGTCCCAGATACCCACACTGGGCACAGTTCCATGGGGGAAGAAGGAACAGCTCAGAGAGGGGACATTCAAGGTGCAAGACAAAGGCAGACCCAGCCTCTGGAGGCCCAGGAGGCCCAGGAGCCAGACTACTTGGGTTCTAGCCTGCTGAGCTCCAGACAGGCTGCTGAGGACCAGGCAGGGCGGCAGCTGACACTGGCCTGCACCTCCCAGCCTCCCAGGAGTGCTGGGCCCAGCACACAGCAGCCAGCTCCAGACAGCGTTGGCGCGGGATCCGGCAACCTCCACAAAGAGAACATCCAGAGGGTGTCTGCAGAAGGCAACAAAATCGACTGAGGTGAACAGACCTCTTTTTTAAATCTTTTCTTCATTTTTTCTTTGCTCTTTTTTCTTTCATATCTCCTTTTTCCCCATTTCTTTTCTTATTCTATTTTTCCTTTTCTTTTTATTCTTTTTATCCATGTTTCTTTGTCTATTCTATATTTCATAGTATATTTATTTATTTTTTTAATCCTCACATGAGGATATTTTTTCCATTGATTTAAAGAGAGTGGAAGGGAGGAAGGGAAAGGCAGGGGGAGAGGAAATATCAATGTAAGAGAGACACATCAGTGGGTCGCCTCCCACAAGACCCCATCTGGGTCCGGGGATCGAACCTGTAACCCAGGTATGTGACCTTGACAAGGAGTCAAACCCACTACTCTTCGGTGCACAGGCTGATGCTCTAACCACTGAACCACACCAGCTAGGGCTATTTTACATTTTATTTTATTTATTATTACTACCTTTAAAAATTACTATTTTATTTTTCTTTTCTTATATATTTTTTATCTTTTTTCTTCCTTATTTTCTTTCATAGTCTCTCTTTTTGTTTCTTTGTTCTTTTCTAATTCTCTTTTCTTCTTGTCTTTTATTCTTCTTTTTTTCTATTTCTTGTGTTTGTTTTCTTTTCTAATTTTCTATTGGTTTTTTCTTATATTTTGTTGGTGGTGGGTGTTTTTTTATGTTGATTTCATTTTGGTATTGTTTTGTCTTGTTTTATAATGTCAGCACCTGTACAACCATTTGAAAGATGTGGTCGGGGCTGAGCCTCACAGTCAGGCAGCCCAAGGGCCTAGCCCACCCATGAGCAGGACAACAGCAATCAAGACTCAATTACAACAGGAGGACCCACATAACCCACACAAGGGATACTCCTAGAGCACTCAGGTCAGGAGATCAAAGACACTACACAACTGGGTCCCACAGGACACCCACTACACTAGGTCACTCCACCAAGACTGGGAATTATATCAGTTCTATCTAGTACAGAGGCAAACACATGCAAAAAATGAGGAAACAAAGAGACCCCAAATGAAAGAACAGGAGGAATCTCCAGGAAAAGAGCTAAATGGAATGGAGACAAGCAATCTATTAGAAATAGATTTCAAAGTGGTAGTTTTAAGAATGCTCAACAGCATGAAAATAACAGAGAAACCATGAATAAGAATCAGTCAGAAGTGAAGATTACCATATCTAAAATAAAGAATACACTGGAAGAAATAAACAGGAGGTTAGATGAAGCAAAGGATCAAATCAGTGAATTAGAAGACAAGGTAGAAAAAAATCACTCAATCAGAGCAGCAAAAAAAAAAAAAAAAGGAATTATAAAGCATAAGGATAGTGAACAGAACTTTGGTACAACATGAAATGTAACAACATCCACATCATAAGGGTACCAGAAGAAAGTGAGCAAGGGACAGAGAAGCTGTTTGAAGAAATAATGACAGAAAATTTCCCTAACCTGATGAAGGGAAATGTCACACAAGTTCAGGAAGCACAGAAAGTCCCCATCAAGATGAACCCAAAGAGACCCACACCAAGACACATCATAATTAAAACGGCAAACATTAAAGACGAACAAAGAATCTTAAAAGCAGCAAGAGAGAGATAGTCAGTTACATAAAAGGGAACGCCCATTAGACTGTCAGATAATTTATCAACAGAAACACTACAGGCCAGAAGGGAATGACCTGAAGTATTCAAAGTAATGAAAAGCAAGGACCCAAAACCAAGACTACTCTATCCAGCAATGCTATAATTCAAACCTGAAGGTGAAATAAAGAGCTTCCTTGACAAAAAAAAAAAAAAAAAAAGGCTAAAGTAGTTCATTACCACCAAACCAGCTTTGCAAGAAATGTTAAAAGGATTGCTGTAAGAAGAGGAAGAAATAGAGAGAGAAACATAGACATAAAAAATAAAAATAGGAATAAATTAGTACCTATCAATAATAAGCTGAAATGTAAATGAATTAAATGCTCCAATCAAAAAACATAGGGCAGCTGAATGGATAAGAACACATGTCCCATATATATACTGTCTACAAGAGACCAACCTCCGAATAAAAGACTCACACAGTCTGAAAGTGAAAGGATAGAAAAAATATTCCCTGCTAATGCAAATAAAAAGAAAGCTGGGGTAGCAATACTTATATCTAACAAAATAGACTTCAAAATACAGGCCATAACAGGAGACAAACAAAAATAAATAAAATCAGAAATGAAAGAGAAGTAACAACTGACATCACAGAAATACAAAGTATAGCAAGAAAATACTATGAACAACTATATGCCAACAAACAGGACAACCTAGGTAAAAGGGACAGATTCCTAGGAACATACAGTATTCCAAAACTCTATCAGGAAGAGCCAGAAAACCTGACTAGACTGATAACAACTAATGAAATTGAAACAGTACAGCCAGTAGGCAGAGAAGAGCCTCTGAAAGCTTTGAGCTTTGGACCTGACTCTCAGTGTTGGGTGTTGTGGCTCTGGAGACTGAGCTGTGAAAGCTGAGGCCAGGTTCCTGTGCTGAGCCACTCCCCCATGCTTCAGTAGCCAACTCTGTCAAGCAGCACCTTCACATCAGAGTAGCTTTAGCCTGAGGGAGAAACAACTGCCCCTCCCTCAGGGATTTAACACCACCTGGTCCAAAGAAGTGCAACCTGAGGCTCATTAACAGCCAGAAACTACCAGCAGGCCAGTAGGCAGAGACGAGATTCTGAAGGCTTTGAGCCGTGGACCAGGCTGTCAGTGGTGGGTGTCATGGCTCTGGGGACTGGGCTGTGAAGGCTGAGCTCTGGGTCCCTGTGCTGAGCCATTATCCCACACTGCAGAAACCATTTTCTTCTCAAAGCAACTTTAGCCCAGGGGAAAGCAATTGCCCCACCTGCTGGAAATGCTCTTACCCTGCCCACCTGTAGGATTTTTCATTCAGCTGAGGGCTACAACCTGAGGGTCCTTAAGTAACTGAGATAATAGTCAGCCTACAGGGAAAAGCTCTGAAATAATAGAATCTTTGCTTGGCCTGCGACTCTACCCAAGAAAGTAAGATTAGACATTGGTGTTCAGTGTTGTCACTTACATGCTCATCCAAACCCAGCAGAGGGAGTCGCAACCAGTGGAACATTGACACTCACAGGGAGAATTTGGCAGGCTCCAAACCCTGCTGAGGCAGCAAAATGGTGAAACAAAGAAACAAATCCCAAATGAAAGAACAAGAGATTTTGACAGAAGACGGGCTAAATGAAATGGAATTAAGCAAGTTATCAGATGTAGAGTTCAGAATAATGCTATGAGGAAGCTCAACAGCATGAGTAAAGATATAGAAACAATGAAAATCGCCCTGGCCGGTTTGGCTCAGGGGTTAGAGCGTCGGCCTGTGGTCCAGAGAGACCTGGGTTCGGTTCCCGCTAAGGGCATGTACTTCGGTTGCAGTTTGTCCCCGGCCCTGGTTGGTCGTGCGGGTGGCAGCCACTCGATGTGTCACTTTCACATCGATGTTTCTCTCTCTCTCTCTTCCTCTCTCTCCCTCCCACTCTATCTGAACAGAAAATGAAAGAATGTCCTCGGGTGAGGATAAAAAAAAAAAAGAAAGAAAGAAACAATGAAAATCAACCAATTGGGAATGAAAAACCACCAAGAGGAAATGAAGAATGATATAGCAGAAATGAAGAATACATTGGAAGGAAAACCAGCAGATTAGAGGAAGCCGAGGATCGGATCAGCACATTAGAAGACGGTAGGAAAAAAAATCACTCAGTCAGAACCATAAAGAAAAAAATTTAAAAACAAGAGGACGGTTTAAGAGAGCTGTGGGACAACATGAAACATAACAACATCTGCTTCACAGTAGTTCCAGGAAAAGAAGAAAGTGAGCAAGGGTTAGAGAATATATTTGAAAAAATAGTGACAGAAAACTTCTCTAACTTGGTGAAGGAAAAAGGCATACAAGTTCAGGAAGCACAGAGAGCCCCAAGTAAGAAGAACTCAAAGAGTCCCAACCAAGACAGAGCATAATTAAAATGCTGAAAATTAAAGACAAAGAGAGAATCTTAAAGGTAACAAGAGAAAAACAATAGGTTACCTACAAAGGAGCCCCCATAAGGCTTTCAGCTGATTTCTCAACAGAAACACTATAGGCCAGAAGAGAATGGCATGAAGTAATCAAGGTAATAAAAAACAAGGATCTGAACCCAAGACTACTTCTATCCAGAAAGCTATCATTCAAAATAGGTGAGCCCTGGCTGGTTTGGCTCAGCGGTTAGAGCGTTGGCCTGCGGTTCAGAGAGACCCGGGTTCGGTTCCCGCTAAGGGCATGTACCTCGGTTGCAATTTGTCCCCGGCCCTGGTTGGTCATGCAGGAGGCAGTCACTCGATGTGTCCCTTTCACGTCGATGTTTCTCTCTCTCTCTCTCTTCCTCTCTCTCCCTCCCACTCTATCTGAACAAAAAATGGAAAAATGTCCTCGGGTGAGGATAAAAAAAAAAAAATTAAAAAAAAAAATAGAAGGTGAAATAAAGAGCTTCCCAGACAAAAAAAAGAGGGGGAGGGGGCTAAGGGAATATATTATATATTAGCACCAAACCAGCACTGCAAGAAATGTTAAAAAGACTGCTGTAATAAGCAGAAGAATTAGAGAGAGAAACATAGCCAACAAATAAAAATGCCAAAAAATAAGTATGTATAAATAATAACCTTTAATGTAAATGGTTAAATCCTCCAATCAAAAGACACAGCATAGCTGAAAGGATAAGAAAGTATGACTCACATATATGTTGTTTACAAGAGACCCACCTCACAACAAAAGACTCACACAGGTTGAAAGTGAAGGGATGGAAAAGAATTTTCTAAGCAAATGGAAATGAAAAAAAGAGCTGGAGTAGCTATACTCATATCTGATAAAAATAATAATAATAATAAACCGCCCTGGCCAGTTTGGCTCAGCGGTTAGAGCGTCAGCCTGCGGTCCAGAGAGACCTGGGTTTGGTTCCCGCTAAGGGCATGTACCTCGGTTGCAGTTTGTCCCCGGCCCTGGTTGGTCGTGCGGGTGGCAGCCACTCGATGTGTTCCTTTCACGTCGATGTTTTTCTCTCTCTCTCTCTTCCTCTCTCTCCCTCCCACTCTATCTGAACAAAAAATGAAGAAATGTCCTCGGGTGAGGATAAAATAAATAAATAAATAAACCTCAAAATTAAGGTCATAAGTAGAGACAAAGAAGGCGATGACGTAATATTGAAAGGATCTATCCAACAGGAGGATATAAACTTGGTAAACAATATATGAGCACCAAAATATATTCAAAAACTTCTGGAGGACTTCAAAGGAGAAGTCAATAGCAATGCAATCATAGCAGGGGATTTCAACACCCCACTAACATCACTGAATAGATCCTCTAGACAAAAAAAAAAAAATTAAAAAGGAAAAAGAGACTCTAAATGATTGAATGGATTTAATAGATATCTACAGAGAATTACACCTCAAAACTGTAGCATTCACATTCTTCTCAAGTGAACATGGGACACTCTCAAAGATAGAACACATATTAGGACACAGATTAAGTCTCTACAAGTTCAAGAAGATTGAAATCATATCAACCATCTTTCAAATCACAATGGCATGAAACTAGAAATCAATTACAATAAAAACACTCAAGAACATTCAAACATTTGGAATCTAAATGGCATGTTATTAAACAACAAATGGGTTACCAAGGAGATCATGGAAGAAACAAAATACTTCTTGGAAACCAATGAAAATGAACACACACCAACACAAAATCTATGGGACCCAGTGAAAGCAGCCCTGACAGGGGAGTTCATAGCACGACAGGCCTACCTTAAGGAAGAAGACATATTCCTAATGGACTATCTAACCCTACAGCTTAAAGAACTAGAAAGTAAACAAAAAGAAAAACCCAGAACAAGTAAAAGGAAAGAAATAGTAAAGGTCAGATCAGAAATAAACGACACAGAGACAAAAAAAAATTCAAAAGATCAATGACACAAAGACCTGGTTCATTGAAAAGATAAACAAGATTGATGAATGCTTAGCCAGATTCACCGAGAAACAAAGAGAGAGGATCCAAATAAACAAAATCAGAAATGAAATAGAAGTAATAACTGACATCACAGAAATACAATGGATTGTTTTTTAAAAAATACTATGAACAATTATACGCCAACAAATTGGACAATCTAGGTGAAATGGACAAATTTCTAAAATTACACAGTCTCCCAAGGGTGAACTGGGAAGAGACAAAAAACTTGAACAGACCAATAACAAATAAGGAAATTGAAGATGTAATCAATAAACTCCCAGCAAATAAAATCCAGGGCCCAGATGGCTTTACGGGGGAGTTTTACCAAACATTCAAAGAAGAACTAACACCTATTCTGCTCAAACTATTCCGAAAAATTCAAGAAGGGAGATTTCAAAAT
This sequence comes from Tadarida brasiliensis, assembly GCA_030848825.1. Lineage (NCBI taxonomy): Eukaryota > Metazoa > Chordata > Mammalia > Chiroptera > Molossidae > Tadarida > Tadarida brasiliensis. Next base: position 4,660,165 of record CM061265.1, read on the forward strand.
TCATTTTATGAGGCCAGCATAATTCTAATTCCAAAACCAGATAAAGACACTACAAAGAAAGAAAACTACAAGCCAATATGCCTAATGAACATAGATGCCAAAATCCTTAACAAAATATTAGCAAATCAGATACAGCAATATATTTTTTAAAATTATTCACCATTACCAAGTGGGATTCATCCCAGAAATGCAAGTCTGGTACAATATTAAAAAAATCAATAAATGTGATACACCACATAAACAAAATGAGAGATAAAAACCATATGATCATATCAATAGATGCTGGAAAAGCATTTGACAAAATCCAGCACCCATTTCTGATAAAAAACAAAAACAAGAAAACAAAAAAACACTCAGTAGTGTGGAATAGAGGGACCATATCTCAACACAATAAAGGCCGTATATGAAAAACCTACAGCCAACATCATATTCAGTGGGCAAAAATTAAAGTATTTCCCTTAAGAACAGGAACAAGACAGCATAGCCCACATTCACCACTCCTATTTAACATAGTACTGGAAGTCTTAGCCACAGCAATTAAACAAGAAAAACAAAAACAAAAAAAAAACACGAATCCAAATCGGAAAGGAGGAAGTGAAATTGTCACTATTGGCTGATGACATTATATTGTACATGGAAAGGACTAAAGATCCATCATAAATATACTAGATTTCATAAATGAATTTGGCAAAGTAGCAGGATACAAAATTAACATCCAGAAATCCATGGCATTCTTATACACCAATGATGAACACTCTGAAAGGGAAACAACAACAAAAACAAAACAATCCCATTTACCATTACAACAACAAAAGAATTAAATACCTAGAAATAACCTGAACCAAGGAGGTAAAAGACCTGTTCTCCGAAAACTACAGGACATTGAAAAAAGAAATAGAAGAAGGTATAAAAAAGTGGAAACATATTCCATGTTTATGGATCAAAAAAATCAACATCATTAAAATGTCCATACTACCCAAAGCAAGATACAGATTCAATGCAATCCCTATTAAAGTGCCAATGGCATATTTCACAGATCTAGAGCAAAAACTCCAAAACACTCAGGGAACCATAAAAGACCCTGAATAGCCACAGCAATTTTGAAAAAGAAGAACAAAGTGGGAGGGATCACAATACCAGATATCAAGTTATACTACACACCACTGTAATCAAAACAGCCTGGTACTGGCAGAAGAACAGACATATAGATGAATGAAACAGAACAGAGACCCCAGAAATCAACCCAAAACATTATGGTCAATTAATATTTGACAAAGGTGGCAACAACACACATGGAGTAAAGACAGTCTCTTCAATAAATAGTGTTGGGAAAATTGGACAGCTACATGCAAAAAAAAATGAAAATAGATGACCAACTTATATGATACATAAGAATAAACTCAAAATGGATAAAAGACTTCAATGTGACTCGTGAATCCATAAAAGTCCTAGAAGAAAATGTATGCAATAAAATTTCAGACATCACATGCAGCAGAATTTTCACTGATACAACACCTAAGGCAAGAGAAACAAAGGAAAAAATTAATACATGGGACTACATCAAACTAAAAAGCTTCTGTACAGCAAAAGAAACAAACATCAAAATGGAAAGGGAACCCACTGTATGGGAGAGCATAATTGCCAACGATACATCAGATAAGGGGTTAATTTCCAAAATATAAAGAGTACTCATACAACTCAACAAAAGACAAATAATCCAATTAAAAGAGGGCAGAGGACCTAAAAAGACACCTCTCCAAACAGGACATACAAATGGCCAAGAGACATATGAAAAAAATACTCAACATCACGATTTATCAGAGAGATGCAAATTAAAACAACTATGAGGTATCACCTCACACCTGCCAGAATAGCTGCTATCAACAAATCATCAAACAACAAGTGCTGGCAAGGGTGTGGAGAAAAGGGGACTCTAGTACTCTGCTGGTGGGAATGCAGACTGGTGCAGCCACTGTGGACAACAATATGGTGTTTCCTCAAAAAATTAAAAATTGAACTACCATTTGACCCAGTGATCCCACTTCTAGGAATATATCCTAAGAAGCCCGAAACACCAATCAGAAGGAATATATGTACCCCTATGTTCATAGCAACACTATTTACAATTGCTAAGATCTAGAAACAGCCTGTGTCCATCAATACATGAATGGACAAAAAAGCTGTGGTACATTTACACAATGGAACGCTATGCAGCTGTGAAAAAGAAAGATCTCTTATCCTTTGAGACGACATGGAGGGACCTGGAGAGTATTATGCTAAGCAAAATAAGCCAGTCAGAAAAAGACAAATACCACATGATCTCACTTATTTGTGGAATATAATGAACAAAATAAGGTGATGAACAAAATAGACCCAGAGACATAGAAATAGGGTTTAGACTGACATACCTCAGAGGAGGTGGTGGGGTGGGTGGGGAGAGATAAACCAAATAACTTATGCATATCAGCATAACCAATGGACATAGACAACAATGCTATTTTGAATGATAGCCTTGCTAAATAGAGTAGTCTTGGATTCAGATCCTTGTTTTTCATTACCTTGATGGCTGCATGCCATTCCCTTCTGGCCTGTAGTGTTTCTGTTGAGAAGTCAGCTGATAGCCTTATGGGGGTTCCTTTGTAGGTAAACTGTTGCTTATCTCTTTTTTTTTTTTCTTTATTGATTTTAGAAAGGGAAAGGAGGGAGAAGGAGAGACAGAAACATCAATGAGAGAGATCGATTGGCTGCCTCCTGCATGCCCCCCACTGGGGACTTGGCCCACAACCTGGGTATGTGCTCTGACTGGGAATCGAACCAGTGACCGCTTGGTGCATGGGTAGACACTCAACCACTGAGCCACACTGGCTGGGCTGTTGCTTATATCTTGCTGCCTTTAGGATTCTCTCTTTGTCTTTAATTTTTGGCATTTTAATTATCATGTGTCTTGGTGTGGGCCTCTTTGGGGCTCTCTGTGCTTCTTGAACTTGTATGCCTTTTTCCTTCACCAAGCTAGGGAAGCCTTCTGGCACTGTTTCTTCAAATATATTCTCTAACACTTGCTAATCTTCTTCTTCTTCTGGCATTCCTATGATGCGGATGTTGTTACTTTCATATTGTCCCACAGTTCTCTTAGGCTGTCTTCCTGTTTTTAAATTTTTTTTTTTTTTTTTTTTTTTGGTTCTCTGATTGGGTGATTCTTTCTACACTGTCTTCTAATTCAGTGATCTGATCCTTGGCTTCCTCTACTCTACTGTTTATTCCTTCCAATGTGTTCTTGATTTCTGCTATGTCATTCTTCATTTCCAATTGGTTGATTTTCAATGTTTCTATATCTTTACTCATGCTGTTGAGCTTCCTCATAATTAATACTCTGAACTCTAGCTCTCATATCTCACTTAATTCTATTTCATTTATCTCTTCTCCTGTACAATTCTCTTGTTCTTTCATTTGTGATTTGTTTCTTTGTCTCAGCATTTTGGCTGTCTCAGTAGGTTTTGGAGCCTGCCAAATTTTCCCTGTAGGTGTTGGTGTTCTGCTGGTTGTGGCTCCCTCTACTGGGTTTGGATGAATGTGGGAGGACCCACGTTAAACACCGCTGTCAAGTTTTACTTTCTTGGGTAGATTTGCAAGCCAAGTAAAGGTTCAGTTATCCTCTAGCTTTTGCCTGGAGGCTATTATTCTCAGTTAATTGATAAGTCTTGATTTTTAGCCCTCAGCTGAATGAAAAATACCTCAAGTGAAAGAGGATTTCCAGGGGGTGGGGCACTTGCTTGGTATCAGACTCTAAATGTTAATGAGCCTCAATTTGCATTTCACTGGTCTTGCCTGGTGGTGTTGAATTCCTGAGGGAGGAGCCATTGCTTCTCCCAGGCGATCTTGGAAGGGGCTCTTTGAGTAAGGTGGCTACTGTCCTGTGAGGGAATGATTCAGCACAAAACTCCTGGTGTCCTCCCCTCCAGCACTCTCCTGAGCCAGGAGCCCTGGACACTCTCCACACAGTTCTAGTCTAGTCTGCCCTCCCTCTGCTGGAACCCAAGGTGAGTGGCTGTAGCTGATTTGGTGCTTTTTAAAACCCCCATTTTCTCAGCGGGAACTGCTCACAGATAAAATAGCCCTCAGCTGTTGTCCATGGGCTCCCAGTTGGCCTTCTCACGCCTCTGCTGTTCCTACCAGGTTCAATTTGGCATCCTCTTTATGTCCCTGGTTATCCAGGTTCTCTCCAGCTGCTTTTCAGTTGGTTTTTCCCAGTGACTTGTCTTTATTTTAGTTGTAATTCCAGTTTCTGTGCCAGCAGATGTTCATGATCTCTCAGCATCAGCAGTTTCCCAGCCATTAATTTCAAAACTAGTGTCCCCTGGTCCCAGTTGCTCCTTTCATGGTTAGCCTTGCTCCACACCTCATGACCTACAGAGACGAGTTTGGCCTGACCTGCCCCTTACCTCAGGTCTCCCAGCAGTTATTTTCTCAAATTCTTTTATTTGCTTTTCTTCTTCTAGGACTTCTACAATGCACATGTTGGTACACTGGATGGTTCCCCATAGGTCCATCAGACTGTGGTGATCATTTTTCTTTCTGCTCCTCAGACTGGATACTTTCAATTGTCTTAATCTTCATTTCTCTGATTCTTTGTTTCTGCCTACTCAAATCTGCTGTTGAACCCTTCTAGTAAATGCTCAGGTCAGTTAGTATACTTTCAGTTCCAGAATTTGTTTGGCACCTATTTATAATTCTGTTTCTTGTTTTTTAATATTTTTATTTTTCTCATATGATCTTTTCTTGATGTCCATTGATTCTTTGTCCATGACCTCCTTTAGCTCATTAAGAATATTAAATGAGTTGATTCCACCCTGGCCGGTTTGGCTCAGCAGTTAGAGCGTCAGCCCACAGACCAATGAGTTGCGGATTCGATTCTGGTCAAGGGCATGTACCTCAGTTGCGGTTCATCCCCAGCGCTGGTCAGGGTTGTGTGTCTCTCTCACATCGATGTTTCTCTCTCTCCCTCTCTCTTTCCTCCTCTCCCTCCCACTCTGTCTGATAATAAATGGAAAAATATCCTCGGGTGAGGATTAAAAACAAATAATAAGCCCTGACTGTTTTGGCTCAGTGGTTAGAGTGTCGGCTTGTGGACCAGAGAGGCCCAGGTTTGGTTCCCACTAAGGGCACATACCTCGGTTGCAGTTTGTCCCCACCCCAGTTGGGGTTGTGTGGGTGGCAACCACTCGATGTGTCTCTCTCATGTTGATGTTTCTCTCTCTCTTCCCCCCTTTCTCCCTCCTGTTCTATCTGAAGATAAATGCAAAAATGTCCTCGGGTGAGGAAAATAAATAAATAAAAATAAATGAGTTGATTCAATGTCTTTGTCAAATAATTCCAATATCTGAGCTGCCTTATAGTTAGTTTCTGTCTAATTATTTTTTTCCCTGTGACTGTGTTTTTTCTTTTTAATTCTTTGTTGACAAATGGACATTCTGGGTGTTATGTGTTAACTTTGGAAATCTGATTGCTCCAGTTCCCAGGGATTGGTGACCATGGCTTGTGAATTTCCCAAACTATTTTTTTTTTTATCCTCACCCGAGGACATTTTTTTCATTTTTTGTTCATATAGAGTGGGAGGAAGAGAGAGAGAGAGAAACATCAACGTGAAAGGGACACATCGAGTGGCTGCCACCCGCACGACCAACCAGGGCCGGGGACAAACTGCAACCGAGGTACATGCCCTTAGCTGGAACCAAACCCGGGTCTCTCTGGACCACAGGCCGACGCTCTAACCGCTGAGCCAAACCGGCCAGGGCCCAAACTATTTTTTACAAAGTATGCATTCCTTGATGTGTGTTCCCTGAAGTTTCTGTTCCATTATCTCTTCAGTCAAACAGTACCCCGAGACGTTTCTTTACATGTCTGTCTTCAACAAGGCAAATGAAGAGTCCTGTCTTTTTAAATCTTCTGAGAGATGACACTAGGTAAGCCACTCTACTGAGGACCTAAACCAAGGCAAGTATCTGTGCCAATTCCTCAGGTATTACTACACCAGCCCAAATGCACAAATCCAAGTATTTTGAGGACAAGGTCACACTGCCGAGTTGCACCAGCCAGCTGCTCCAGAACATTGGCTGCTACCCCTTGACTGAGGTGGTACTGAGGAATGGGGAGTGGCACTTGGTTTGTGTGTGCCACTCACAAAAGATCAGAAGCCTCTCCATTCATGAAACACTCCCTTAGTTGTTATGAGTGTCCAAACATGTTCCAGATGTTCCCAAATCATTGATTCCAATTTCCCTTTCCAGCTTAGTGATTGATTCAGTGGAGTGACTGAGCTCAGATCTTGACAGTCTGAAATTTTGCATGTTGTCACTCTGGCTCTGTGTATTTTCAAATAATCATTTGGTGCACACACATTTAGGATTGTTAATGTCTTCTTGATTGACTTGTATCATTATAGAAGGTCCTTTCTCCTCTGGTAACACTCATTGTCTTAAAGTTCAATATGTTTGATATAACTTAGCCACACTAGCTTTGTTATTAGTGTTTGCAGAGTGTCTTTCTTAGTTTCAACCTGTCTATTTCTATTTCGTGTGTATCTCTCATAAGTTGCTTTCTAAAATACAATCAGAAAATCTCAGCCTTTTATTGAAGGTTTAAGACCATTAATATATAATGCAACCATTAATTTTTTCAGTTTAAAGTCCATTATTTATCCATTTGTTTACTGCTTATCTCCACTGTGCTTTTTTCTTTGTTTTTCCTTTCCTGTTTCTATTGAATTGATAGAGTTTTACATGTTTTTTAATTAAAAATTTTAATTTAAACATTTCATTTCTCTCTCTCTCTCTCTCTCTCTCTCTCTCTCTCTCTCTCTCTCTCTCTCTCTCTCTCCTCTCCTCTCCTCTCCTCTCCTCTCCTCTCCTATAACTGAATTTTTATTTAAATGGTTGCTCTAGGGAAAACAATACTCTTCCTCAGCTTATCACAGTTTATCTTACATTACCGTCACACCAATTCACATGTAATATAAGAATCTTGTAACTCTCATTCTTGGTGTAACCATCATATATTTTACTTTGACATGTTATAAACCCCACAATATATGACAGGTATCATGTTTGCATTATGCCATCAATAGTTACTTAAAGGAAAAAATAGTATATATACCTACATATTTACTATTTCCAGTGTTCTTCATTCCTTCCTGTAGATCTGAATTTCTGTCTGGCATGACTTCGCTTTTAGCCTGAAGAACTTCTACACTTTCTTAATAGTCCAGGTCTACTGGCAATGAATTCTCTCAGCATTCAGTTATTCTGAAATTTTATTTCATTTTCATTTGGAAGAATATGTCCCCTGCATAAAGAATGTTAAGACAGCTTTTCCTTCTTCCAACACTTTAAAAATGTTATTGCACTATCGTCTGTTCTCTTTTCTTCATGAAAAGTCAGTGTTGGACTAGGATGTACCTATTTGTGGCCTTCTTTATATTTATCCTGCTTTGGGGGGGGGGGGGCATATGGTAAGGCCAGACACAGATCAAGAGAGAGAAGCCAGGAGAATTCTGGTTTTGTTATGCTCACAGTTCATTCACACCATGCAGTACCCGCAGAAGCACTCGGGTTGGTCATGAGAAAACAGGCAAGGCAGGCGCTGTGAGTCAGAGCCTTTCTTGTGGGTTCCCCAGGAGTGAATGGGTGAGGCAGGGTAAGAGAGCTTAAGATCAGCTCATTTGAATAATTCCAATAGGCTCTGGGCATAAGCACTGTCCCTGGTGGTCTGATATCTGGCTTTGGGCAATGAGGGTGGGTACATACTGGCACAAAGTGTGAGTGTCCAATAAGTGAGGTGGTTGAAGGTGTGGATTTAATCAGCTGGTCAAGATGACTGACTGGCCTCTAGCCAGGCCCTCAAAACTAGTGAAGACAGCATTTTAAGAAACTATATTACAGGGGGTCACTGACTTTGTTGAGCTCATGAGTTAATCTTGGTCATTACACTTTGAAAATGTGGGCTAATATTTCTCCAAATATTTTTTCCTCCAAATACCTTCTCCTCTTCTTCTAGTACTCCACTTAACGTATTTGTTACACTGCTTGATGCTGCCTCACAGGTTATTGCATCTGTTACTTTTTCAATCCCCCACCCCCCGCCTTTGCTCTTGGCTTTTAACCTGTCTTCAAGCTCACTGATGCTTTCTTCTGCAGTGTTTAATATTTTAAGCTTACTCATGAAATTCGTTTTCAAAAATTTCATTTCTCTGCTGAATTTCCCATCTTTATCCTGTGTATCTATCCTTTCCTATAGATTCTTGAACATATTTTTTTTAGTGAGAGAATTTTTGTAAGATTATTTGAGCCAAACTGATGACATATGTCAAAGAACAAGATATCAAATGCACCCGGCTAGTGTGACTCAGTGGTTGAGCGTCAACCAAGAGGCCGCCAGATAGATTCCCGGTCAGAGCACATGCCCAGGTTGTGGGCCAAATCCCCAGTGGAGGGCATGTAGGAGGTGGTCAATCGATGTTCTCTCTCATCAATGTTTCTATCTCTCCCTCTCCCTTCCTCTCTCTCTAAAGTCAATAAAGAAAAAAAAAATTTTTTTTATCCTCACCAAGGACTTTTTTTTTTTTTTTTGCATTTATCTTTAGATAGAGCGGGAGGGAACAAGGGAAGAAGAGAGAAACATCGATGTGAGAGAGACACATCAAGTGGTTGCCACCCACACGACCCCAACTGGGGCTGGGGACAAACTGCAACCAAGGTCCGTGCCCTTAGTGGGAACCGAACCCAGGCCTCTCTGGTCCATGGGCTGATGCTCTAGCTGCTGAGCCAAATCGGCTAGGGCAAGAAAAAAAATTTTTTTTAAAGGTATCAAATGCTCCCTTCTAATTCTTATTCAGTAATTCCAACACCTTGGTTTCTGTGGATGTTTCTTTCCACTTTCTCAAGGATGTGTCATATATTCCTGTTTCTTTTTATGTCTCCTGATTCATGATTGTATATTGAACATTCTGAATGACTCCTTGTAGAGACTGGCTTCCGTTACTTTTTTCCACGAAATCTGTTGGGTTTTGTCTTAGTAGGCAGTTAAGTTACTAGCAGGTCACCTTAATTCTTTACAGGCTTGATTTTAGGCTTTATTAGACCACTCTATTGTAATTTAGCCTTTAGTCCTAGGGCCTACACCTGAGTTTTGAGATGCGATTCTAATTCTAAGGTAGTATGGCCCTTTAGGTTTTCAATAGAAAGCCCAAAATATTTCCCAAGCCTCCCTAATTTTGTGGGACGTACACTTCCACTCCCCAGCACGACATCTACTGAAATCTCTACTGAGATTCCCAGCCTCCAGTTGTTGCTTTCTGTTGGGCCTCTTGGAATCCTGCCCTGTTCACCCATAATTTAGAGTCAGCCAAGGACTTGGGGGGAATATGTAAGACAAGTTCAAGGCTCTGTGGCTTCCTCCTTTCGTGGATTTCCCCTTTCTACTTTCCAGCGGCTCAGGCAGCCTCAAACTCTGCCTTCGCTCCTCAACCCAGTGAGACTGCCGCTTTTTGTTTTATCCCCGTGGCCACATGAGGGATCGTCACTTAAACGTGGATCTTACCCAGTGTTTCTCTTCTGCGCTCGAGCCCCGTCCTCTTTTTGCCTGTGTCTGGTCACTTTCCAGTGCATTTCAACAGTGTGTAGAATTACTGGTAGGAGGGTCAGTCTGACACAAGGCGCTCCTGCCCTTACTGGAAGCCAGACTGTAATCAGATGTCTAAATGTTAAAATGAAATCCAACTTCCTTTTTCTTTATCTGGGTGGTTATACACGAGTGTTCACTTTGAAAATCTATCAAGGTGCATCTTGATGTACTTGTGTCTACATTTGCTATAAGCCAATTAAAAAAAAAAAAGTTTATTACAAGAAAAAATGTCATGTTGGCACCCAGATTAAAATCCCTCAGGGGCTTTCTTGTGGTCTGGGGTCAAACTCAGCCACCCCACCCCCCAACCTTTCTCCTGGCCATGATTCTGGCCACATAAGCTTACTTACAACTCCCTAAATGACATACAGTAGCTCTTGTCCCCCCTCTATCCCCATCTCCCTCACCGGACAGGACAACTCCTCCTTATTCCTCGGGCCTCCATGTAAACATTGTCTCCTAGTGGAAGCTTTTCCCGACCACTAAATGCCTCTTCAACTACACCTTCAGTGCCCTCTGTTGTGTTCTCACAGCCCCAGGGCCCCCTCCACCACCTGACTCAGCAAGAGCACCCATGACACCAGCCTGCAGTGGCCAGTGAGGACCTATCAGGAGGGTTCACAGCTTCAACTCCAAATCTAGTCCCAGAGCAGGAGCTCAGGGCTTCTGCAGGATTAGCGAAGTTAAGGCTATCCTTTGTTATGGTTAGTGCGCTGGGGCAGCGTGGTGGCCAGGCAGTTCTCTGAGGCTAGGGACCTGATGAGGCACAGCTGACTGCCAGGGGCCCAGCTTCCTCGCCAGGTAAGACGTTCAGGTAAAGCTCTCCTCCAGTCTGGACCTGCTCCCTCAGCCAGGTGAAGGGGTGGAGCTCTGAGCTCTCCCAACCTGCCCTTCCTGAAGTCAAAGCCGAATGACTGACAGGCCGTTCCAAAGAAGACAAGGAGACGTTTACTGGTTGAGCAGACCTTATTTTCATTACAGTAGCAGGGAATTCGTTCACATTCACGCAGGGGCAGAGGGCTCTGCAGACACCCAGAGCCCTGCGCGGGTTCCCAGGAACAGCACCTGGACCGTGTTGCATTTAGTGGAACAAAAGTACAGTGAAACAGAATAGTTTTTATAAAGATGGGCTGTGTTGTTGTTTTTAGGTACATAGTTTTTTAAAAATCGTAACATTTTTCTTCATTTTTCCATGTGTACATTGTTATTACCAAGGATAACTGGTTGTCAAACACGGCACTTGATCGTCTTTTTCTCAAAATGCTGCCCGGAGGTTAATGTATTCTGATCCTTTCATTTTAAGAGGAATGATGCCCGTTTCTCTGGAACTCGAACTGACAACAAGTAAGGCGATGCCTGAGTCACAGGCGGGAGAAGGCCTTAGCTCCCACCTGACTTGTACCCCCTCCATCAAATCGTCCACATTGGCCCCTGCGTTGCTAAGCAACCGGGAAAGACCAGGAGATGGAGTTTAAACTTTACGAACCACTTCCGGAGAGCACGCAGCTGCTTAGAGCTGACGTTGTGGTGGTTTTTATAAATCGTCAGCGTGCTGGAGGGGGGGGGGGGCTCTGCTGGGGGCGCCGATGCACTGCCCCCAGAAGCGTCCTTTCCGTATCAGATCGAGACCCAAGACCCAACGAGGAAAGAGAAACTGGTACCCTCCAGATACTCTGAAATACCCATGATGACATGAGTTCATGACTCTCATTTGCTTGAATTCAATCACATAATCACCAAAGTCCTGATTAAGACCTTTGCTCGCTACATGAAAGCAGGGAAAACATGAATTTAAATTAAAAATGTTATACCACCAAACTCGACACACAACAGCTGTATTTAAGTTGATTAACTCTATTATGCCCCAAATTTTCCTCATTAAATCAAATATTTAAAAAATCATAAAAATTACACGCTGGTAGATGTATTCCACAGCTCTGCACGCATTGCACCCCCTTGCGTCCCCAAGGAAAGTGTGCATTCGGGAGCTTCACCACACATTCACCTCCCACGAACTCTGATGCCACGGCGCTAACATGTTACTCAGAGAGATGCACTAGATATTCACTTGTAACTTTGGTGTTGAAATATTTCTCAATCATTCATGGTGACTTTAGAAAAGGACTGCTTTCAGGTCCTCACAGAGGAGATGGGGGAAGGAATCATTTCGTGCTCACTGCTGAGGGTGGTGTCTGATCTGTCCCGAGTGATGGTATGAACAAGCAGAATCCCCAGCTCCGGGAAACGGGGCTCCTTCCTCCCCCACACAGGGAACGTCTCTGTGAAGAAGCACCGCCACCCCAGCCTGCAGCCCTCACGCGGGTACAGGCAGTCTCTGCAGCCAGACTGAGCTGTTCATTCAGACAGAGCTTTTCCGAGGCCCATGCTGTGGGGAATTCAAGGGCAGCGGAGTAAATTCAGCTCCCCTCTTGGGAACTGTTTCTCAGTATATGAACCACCCCCCACCCGAGCTCGGGCGAGCGCACAGCGCGGGCCTGACGAGGCAGCACAAGGGCGCAGACACTGTCCGTCTCCTTCTGAAACGCCAGCTGACAGCACCTCACCAGCCTCACGGAGAACGAACACGCCCGTGATCGGGGTGGCAGACTGAACGCAAGTTCAGAACAAGCAGAGGCAGGTGCACAGTGCCAGCAGCCGTCTGTGGGCAGGGGTCTGGATCTCAACCACATACCACTCCATGGAACATAAAACGTCGCATGACTTCCTATCACTCTGGCTCTTATTCAGAAAGAAAACCTTCCATCGCGGCATAATGAGAGAGGGAGGGGAACCCATTCCATACAAACGGTTAAAAACAATCCACTGTGACAGTTCCCAGAAGTCTGAGTGTCCCAGTGCAGTCGACTCTCCGTCTTAGAAATAAAGCCTGCCTTCCCCATCTTTTCAGCCACAGTTTGCTTTCAGACAGCAGAGGCAACAGCAGCTGAGACGGCCGCGTTCGTGCTGACACCTTCCTAGGGCACCAGAGGATCCGCTGAGAGAGGCCTGCGCCTCGCGAATCAGGGCCTACGCAGGAGGGCCCGGCCATCGCAGAAGCACAGCTTGAACCTCACGCCCCGACATCAGTGAGACCTCAGCCAGGGCAGTGGCAGGTACGGGCAATGAGGACACAGAGGGCAGACAGACTTCGCCCGCTCCCTTCCCCGCGGAACATGCGTGAGAACCCTGGGAGGAGGCACGGGGGACGGAGGTCTGGTCCACGGCCCAGACACCGGCGTTAGAGCCCGTCCCAGGGACCGGTGTTTCCGCTCCAGCTCCCAGAAAGTGAACCCGGGAAACAGCTCTGCCCGCGCTGTGGACGGAGCGGCGGCAGCAGAAGCCGTGGAGAACCGTAAACAACCCAACACGAAGCTGCGTGGGCACTGACTCTCGGGGACCCCTCCCGCGGCTCGCACGGGCGTGGGCTGGAGGGCGCACTACCGCCTCCGAACACAGCAAGCCTCCAAACACAGCAAGCGTTCTGGCTGTCGGTGTTGGGTCAGTTTATCTAAAAACCTTTTGAAACCCCTTCCCCAACGTTTCATGGACTCACAGAAGAAACTCAAAAGCTCCATCAGAGTGCTTGGGGGACTCCTACGCTGACTTTACGTGTGAATGTGGAAAAAATAAATTAATTGATATTTGTCGTAAGACCTTGATTTTTTTTTTTTTTTTTTTTTTAAAGACTGCAAATCAGTATGTCACCTGGCTTAGGAGAGCGAGGACCCGGCGATCCAGCTCTGCTCCCCCCTATTGAAAAGCAGGCACGCACGTCTGAGAGTCCACGCTGCGCTCTGCATCCCTGCAGCGGGGAGGAAGGGGACCTGGGCCCCCCACCCACACAGGCCGGCACACACGGACACCCCTCCGGGAGCTCCCGGCAGGCCCTCCCCGGCAGGCGCTGAGGCACAGGTCCAGAGAGCAGTGACCACAGGGCCGGGCGGCCTCCGGACGCCCTGCAGTCGGGACAGGGGGCGGTGTCTCTGCAGCCAAAGGCACCCACGCGCTGAGCTGAGAGGATGGAGCCGTGTCTGAAACACGAATCACACAGCCCAAACCTCTCCCGGTCTCAGATGCTGGAGTCTTTGTAGGGAAACGTCAAGGCCAGCTTCCCCGTGGGAGAGAACAGCCCTCAGAGGGAGAGAGCGACAGCGAGGCCGCCGAGGTGCCCTGAGCCTGCCATGCGCCTCTGCAGGGCTACTATGGCTGTATCCGTGAGATCAGGGGCGACATTTGTCAGAAAGTGGGAGACACAGCAAATACTTCCACAAATACAAAAATTGTTTACAGAATAATTACCTAAAATAGTCAGTGAAGTTGGGTGGGGAATAAGAATAATGTTTTTGCTTCAAATTACTCACAATGGTACCGATGGTTTACAAAAGAGAACAGCCCATCTCCGGTCTTCCTCCCCGCCCCCACCCCCCAACACCCCAGAGCCCTCCTACTCCTGATATTTTCCATACTCTCACCTTCACCCACACCCACCCCATTCTGTCCCAGTTAACCTGTCCCAAGACAGCCCTGAAGACACCATTCTGGGTCTCAGTCCATCGCTGAACTTGCTGGGGAGCAGGGTACAGGAAGGGCACGAGGGGCACAAGGGCACACGAGGGCACAGGAAGGGCACAGAAGGGCACAGGAAGGGCACATGAGGGCACAGGAGGGGCACAGGAAGGGCACATGAGGACACAGGAAGGGCACAGGAGGGCACAGGAAGGGCACAGGACCGCACTGGCATAACCTCGAGGTATCCAGGTTGGGAACAGAGCTCCTGCACCCACCGCAGTTGCAGAGAGTCCGCTCCAGCCCACTGACGGAGGAAGAAGGGGTGGTTCCGGTGGCTCTGCTCCCAGGAGCGTGGCATGAGCTCTGGGTGGGGACACACAGGACGTGTGTTCCCTCCACGGACTTCGCTGTGCTCCCTCCAGTGAGAAGACTGCTCTCTGCAGAGTTCCCAGAGATCAGCCCCTGGTCTTCCTCCGAGGTACAAATCCAGGAGAGCCTTAGCTCCAAAGACCCAGCCAGTGTGCAGGGGTCAAAGTCGATGCTCAGAATCAAAAGGGGCTGGGCACACCTGCCCAGCCAGTTCATCAGCAGTTGTATAGACAGATCAGAAAAAAACTAGCGTTTAATATAAAAAGTGTTTTTCAAATGGTGCAATTTCCTATACTTCTCCGCAGATCATAATTCTTCATGTGTCTGAGGTCCTACAGAAAGAGAATGAAAGAAAGTGGACTGTCCTCACGTCATGAAAACACAGACTGGGCACTTTCCGTCATCTGTGCCCACACCTCCATTTCATCTCTCTTTTAGATGTTTAGAAACTTTGGTTTGATGTGTTTGAAAGCAAAAACAAAATAGAAGAGGCATTTTTGTCTTTACAATGAAACCACCTGCGTGCCCTTCACCTAGTGTGAACTGTTTTCAAAGGACAGTGTTCACCTGTCAAATGCGCTTGTTTAGGCAGGAGCCTTGTTTTCTCATTCACCACCACACACACATCCTCCTGTGCAGCCCATTTTCCATCCTCTGTGCTTGGAGGTTTACACTGTTTTCAGCGCTTTGGGTTTATAAATATTAGTAAAATAATTTATCCATGCAGATAACTTTTTTATTCTGTTGAATGATTTCTTTAAGGTAATTTCATAAGAAATTACTGAAGCATAAACCCTTTAACTGTCCTGACGATGGCTGAGCATGTTTTAACAAGGACTGCATAAGACACGCCTGGCAGTTCCGCCACACCCCCCAACAGCCTCGTGGGCTCCGATCTCGTGTGTGGTGTGTGTTAATGACAGATTCCTTCCATCTCTTACCATTTCCTCGAATTCAAGTCCTGTTTATGTTTCCTCTGCGTGCACGGAACGTCACATTCTTTGCCCATCTATGGAAATCCTTAAGGCTTACTAATGAATTTGAATTATTTTTATGGTGAATATCCAACCTTTCAGCTATGATATTTAATATCATGGTATAATCTTCAGGATGTTTGGGTGACTCACTCAAGATCCATGTTCCTTAATTGCTTTTAGTTTTGAGCTGAATACATTTAAAGTCCAGAAGCCAGCTTATTAATAGCTTACAAAGGTCAGATCTGTAGTCTGATCATTGTTCCCACCGCACTGGAGTGAAAGCACTACCTGAAGACTCAGTCCTTCCTGTTCTCAGCCTAAGTGAAATACACACGCATCTGTGCGTCCTGAATGTGCTTACTCACTAGTGACTGGAGAGACTGGATGGAAAACCAGGGCATCTGGAAGAGACCCCAATATCTGTCAGGCTGGGCTTCTGTACCACCGAACTCAGGGACCTAAGTCACAGCCGCCACAAGAAAGGACCCTTTCTCAACACAAAAGGAAGAAAAGAAAAGGGCAGCAGCCGCGGTGACAAGTACCACTGTTCAGAAGCCAGACTGGAACAGGAAAGTGAAACACGCTGGATGATGTCGGGACAAACGTCCGTGTTCTGCTGTTTCTGCAACAAGCAGGAAGCACAACTGCGGAGCCCCCAGCCCGGTCCGCCTACCTCCTGCGCCTGGCTCCGGGGCCGTCTTCCCCCCGGGCCGCGCTCCCGTCTCCTTCTCCTTCTGAAAGCGGATCTGCAGCTGCTTGATCTCCTGGTCATAGTCCTGCCACTCGGGGACGATGCGAACAGCTGCTTCCAGCTTGGGCTCTTTGGTCATTGGATTATTACACTGGAAACCAAAAATCACACACGCAGCGGAGCTGAAAGAAGGGTCATCACACACAACTCAAAGGCGTTTCTGTTTCCAGGCCTAACTGGGCAGAAGAACAGCACTGAGGGACCAAAGGACGGATCAGCAGGAGCAAAGCTGCGCCACTCACTGAGCGGGAGCAGCCCCGCAGACACAGCGCTGGCTTTCCGGGGCCGGCGGGCGACCCGCGGACCAACCTGTTGTCCGGTCCCTGAACCGACACCGGCGGAGGAAGACTGAATGGAGCCTGTGTCCCAACCACCGTCGGTTATCCCCCCGCCCCGGACAGACACGGAGGAGCGCGGCCAGACACACAGGAGCGCGGACGGACAAGGAGGAGAGCGGCCACACACGGAGGAGCGCGGAGGGCTCACCAAGTCGATCGTTTTCGCCCTTTTCTTGGAGGCGTCGTCACACCACGTCTCACACCAAAGCCACTCCTGAGGGAGCGATTTAATCGGCACCTGATGGATCATGTTATTTGGCAAATCCTAATTGGTAAAAACAAAAACAAAAAAACTAAAGTTCTGGGGGAAATTTAAATAAATTTAAAGCAAATTAATGATGTCAGCTTCTCATTACATAACACATGCCAGTCACAAAATTTCAGAACTGAAAGGGTGCTTACCAAAACCTTATGGAAGCTAAAATACTTATTTATGGTGTTTTTAAAAACCACAAAGTTTAGAAGATCCATAAATCATCTGCCCATAATAAGCACCTGAAAATCTTTAGCTTAAAATTCTCAAACAGCCTGCACCTAGACTTTTCCACCATCAGGGAAATTCTTTAAAAAAGTACTACTGCCCTTTGACAGTCAACTGGAAAAAGTCTAGTTCTTATATTTCAGTTTTGCTTCAAGTAACTCTGACTCCATCTGCTCTCCTCAAGCCTGACCCCACTGGACAAAGCCCACGTGTTTTCCAGCCAACCACACTCTATGCTTTGAAGCTTTTTCTCAGGAAACCTGCGTGTGACACAATAAAATGTTCCATTGTCCTAAGACACAAACAGACAATATGAGCCAGCAATTCCACCTCTGGGTCGTACACAAAAGAACTGAAAGCAGGGACTCAGACAGATCTTGTACACCAATGTTCATACAGCATTATTCACAATCTGAATAAGCCAGATGTCCATCAACAGATAAATGGGCAGCCCAGCCCGTGTGGCTCAGTAGTTGAGCATCAACCCACGCACCAAGAGGTCACCGGTTCGATTCCTGGTCAGGGCACATGCCCAGGTTGTGGGCCAAATCCCCAGTGGAGGGCATGCAGGAGGCAGCCAATCGATGTTCTCTCTCATGGATGTTTCCATCTCTCTCTCCCTCTTCCTACCTCTCTCTCTAATATCAATAAAGAAAAAAAAAAACCAATAGACATAGACAACAATGCTGGGAATGTGGCAGGGGGGATTGCGAGGAGGGTGTCAATGGGGGAAAAAGGAGAAACATCTGTAACAAAAATAAATTAATAAAAAATATTTAAAAAAATATAACACACAAAAGAAAAAAAGAAAGAAAAGAACAGGAACAAGACCTGGCCAGTTTGGCTCAGCGGTTAGAGCGTCAGCCCACGGACCAGACAGTCCCGGGTTCGGTTCCCGCTAAGGGCACGTACCTTGGTTGCAGTTTGTCCCCAGCCCCGGTTGGGGTCACGTGGGTGGCAACCACTCGATGTGTCTCTCTCGCATCGATGTTTCTCTCTCTCTCTCTCTCTTCCTCTCTCTCTCCCTCCTGCTCTATCTGAAGATAAATGCAAAAATGTCCTCAGGTGAGGATTAAAAAAAAAAAAAAAAAACAGGAACAAGACAGGGATGTCCACTTTTGCCACCCTTATTCAACACAGCACTGGAAGTCGTAGCCACAGCAATCAGACAAGAAGAAAAAATAGCCCAGCTGGTGTGGCTCAGTGGTTGAGCATTGCTGGTTCGATTCCCAGTCAGGGTACATGCCCAGGTCATTTTTGGTTCCATATGAACCTTTGGATTATTTGTTCTAGATCTATGAAATAATATGCTGTTGGTATTTTAATGGGATTGCATTGAATCTATAGATTGCTTTGGGTAGTATGGACATTTTAATGATGTTGATTCTTCCAATCCATAAATATAATAATATGGCTCCACTTTTTTATATCTTCCTCCCTCCCTCCCACTCTATCTAAAAATCAATGGAAAAATATCATCAGATGAGAATTAAAAAATAAATACATACATACATAAATGACGATGAGGTATCACTTCACACTTGCCAGAATGGCTACCATCAACAAGTCATCAAACAACAAGTGCTGGAGAAAAGGGTACTCTAGTACACTGCTGGTGGGAAGCGACTATGGGAAACAATATGGTGTTTCCTCAAAAAAAATTAAAAATGGAACTGCCATTTGACCCAGTGATTCCACTTCTAGAAACATATCTTAAGAAGCCTGGAACACCAATCAGAAAGAATATATGCACCTCTATGTTCATAGCAGCACTATTTACAATAGCTAAGATCTGAAAATAGCCCAAGTGTCCATCAGTAGATGAGTGGATAAAAAAGCTGTGGTACACTTACACAATGGAATACTATCAGCTGTAATAAAAAAAATATCTTATCCTTTGAGATGACATGGAGGGACCTGGAGAGGATTACCCTAAGCGAAACAAGCCAGTCAGAGAAAGACAAATATCACATGATCTCACTTATTTGTATAATATAATGAACAAAATAAGCTGACAAACAAAACAGATCCAGAGACATGGAAGTAGGGAACAGACTGACAAACCTCAGAGGGAAGGAGGGCGGGGGAGTTGGGAAGAGATAAACCAAAGAACGTATATGCATATAATATATGCATGAAACATGGACACAGACAACAGTGCAGTGAAGCGAGGGGGGGTTGGCAGGAGCGAGGAGGAGGTGTCAATGGGGGAAAAAAGGAGGGACATTTGTAATACTTTCAATAATACAGAATTTAAAAAATAACAGGTAAAAAAATGAATAATCATGATGAAGTTGTAATATATTTCAGAAATTATATTAATTAACTACATTACAGAATAAAAGAATCATATCATCTCAGATATCAAAAACATATACAATTTAACATAAGAGATTTAAAAAAGAAGAGTAGCAAACTAAGAATAATAGGAACTTCCTTAATCTGAGTGAGAGGTCTCTACAAAACAACTACAGCAAACATAACACTTAGTGGTGAAATGCTGAAAACTCTCCTTTTGATTCCAGAATGTCCATTATCAACATTTCTATTCAACAATATGGAAGTCCAGGCAAATATAGAAAGCACGAAAAAGAAATCTTTAAATCTAAGATTGAAAAAAAAGTTAAATTATCATTATTTGTAGATAATATTATATAAACAGAAAATCCAAAAGTATATACAGATTGGCAAGGTAGCTGACTACGCCAATGAACAAAAATCAACTGCAATTCTAGATACTAGCAACAAACAAAAACAAGTTTTAAAATAAAACTCAAAGATGCACAAGATCTCTATGAAGAAAGCTATCGGTACTACTGAGTGGAATGAAACACAACCCAAATATAAAATCCTAGCAAGTGTTTTTTTCCTCCTAACCTGAAAAACTGATTCTCAAATGTATATAGGAAAACAAAAGACAAAAAATACTCTAAGACCACTCTTAAAGAAGAATGAGGTGGGAGTATTTGAATTACTAAAAATCAAGACTTACTATAAAGCTGCAGTAATTGAGATATTTGCAATATGAGCATGAGATAGACAAACAGACCAATGGAGTGAAATAGAGGGCCCAGAACCAAATCCATGCATATATATATGGGCACTTCACATCTGACAAATGTGTCGAGCGCTGTTTCATTAAAGAAAAAAATCATGCTGATATCAAACTGTATGCACATAAAGAACAAAAGTTGAATTCTACTTCACACCATACATAAAACAAATTTCTACTGGAATATAGATCTAAATGTAAAAGAAAAACAATAAGGCTCATATAAAAAAACATTTGCATGACCTTAACAAGAGTTAAAAGGCATTAACCATAAGGGAAAATACTGACCAGTGGGACTATAAAAGATAACATTAAGAGAGTCAAAGTGGGAAATTTTACAACATATATAGCTAACAAAGAATATACTATCAGTATATATAAAGAATGCTCATAAATCAAAAAGAAAAACACCAAACAACCCAAATACTTAAATAAGCACTTCACAAAAGAGATTATCAAAATAGCTGTAAACATACAAAAGGTACTCAACTTAATTATTAATTATGGAAATGCAAAATAAAACCACAATGGAGAGCAACATCAGCAAAAATGGCAGAGTAAGAAATTCTGAAAGTTCACCTCTCCATAACAGCAACCCAACAATTAGCAAAAATAGAGTAATTTTTTCAGAACTCTGGAAATTAACCAAGGGCTTGTAGCAACCCAAGGAGTGTCTAAAAGTCAACGAAAATGGTTGCATGTCAGTAAGAGCACTGAGCTTTGTGGAATTTCAACTTTTACCCTACACCCATTCGCCTCCTCCAGCCTCAAAAATGAGCAGCCTGCATTCCCATACTAGAGGAGGAGAAGGATGGAGGTCCTTCAAAGCTTCGTTCACAAAGGTTGACCTAAGGTTCCCTGGAAGACTGTACTGTAAAAGCTTATCTCTACTGAACTTGCACAATGCTAAAGTTTCTCTTTGGCAGTACTTCTTGAATGTATTAAGCTTCCTGAGGCTGCCTGAGGTGGAGCAAAGAACAGACTAACCAAAAATCTTTAAAGGAGAAGCTGAACAATGAGATGTCCACAGGAGACTTCGAAAGAACAGACACATTCCTGGGAATATAGAAGATCATGTACATGTGTAAGACTCTGAGTATGCTCAGGGCTGTGTGCATAATCAAATAAGACCTAAGATGGACCTAAGCCCTCTCCTCTGGCTGACCTTGAGGTTCCATACAAGGAACAGTGATAGCTAAGGTAGAGTTGTAATCTGCCTGACTCACTGTTGAGGATGTGCCTCAACATGCATCTATAGGCCTTTGGCAAAGACTGGGGGACTTTAGTGGTTCTGAGCACTTACGGAAATCTCTGTTCAATTTTAGCTAACTACTAAGCAAATCAGGCAGACAAAAATGCAGATTTCACTAAACTAGTTTAGAAGACACAAAACAAATGAATAACTAGGTCAATAAGCAGCAACAACAAACCCTGGAGAAGGAGGAAATCTGATTTCCAGATTATACTATTTGAAATGTTTAGTTTTCAACAAAAATGAAGAGACATGCAAAAATAAAGAACCAAAAAAAGAAAGTATGACCTATATAGAGGTGAAAAAAAAAAAGCAATCAATAGAATTATACTTTGGAGGCCCACACATTGGACTTATAAGACAAAGACTTTAAATCAGGTATTTTAAATATGTTGAAATAGCCAAAGGAAACCATGACTAATAGAACTGAAAGAATGTATGAGAATAATGTTTCAAAAAATTAGACAATATTAATAAAGAGAAATTACAAAAGAACCAAACAGAAAATCTGGAGTTGAAAAATACAATAACTAAAATGAAAATTCACTAGAAGGCTTTAACCATAGATTTGAGCAGGCAGGAAAAAAAGAATCTGATCAATTGAGATTATCTAGTTTCAGGAGCAGAAAGAATAATGAAGAAAAATAAGCATGACTCCCATCAAATATGGGACACCATCAAATATACCAACATACACATAATGGGAATCACAAAAAGGAGAGAGGGAGGAAAAAGGGATATTTGAAGAAATAAAGAAAACTTCCCAAATTTGATGATAAATATTAACCTACATATCCAAGAAGCTCAATGAACTCCAAGTAGAATAAACTCAAAAGAGACCCACAAACTGTCAAAAGACTGAAAAGCTTGAAATGAGCAAAAGAGAGACAGGAGTTCTCAAGGTTAACAGTTGATTTCTCATCAAAAACCACTGAGGCCAAAAGGCTATGGGATTCAAGCTGCTGAAAGAAAAAACTGTCAAGCAAGAATTTTATATCCATCAAAACTATTCACCAAAAAACAAAAGAATAAATGTATACATTCCCCAAGAGTTGGTAACTCCGGAGCTACCCTACAAGAAATACTAAAGGGAGTCTTTCTGGCTGAAAGGACACTAAACAGTAATTCAAACCTACATAAAGAAATAAAGCCCGGCCAGTGTGGCTCAGTGGCTGAGCATCAATCTATGCACCAAGAGGTCACCGGTTCAATTCCTGGTCAGGGCACATGCCCAGGTTGTGTGCCAAATCCCTAGTGGGGGGCATGCAGGAGGCGGCCAATCGATATTCTCTCTCATCGATGTTTCTATCTCTCTCTCCCTCTCCCTTCCTCTCTCTCTAAAATCAATAAAGGAAAAAAAAAAAGAAATAAAGAGTACTAGTAAAGGTTTATAGGTAAATTGAAAGACAATATCAATGTATTTCTTGTTTGGAACTCACCCCACCATCAAATTAAAAAACAACTACAAAAAGAAATAATTATCTCTGTTGATGGGCATATAATGTGTAAACATGTAAACTGTATAATAATAACAGTATGGGGGTACAAAGCTATATAGGAACAAAGTTTTTATATATTAATAAAATTAGGTTGTTATTAATCCAAACTAGATTGTCATAAGTTAAAGCATTAATGATAAACATTAAGACAACCACTGAGAAAATAACTAAAAAGTATATAACAAAGAAATAAAAGAATTAAAATGTCTAACGTAAAAGGCAATGATGTAGGAAATGAGGGACACAAAAAACAGAGGACATATATAAAACAGGAAACGGCAGATGTAAGTCCCATCTCACTAATTAATTACATTAAATGTAAATGGACTAAACTCTTCAACTGAAAGTCACATAGGATGCCAGCTCACACCTACCGAATTCATACACTGACCAATAAGTACTAGTCACAACATGAAGCAACAGGAATTCTTATATGACTGATGAGAGTATAAATTAAATCTACTTTGGAAAACTGTTTGGAATTATCTAGTAAAGATACACAAATCTGGTGACCAAGCAATTCTACTTGTTCGTGCAATTGAAATATGTATACATGTACAGCAAGACATGCGCATGAATGATCACAGCATTATCCATGGAAGACAAATGGAAAACAACCCAGATACAGAATGGATAAACAAAACATAACACCAGTACACACACAACATGGATGGATCTCACAAACATCACGCTGAACAAAAGAAAAAAAGTCAGACTCAAAAGAGATCATCTTTTATCATGCCACTGAGATAGAAAGAACAAAAAAACAGGCAAAACTAAACTATTTTTTTTTTTATCCTCACCAGAGGACATTT
This sequence comes from Tadarida brasiliensis, assembly GCA_030848825.1. NCBI lineage: Eukaryota > Metazoa > Chordata > Mammalia > Chiroptera > Molossidae > Tadarida > Tadarida brasiliensis. Next base: position 4,683,883 of record CM061265.1, read on the forward strand.
TTGCATTTATCTTCAGACAGAGTGGGAGGGAGAGAGGGAGGAAGAGAGAGAAACATCGATGTGAGAGAGACACATCGACTGGTCGCCACCCACACGACCCCGGGGTTGGGGACAAACTGCAACCGAGGTACGTGCCCTTAGTGGGAACCGAACCTGGGATTCTCTGGTCCACGGGCCGCGCTCTAACTGCTGAGCCAAACTGGCCAGGGCTAAACTATAGTTTTTAAGAATACATGTTTAATACATCTCTCCATAAAATAATTCTATACAGAAAAGCAATGAGAAGATGACCACAGAAGTCAGGGTTCTGGACACTTTTGTTAGAGAAGGGTGGCTTCTGGGATGCCAGTAACATTCTAGTATTTCTTGAACTAGACGGCGATACATGGCATTTGCTTTGAGGTAATTTACTGATGCATGTGAACATGTATATATTTATATATTTTTGTTTTGTACACTTTTCTTTATGGGTGCTAAATACCACAATAAGGGCTTAAATATGTTTAAGGTAGACTTCTAAGCAAAACAAAATATGTGAAACTATCTACCACATCTAAACTATAATAGCACCTCTGAAATTGTTTAGCATTAATAAACAGTATTAGTTCAGCTAAACCTAAAAATCACCTTGGTTTCTGACACAGTGGTACTATATTCTACACTGTGACTCCTGAGCTAGTTAGTTAAAAAAAAAAAAAAAGGAACAAATTGACCCCAGCAGGCAGAGAAACAAATTTACCAGATTAGCGTGTACAAAATGAATCCATACAGTAACAGTTCAGAGAGGCAGCTCCCTCCTTCCATTTCCCTTTCCAAGCCAACACTGGGCCTATGACATTTTTCACTAATGTGCCTTCTCTTGAGGAGAGGTAAAAATGTCACATACTGCCCTGGCCGGTTTGGCTCAATGGTTAGAGCGTCGGCCCAAGGACCGAAGAGTCGCGGGTTCGACTCCAGTCAAGGGCACGTACCTCAGTTGCAGTTCAGTCAGGGTTGTTCAGGAGGCAAGCAATCGATGTGTCTCTCTCACATCGATGTTTCTCTCTCTCTCCCTCCCACTCTATCTGAAAATAGATGGAAAAAATATCCTCAGGTGAAGATTTAAAAAAAAAAACATGTCACACACATACACAAACAAAATTTCTTCCCATGAAGAAACAAAACACTGTCCCAGCCGAGGAGAGAAGTGAAAATACTCCGTTTTCTGACAACAGTGTACAGCCATCACTGAAAGTGTTTACCAAAAAGACAGGCACTTACTTGATCAAGATTTGAAAGACTGTTGGGGTCCTGGCTCAGGCCTTGGTACTGGCCCCTGAGTCTGTCACCAGCAGCTATCTTCCTAAACTTCTTCAGATCGACAACATACAGCGCACTGTGCAGAGAGGATCCACTTGTTAAACCATGGATTACGGCAGACAAAGTAGCCCCGCTGAGTAACGGAACAGGTCACCAGGCTTCTCTTTGAAAAGGTGAGCTGAGGCCCAGTGGGGGACCACGGGGTCAGTATATGCTACTTCAGAGATGGCTAAGAAAAGTATTACAAACCCATATTCTGCCACCACAAGCTCAGTTTGTCACTGTTCCTTATTTAATTGCCTTCCAAAAGAAATAATTTAATCTCTGACAAAAGCATTCTAGCAAATGTCAGCAGATTAGGTGATACAAGCTGTAGGAACTGCTACATAACCATTAGTCAAAGATATGCTGATGCTGTTTTACATGTTGCAGGGGTGGGGGACACGTGTTACCATGCTTTTGGACCAAAAACATAGAGTTCAATGCTAAAATCACTCCACCCCAACACAGCTCTGTAGGTGCTGCTCCCTGAGGTCCCCGCCCTCCAAGCCTTCCAGTCACACTTCGCCCAGAGAAGACGATGTCGTGTTCACTAGGAAAGCACCACATACATGGTTTAACCTGGAGTTATACTTCTAGGAATTTATTCTACAGGTGTCCTGGAATATACAAATTAATGTATGTCACAGCAAAAAACCATAAATATAAATAACACTACTGGAATGATATGTAGATATAAAAAGGAAAAAAGTCTCTACATATAATAAGATCTACTAGAGAGATTAAGTACAAAAAAGCAAGGCATAAAACTATAAATAGGATAGTATGTTTTGTGTAAAAAAGAATTCATATTTTGTGTAAAAAAGCAGTCAGTTGTTTATGTACGAATCAAGAAATTCTATGGGACTTACAGAAAATTAACGGAGGAGGTTCATCTGTTGTGGAATGAAAACTAGGTGGAAGAGAGACAGGACTGAGAAGATTTTTTTTCACTGTGTATTTTCTAATTTTTATTTATGAACCACATTAATGTATTACCTATTCAGTATTAAATATACAAAATTAACTTAAAGAAGAGAAAATCAAACAACAGTGTTAGGAGTTGTCCTTGTCAGTACCTGATGTGATACTTGCGCCCAGCCAGGTGGCTGGCCCAGTACCCCGACTTCCAGAACCGGTAGCCATCCATCTCTTTCCTGCTGTCACAGAACGGAGTATAACCATAAGGGGCACCATCCAAATTGAAATCTCTTAACTCTTTTAGATCTGTTCTTACGATCTGGAGAAAAGATATACAAGTCATTTGTTAAATAATGATGCAACAGCAGTTCCTGAAAATACAGAGCACCTCAATGAAGGTACCTTGGAGAGCAGCTCAGTGGTTAATGGCACAGGCTCCAATAGGAGACCCAGTGTGCACCTGGGTTCTTCCACTGATCAGCTCACTGCCTTCGCTAACAGGCGAGACACTTAATGTAGTCCTTGGCACACAAAGAGTAGAAATAAACAAATTTATGTTGCTCAGCCTCTCTGTCACTCATTTCCTCACCTGTAAAATGGGAATCTCACAGGGCTGTCGAGAGGTTTAGGTGAATTACTATATAGACATATGTGAAACAAAGCCTATTTTTAGTTTGCAAGTGAATTAAGATTAAAAAATTGCACACATGATGTAATGACAACTATGTAAAAGAGGCATAGAAGAAAATATAAAAAGGAGAGGCAGCAAATGCAAATTTTAAAAGTAATCACATCTCGCAATGGCTGGTTTGGCTCACGGGTGGAGTGTCGGCCCGCAGACCGAAGAGTTGCGGGTTCGATTCCGGTCAAGGGCATGTACCTCGGTTGCAGTTCGGTCTCAGCCCTGGTCGGGGCTGTGGGAGGCAACCAATCAATGTGTCTCTCTCACATAAGTGTTTCTCTCTCTCTCTCTCTCTCCCCCTCCCTCCCTCCCTCCGTCCCTCCTTCCCACTACTTCTGAAGATAAATGGAAAAATATCCTCGGGTGAGGATTAAAAAATATAGTAATAAAAAAATAAAAGTGATCACATCAGGTAATACTTTTCCATAGATTCTAAATAATGTAAAATAAGCATGTTTTTTCCATAGCTGAAAAATTAAATAATCCAAAAAGGAGAAGGCAGGCTAAGCCTTCAATGCGGACTCCCAGCCGGGCCTCGGAGCTCACCTGGTCGGCGTCCACGAACAGCACCTTGTCAACGGCCAGCGGGAAGAGCACGTCCAGGAAGAGGATCTTGTAGCCCCAGATGATGCGCTGCTTCTCGGTCTGCTGGTGGAGCCAGCGCGGCCACTTGTACTGCACCAGCTCGTACTGGAAGCTGTGCTTGTCGGCCATGTAGGGGATGAACTCCTGTTTGCAGACACGGGGAACAACCATTCACTCTGAGAAACCAACTTCACAATCTCGGACAGCCATCATCGTTGTGGCACAAAACACATCCACCGTAACAAAAAATCTGACTCCCTGTGACTACATAAAAAATACATATAAACGTTTGCCAAATCCCCGTTTCTTTATGAATTCTGAGCACTACATGAAATGACCGAAGTCTTTAAGGCTTTTACATAACTGATTTACATTTGTGTGTGTGTGTGTGTGTGTGTGTGTGTGTGTGTAAGAAAAATGAACTTTATTGGTCTAAACTTGATCAGTAAAACATTTTTTGAGCTGGATTTTTTTATTGTTGACAGTATTACAGATGTCTCCATTTTCCCCCGTGGCCCCCTCCAGCCAGCCCCACCCCACCCCAGGCCTGCCCCACACTGTTATCTGTATCTGTGAGCTGTGCCTACATGCATATCAATTCTCTGGTTAATCTCTTCCAGTTCCCCCTGACACCCCTCTGCTCTGACATGTCAGTCTGCACCATGTATCCATGCCTCCGGCTCTATTTGTTCGTCAGTTTATTTTGTTCCTTAGATCCACGTATGAGTGAGATCAGGTGGGATCTGTCTCCCTGGCTGGCTGATTTCCTCTCCCGAGGTCTCACCCAGGGAATAACGCAGCAAACCAAACCCTCTGAACAAACTGGTCACCATGACCGCATTCATATTCTAAACACAAGTACCCTCAGGGGACCAGAAGGGAGGAACTTATCCAGGAGGGAAAGTACTGAATACATTAAAGTTGTCTAGTAAATTCTACAGAATAACAACAAAGATGCAAGTAAATCCATTTAGATGGCGAATACTGATGCAAATGAAGCCGAAACCCTCCCAGTGTGTTTTGTTTCGTGCAGACGGAGCATCACTTCTACAGTCACGGGTAGTGGCTCACGACAGAGCCCAGAGCCTCTCGCCGGAGCCCAGCCCGTGTGCCATCTAACTGCACTCAGCTGCACGCTCGACACAAAATGCTATTCCATCAGAGCAAACGGTTTGGACTCTCTTCGTCTGTTACCCACGCCCCACACAGGACATAATTTTGTGTTCGGTTTTATAACAACTGTTCCCCCAAAACAGATCCGTCTGGAAGAGTAATTAACACAGAAATATGCAATTGAATCAAAGTAACTTAATCAAAGAAAAAGTTTAAATGATACAGATAACATTGCGGTAGTAAAGAGCACATTATACTGCATATATCTCCTTAACAAGAATGTTTTCCTTTTTTCTGAGGAACAAACCTTAAATGTGGGGGACAAATAATTCTTCAAAAACCAAAATTTCACAGGAGTCTTGGTATTCTTCAGGACTGATAACATCATTATGCTGCCAAAGAAAAGCAGACAACACTGATAATCTTCCAATGCTTTCAATCTCAACACAATCAGAAGTATTCAAGGACGAGAGCAGCGAGTGTTCTTCACGGCAGAGCTAACGGATGGCAGTCAGGCCGAGACCTTGAGGAATGGAGCCTGCTCTCATCCCTCCTTATAAATTCCTCACTGAATGAGAAAGGAGTATTTCTCACCTACAAAAGCATACCAAACTGATAAAGGCAAATGTTTTAATCACATTACATCTTAAATAAACTGCTTCATGAACTGATATATTAATTATGATACAAATTAGTAATGAGGTGGTGGTTAACAACTACATGACTCTAAAAGGAAGTCTGCAAAGCCACTGCCGCTCTGTGTGACAGGCCTGCCCTCCCACAGCCCGCACCGGAGCCCCTACCAAGGCGTGGCAGAGGACTGGCAAATGGTTACCGTTGCAGGAATCCCTATTTTGTAAACAAATAAAAACACATTCTGAGTCAAAGAATTTAATGAAACTCAGTTGTTACTAACATCTGACATTACTGTTTTAGATCCGATATTATTTCTTGGAAATGGGAGGTATGACACATGAGTAAAATGACATTTTGACTGCTTGCTATACTGGATCTGTCACGGAGAATTAAAAGTAACAAGAACCCTGGCATGAGGACAGCTACTCTCTGGCAAAGGCACCTTCCTGATCACTGACCACAAGGCAGTCCTGAGGACCTTCCCCGGGCTACTCCTGCATCCTCCAGCCCAAGCCAGGGGCCTCTCCTTGCCTCTGACTGTGTGACCTCGGCAAGTCCATTCACCCTGAGTCTCAGTCTGTCTACAGAACAGCCGTTCTTGTGTGAGCACTAAGATCCCCCTGGCTCTAAAACCCTGTGACTCTTTCGAAGGCAGGCCCACAGTCCCGTCCCACTGCTATTCTCTGTCTTAACCTCCGAATGTATGGTGTAAGCAATGCTTGGTGGCCAATTACACACTTCCATGTATAAGGCGTGCACAGTGATATTAAAGATGTACAGCCTGTAACAGCCACACAGACACATTCACCGTACAGCCTGCAACAGCCACACAGACGCATTCACTGTACAGCCTGCAACAGCCACACGGACGCGTCCACTGTACAGCCTGCGACATCCACACGGACACGTTCACTATTCAGCCTGAGTTCATGCTGTCAGCCAGATCAGAACAAACAGAACGATATGTGATAATCTACTCATAGCCCTCAGAGTGCTTCAAATACACAGAAGTATAATGGGCAAGATCGCATAAAACATTTCCTTTCTAAGACTACTGTGACAAATTCATTCACATATACTGAAATAATCAACATGACTAACCGAAGAAATCTTTCATAGAGATGACCAGATGCAACGGAGAAAATGTTAATTATATCATCTTTATCTTGTTTCACTTCCTCAGTCCTCTGTCCTCCCGTGAAGCCCCTATAATAATAAAGGTGACATAAGCACACACAGGTGAAATGCTGGCACACACACGGCCCTCTTACAGGGAGGGGCTGGAGGTGGTGTGCTCCCATCCTGCTCCCGCCTGAGCAGGTGAACATAAGCACACACAGGTGAAATGTTGGCACACACGGCCCTCTACGGGGAGGGGCTGGAGGTGGTGTGCTCCCATCCTGCTCCCGCCCTAACAGGGCAGAGGGAGCAGGTGCAGTGTCCCCCACGCCCCGGGGAGAGCACATGGCCAGAGAACCACCCGCCAGGTAATGAAAGGGCGCAGCCTACAAGGCACCGCGCAGCTGCAGGGAAAGACTGAGCCACTTCACAGAATGCAAGATACCACGGAAAGTGAACTGGGCAGTTCCAGTCAGCCCTGCAAAGAGCGGGCACAACCCCACGGCAGTCCAGAAGGACGGAGGAGAAGTGACTTCACCATGAGGGACATCAACTCTTTGTTAGTTAGTGGGAAATACTCATGTACACTCAAGGTAAGTGAAATTTTGGCTGCACAGAGCAGAATTTGAAAGGCCTAAGACCATTATTATACTCAAAAGAAGGGAGGGATGGTGCTTATATCTGTTTTTCTTAAAAAAAAAAAAAAAAGTGCTGTTTTATTATGCCAACTTACCATTTGAAGGAATCCCAAAATCCAGATTCATTCTCATTCGTCCCATCACTCAGCAAGTCTTCATTCACCATGTCTGCCTTCTTCTGAACCTGCAATCACACGTGATGGATCTTATTCCTTCTCTGAGGTTTCACAGGCTTTAAACTAACTTCCACGGTGGGTACTGCCAACAACAGGGAAGCAATTCTCCTAAAGCAGGTACAACCTGCTCCGAGGCTGGACGTAGTCCACAGAAGTATCTCCATCATATCACAGAAAACCTTACGTGAAAAGACAGCAACCTCTTGTAACGAAACAATAACTGTTTCAGTTTGAAAAATGGGCAAAAAATCTCCGACGACTGTGTAGGAAATACAGCCTAAGTGAAAATACAAGTACAATTCACGAAGCAGGAGCTGCTCCTAGAGAGCAAGTGCAGCCCCCGTGGCGTTCTGTTGGGAAAAGCTCCTTCCACGCCACGGCCGTTCCGAGGAGTCCCTAGAACGGCCGGGGGGGGGGGGGGTCTTTTCGGCAGCACAGGGATCATTTCTCCCGCTCGGCTTTAGATGTCACTGTGTGAGATCTGTGGGTTCAGTCCCTGTGCACAAGAAAGCGAGTAGCGCAACGCCATGAGTCATCATCTTTCTGCTGTGGAAGGGCCCCGCCTTCAGTTTGTAAAAAACACATCTGTGAAGCGCAATGAAGCAAAGTGCAATAAAACGAGATACACCTGGACTAGCTCCATGATGCCTTTTGAATTTAAGGCACTAAGACCTTAAAAATTCTGAGAATAGAGAAAAGTGAAAGGAAATTAAGGGAGCTACCATATATAACTGTTGCTGACATTTTCATTGGCATCCTCCCCAGTTTTCTGAGAATGGAGTCATCAATAATAATGTAAATTGTGGCGACATGAGCAACACAGTATCTGTGAAAACACTGTATCTAAAATGAAACTGGCATTGCTCACTGAGATTACCAGACAGGCAGAATCTCAGCTGCAGAAGCCAGTGCACGTGTGGATGAGACCCTGTGCACCTAAAGCAGCATTCCTGCAATCCCAGTGAAATCCCAGAGATAAATTCCAGTCCTGGGCTTCTTTCCTTCCCGCCTCAGCTTTGCTGAGATGTGATGGACAGATAGCACTGAATAAACTTAAGGTACACAGCCTGATGATTTGTATACAAATACATTATGAAATGATTGCCACAATAGTAACATTATTACTGGAGTGACACATCCATTAACTCACAAAGTCTGGGGCTGGTTTCAAGATGCATGTTTCTAGGTAATAGCTACCGAATACCAGAACACCGCTCCTTTTACCAACTATGAGAGCGGCTGCCTTAATACACCAAACTCACCTTCACTTTAATGATTTTGCTCTTGAAGTTATTGAGGACAACAACAACTTCACCAGCATCAGGCGGAGAGTCTGTCCCGTCATGGCTGAGAGAGAAAGGGGAGACAATGAAACGCATGTTACAAATCACAACTCAAACGCAGTCAATGCTCTGGCATAATCCGCCGTATCTGTCCACCATTTTCTCATAAAGTTTTTCAGAACAAATCATTTTTTCCCAACCTGCAGGAAGCCCCATCAAGGTGCACAGAGACACACCCCTCTGCTTTCCAACAGGCAAGCAGCCAGCAGGGCCCACCGCAGTCTCACAAAGGCATCTGCTCCACTTTCTGCCTCTGGACACATGAGCCGCGTCTAGGCCCTGCACTCAGTCAGGTGTCCACGCTCTGGAGGAAGAACTGTCACTAGCTGTATGCAGGCAGACAGGGCAGAGAAGGAAAAGTATTTCTCTAATGAACTATAATGCCTAAAATTTCTAGCCACCAATTTTCAAGGTGTTAACTGCAGAAAGCCCTGACAAAATACAAATTCACTGGATTCACTGTCATCCCACAGAGAACAGAGCTCTCGGGCAAAGGTAAGAGTCTGAAGGTGCATGAGACACTCCAGAGGCTGGGAAGAGCCAACAGGGAGCATAGGAGGCGGGGAGCCCTGGAAAGCAGGAAGAGGGGAGTGCACCACACTCCTAAGGATCGAGGAGAGTGGCCAAAGGGCACACAGAAGAACCATGGTTAGAAAAACAGGCACACTTCTTATGACAAATTAAATTCTATAAAATCCTATTTGGAGGGAAACCTACTGTTTATAATGAAGATGTGACTATAACATAAAAGTTTTCTATTTCCTGGGTAAGAAATATGCAAGAGTTACCACGCTTTCACGTCAGGTAAGATCCTACGGAGCTAAGGTGAGGACACAACAAGAGGGTGTTGAAACAAACTGATGGAAATCGTTCCCTAAATAAATCAACAGGAAGTCTTTTCACACAGTTTAAAGCTAATTTAAACTGTGTTAAGCAGAATTCAGACCACACCTTTTTAAAAGTAATATAATGTTTTAAACTAATAGTCATTTGTAGCAAACCTTAAAGCAAAACTTCTGCTGCTGGCAAAACATTCCAGGAGTCCTTGTCACTCCCAACCCTCCCCGAGCCAGGATGGGCCAGTGTGAACACCACGGTCCCATGGCCGAAGCTCAGAGCACTATTCCCGTCGCCCACTCTTCCCCTCCCCTAGCCGCACAGTGCCCCGGGGGCCATGTGGGGTGCTGCGCTGTGAGAGTGGGCAGTCACCACGGCCACGTGGGAGCTAGTCAAGGCTGAAGGCAGGGTGTCAACCCACTCATGACGCTGACTGGGCACTTCACCAGGACAAAGCCCTTTGGCAGGAGGGCTTAAGGCCAAGGCCTGGTCCCTGGCCACCAGGAAGCCCAGCCTCTGAGGTGGTCTCTGAGCCTCTGGGGGCAGCCTACGAAGCTGAGTTGGTGGCTGAAATTCCTCCAGGACCAGAATAAACAACCGGTGTCTGTGCCCCTCAGACCTCCAAGATGATGGCCTCCTGGCAGAGGTGCAGGAGACTGAACAGCCCCCGGGGTGGCAGACTTGGCCTTGTCTGAAAACTGGGCCCAGGAGTTTCTTGCAGCTGGAGATGCTGTGGATGTCACTCTCTGGTCCCAAGAACTCATCTCTAAGGCACAGATCCCTGGTCTGTGTCCCCTGCCTGCTGGCTGGAGCATTTCTGGGACGGTCAGCGAGGTGGTGGCGGGAGAACCCAAGGGGACAGCTGCCCCTGCGGCTGGCAGGTGAGGACCATCCTGGGGAGGGTCCACAGCACACAGCCGGTGACTCTGCAGCCAAGGTGGATGGCCTCACATCGGCTAACTGAGAGTACGTCAGGTGCCTGGCTGACCAGTTCCCCAGACCAGCAAACACAGCTGCCTGGTGTGGAGTCTGAACGAGCCAGGTCAGCTGCAGAGCGCCAGGCAGGATCAGAGGACACGGCACATGGAAGCCAGGCAGTATCTGGGAGCCGCCCAGGCGAAGAGCGAACAGTGTCAGCCATTAGAGTGCGGCAGAAGCACCTGCACAGCACTGACGTGCTGGCTGCCAGCCTCACCCCACATCCCTGCAAGACCAGCTGTGCGACCACACGCCGGCCCACGCCCACCGGTGGTGCCTGGGGAGGAAGTGGCGGGGGTGCAGGATGTGCACCCTGGGACCTCCCTGCTTCTGGAAGTGAAAAAGCTCTTCCTGGCAGCCGTGCCCAAGCCCCACCCCCACTGATCCTGATGTGCAGATGGGTGGGGGTCCTTTCCGACCTGGTGGGAGCGTGACAAGGGGTGGACTGCTGCACAGCTGCCCTCAGCATCCAGTCCAGTGACTCTGCTGTGGATAACGCGGGCACCTCGGCCAGTGGGAAGCAGAAGGAAGCAGCGTCACCCACACCGCCAGGCCCTCAGGACACAGCCTGGTCACACGCGGCCCGCTACACCCTGGGCATCGGCTCCCTCCACCTCAGGCTCGCGGGAGGCTGTGGAACACGGCTGGAGGCCTCATCCACGCGGAGGAGAAGCCAGGGCCTTCCAGGGAGGGGACACCAGGTCAGAGAATACCTGGAGAACCCTGTGCTGGGCACTATCTATGTTAGGCCTGAGTGGTGCCTGTGGGCTGCTGATGCCCCTGATCTCTCTACCCTCTTAGCCATGTTTGGCCTGCCCCAGTGACAGTGGAATGGGCCCTCCTTGTGAGTGTCTGCCTGGAGGGGACCCCACTCTGGTTGTGACTCCCTCTCCCCAAATGGGCCTACTGAGGGGGTGGGCTGATGACCACAGGCACCACGGCCTCTCAGAGCCATCTCAGCGCAGGGCAGGTGGTCTGCCTTCCAGCTGTGTCTAGGCCCTGGGGGATTCTAGGGCGGCACACCCACTGCAGACCGACCTCTGCTCATCATGCCCTCTCTCGGGGCTGTTTCTGGGCAGGAGAGAGCTGCAGGGTAACTGCTGTCAATTGCCATTCCTCATCGGGCCCACCACATGTGAAATGTCTGTTCTCCCCCCTCTTGTACTGGGAATTGGGTGTGTGGGGGGGGGTCGTCTACTGTGTACCTCTGTGATGACTGTGTCTAGGATGGGCTATGTCAGGAGTTGGTCTGTTTGATTTCAATGCTGGTTTGGCTCAGCAGAGCCATAGTTTTGGTAAAGTGCTCAGTCTGCCATCCCGGACCTCTCCTGGCGGCACTTGGAGCCCTGTGGACGCCACCACAGTCATGCCGGCATCACGAACCAGGGTCCTCGAGAGCCGCAGGGTCAGTGGCGACACAGTGTTGGAGGTAACGGGAAGGCCGTCTGGGGAATCAGCCCAGACCGGGTCAGACTGAGGGCTCTGCGCTGTGGTCTTTGCTGGGAGGACAGAGCCGGGGATGAGGGACGTACACAGTCCCTCCTCCTAAAACGCCTGCAAGTAGGAACTGAGCTAACTTTTGTACAAAGTTGGGTCAGAAATTGCCATCTTGCCAAATTCCTAGCAAAGAGGGACCTTAACCCTTTTCTGTACATCTTGAAATGATCCGAGGGCCAAGCGTCAAAGTACCCCCTCCCCACAGCACCTCTGCGGGTAGGACGGAGGGAGATGCGGAGCTGCACTAACCCCAGGGACGGCCGCTGAGCCTCCTGCCTCGTCTTTAGTTGCTAATGATCAGACTTTCTTTTTTTTTAACTACCATGGTCCCATGATTTAAAAATAAAACTGTAAAATAGCTGTATAAAGAATAAATGGAACTGACATGGGTCTAAAAAAAGTAAAACTTGACCACACTTACTAGTATTGGACAGTGTTACCATCCAATTATACCCTGACAATTCCTCCATGTTTAATTTCCTGGAAAAGCATGATTTCATCACACCCACAACTATAAATTAAATTCTTATTCCTTGGCTAACTGCCAGCGTAGTGTTCAATCTGAGCTGATTTTCAGAGCACCTGTGTCACGTGACCCACCTGTAGATCCTATAAATGTCTTCAGAACGCCCCTTCCGCAGTCTGAGGATCCACGCTCCTGGGTTGGCCTTTAACTGAAAGTAGCCCTGGGACAAAAAGAGACAAGTTCTAGTTCTCTTTCAAACATCAAAATGCTTTTTCTGAGGGACAGTTCTTTCTTTTCTGAAATAATAGTCACCTATATCTTAAATAAGTTAACAAATCAGTGCAATTGAAAAAAATCCTACACACAGGAAACACTGGCAACACACAGGCCAGTCAAGCCAAGAAGGCCGCCCTCCGGCCGTGTGGGGTGAACGCCACTGTATGTGTGGGTCAGCTGCCTCCATGGAAAGGAAAACGCAGTCAGCGCGTGAGCAATGCATTTCCAGGGGCCAATTTGGTTTAGAGTGGACGATTCCAACGTTATTTTCTTCTACGGAGACATGCAATTACAATCTACAAATTTACCTAAACTCAGGATTTTCACATTGATCGAAGTTAGCTAACCATGAATTCCACCCTCACTCCTGCTCAGAACACTAACTGCTCCGCCATGAACTACAGCCCAAATGAACCGACTCGTCCCCGCCCAACGCACGGACAACTTACCAGGTTGGCCATGACAATGGTGTCCACAGTGACCGGCTCGGCTGAAGTCCCCAGTGTGAACTGCAGGCCTCGTGGAGGCTGCCCGGAGGTGATGTCGTAGCAGTGACCTTCCAGTAAGAGGTGCTCCAGCTCGTACTCAGCAGCCACGACACTGTCCACCTGCAACACCACAGTCCAACCACTTGACTACTTAGCGATATAAAGAAATGATCTACATGCAACAACGTGGATGAATCTCAAAGGCATTATGCAAAGTGAAGGAAGCCAAACATAAAGGGTGACATACCGTATGATCACATTTATAAGAAATGTTTTATTTTTTTTTTTTTTTTTTTTTGTTTTTTTTTTTTTTTTTTTTTTATTTATTTTTTTTTATTTTATTTTTTTTTTTATTAATTTATTTTTGTTACAGATGTTTCTCCTTTTTTCCCCATTGACACCCTCCTCCCCATCCCCCCACCCCATCCCCAGCTTTGTTGTCCAGTATAAGAAATGTTTTAGAGAGCACAACTGTAGTGTCAGAAAGTACACCAGCAGTTGCCTAGGGCCAGGAGCAGGGAAGGACATAGCTTGCGAAGGGGCACAGTTGGTCCTTTAGGGTGAACTGAATTCTCCGTAACTTGATTCTGCTTGTGTTTAAAAACTGTATACAATTTTTAAAACTCAGTTGAAAAGAGAGCAAAAAGAAAAAGACTAAAAACCAATAAGGAGCCTGGCCGGTGTGGCTCAGTGGACTGAGAGGTCCTGGTTCTATTCCCAGTCAGGGCACATGCCCAGGGCTCGATCCCCAGTAGGGGGCGTGCAGGAGGCAGCCAACTAATGTTTCTCTCTCTCTTCCTCCCTCTCAAAAAAATAATAATAAAAATATATATCAAAAAATAATAATAAAGAGGTTACTCCAAAGTACAGATGGGAAGATGTTAAATAAGACTGTATTTCCTATTTCTTTAAAATATGGTGGATAGGACCGGGGTAGGGAATAAGGCAAGTACCTAAAGGAGCCTTCTTAAAGAAAGTATAGTTATTTAACCTAATGAGAAAAAGACTGAGAAACACTTTGGAAACTATTTTTAAGTCCCTGACCTCCCCACCCCAGGAAGACAGAACCAGGAACAGGCTTCAGCTGCAGCAGGAGACACTCAGGACGGACAGACAAATGTCTGAAAAAGGAAGGAGGCTCTGAGAGGCTTTAAAAGCTTCTTGAAAGTTTGGAAGGAAGTGGAGAGCATTATGCTAAGCGAAATAAGCCAATCAGAGAAAGACAAATACCACATAATCTCACTTATCCGTGGAATATAATGAACAAAATAAGCTGATGAACAAAATAGACCCAGAGACATAGAAAGGAGTACGGTTCAGACTGACAGACCTCAGAGGAGAGGGGAGTGGGGGAGATAGATGAGATAAACCAAAGAACTTATAGACATGTATGTGTAGCCAATGGACATAGACAACAGTGCTGGTGGGGGGGGGGGGGCGGCGTGATGGGGAGAAGGGTGTCTAGGGGGAAAAAGGAGAAACACCTGTAACAAAAATAAATTAATAAAAATTGAAAAAAAAACCGAAAGTAAAGACCATGTCTTTTCATTCCTTTGTTAAAACACTATGTGCTAGGTATAGGGAGTGAGGGCAATGAAGAGACATCAGTGAAATTATACCTGTGAACATTCAATCTCTGAAAATGGATTAGGGGAAAAGGACCACTTACCTTAGAGACTCAAAATACAGTTACATGAGCCCCGGCTGGTTTGGTTCAGCGGTTAGAGCATCGGCCCGCAGACCAGAGAGACCCAGGTTCGGTTCCCGCTAAGGGCACGTGGCTCGGTTGCAGTTTGTCCCCAGCCCCGGTTGGGGTCGTGTGGGTGGCAGCCACTCAATGCGTCTCTCTTACATCGATGTTTCTCTCTCTCTCTTCCTCCCTCTCTCCCTCCCGCTCTGTCTGAAGATAAATGCAAAAACGTCCTCGGGTGAGGATAAAAAAAATAAATACAATTACATGGAAATAAATAAAAGAGAGAACAAACAAAGAAAAAAAAAAAAATCAATGAAGCCAAACCTGGTTCTTCAAAAATACCAACAAAGTGACAAACTGTTAGCATGACCAGGAAAGAGAGACGAGCCCGCTTACTGAAATCAACAAGGAGACAGGACACATCACTACGGAGGTGTAAAAGGCTATGAGAAAATGTTATGAATAACTGCATGCCAACAAATGAGATAACCTAAGTAGAATGATAAATTCCTAAGACACAAAAACTCCAGAATTGACAAGATAAAACAGAAAATCTAAACAGTCATAATGAGTGATTGGATTAGTAATTTTTTAAAAATCTGGGGCTCTTAGCCCAATTTTTTCTTTTTTTTTTTATCCTCATCCGAGGACATTTTTCCATTTTTTGTTCAGATAGAGTGGGAGGGAGAGAGAGGAAGAGAGAGAGAGAAACATTGACACGAAAGGGACACATCGAGTGGCTGCCTCCCGCACGACCAACCAGGCCGGGGACAAATTGCAACCGAGGTATGTGCCCTTGGCGGGAACCGAACCCGTGTCTCTCTGGACTGCAGGCCGAGGCTCTAACCGCTGAGCCAAACCGGCCAGAGCTATTGCTTTTTTTTTTAAGGAGCATGGAATGGAGAGGGGGAGAGACGGAAACATCGATGAGAAAGAAACATGGATCGGCTGCCTCCTGCATGCCCCATACTGGGGGTGGAGCCCATAACCCAGGCATGTGCCCTGACCCGGAATCGAACTGGTCATCTCTGGGTGCAGGGTACGATGCTCAATCCCCTGAGCCACACTGGCTGGGCTGAACTGTACATTTTAAAAGGGTGAATTTTATGGTATGTGAATTAGATCTCAATGCAGCTGTTATTTTTAAGAACATAATTATCTTGAATACTGACGTTTCATAGGCCTGCCAGGACCGCGACCCCGTCTGCCAGCCAGAACCATCAGGCACTGCATCCAGAGCGGGTTCTGCACGTGAGACACTGAAGCAGCGATGCTCTCACCTCTTCCAGATAAATGTTGTCCAGATCGTACGGCGTTCTCACCGACTCCACCATCCAACTCTCGGGTGTGTTCAAGTTCAGAGTGAACAGAGGGGACTGTGGCATATCCAAAAACTTGGCTATTGGACCCTGAGCAAAACTATTGTCTGAAGTGAAAGAAATCTCCGGTTCTAAGACATAACGGTAAAAGCTGAAATAAAAAAGAAAAAGGTTAGTGTTTTGCTGTTTAATACAACCAACCACAGCCCTCAAGATCACAGCCTCCGTGAAGGTGAACACCTGGCTTGGCACAGATGGGACGTGGAAGGGCCCCTCCCACACTGGGGCAGCTTCCCAAGCCACTCCTTGACCTAACCAACCCCCTGCGGCGCTGCAGATGCAGAAGCGCAGCCAGAGGCACGGGGCTGAGCAGGAGGACCCGTCCTGTGCTGCTGTGAGTGGCTGCCATCGGGGTCGCAGGCCTTTCCTGAATGTTTGCCTCTCTTCAGTGAGAAATACTCATTTTTCTCTTACAAAATCCTAACTGGTGATTGGGTTCTCAGAGAAGCCCTGAAAACACTGTATGTAATAGTTTAAACATTTCTCCTGAACAAGGACAGTGGTGGAAGCTGGGAACCCTTTTGTCCCTTTCAAACCCTGTTTAAATTTACTTAGAATCTAATGTATAAAACACAGCACATTTGTAATTAGAAATTTCCCGTAGCTCCAACATGTGCAACACTATTACTATTCACTGCTTTCTCTACCTTTTCTCATAAACGACCCTGTCAGAGCTCAGAGGTACGTCTGCTCCCCTTCCCCAGGTGCCTGCAGCGAGCAGGGGTCCAGTACTCCACCCTGGAGAACTGCTCTTCTTTTAGGATGAAAAAGTTCAGACAACTCTTTTCTCAGCTCAGCACACTTCAACTAGCGAGGTAAATTTAATAGCTACACGGACCCCATATTCTAAAATTAGAGAACTGTGTAGTTCTGAGCAAAAAGAAACAGAGAGAAGCACCAGGGCAGGAGGCTGGGTGAACGCCACCTCAGGGCTCCCACACCCAGTGATTCTCATCACTCCTGATTAGAGCATTCAGTGAGCAAAACTAAACATCCAGTGAATGATTTTTTCAAATATGATGGCCCATCGGTAAACCCAGCTTTTAGATTTTTTCAATTGCTCATTTCTTAAAGAGTTCGTTCACCTTTTCAAAGGCATGTCAGAAAGTTTGGATTGGCAGTTCATAAACACTCTTAGATTCATGTTGATCAGCTGAGTTAACACCTAGAAGAGCAACCAGAGGACAAAACATAAACTTATCACTTGATACTGAGTTGAGAGAACATTTCTTAACATCTCAAGAAAAGATACATAGTCTCATGCACAATCTGAATCACACACACTATCACTCGGCCAAACAGGGTAAGTAGGCCACTGCGAATCACTGCCCCCCAGATAATGAACAGCCAGCCGTCTACACCAGGAAAACGTTACAGCTTCATCAGTGCAGCTTAAGACTATGGTACAAAAACACGTATATATAAATACCCATATAAAAGGTTAGTCAATTACACTTCATTAAAAAATTGTCTTTAAAAAAATACAATGCAAAACAAACAGTTGAAGCAACTGTGTTTTAGGCAGGGCTCTTTTAAATTTTCTCAAAATTGTAACATCTCATACCTATCTACAAGGCATGGTAGTTATAAAAGAGGGAAATGATAAAGCACAATTATTTTACCTCTTCACCATTATAAATTAAAATATGGCATACATTAATTTAATTCAAAGACATTTTGCTCTAAATAAGGATAACTTTTTTCTTCATTACATGAGTTAAACCTGTACCAACTTAGGTTACGAAGCTATTTTCAGAGCCGTTACCAATCTTTGTGAAGTATCAGCTCGCCCAAGGTGCCTCATAGGGTCTCCAGCGCCCTCTGAGGATCCTAAGGGGACACAACGACCTGAGAGAACCCAGGCACGTGGTCACTTCACAGGAAGAGGAAGAGCGCTGCCCCTGTGGCGGTCCCTACCAGGAGCAATGGGGCGAGTTTCTGCGAGTCTCTAGTGACAGGGTCGACGACAGCCACAACATCGAAGTACGTCTCTCCTTCCTTCGGCCTCAGTTTGACCGCACTGCAGAGATCGGAAGATGAAACATTAATCTGGAGAAAAGCCCAGTAAATTTGTTCTCGCAGCACTGGGCACAGGGCCGGGCCCAGCATCATCCCTCAGCCCCCCTACCTAGCATTAACCCCTTCGCTGCAGAACGCAAGGCTGCGTGGTGGTCGGTGATGTGACCGCGCCCCACTCAGTTCACAAATCCCTCCAATGACTCAAGTTCACTGGAAATGGACCGGAAAATGTGGGATAAGAGAGGAAAACCAGCTTAAATTGTATTTAGCCAAAAACTGCAAAAAGCTTCATGTTATTTTTGACATTTACAGAATATTATGCCAATTTTTATTTCTTGGCAAAAAGGTATGAGGAGAGAAAAAAATTAAGTCATTTTTACATAATAAAAGGAATTTAATAAAATTACAGAAAACTTGCAAAAGAAAGAAAAGGAAAATAAATCATCCTAAACTCTCACCATCCCAACCCACGACTTGCGGTCGATCGCGTGCAGGCCCCTCGCTGGCTGACAGAGGCCGCTATGCCTGCAGAGAATCTAGGCTGAACATGCCGGGTGTTCACTGCAACAGTCTTTCAACCATTGTCTTGGCTGGAAACTTTTCCAAATAAAAAGCTGGAGAAAAAAGGCCAGGACTTCCTCATAATGCTAAACTTACTTTAATTTTATTGAAAACAAAACAGTTTTCAATGAAAGATGAACAAGATAAGTGCTCTAACACACTGTTTATTCTTGGGGATCAGAAATTACAGCTGATCTGCTCCATTAAACACGTTGTTGTCTAAAAGCCGCCTTCAGAATTGTTTCAGGAGTATTTGGAGATGAACGTGAACTCTGGCGCAACTGGGATCTGCATGAGTTTTACATGTGAGAACCGTAGGCCAGATGAACTTCCATTCACACAGGAACGTATATGCACACTTCATATGAAAAACACATGGTCTGAGGTCAGGCAACCTTCAGACCTCACTGGAGACGGCGCTGCGGCGGCCCCGCCTGTCCTTGGTGCACACACACACAGAGACACGAGAGTGAAGGACAGAAAGCGGCACTGCAATGGTGGGGATCGGCAGTGTCGCTCAGGAAGCTTTGGGGGCTACTGTTGACTGCAGTTAGTCTGAAGTTGGAACAAAAGTGAACAAGACGGGTTTGGTGCTTTGGAAAGTGTGAAAGCCGCTCGTGAACTCTATTCTCTTCCGTCAGGAAAAGTGACCGAAATTAATGAAACTCGTGCAGAAAATCCAGGACCTGTCAACAGATCTTGTCATGAAGAGGGTTGGCTGACCAAGAGGACACAGAAACCCTTCAGAACTCGATGAACTGATGAGTGAAGAAGTATATGAGAAAAACATAAAATCTACTGAGGAGTGAAAATGGAACCCCCTACATTAAGCATGAAACAACGTAATGTAGCATGGTTGTCTCAAATTAGTGGTGGACAGGAGATAGCAGCTTTTAGTAATGCCAACGGAAAAGGAAAGTACTTACAACAATGCTGCTAGAAGAAAATACCCCTTCACTTTCTAATGACTGCAGATAAACAAAATATGCATCTTTTTCTCTATACCTTATGACTTTTAGGCTAGGCTACAATAACATTCAGAATTCCTGAAATTGTCTGTGGTAAATCTAGTTATAAAAATTATGTAATTCAGCCCTGGCCGGTTTGGCTCAGCGGTTAGTGTGTCGGCCTGCGGTCCAGAGAGACCCGGGTTCGGTTCCCACTAAGGACATGTACCTTGGTTGCAGTTTGTCCCCGGCCCTGGTTGGTCGTGCGGGTGGCAGCCACTCGATGTGTCCCTTTCACATCGATGTTTCTCTCTCTTTCTCTCTTCCTCTCTCTCCCTCCCACTCTATCTGAACAAAAAATGAAAAAATGTCCTCGGGTGAGGATTAAAAAAAAAAAAAAAATTATGTAATTCAAGGATAACATTGTTATCTTAAGCCTTGCATAACACTGTAACTTTCAGAATACTGAACGACCTTTCCACTGGCAATAACCAGCAGCAGAAAAAAGTTTTTGTTAGCTGTACAGTGTCAGGCAATGAGCAAAACTGTGTTAATTTCACAACACACTGCACTTGCTGGTGCTACTGTTACACAGGGAAGCAACTGCCTTGCAGGAAAACAAGAAACAGTTTAATAATAAAACATTCAACTTCCCTGAAAAAAAAAGCGTTTAATATTCAAGAACACACACAAATCCCACGTCATTGTTATACCTGTGTCTGTCTTCAAAGAACTGGTACTCAATTCTTGCATCGCCTTTTGGTTGAGCCGACAGGAGGGCATCCACCTTCATTACCAAGTCACTTGCCCTGAAAGACAGGGTTGGTAGAAATTCAGCATCTCTTTACACTGAAGGTTTTTCCAGTTATTGCTGAACATAATATAATCAGCCAAAGTACTGAATGCCAACAAGACGGTCTGAGGAAAGAAGAACTTCGTACCAACACACGAGAAAAGTACTGACTTGGAGAGTGATGCGTTTATAACTGTGGGGAAGGTACTGACCTTTCCAATGTAAAAGGACACGACGCCTATTTTGCACGGCCCTTGTCAACATTGTACTGCCTAAACATAAAAAGGGTCCAGCTCATGGTCCAGCCCATAAAAGACTGGCAGTCAGTGTTATTGACATTCTCTCTCACCCTCGTCTTTTTTTTTAATTCTCACACGAGAATGTTTTTCATTGATTTTAGAGAGAGAAACATAGACATGAGAGAGAAACATCGATCAGTTGTCTCCTGCATGCACCTCAACCGCGGATCGAACCCACCACCCAGCTGTGTGCCCTTCAGTTCACAGGATAATGCTCCAAACAACTGAGCCACACTGGCCAGGGTTCCCATTCTTTTCTTAGTAACTTCAGTACTTTTTACGATTATTAGAGCAATGATGCACTGGAAAAACATTCAGGGAAAAATATATAAGGAGAAAACTGAGATACAAGCAATACTATGATCAAGAAATAATCACTAAACATTTTGGTTCATAATTCTATATATTTCAATAAATATATATACACAAAAGTGGGATTCTATTATCTGGTAATCTGTTTTTTCAAGTAGCAACGACAAAACATCGATTATAAACATCGTTTAGTTGATAACAGATACAGGAGCACATCAATGTTACCAGTGACTATACAATATTAGATTCATGGTGCATCATAACCTATTCAACCAATCAGCCACTGACCATCTGTGCTGTCTCCTATCCCACTATCACAGTCAGCAGTTTATAAACAACAAGAAAAGCATGTCTGCTTTTCCCACCTGTTCTAAAGTTGATTTCTAACCAAAGAAGATCTTGAACTAAACCATGAGATTTAAAAAGTGCTCTAATCTGCTGAACCAAGGACTAAATCCTAAGAATTCTAAAAGAGCACTTGTGAATATATTTGAACTAGAATCATGCCTATGCACTTTCTCACTGAACCAAACCACTAGAACAAATGACCTCTTTGGTACCTGTCAATACTAATTCTGAATACATAAAATACAGGCCATGTTTCCTGTGATGTGTCAACACCGTCACAAAGCATGTCCAGGGACACGTGGCTCTGTGAACCGGGTAAGCAGGCCAACAAGCAGCAAGGCTCAGAGCACCACACCCAAAGAGCCCACGGCTGAGCTTCCGCACGCTGAGGGCAGCCTCACGGCTCAGAGGGGTCACGAATGAGAGCTGTGGCTGTGCCCTCAGCCCTTTGGGGGGTGCCCTCCAAGTTGGAGCAGCCCTGGCATCCATGAAAAGCCCCAGGCAGGGAAGGTAATTCTGAGAACCCTAGCAGTTTCAGAAGCAATCATTTGTCAGCCCCATAACTACTTTATTTCCCTGAATCCACCCAGGACACGCCCAGAACCATCTCTGCGTGAGGAAAGGCAAGTCTTTCGTGTACCGTCTGACAATTACGTACCCGTCCACAAAGACTCCAAGGGGCTGCCCCTAAAACCTCCCCAGAGAGGGAGTGATGCGTGGGCACACAGCGCACCAAGCCCGTGCCGATGACACGGTGGCTTCAAGTCGTGGACCCTCCTGCCTGAGTCAGGGAAGTGTCAAAGGCCAGAACAAAGGGCATCACTCAAGAGCCACTGAGGTCAGAAGGAACCTCTTATCTGTAAGGAAAAGACTCCTCGCCGTATCACTGGCCACTTGGCAAAGAGACCACTCTGGCAGCTACTGAAGTCGACACTTCACTGCACGCGCATCTTGAACCTTGCGGTGTGACGGTGGATGGAAAAGGTGCAGGAGCCCTGCCCAGTGTGGCTCAGCGGTTAGAGCGCCGACCTGCAGACCGAGTCACAGGTTCGATTCCAGCCAAGGGCACGTACCTCGGTTGCGGTTCAGCGTGCCCAGCCCTGGTCAGGGTCGTGCGGGAGACAGCCAGTTGATGTGTCTCTTTCACATCGATGTCTCTCTCTGTCTCTCCCTTCTCCCTCTCTCCCTCCTACTCTGTCTGAAGATAATGGAAAAATATCCTTGGGTGAGGATTAAAAAAATGAAAATAAAAAAAGAAAAAGATGAATAAAAAACCCAGAACTTTTAAATTTTATATCCTCCACTATACAACAAAGAACAATATCAAAAGTGTGAAAAGGCAACCCATACAGTGGGAGAAAATATCTGCATATCATATATGAGGGAAGGATTTCTACCCAGAATATATACAGAACTCCTACAAATCAACAACAAAATAAACAATTAAAATGAGCTAAGGACTTGGATAGGTATTTTTTCAAAGATATACAAACAGCCAGTAAGCACATGAAAAGATGTTCAATATCACTGATCATTAAGGAAGTATATTATCACACCACAAAGAGATACCACTCCATACCCATTAGAATGGGTATTATATAAAATAAAATAAAAACACAGAAAATAACAAGTGTTGGTGAGGGTGTAAAGACACTGGAATCCTTGTGCGTCACTGGTGAGGAGTCACATGGTAGAGCCTCTGTGACAACGCTGATCAGAGGGCAGGACACACGGAACAGACTGGCTCCACACACACATAGCACTGAGAAAATCGAAAGGGATACCTCAGCTTTGGAGTCCCTCTGAGGGGTGAGGGGAAATGGCCCCACACCAAGCCCCCCAGGCCAGGACCCAGTGACAGGAAGAGAACCCCCATAACCTTGGTCTGTGAAAGCCAGCAGGGATTGAGGCTGAGATGGAGGCGGCTGGAGCCCCAGGTGCTCCACTTAGTGGACCCTGAACAGACTCACCCAGACTCGCTCCCTCTGAGCTCCAGCGCTGGGGCAGCCGCTTGGAAGGCACGTCAGAGACATGCGGGCAGGAACTGGAGTATCTGGCATCAGAGTGAGTGCTGAGGGCAGCGTTCCCCTAGACAGAAGTGCTGGCAGAGGCCACTGCTCCTTTCCTGAGCCCTCTATCCAGAGCTGACAAGCAGGCGCCATGTCTGAGTCTCCATTAACTGACACTGTCCGCCCCATCCCAGCAATCCCGAGACTCCTCCCCACCCAACTTACACACCCACCTAAAGCCATTTCCACTGTCTTTTCCACATAAACGGTCCATCTAGGTTCATGTGCAGATCTCCCTGAGATCTTCTGAAGGTTCACAAACCCCAGACAAGCAGCCGAGCACACCCTGCACGTTCTGCTAAGTGGCTCCAAGCCCAGCACCAGCAGCAGCTGGCCATGGTGGGTAGATGAGCTCTCTTGGGCTCCTCCAAGCCCAGCACAGTAGCAGCCATCTTCAGATTGCTTTGTAGGTTATGCTGGGTAGCCCAGGACAGGTACAGGTGGCAGCTGACCTTGGCTTGTACCCCCCAGTAGGACCCAGAGCCAGTGCAATTGGTCAGCTTAAGACCATGCAAGTACACCACCCAAACACCCCATGAGTGACACTCCAGGGGTGAGTGCATCCATCAGGCCGGCCCTGCGAACAGCTGCTTTGCTGCCGGTGTAACCAGTCCTCGCAACCCACAACCTGGGGCAAACTCCTCCAAATGACATTTCCAAAGCAATCAAGGTTCCACTATCACAGGAGGGTGTACACAGCCCACACAAGGCACACCTGGAGTGCCCAGGGCAGGTAATCAGGAAGGCTCCACCACTGGGCCCTACAGGATTACTACTACATTAGGCCACTCTACCAAGACTGGGAGCTGTAGCAGCTCTAACTAACACAAACAAACACAGGGATGCATCCAAAATGAGGAGACAAAGAAACACGTCCCAAATAAAACAACAAAACATGCCCCAGAAAAAGAACTTAAAAAAAAATGGAGAGAAGCAATCTACCAGACGCAGAGTTCAAAACACACGTTATAAGGATGCTCTGAGATCTCAGTGAGAACTTCAACAAAAAGATAGGAAACATAAAAATGGAGGTACAAATCATAAAAAATAAACAGTCAGAAATGAAGAATAAAATAATTGAAATGAGGAATACATTACAGAGAATCAATAGCAGAGTAGATAAAGCAGAGGATCAAATCAGCAATTTGGAAGAAAAAGAAACAGAAAACACCCAATCTGAACAGGAAAAAAAAAAAGAATTTAAAAAATTATGATAGCTTAAGTGACCTCTGGGTCAACATCAAGCATGACAACATTCACATCATAGCAGTACCAGAAAAAAAGTTACCAGCAAAGAAATGAAAATCTATTTGAAGAAATAATGACTGAAAATCACCCTAACCTGGTGAAGGAAACAGACACTCACGTACAGGAAGCACAGAGAGTCCCAAACAAGAAGAACCCAAAAAGGCCCACACCAAGACATATCATAATCAAAACTCAAAAGGTTCAAGACAAAGAGAGAATCTTAAAAGCAGCAAGAGAAAAGCAGTCCGTTACCTACAAAGGAGCTCCCACAAGACTGTCAGCTGATTTCTCAAAAGAAACTTTGCAGGCCAGAAGGGAGTGGCAAGAGATATTCAAAGTGATGAAAAGCAACAACCTACAACCAAGATTACTCTATCCTGCAAAGCTGTCATTTAGAATCAATGGACATATAAAGAGTTCCCTGACAAGAAAAAGCTAAAGGAGCTCAATACCACCAAACCAGTATTATATGAAATGTTGAAGGGTCTTCTTGAGGGAGAACAGAAATATGAACAATAAAATGCCAATTAATATATATCTATCAACAATTGAATCTACAAACAAAATGAGCAAGAAGAACAGAAACAGACTCAGATATAGAGAACTTTTTGTTGGTTGCCAGATGGGAGGGGGCTGGGGGGATGGGTGAAAAAGATGAAGGAATTAAGAAGTACAAATTTGTTGTTAGACTGATGAACCTCAAAGGGAAGGGGGGAGGCAGGGCGGGAAGAGATAAACCAAAGAACTTCTATGCATATTATGCATAACCAATGGACATAGACAATAGTGTTTGGAAGGCAGGAGGGGGGCAGGATTGGGGAGGAGGGTGTCAATGGGGGGAAAAGGGAGGAACATCTGTAATACATTCAACAATAAAGATAAGTTTAAAAAAAAAAGAATAACCTGGAAGAATCAATACCAGATTAGAAAAAGCTGAGGACCAAATAAATGAGTTAGAAGACAAGGTAGAAAAGGACACCCATCCATAGAAGCAATTGGAAAAAAAAAACTTTAAAGCAGGAGGATAGTTTAAGGGAGCTTTGGGACAACATGAAACATAATAACATCCGCATCATAGGGGTACCAAAAGGAAAAAGAATTGAGCAATGGATAGAGAATCTATTTGAAGAAGTAATGACAGCCCTGGCCGGTTTGGCTCAGCGGTTAGAGCGTCGGCCTGCGGTTCAGAGGGTTCGGTTCCCGCTAAGGGCATGTACCTCGGTTGCAGTTTGTCCCCGGCCCTGGTTGGTCGTGCGGGTGGTAGCCACTCGATGTGTCCCTTTCACGTCGATGTTTCTCTCTCTCTCTCTCTCTCCCTCCCACTCTATCTGAACAGAAAATGAAAAAAATTGTCCTCGGGTGAGGATAAAAACAAAGAAGTTAATGACAGAAAACGTTCCTAACCTGGTGAAGGAAAAAGTCACACAAGTCCAGGAAACACAGAGTTCCATTCAAAATTAACCTAAAAAGACCCACACCCAGACATATCATAATTAAAATGGCAGATGTTAAAGGCAAAGAAAGAATCTTAAAGGCAGCAAGATAGAGACAGAAAGTAACCTAAGGGAGCTCCCAGTAGACTGTCGCTGATTTCTCAATGGAAACATTTCAAGCCAGAAGGGAGTGGCATGAAGTGTACAAAGTAATGAAAAGCAAGGGACTGAATTGAAGACTACTCTATCCAGCAAGGCTATCATTCAAAATTGAAGGTGAAATAAAGAGCTTCACAGACCAAAAGAAAAGGGCTAAAGGAGATTATTACCACCAAACCAGCACTGTAAGAAATGTTAAAGGGACTGTCGTAAGAAGAAGAAGAAATTGAGAGAGAGAGGAACATCGGCATAAAGAATAAAAATGGCAACTAATAAGTACCTATCAAAAATAACCTTAAATTTAAATGAATTAAATGCTCCAATCAAAAGACATAGGGTAGCTGAATGGGTAAGAAAACATGACCCATATATATGCTGTTTACAAGAGACCCACCTCAGAACAGAAGACTCACACAGGATGAAAGCAAAGGGATGGAAAAATTTTTTGCATGTAAATGAAACTAGAAAATTAAAATGACTATGAGGTATCACCAAACACCTGCCAGAATAGCTGCCATCAACAAATCCTCAAACAGTAAATGCTGGTGAGGATGTGAGGAAAAGGGGATTTGAATACACTGCTGGTGGGAATGCAGACTGGTGCAGCCACTATGGAAAACAATATGGTGTTTCCTCAAAAACTTAAAAATTGAACTGCCATTTGACCCAGTGATCCCACTCCTAGGAATATAGCCTAAGAACCCTGAAACACCAATCAGAAACAATATATGCACCCCTATGTTCACAGCAGTGCTATTCATAATAGCTAAAATCTGGAAACAGCCCAAGTGTCCATCAATAGATGAGTGAATACAAAAGCTGTGGTACATTTACACAATGGAACACTATGCAGCTGTAAGAAAGAAAGATCTCTTATCCTTTGAGACGACATGGAGTGTCCTAGAGAGTATTATGCTGAGTGAAATAAGCCAGACAGAAAAAGACAAGTACTGCATGATCTCACTTATTTAGGGAATATAATGAACAAAATAAGCTGTCGATCAAAACAGATCCAGAGTCATGGAAGTAGGGAACAGACTGACAAACCTCAGAGGGACGGATGAAATCCTGTCACTAGAGACAATGTGGACGGACCTAGAGGGTATTATGCTGAGTGAAATAAGTCAGACAGAGAAAGACAAACACCACAGATTTCACTTATATGTAGAATCTAAAGAGCAAAATAAACAAACAAAACAGAGACAGACTCGTGAATACAGAGAACAAACTGAGGGTTGTCAGATGAGGGGGGTTTGGGGACTGGGTTTAAAAGGTGAAGGAATTAAAAGCACACATTAGTGGTTACAAAATAGACACAGGGATGTGAAGTTTAGTGTAGGGAATTCAGTCACTGATACTGTAACAACTATACATGGTGTCAGGTGGGCACCAGACCTATCGGGAGGATCACTTTGTAAGTTACATACATGTCAAACCACTATGCTGTGCTCCTGAAACTAATATAAAAATAACAGTGAGCCCTGGCCGGTTTGGCTCAGCGGTTACGAGCGTCGGCCCGTGGACCAGAGAGTCCTGGGTTCAGTTCCGCCAAGGGCGCGTACCTCGGTTGTGGTTTGTCCCCGCCCCGGTTGGGATTGTGCGGGGGGCAACCAGTCGATGTGTCTCTCTCACATCAATGTTTTTTTCTCTCTCTCTCTTCTTCCCTCTCTCCCTCCCACTCTATCTGAAAATAAAAATGCAAAAAATGTCCTCGGGTGAGGATAAAAATAAATAAAAAAACAACAGTGAATGTCAACCATAATTGAAAATTTAAATAAGTTTTTAAAATATAGATTTTTTTTTTTTATCCTCACCTGAGGACATCTTTCCACCTTTTGTTCAGATAGAGTGGGAGGGAGAGAGAGGAAGAGAGAGAGAAACATCGACGTGAAAGGGACATATCGAGTGGCTGCCTCCCGCACGACCAACCAGGGCCAGGGACAAATTGCAACCAAGGTACGTGCCCCTAGCGGGAACCAAACCCGGGTCTCTCTGGACCGCAGGCTGACGCTCTAACTGCTGAGCCAAACCGGCCAGGGCTAAAAATATAGATTTAAAGAACAGATAGTCCCTATGACATGAAGAAATTTCTTCTATGTAGAACTTACACATCTTCTTCTACCCGAAGCTGTTGAATATGAGATTTAATTTTCTGTCCTGAAGTTTTTAAGATGATATTTTCTAGAAGGTGGAAATCATCCTGATTAAAGAGCTCATTATCCTCCAGTGGCCCGATGATCTGTGGAGGAGAACAGGGTGGTCAGTGTGGAAATCTGCAAGCTGTGAAGAAGTCCTCTGCTGTGCTCAGCTATCTTATGAACCAAGTCATACTAAAGACCCAAGACATGTTTACCTCTAAATAAAGTCAATGAAAATGTTAATGTTTTTTTCTTTATTAATTTTTAGAGAGAGAGGAAAAGAGAGGGAAAGATGGAAACATCGATGAGAGAGAACATCGACTGGCCGCCTCCTGCATGCCCCCCCACTGGGGATCGGACCCACAACCTGGGCATGTCCCCTGACTGGGAATCGAACCGGCGACCTCCTGGTGTATGGGTCAACGCTCAACCACTGAGCCACACCAGCTGGGCAAGTCAATGAAAATGTAAAAATAAAATCCCAGTGAACTCACACTGTTATTTATTTACTTATCAATTCCTCAACTACACAAAGTGTAGACTTGTATACTTTACAATATTTTTACAGTAAGCAAATTCTGAAGTAAAATGATATCGTTTTCATTAATTCTCACTGAACATAATAAAGCCACAACCAAGATGGTGCAGTTGATGTCGAAGATTTCACCCTGTGTGCTCAGACTCTAAGTCTGGCACGGGCACTGCCGTCTGTGTGCTCATCTCAGTGCTGCAGGAGTTTATGGAAAGTGTGCGCCTCACCCAGCAGAACGCAGAGACTGCCCAACTGCAAGCACAGTCCCCACGTGGGGAGCGTCTCATGTCACAGGCCGCACTGACTGTGTTCTGAGGGCCACCGCACCTCACCACCTCACACAAAGGTAGGACAAAATTTTACACAGGACACTGCTGTCAAAATGGGCAAACCTCCTTCAGAACACGAGAGAAACAGTCACCACACTGCGTGAGCCCGTCAGCTCTGGAGAGAGGCTGCACTGAAGAGTTACTCCCTGCAGAGGGGGACGCTGCCAAGACTGCTCAAGGGTCTAATCTGAGGTCAGTTTGTCTCAGGACAGGTTCTCACCCTTCCATTGCTGATCACTGCCCGCTGCCCCTTCTTCAGCGTCAGGACATCCCTGCAGTACATGGCATGAGACAAAATGAAATCCATTTTGGAAGACTCAAAGACCTCTTTAAAAAGACTGAAATCCATGCCCTAGGAAAGTAATTGTTATTAAGGAAAAGTGATAGTTATTAAACCATAAAAATGAATAATCATAATGAATAAATCATAAAATGCTCTATTAGTGAAAGTAATAACTAATTTTAATAATTAACATTAGCCTTCCCGTTTTTCCACCCCCCACCTCTCAAGTAATGCTCATTTCCTTGTCCTGTTCTCCATGTGACTGTTCGAGCAGTAAACTAGCGTTCATACCTTTATTCTGCATTTTAAAATCTTTCTAATTTCAAGTGAGAGCCTTTTTTCTAACTGAAACATCAATATACTCATCATTTTATAATAAATTTTAATACTAAAAAACAGTAAAAAGTATGGTACAAATAAATGAATAAACGTGGGCTTCTATTGGAAACACATCAAGAACACATTAGCTTCTAACTCATTAACTGGCTTAAATCTGGTTTTTGCTCTATCAACAGGTCAAATATTATCTGTTTTAAAAACTATAAAAACAAATGGCTTGTGCTTAAAATATCCATAACCTTATTTTTCACATCTTGAAACCTAACAATTTTAAAAGCAATGAAAGCAATGCGGCAGAACTGCTATTTCTTGGAAAGATTCTTCCAACAACAAAAAAAGAAATCCTGAGACTCAAAACTAAAATCACAAATCCTGATTACAGACTTCAGCCCCTGGGAGCGCACTTCTGTGGTAAAGCACAGAGACTCACCCCGACGGAGAACTCGCCGATGTCGGCTCCTGCGGCCAGGGCCTCCGCGGTCTCCTCCTTGGCCATCTTCGTGATGAAGTTCTTCGCAGAGCTGGAGGTCTGCGTCTGCAGAGCTGCCCAGATAGCTCTGGAGATCCGAGTGTTCTCATAACTTATATCTTCACTGGGATTGTTGATCATGCTTATTCTAACATTGTTACTGGATTTCTATTCACAAAACAGGAAATAAGGGTTATATGGTAGATGTTCTCAACTAAAAAGTGGCATTAGTATTAGTCACAGTCTACAGAGAAAATAATGCCTCTCGTAAGTCTTGGTAGTTCCCCTCTGCACACAGAACATAATTTAGATGCTGTGACCAGGCACTCAAACACCTACAGGAACTGGCCCCACCTTTCCCACTTCCCTTCTCACCTTCCTGTGAATAGAGCACAGACCACAGAGCCCGCTACTCCCCCACGCCCTGCGTTCTCACACACAGCATGCCTCACACTGTCATGTGGACCCTCAGTGCACCAGCTTTGCCTCCTTAAGTCCCAACTTTCCTCAGGGCTCTGCTCAAACCCTTCTTCTTCCACATGGCCTTTACAGATTCCTGGTAAAAGTTAATCTCTCCCTGGGTAAAAAGACAAGAATCCACGCAAAAGAAGGTATCTGGGACCCTTAAAACCAAGAAAGAGCTCATATCAAGAACATAAGCAGCAGAAACGCACACTAAGTGTATCTAAAGACACGTGTAAGACAATTCACAGCAGCATTCTTCAGAACAGCCCAAACCATAATAGAAACAACCCAAATGTCCATCAAATACATACTAAACAAACAAACTTTGTGATAGAGTTATATGATACTACACAATGAAATAGAACTATCACTACTTGTAATTTCATGGATCTCAAAAATGTTGAGGAAAGAAACCAAACAGAAATAAATATTATAAGATTCCACTAAAATAAAGAAATACATAGGCAAACCTATCTATGACGTGAGAAGAGGGAAGAGCTAGGGGCATTGATGTGGCCACGAGCAGGGGAGGGCTTTCAGGAACTGGATACCTCTCCTTGACTGAGTGTGGTCACTTCGAGACTGGGGGACCCTATGACTTGTGAACTTCTTCTGAACCTACATTTTACTTCAATGAAAACACTGATCTAAAATATTCCGCTCTCCCTCCCCGTCCTCCCACTCCACCACCACTGAGCACTCACCAACCTGAGTGAGACTGCCCTACACTGTCCGTCGTCCCCCACTAGGACCGCTCCTAATTTGACTCTGAATTAACCACAGCAACTGATCCGTCCCGCTCAGACAAGGAGGCACTACACACATCACCTGGACACGTCATATTTCAGCGAGCCTACCTGACACAGGTGCCAAGGGGACACAGGGGTATAAAATCTGGATGAAGATCCAACCTGAAACTGCTCAGGAAAAGGAAATGGAACTTCTCATTCTCTGACAATGACACTCTCTAGAAGAGCCCATCTCTTCCCAACCACCCCCACTGCCACTCACTCGAGTTCTGCGACGACATGCTGCGGGGCTCCGACCGCGTGCGCCCTGTCACCAGGCACGCACACCCGGACCTGTCTCAGCGCAAGGGCCCTGCCTCTCCCACACGACGGACAACACGACCGCTGCGGCTTCTCCGCAGCAAGTCCACGAGCAGTCACACAGTGAAGACGTGTCTGAGATGATCTCGCTGTCTTCCCTCTGAAGGATCTGTCCCCTTACACAACGCTAGAGCACAGCAGTCTCCTCCGTCTCCTACTGACGGCAGACTCTGAAGAAACGATGCTCTACCCTCGAGACTAAGGACGCAGGACCTGGCCTCCTCACCAGAACAAGATCAGCACATACCTGCTCGTGAGGACAAAGTAAAGATGTGGACACTTGCCTGGTGTTTAATAGCGTCATACAATAATTGCCTTCCAGAAGGGCTATCAAAATCTCCAACAATCCAAAAAGTCACTGGCCTAATAAAAGAATCATCTGTAGAAAAACAAAACAACACACTGAGTTGGGAGGAAGAAAGCACATTGTACGTTAATACTGTGATTAAGCCAAATAATTTCTGAAAACCATGCAAAAAATAAGAAAAGTACAAGTTTAATAAAGATACAAAAAGCAAAAGCAGTGAAACCTTGACAGTGGAACAAAAGCAGGGCCCCTGCCATGTGGCTTAACTATGAACGGGGGACATGCACTTGTCAGTCCTACAATGGTGTGGGCATCTGTTAGCACAGACAATGGAAAAGAGCCTTAGAACATGTGGGTAACATATTATAGTCTTCAAGAATATTAATTTGTCACTTTCAGAAATGCATTTCTTTGCAAACATTTATACAAAATTTATCTGAATCAGTAAATTATCCACTGTCACCCACAGGTTCCAGAAACATCCCAATAAAGGGTCAATAAACTCTGAGTTACAACAGTGCCTGAAATACGATGATTAAGAAACAGAACATTCTAAAGTTTACAGTTACCATAGATTTCCTTGGAGGACATCCCTGGGCAAAAGTAAAGGAAAAAGAGTAGAAAAAAAGAAAATGTCATTTCTACAATTATTGCCTGCCATCAAAGTCCATTTGTAAACACTGCCTAACATGCTCCATGCACTTCCTGCTCCTCAGTCCCCCCAGGGCTCAGCCAGCTGCGCCCAGCCTGGCCTCCGGAAGGCTCCTGAGGAAGCAAAGGGAGGCTGCCTGTGCTGCCCTGCACCTGGGACGCTGCCCTGCATCTGGGAAAACAGACTGCCAGGAGGTTGCCGTGGGGACAGAAGCAGCTGCCTCCCTGACAGTCAGCGCTCTGAGAGGCAGAGCGTGACGGGCAAGGCGCCTGTCTGCCATCGAAAGGACACTGTCTCACATTAGTCTAGATAAATGACTACAAAAAAGTCAGTTTTAAAACTTACAAAAGTATTTCTAGAATCGAATTTATATTTAAAAAATTAACCCAATGCTGTCACTGAAGAGGCGAGTCAAACTAATTTCCAATCCATTAACCCATTAACATCATAAATGTTTTCCCTTTTTGACCATGAAAAACTTTTCCTTTTTGACTTTAATATCTAGTTTAAAATTTATAAAGACATTTAAATTTTCAAAAATATATAAAGAATTAAATTTTAAACAGTTATTTTCTACACTCAAATCATTGGAAGTCATTAATAAAATAAATTATGACATCTCTCTCAACAGACACTAATGATTGAACTTTTTGCAAATACTGAAACAAATGTTGCATCCAAGACGAGCCTAGAATATATTACCTTTCTTTGTCAGATAGTTCATACTATTGGCTATAGCAGCAGTCTTGCTTTGAGAATCCAAGGCAGAAAATCTAGCATAATCATCCACAAAAAAGTTATCTGAAAAAAAAATAAGTATAATTAGTAAATTATAATTAATATGCCTAAAGCCAACCTAATGTTAATTTCAACTGATAATCTGACATGTCCATAATACAAGTTTTTTGTTTTGGCTTTTTAAAAATATGTTTTTATTGATTTTTTTAGAGAGGAAGGGAGAGATAGAAACATCAATGTGAGAAACATCGATCAGCTGCCTCCTGCACGCCCCCTGCTGGGGATCGATCCTGCAACCTGAACACGTGCCCGGACCTGACCAGGAATCAAACTGGGACCTCTCAGTCCATGGGATGACGCTCAATCCACTCAGCCACACAGGCCAGGCCATAATACAAGTTTTATAAATACGCATGAGTGAAATACTTTGCTTCATGTTTACTGACCAACTTTACAATCCTATTGACCCCTATTCCATTAATCACATTTTAAGACACAAAGTACAGGTGCGTGTCATTTTAATGGTTTAAATTTATTCTATCCCACTTCTATCACTTTACAACTAGAGAATGATCTCTTAAAGATGCCCCCTTAACTTCATCTCTCCCTCCCAGTGTTCATCCACCATAACAAGCTCTTCCTTACATTATTTGGGTGGGGGGCAAGAATGGGAGAAAAAAATATTTTGAAATTCTCATTTTGATGTTTTCATGTGTCATAAAATAGTATATTTTTAGCCCTAACAAAAATAAAAGGTCATTTGCAGATACATTCCTTCTCTGATTAGTGCCCAGGGCAATGCTCTCAATAATCATTTCCCCTTCAGATTACTCTTGCTAAAATTCCAGTTTCAGCAAGTCACTCCCTTGCTCTAAACTCCCCAGTAATTTCTTCTTACCTACAGAATGGTCTCCAGCCTAGTATCATAAACCCTCTATCTCCAGCAATGTCTCCAATCTCATGCATTATTACATCCAACACAAATGCCATTCTTCTCCCACTGTCCTCCAAGCACATCTTGCTTGCCATCCGCCCATCTATTTGTCCATCCACCCACTCACCCACCTATACTTTCATTCAACAAAGCACACTAAGGGCCTACGATCCTTTTAGTCAATATTTTAGTAAAGGAAAGCAATGGTACATAAGACAGACATTAGTATTCTCTAGAAGGTTTGGGACAGCGCAGGCCAAGAGCAGCGTAGTGATGGAGCCATGAGCACCGCGTCAAGAGGATGCCAGCGGCTCTGTCACGGACAGCTCCAAGTGCTCAACCCGGGACTGCAGCTTTGCCTGAGGACCAGCACTGTTTCACAGCTGATACCTGTAGCACCCAGTGGAGAGAGGTATCCAAACACAGAACTATTTCTATGCTCCTTATTCATGAGTACTCCAAAGATAACTACTGACAGTGTAATTTAAAATGAAAACAACAAAAACTCAGGAGGAAGACTCACAACACTGTTAGCCTTGCTCTATTAAAACTTCTGGTGAAAAGCTAAAACCTAATGTAAAGAAACAATGTAGCTCCCATTCTGATTACTTTCTTTTTTAAATACAAGGGTATATGTGCATTGTCCTCTGTTGAAAAGAAAAGATACTCAGTTTCAAGTTAGAAGATAGTTGCCATAAAGTAACAACCATAAATTGACCTACTTATTAATTATTCTCAACAATAACAAATACAGTTGGATTTGACTTCACCAGTACACACATCTTTTCTCCTCTGTGAGATTTCCTGGGCAGTGACGATGGCTCTCCGTATTTCCAGCTGTTTGCTAGAGTGGCCTTCATAACCTCACGGGAAGGCAAAAGGAACAAACCATACCTGGGCTTAACATATCTACCTCTTGAAAGATATTCTTGTGGAAACAACCCAAACATTCATCAACTAAAGAATAATAAGCAAAACATGGACTATCTAAACTGTGGAATATTAGTCAGCCATAAAAAGGAACGAAGTACTACTGACACCTGCTACGACGTGGATGAACCTGAAGAACATTATGCTAAGTGAAGAAGCCAGTCACAAAAACTCCCTATTATAGGAAATATCCAGAATAGAAAAATCCACAGAAACAGAAACTAGATTAGTGGTTGTTGGAGGACAGGAGAAGGGAAAAATGGAAAGTGACCACTAATGGGCACATCGATTCTTTTTGGGGTGATAATAATGTTCTAAAATAAGACAGTGGTAACACAGTTTTGAAAATACACTGAAATGTGTACACTTTAAAATTGTGCACTTTAAAAGATTTGGTTTTATGGTATGACACTATTTCTCAATGAAACTATTTTTTAGAAAGTCATTCTTACGTTCTCAGAGAAAAGCTGCCTAAGGTATTTGTTGACATTATTGCTGACATTATTACATCCAACACAAATGCCATTCTTCTCCCACTGTCCTCCAAGCACATCTTGCTTGCCATCCGCCCATCATTCCAGAATGATGAAGGCAGTTGCTTACGAGCTTTATAGTTAAGAAAGTCAATAACACAGGTCACTTGTATCATCTAAGTTTGTTTAGCTGGTAATTAAAAGGCACTGAATATTTGTCAAAGTTTACAAGGATTCATCCAGGAAGAATGTCTCTTTTTAGAGAATACTCTTGAGAATGTAGAAGCTCGTATGATAAACTCAAGGTGCAATGAGTTTAAACATAAAACTGTGTCACAACCTCAGGTTATCTTCCGAACACCACAGTCTAATAAATGCAAAGCCTCTGAAAGAGAAATCCAAAACAGCCCAAGGTTGTTCCTGAAATACTCCTTACTAGTTGCTGTTAAATCCAGGTATTCTCGCTCAGCTGTCAAAATCCTGGAATTGATTCGTGGAACAACATTTGGCTGATTCATAATATACTCTACCACATCTTGATCATGGGATAGTTCACCCTACAGAAAAAAAGAAACAGGGTGTAAGTGGGATGAATACGAAACAACTATGATCAGAATAATTTATTAGAAACTAAGAAATCATTAACTTTAGATTATCTTCTCAGGTATCGTAATAGCTGAAGACAGAAGGTACCACGGTCCGGGTCCCTGTCATGGCCAAGCACAGCTCGGTGCCTATGCACAGTACAAAGCAGGCAGCACTGGCCCAGCTGGAAGATGAGGGAGCTGGGGCAGAGAAGGCTGACGCGCTAACTCACAGTCAGAGCCAATGCAAGTGAGCATGAAATGCAAACTCAGGTTCATTTTCTCTCCCAACATGCACGGGGCTTCCCCAGAAATAAGCAAGCTCTTCAGATCAGTCAAGAGTTAACACAAGCAGAAATCCACTCTGAGATCTGCTCAGTGTTAGCTTCTCTTAAAGAAGAAAACCACCTGCATTGTCTCAAGCTGTTACTATACTGTAATAAAAATCACCCAAGCTTTTTTCAATCTCAGGCATCCAAGCAAACCTGTATTTCCAGAATCACAATTACACTAGAGTGGAAGAGAAATCATTTACTATTCTTCCCTTCTGTACCTCTCATATTATAGAAATACCTACATAGCTGACCCTTGAAAAATACAGGTTTGAACTACACAGGTCCACCAGGGTCCACTGATATATGACTTTTTTTCCTCAATAAGTACTAGAAATGTATTTTCTCTTCCTTATGATTTTCTTAACATTTTTTCTCTAGTTTACTTTATATAAGAATAGAGTATACAATACATATAAAATACAAAATATGTGTTAATCAACTTTTTATGTTATCAGTAAGGCTTCCAGTCACCAACAGTAAGCTTAGTAAATAAGTTTTAGGGAGTCAAAAGTTATATGCAAATTTTTTACTGCATGGTGGGTTGGCACCCCAACCCCTGAATTGCTCAAGGGTCAACTGTAGTTTGTTGTAAAAAATAAGAAGAAAGAAAGAAGGGGGGGAGGGGAGGAGAGGAGAGGGAAGAAAGAAAGGTAATGTATTTCAAGTAGGAAAAACTCAGAGTTCCACACCTAGACATAATTTTGAAATGTCAAAAGTGAAAGGGGATCCTGAAAGATCCTGAAACCAACCACAGAGAAGATCCTGAAAGCAGGGAGAAAGAAGAGATTCATCACAGAGACCCGACCCTGAATCAGGTTGACAGCTGATTTCTCAGGAGAAACCAGAGATCAACAGGCAATGGAATTACATATTCAAAGTGCTGAAAAGAAAAGGCAGTCAACCAAGAATTCCACATCCAGGTAGATTATCATTTAAAAATGAAGGGCAAATAAACACATTCCCAGATAAAGAAAAACGAAGAGAATTTTTCACTCTTGGACCTAACCTATAATAAATACTAAGGGATTCCTTCTAAAATGAAAGAACGCAAGACAATAATTAGAATCCACATGAAAAATTGAGAGCACAAGTAAAGGGAACCACACAGGTAAATATAAAGAGTATAAATACATTTTGGGGGTTGCAACTCTTTTTCTACCTCACATAAAAGACAATTACAAAAGGGAACAGTTGTAAATCGATGCCAGTGGGCACACAATGTGGAAAGACGGAACCTGTACGACAACAACATGAAGGAGGGGCTAAGTAAAGCTGCAGGAAAACAAAGCTTCCTGCACTATTGATAAAAAATTTTGCCCTGGCCGGTCTGGCTCAGCGGTTAGAGCGTCAGCCTGCGGTCGGGAGAGACCCGGGTTCGGTTCCCGCTAAGGGCATATACTTCGGCTACAGTTTGTCCCTGGCCATGGTTGGTCGTGCGGGTGGAAGCCACTTGATGTGTCCCTTTCACATCGATGTTTCTCTCTCTCTCTCTTCCTCTCTCTCCCTCCCACTCTATCTGGACAAAAAATGAAAAAATGTCCTCGGGTGAGGATTAAAAAAAAAAAAAAAAATTTTTAACAATCACTATGTAAAAAGGATTATACACCATAACAAAGTGGTTAGCCCAGGAATTCAAAGTTAGGTCAACATGCCCTGGCCAGTTTGGCTCAGCGGTTAGAGCGTCGGCCTGCGGTCCAGAGAGACCCAGGTTCGGTTCCCGCTAGGGGCACGTACCTCGGTTGCAGTTTGTCCCCGGCCCTGGTTGGGTCGTGCAGGAGGCAGCCACTCGATGTGTCCCTTTCACATCAATGTCTCTCTCTCTCTCTCTCTCTCTCTCTCTCTCTCTCTCTCCCCGCCCCCCCACCCTCCCACTCTATCTGAACAAAAAATGGAAAAATGTCCTCGGGTGAGGATAAAAAATAAATAAATAAAACAGACAAAGTTAGGTCAACATAATGCTCCCTATCAATAAATAAAGGACAGCCCTGGCCGGTTTGGCTCAGCAGTTAGAGCATCAGCCCGTGGACTGAAGGGTTATGGGTTCAGTTCCCAGTCAAGGGCATGTACCTGGGCTGCACGTTCAATCCCCAGCCCTGGTTGTGGTTGTGAGGGAGGCAAACAATCCATGTGTCTCTCATACATCAGTGTTTCTCTCTCTCCCTCCCCCCCACCCTGCCCATACCCCTTCCAATCTAGCTGAAAAAAAAATCAATGAAAAAATATCCTCAGGTATGAGGATAATTAATAAATAAATAAATAAATAAATAAATAATAAAAACCACATGGTCGCCCGGCCGGTGTGGCTCAGTGGTTGAGCGTCAACCCATGCACCAAGAGGTCTCCAGTTCGATTCCCAGTCAGGGCACATGCTCAGATTGTGAGCCCAATCCCCAGTGGGGGGCATGCAGGAGGCAGCCAATCGATGTTCTCTCTCATCGATGTTTCAATCTCTCTTTCCTTCTCCCTTCCTCTCTCTCTAAAATCAATAAAGAAAAAAACAACAACACATGATCATCTTAATAAACAAAGAAAAAACATTTGACAAAAATCTAACACACTTTGATGATTTAAAAAAACACTCAACAAACTAAGAATAGCAGAAAATGCTCATAAGCCAATAAAGGAAGTCTGCAAAATGCCAACAGCTAGTAAAGGACTGAAAGCTTTGTCCCTAAGACCAGGAACAAAACAAGGATGATCACTCAACACTACTTCTATTCAGAACACTACTAGAAGGCAGGCAATTAAACAAGAAAAGAAGAAATAAAAAGAGGTAAAAAAAAAAAAAATCCCAACTGAGAAGGAAGAATCAAATCTCTCTCTAGTTAAAGATGACATACTGGCAAGATGAAAATATTTTCTATAGAGGAGGCATTAAAGAATCCACAAAATATTATTAGAACTAATAAACAAGTGGATGCAACATATAAAATCAATATACAAAAATCAAATGTATGTCTACTCACTTCAATGAACTATCCAAAAATTAAATTTAAAAAACAATTCCACTTATAACATCAAAAAGAATATAATACTAAAAAATAAATTTAAGAAAAAAAGTGTAAACCTTCTTCATTGAAAACAATAAAACATCACTGAAATAAAATGATACGACCAAAATAAATGATAGCACATACTGTGTTCGTGGGTTGGATTCAGTATTGTTAACACATCAGTATTTCCCAAATTGATCTACATATTCTATGCAAGTCCTATCAAAATCCCCATAGACCTTTGTTGCAGAAACTGACAAGCTTATCTTAAGAATCATCTGACAATGAAAGGACCACCAATGAGACAAAAATCTTAAAAAAAAAAAAAAATCCCCAAAGTTGGAAAATTCACACTTGATTACAACAATAATCAAGACTATGAGATATTTACAAGAAAATATATACTGATCAACAGAAAACAATAGAACGTCCAAAGATAAATCTATACATAGGTTGGCAATTTGTTTTTCA
Organism: Tadarida brasiliensis; assembly: GCA_030848825.1. Classification (NCBI taxonomy): domain Eukaryota; kingdom Metazoa; phylum Chordata; class Mammalia; order Chiroptera; family Molossidae; genus Tadarida; species Tadarida brasiliensis. The sequence goes on from CM061265.1 coordinate 4,724,317, forward strand.
CAAAAGTACCATGACAATTACTGAGGAAAGAGGGAGAGAGCATTCTTTTTGATAAATGGTGCTGAGACAGCTGATTATCCCACAGATATCCAGTCACATGTCAAATTAGATATGGGGGGGGGGGAAGATGGACTCCTACCTCACATTTTATAAAAAAACTAACTGAAAATGGATCAAAGAATTAAATGTTAAGAGAAAAAACTATAAAATGCTCAGAAGAAAAGAAACATAGGTATAAATATGTGTGACGTAGGATTAAGCAATAGTTTCTTATATATGATTCAAATAGCACAAGCAACAAAATAAAAATAGTGAATTGGATTTAATCAAAATTAAAAACATTTGAGCTTTAAAGGACACCACCAAACAGTGAAAAGGCAAATCATAAAATGAGAAAATAATACACATAAATGATTAGTATCCAGAATACAGAAACAACTCTTACAACTCAAAAATAACAAAACAAATAACCCAATTAAACATGGGCAAATATGCATAGACATTTCTGCCAAGAAAACACAGGCCGTCCTGAAGGAGAGGGCACCACGTGCTGGCTGGGAGGTGCAGGAAGTGGAACCGTGCATGCCGCCGGCACGGATGTCTCATGGGGCAGCTGCTTCAGAGCGGGTCTGGTCGTTCCTCAAACCATTCAAACAAGCAGGCAATTCCACTGCCAGATGTACCAAGACAGCCAGGACACGCCTGTCACAGCAGCATCACTACCACAGCAGCCAAAGTGGAAACTGCCCGAATCCGAGGAACTACTTACTGCTTGGCCACAGACAGAGATGAAGTACTGACACAGATTCCAACGAGGTCAAACCCTGAGAGCATTATGCTGAGTGAAAGAAATTGGTCACAAAAGACCACATATCGTATGAATCCATTTCTATAAAATGTCCTGAACAGGCAAATCCACGGAGAGAGAGGAGTCCTGGTTGACAGGGGCAAGGTGAGGGAGAATGGACGTAACTGCTGCTGGGTGTGGGTTGTTTGGGAGTGATGACAATGTTCCGAAACCAGACAGAGGTAACAGTTTTATAACTGTATATACTCTAAAAACCAACGAACAGTCCACTTTAAAAGGTTGAGTTTTACGGCATATGAGTTATATCTCAACAATAACTATATTTATGAAATATTTTAACCTTTTCTAAGTCAAAATTCCTCACAGAACAAATATCTCCCAGAATGACTATCTTCTTAAGAATATTTAATATAAAATTGAATCCTGAAACCAATGAAATCAGCTATTTCAAAAACAATGCACAGAAAGTCTCATGAATATTTCCATTATAGCAGACCTTGCTAGAAATCTGCAAATCACTTAGGAGTAGTGTAAAGAAAACAGTGATACTTAAAGAATTGTATTACCCACTACAAAACCAGCCTCTTTCGAAATCAGTCTCCAAACACAACTCACCAAGTACACCGCTCGTTGGAAGAAGGTGGTGGTCTCCAGGATCTTGTGCATCGTGACAGTCTCCAGCTCATCGGGGTCCAGCTGCTCCTTCTCCAAGGGCATCCCGTTGAACAGAACGACGGGCAGGAGACCGACTCCTGTCTGCTCATAGTAGCCTCTTGCTTCCTGAAACACAAGGGACCGCAAACAGCACGTGTTTGTCCTCCATGAGACAGACGGAACAGAGCATATTTTCCATACATACAAATTCTACCCCCACCCCAAAGAAAACAGAAATATGGTCACCAAGAAATAACTACAGAAATATCTTTGAAAACAAAATCACAGGTGATAGCACAGTTAATAGTCCACTGGGTAAATGTGAGGTTAAATTATTGAGTTTTTATAAAAACACAAAACCTTGCAAATTAGGAAGAAGTCTGGGGGTGGGGGTGGGGGTAATTTTAAACAGCCCAAGCTACCAAACCTGAATTACACATACTATAGTCAAAACTATGCAACAGACCTATCTGCAATGATGGAGATAGTCTTTTTTTGCTATCTGATGTAGTAGCCACTAACCACAAATAACCACTTGAAATTAATTAATTTCCATTTTAAAAGCCACATGTGACTAGAGACAGCCATATGGGCAGCACAACAGACTGACATGAATTATTAGTGCTTCTGGGCAGACAGCCTAAGAAGAAACATTTGTACCCAATTCTGAATTTAAAAGGTCCATGTCACTAAAACAGGAATTACACATGCAGAAACAAAACCGGGTAATGGGAAAACAGTGCTCAAAAACGGATCTACAATCTACTGAGCTCCATCTGCGTCCTTCTCCAGGACAAAAGAGGTTCCTTGGCAGGGTAATGTCAGCAAACAAAATAGTAAATGTAACAGATAAATATACTTTTACCTGACTGTCATTTTTCCCTGTCAACAGAAGTACATTCCCCAGATAACAACCATAGACCCAAGACTAAGTTTTCAGAGTAAAAACTGTGTTACCATGCAAGGCAGTAGAGTTCCTTAAAACTTGCTTGCTCAACATCTTGTAACTGATATTTTCTGAAAATGGCAGGATTATTTTACATGCGAACTTTTTAGATAGCACAAACAGAGAAGTACTTTGACTGGGTAACACCAATCGTCAGCCACAGACTGCGTAGTTTCTCATCAGACCTGGCCACAGTCCTCCCCAGTGGCACAGACCTATCTGAGGGACCCAAGATGGCACGCAAAGAAATGCCTTCTAGGTTGATTTCTGCCTTTTCTCCGTATCATTGTTTAAACTTTTAAAATCGACACTCTTTACACTGTCACCATGTAAATTCTGTTCTCTGACATCTCAGCTGTTTCAAAGAAGTTTATAAAAACTCAATTTCAATATACTCTGAAAATCATTCCCCTAACAAAACAAAACCCACATTCTAACTCTAAGTGACGATAAAAAGTAAGTTAAGTAACATCGATGGTCTCTGGAAATGGCAACTGAGTGACAGTCCGGAGTGGAAGGGAGATGTCTTGAGTGTACAGCTTCCATTTCTACAACTATGAACAGTTTACCAGCCCAAATAGCAGAATGCAGCCCAATTATCAAAGAGCCAAGTTTAAAAATTACATGTGAGAATTTCTATCAACTAATCACCAAAAATGTTAATTATAAACAATTTAAAAACATTAATTACAGGAAGTATCTTATGAATGAGCCACTCAAAAATGATAACTGAGATTAGTAAAGACTCAGTAAATATGACAAATGCAAAATGTCTGCATGTATCAGTTAGAACTTTTCTGAACTACCATGATCTTACTGGCTTTGAAAGATACACACCTGCCAGGCAGTGTTCTTTGCAGTTTAAAAGTTATACTCTAATTGTACTGCCCAGTTTTAGAAATAATTACTTCTTTTAAATATCAGAGATAGAAGATACCATAGCTTCAGATTTATAACAGAAGTTACAGATATTTACAACTGTAATAACATTTGCTAACTGCACTTATTCTACTCTTTTTCAAAAGAATCTATTTTCTTGGGCTTTTTTGTGTGAGGCTATGGCTCCTGCAAGTTAAAAAAATCTTACTAATCATTATTCTTAGAACCTCTAGGAATCTCACAACATCCTTCTCTGAGAGTATATATCTACTCAAATAGCTAGGAAATGAAGTAGCATATACAAATAATATGATCTCTTTATAGATGGGAAGAGCTGCTAATCGGTACAAACGAGGAAAATGGCCAAGTCTGGGAAATTCCCGAGGAGCTAGGTCTGATACACCCATCTGATTCTTCAGCAAAATAAAGATTTCAACACATAAAAGACAACATGTAAAAATACCCTTTTCCCAAATGTATCCACTGTATTCAATACTTTTCAAGCCAATACTTTTTTCATACCAATCATCCACAATAAATAGGCAACATAAATTTTTTTCTTCAACAAGATAGAGAAAATTGAATTAAACATTTTCTAAATGTGAAGTAGATAAAATTCCATTAATTCCCTCAACTCTTTGGTATTCCCAAAGTGGTCCTTTTTTTTCTTTTATTTCATCTGTTCTTTTCTACATACTCCTATTCTTGCTGGTTTGTGAAAATGTGGGGGGGGGGGGTAGGGGGGAATCACTGGGCATCCATATTAATATTATTTTATTCAAACAATCATGAAAGGTAAGTGTCTGAACAGAATGCTGCAATACAATAATAGATCCATTTCCAGTGTGCACGGAGTAGATCTCATTCCCAGCTTCAGCTCCAAACCTGACTTGATATAATAACACAAGGAGATACAACATTAAAGCAGGAGTGACGTCAGCAGCATCCCTCAACAACAACTTGGCATCCATCCACAGACAAAAGTGCCGTAGAGAGAGCTTTGGTGTCCAATACCAGCCACCCAGTGACCCAGGCAGAGCCTTGGCCACTGGTACAGTCAGTGATAGGCATACAGACTTCAACCCTTGCTGTGCACCCAGCTTGGTCCATGAACTGGCTCCAGCCCCTCTTGGCCACAGGCTGGGAACCCCTGTCTTAAGAAATCACTCATGGACAAGAGCCTTTCTCGAAGTCCAGGTTTCCAGCAGAGAAGTTTCAGTGCACCACTGGAGCAAAAACTACAAGTCTGGACACACTGAAGAGGGTACAGTCTGACTTGACACACATCACCTCCCCAAGGCAGTGCCGTTTAGGGCCCAGAGAGACCTGTGCCTGTGATGTGTCCTGCAGGGGAAAGTGAGAGCAAGCGAGTACACACCTGACTCCCTGGGATGCTGCCTGAGGCTCACTTCTCTCTCACCCCCTCCAGAGCACTGGCTTGTGAGCTGTGTGACTGGGAGTGGGAGGAGGCTGGGAGAGCAGACAGTGCTCTCAGAGGGCATTCAATGGAGGCAAACCATGCTGACTACATCAAGATGCACCCCATGAGCCACCCCAAACACCCCATCCACAGTTTTCCCCAAATGGCTCAGAGGCACCAGTGCTCACCCCAGACATTCCCCCACCCTGTGGCTGGCTCCAGTGTACACTCCTGACAGTGGCAGCAACACTGAGTTTTGCCAGATGGCTAGTGAGCACATACAGAAAGTCAGCCCAAATCTGTGAGCCAGAAAGAGACAAAAAACTTGAGCTTTAGTGACATCTTGGAGAAAACAAAAGGGAGGCTGGTCAGCACCTAACAGTGGGCATTGAAGAATCAAGAGAATTTATACAAGCTTCTGAATTCTGTACAAGAGGGAACAAAACACAGAGCAGATATATCCACAGTCAGAACGCCTCAGACTCCTAGCAGGCCTGAAGAAAGATGTCTCTCTCCCAAAGGCAGTTAGAAAAAACTAGAGGAAGTGACCGCTACTTCAAATGAAAAGAAAGCAATGCAAAACTGCAGGAAACGTGAAAAATAAAGGGAGCATAATGTCACCAGAGAATCACAATAATCTTCCATTAAGTTATCACAAAGACATGGAGACCTGTGATTTACCCAATGAAGAATAAAAAATAGCTGTTTTAGGGAAATGCAATGAGCTACCAAAAAAATATAGCAAGAAAATTCAAAAAAATAAAGAAAACAATACATAAACAAAATTTAAAGTTGAACAAAAAAAAGGGAAATCATAATAAAAGAACCCAACAGAAAATCTGGAGCTAAGAAATACAATTAATGAAATAAACAATGAAATAGCATTTATATCAGATCAATCAGAAAAAAAAAATCTTTGAGTTAGAAGACAGGAACTTTAAAATTATACAGCCAGGAAAGAACAAAGAAAAAAGAATGAAAGAAAGAAATAGTATATGGATAATTCGCAAATTACTGAAGTCCAAAAGGAAACAAGATGGAGAAGGGGCAGAAAGCTTATTTTTAAAAATGGCTGAGAACTTCCCAAATTGGGAGAAAGATTTGGATATCCATGAAATCACCAAACAAAATCAACTGAAGAGGTCCTCTGCAACAGAAACTATAATAAAACTGTCAAAAGTGAAACACACAGAGAGAATGTAAAAGCAGGAAAAGAAAAGAAGCGTGTAACTTACCAGGGAAGGCTATCAGTGGGTTTCTCAGCAGAAACCTTTCAGGCAAGGAGAGTGGAATGATATATTCAAAGTGCTGAAAGAAAAAAAGAAAAAAAACTGCCCACCAAAAATACTCTACCTAGCAAAGTTATCCTTTAGAAATTAAGTGAAGACTTTCCTAGACAAACAAAAGTTCATCACCACTAAACCCGCCCTACAAGAAATGCCAAAAGGAATTCTTTAAACTGAAACAAAAGGATGCTGACCAGTAATATAAAAACATACAACACACTGGTAAAGGAAGTATACAGTCAAATTCAGAACATTCTAATACTGTAATAGGGTGGTATGTTGACCACTTAACACTAATACAAAGGTTGTAACAAAATGTTAAAAATAATTACACTTGTAATTTGTTAATGAATACACATTATAAAAAGAAGTAAATTGTGCCCTGGCTGGTTTGGCTCAGCGGTTAGAGCATTGGCCTGCAGACCAGAGAGACCCGGGTTCGGTTTCCACTAAGGGCACATGCCTCGGTTGCAGTTTGTCCCCGGCCCCGATTGGGGTCGTGTGGGTGACAACCACTCGATGTGTCTCTCTTGCATCAGTGTTTCTCTCTCTCTCCCTTCCTCTCTCTTCCAGCTCTATCTGAAGAAAGATGCAAAAAGATGTCCCCAGGTGAGGATTAAAAAATTAAAATTAAAATTAAAAAAGAGGTAAATTTGACATCAAAAACAGAAAAAGGAATGGAGTAAAAGGGTAGAGTTTTGGTATGTGATAAAAGTTGTTTTTACCAATGTAAAACAGACTTATATAAGATGTTTTATGTAATCCTCATAGTAACCACAAAGAAAAAAAAATCTACAGTAGCTTCACAAAAGATAAAGGAATCAAAGCATAACACTATAGAAAACCATCAATTCACCAAGGAAGACATCAAGAAAGGAAGAAAGGAACAAGGGAACTATAAAATAGCCTCAAAATAACTAATAAGATGGCGTTAATATATCCCTTTCCTAACAATAATTACTCTAAACGTAACTGTATTAAATACCCCAAACAAAAGGGAAAGAATGACTAGATGGATAAAAGAAAAAACTGACCCAAACCTACAAGAGATTCACTGCAGCTTTAAGGACACACACAGGCTCAAAGTGAAGGGATGAAAAAAGACTCTATGCAACTGGAGACCAAGAGATCAGGGATAGCTATACTTATATCAAACAAAATAAGAGTGTAAGCCAAAAAGTCTAACAAGAGAAAAAAAGGTCATTATATAATGATAAAGGGCTCAATTCATTAAGAAGGTATAACAATCGTGAATATACATACACCTAACATCAAAGCACCTAAATATATTAAGTAAACACTAATAAATCTCAAAAGAGAAATAGATAATACAGTATTAGTAGAGAAGGTCAACATCTCACTGTCAACAGTGGATAAATAATCCTGATAGAACATCAATAAGGAAACATTGGGATTGAACTATAGACCACATGGACCTAAGAGACATTACTTAACATTTTATCCAACAGCAGCAGAATATACACTCTTCTCAAGCACACAAGCAACATTCTAGAAATTAATAGCAGAAGGAAAACTGGAAAATTCATAAATAGGTGGAAATTAAACAACTGATGAGTCAAGAAGAAATAAAAAATGAAATAAAAAAATCTTGAAACAGAAATGGAAACACTACATACTAAAACTTATGAGATGAAGCAAAATCAGTTTTAAGATGGAAGTTTATAATGATAAATGCCTACATTAAGAAAAAAGAAAAATATGAAATAACCTACCTTCAGACCTCCAGGCACTAGAAAAAGAACAAACTAAGCCCTAAGTTGACAAAAACAAAGATCAGAAGATCATCAGGAAATAAAGATGACAGAAAAAAAAAAAAGAAATGGAGACCAGAAAAACAATAAAAAAGATCAACGAAACTATGAGCTAGTTTTTGAAAAGATAAAATTGACACACCTTTAGCTAGATTTAACAAAGAAAAAAACTCAAATAAAATCACAAATGAAAGAAAAGACATTACAATTGATACCACAGAAATATAAAGGATCATAAGAGACTACTATAAACAATTTACACACCAACAAATTGAATAACCTAGAAGACGTGGAGAAATTCCTAGAAACATAAAACATACCAAGACTGAATCATGAAGAAATAGAAAATCTGAATAGACCAATGAGTAAGGGGTTTGAATCAGTAATCAAAAACCTTCCAACAAAGAAAAAGACCACATGATTTCCCTGGAGAATTCTATCAAACATTTAAAGAAGAGTTAAAGCCAATCTTTCTCAAACTCATCCAAGAAACTGAAGAATAAACACTCCCTAAAACATTTTACAAGGCCAGCATTACCCTGACACCAAAGACAGATAAAGACACTATAAGAAAACTACAGATTGCTATCCTTGATGAATATTGATCCAAAAATTTTCAATAAAATATTAGCAAACCATATTTGACAGTACATTAAAAAGATCATACACTATGATCAAGAGAGATTTATCCCTAGGATACAAGGATAATTCAACATATACAAATCAATAAAGGTGGTATACTACATTAATAGAATGAAAGATAAAAATCATATGATCATCACAATAGATGCAGAAAAAGAATTTGACAAAAAGTAATGAAAAACTGAGCACAGCCCTGGCCGGTTTGGCTCAGCGGTTAGAGCGTCGGCCTATGGACCAGAGAGTCCTGAGTTCGGTTCCCGCTAAGGGCATGTACTTTGGTTGCAGTTTGTCCCCGGCCCCAGTTGGGGTCGTATGGGTGGCGACTACTCAATGTGTCTCTCTCACGTCGATGTTTCTCTCTCTCTCTCTCTCTCTCTCTCTGTCTCTCTCTCTCTCTCTCCCTCCTGCTCTGAGGATAAATGCAAAAATGTCCTCAGGTAAGGATAAAAAAAGAAAAGAAAAACTGAGCACAGAAGGAACCTACCTAACATAATAAAGGCTATAGATGACAGGCCCACAGCTAACAACATACTCAAAGGTGAAAGATTAAAAGCTTTTCCTCTAAGATCAAGGAGAACATAAAAGCACCCACTCTCACCACTCCTGTTCAACATAGTACTAGAAGTCCTAGCAAAAGCAATCAGGAAAGAAAAAGAAATAAAAGGCATCCATATGGGAAAGAAGGCAGTAAAACTGTTTTTGTTTGCATATTATATGATCTTATATGTAGAATATCCTAAAGACTCCACCAAAAAAATTATCAGACATAATCGACAAATTCAATAAACTTCCAGAAAACAAATCAACATTCAGAAAGCATTTGCCTTTCTATACACCAACAACAAACTATCTGGGGGAAAAAAGAAAAAGAAAAAACCCCACTCACACTAGCATCAAAAACAATAAAATACTTAGGAATAAATTTGACCAAGAAAGTAAAAGATTTTTACACTGAAAACTATAAGACTTTGATGAAGAAAAATGTAGCGCTCTCTTTCGTGCGCGCTCTCTCTCTCTCTCTCACACACAAACACACACACACACACACACACACAAATATATCCCACGTACATGATTCAGAAGGATTAATACTATTAAAATGTCCATACTACCCAAAGCCATCTATAGATTCAATGCAATCCTTATAACAACTCCAAAGGCATTTTTCATAAAAATATAGAAAAAAAACTCCTAAAATTCATATGGAACAAAAAAAACACCCCAAATGGCCAGAGCAATCCTGAGAAAGAACAAAGACATCACACTTCCTGATTTAAAACTCTAATATAATACTACAGTAATCAAAACAGCATAGCACTGCATAAAAATAAACACACTACCAGAAAATCAAGAACTCCAAAATAAATCCATGCATATATAGTCAACTAATGTTTGACACGGGAGCTAAGAATACTCAGTGTGGAAAGGATATAGTCTCTTTGATAAATGGTGTTGGGAAAACTGGATAAACACATGTAAAAGAATGAAATCGGACCACTATCTTACACCACTCACAAAAATTAACTAGAAATGAATTAAAGACTAAAACGTAAAGCCTGAAACCATAAAACCCCTAAAAAGAAAACATATAGAAAAAGCTCCTTGACATTGGTTATGGCTCTGATTTTTTTGATAAGACAACAAAAGCATAAGCAACAAAGCAGAAATAAACAAACGGGACCACATGAAAATTAAGTTTCTATATAGCAAAAGAAACGACAAAATAAAGAACCAATCTACTGAATATATGCAAACCATATATCTGATAAGAGTTTAATATCCAAAATATGTAAGGAGAAAATAAAAGTCTGATTAAAAAGAGGTAGAAAACTGAAAGACACTTTGCTAAAGGCATACACATGGCCAACAAGTACATGAAAAGGTGTTAAGTGTCACTAATCATCAGGGAAATGTAAATCAAAACCAAAATGAGATATCATCTTACAGCTGTTAGAAAGATCATAATCAAAAAGTCAACAGATTAATCCAGCAAGGCTATCATTCAAAATAGAAGGTGAAATAAAGGGCTTTCCAGACTAATATATTAGCACCAAACCAGCACTGCAAGAAATGTTAAAAGAACTGCTGTAATAAACAAAAGAAATAGGAAGAGAAACATAACCAGAATAAACAAAAATGGCAATAAATAAGTACACATCAAGAATAACCTTAAATGTAAATGGATTAAATGCTCCGATCAAAAGACACAGAGTAGCTGAATGGATAAGAAAGTATGACTCATATATATGTTGTTTACAAGAGACCCACCTCACAACAAAACACTAACATAAGTTGAAAGTGAAGGAATGGAAGAAAATTTTCCAAGCAAACAGAAAGTGAAAAAAAGCTGGGGTAGCAATACTCATATCCAATAAAATGGACTGCAAAATGAAGGCCATAAGTAGAGACAAAGAAGGCCACTACATAATATTGAAAGGATCTATCCAACAGGAAGCTATAAACTTGGTGAACATACATGCACCCAATATAGGAGCACCAAAATATATTTTAAAACTTCTGGAGAACTTCAAAGGAGAAATCAATAGCAATACAATCATAGCAGGGGACTTCAACACCCCGCTGACATCACTGGATAGATCCTCCAGACAAAAAATTAACAAGGATACAGAGACTCTAAATGATGCACTAGGTCAAATGGATTTAATAGATATCTATAGAGAACTGTACCCCAAAACTGCAGAATACACATTGTTCTCAAGTACACATGGGGCATTCTCAAAGAGAGACCACATGTTAGGACACAAACTAAGTCTCTACAAGTTCAAGAAGATTGAAATCCTATCAACCATCTTCTCAGATCACAATGGCATGAAACTAGAAATTAATTACAATAAAAACATTCAAACAGCCCTGGCCGGTTTGGCTCAGTGGTTAGAGCGTCGGCCTGTGGTACAGAGAGACCGTGTTCGGTTCCCGCTGGGGGCATGTGCCTCAGTTGCGGTTTGTCCCCGGCCCTGGTTGGTTGTGCGGTTGGCAGCCACTCGATGTGTCCCTTTCGCGTCAATGTTTCTCTCTCTCTCTCCCCCTCTCTCTCCCTCCCACTCTATCTGAACAAAAAAATGGAAAAATGTCCTCAGGTGAGGATAATAAATAAATACATAAATAAATAAATAAAAACATTCAAACACATGGAGGCTAACTAGCATGTTATCAAACAATGAATGGGTTACCAAAGAGATCAAGGAAGAAATCAAAAACTTCCTGGAAACCAATGAAAATGAACACACAACACAAATGTATGGGATGCAGCAAAAGCAGTCCTGAGAGGGAAGTTCATAGCACTACAGGCCAACCTCAAGAAACAAGAAAAAATTCTAACCTATAACTTAAAGAACTAGAAAGTAAACAAAAAGAAAAACCCAGAACAAGTAGAAGAAAAGAAATAGTAAAGGTCAGAGCAGAAATAAACGACATAGAAACTAAAAAAACAATTCAAAAGATCAATGACACAAAGAGTTGGTTCTTTGAAAAGATAAACAAGATCGATGGACCCTTAGCCAGATTCACCAAGAAACAAAGAAAGAGGACCCAAATAAACAAAATCAGAAACAAAAGAGGAGAAATAACAACTGACACCACAGAAATACAAAGGATCGTTAAAAAATACTATGAACAATTATATGCCAACAAATTGGACAATCTAGGCAAAATGGCCAAATTTCTAGAATCACACAGTCTCCCAACTGAACAGGGAAGAGATAGAAAACTTGAACACACCAATAACAACTAAGAAAATTGAAGATGTAATCAAGAAACTCCCAGCAAACAAAAGCCCAGGCCCGGATGGCTTCACGGGGGAGTTTTACCCAACATTCAAAGAAGATCTAATACCCATTCTCCTCAAACTATTCCAAAAAATTCAAGAAGAAGGAAGACTTCCAAACTCGTTTTATGAGGCCAGCATAATTCTAATTCCAAAACCGGATAAAGCCACTAGAAAGGAAAAAACCTACAGGCCAATATCCCTGATGAACATAGATGCCAAAATCCTTAACAAAATGTTAGCAAATCGGATCCAGCAACACATTAAAAAAATTATTCACCATGACCAAGTGGGATTCATCCCAGAGATGCAAGGATGGTACAATATTCACAAACCAATAAATGTGATACACCACATAAACAAAATGAAAGATAAAAATCATATGATCTTATCAATGGATGCTGAAAAGGCATTCGACAAAATCCAGCACCCATCTCTGATAAAAACGCTCAGCAGTGTGGGAATAGAGGGGCCATAACTCAACATAATAAACGCCATGTATGAAAACCCACAGCTGCAGGCCTGGAGGCCCTGGCGCGGGGGGCAGGGCGGGGGGCTGGTCTGGCCCACGCGGGGGTTAAGCGGCCACGGCTGCGCAGGGAGAGGGACTGCAGGTCCCGGAGCAGCAGACGCCCGTTGGCGGGATATGAAGTCCCCATCATAAGCTTCACGGAGTTGCCTCCCACAGAGCCCAGCCAAGGAGAGGGCAAAGATGAAGTCCAACCCTGCCATCCAAGCTGCCATCGACCTCACAGCAGGGGCCGCAGGGGGCACAGCATGTATGCTGACCGGGCAGCCCTTCGACACGATGAAAGTGAAGATGCAGACGTTCCCCGCCCTGTACAGGGGCCTCGGCGACTGCTGCCTGAAGACCTACGCCCAGGTGGGCTTCCGGGGTTTCTACAAGGGGGCCAGCCCAGCGCTCATCGCCAACGTGGCCGAGAACTCGGTCCTCTTCCTGAGCTACGGCTTCTGGCAGCGGGCGGTGCGGCGGGCGGTGGGGGCGGACGCACAGGCCGAGCTGAGCGGCGTGCAGAATGCGGCCGCCGGCTCCCTGGCCGCTGCCTGCGCGGCGCTGGTCGTCTGCCCCACCGAGCTCGTGAAATGCCGGCTGCAGGCCATGTACGAAATGGAGACCTCAGGGAAGATAGCCACAAGCCAGGGCACCGTCTGGTCTGTGGTGAAGGGCACCCTTAGAAAGCACGGCCCGCTGGGCTTCTACCATGGCCTCTCAAGCACTTTACTTCGAGAAGTACCGGGCTATTTCTTCTTCTTCGGCGGCTACGAAGAGACCCGATCGTTCTTTGCGTCAGGGAGATCCAAAGATGAACTAGGCCCTGTCCCTTTGATGTTAAGTGGTGGAGTTGGTGGAACGTGCCTCTGGCTTGCTGTTTACCCAGTGGATTGTATCAAGTCTAGAATTCAAGTTCTTTCCATGTCTGGAAAACAGGCAGGATTTATTGGAACCTGTACAAGTGTTGTGAAAAATGAAGGAATAATGGCCTTATATTCTGGACTGAAACCTGCTGTGATGCGAGCGTTCCCTGCCAACGGGGCGCTATTTTTGGCCTATGAATACAGCAGGAAGTTGATGATGAGCCAGTTTGAAGCAGACTGATGTGTTCTAGAGAACCTGGATCCAGATACAAGTGTTTGAGGACTACAGTTCATTCATCGCAGGGTTTCATGGGGTATAAGACCAATGTGGAATTATTTTGATTGAAAAAAAGAAAAGAAAAACCTACAGCCAACATCATACTCAATGGGCAAAAACTAAAAGCATTTCCCTTAAGAACAGGAACAAGACAGGGATGCCCACTTCTGCCACTCCTATTTAACATAGTACTGGAAGTCTTAGCCAAAGCAATCAGACATGAAGAAAAAATAAAAGGGATCCAAATTGGAAAGGAGGAATTCAAACTGTCATTATTTGCAGATGACATGATATTGTACACAGAAAACCCTAAAGACTCCATCAAAAATCTACTAGACTTAATAAATGAATTCAGCAAAGCACCAGGATACAAAATTAACATCAAGAAGTCAATGGCATTCTTATACAACAATAAACTCACAGAAAGAGAAACTAAAAAAAAAATCCCATATACCATTGCAGAAAAAAAATTAAGATACCTAGGAATAAACTGAACCAAAGAAGTAAAGGACCTGTTCACAGAAAACTACAGGACATTGAAAAAAGACATAGAGGAAGATATAAAAAAGTAGAAGCATATACCTTGTTCATGGATTGGAAGAATTAACATCATTAAAATGTCCATACTACCCAAAGCAATCTATAGATTCAATGCAATCCCCATCAAAATACCAACGACATATTTCACAGAACTAGAACAAATACTCCAAAAGTTTATATGGAACAAAAAAAGACCCCAGATAGCCACAGCAGTCTTGAAAAAGAAGAACAAAGTAGGAGGGATCACAATACCGGATATCAGATTATACTACAAAAAGACTAATCAAAACAGCCTGGTACGGGAATAAGAACAGGCATATAGCTCAATGGAACAGAACAGAGAACCCAAAAATTGACCCAAGACATTATGCTCAATTAATATTTGACAAAGGTGGCAAGAGCATACAATGAAGTAAAGACAGCCTCTTCAATAAATGGTGTTGGGAAAATTGGACAGCTACATGCAAAAAAATGAAGTGAGACCACCAACTTACACCATGCACAACAATAAATACAAAATGGATAAAAGACTTAAATGTGACGTGTGAATCCATAAAAATCCTAGAAGAAAATGTAGGCAACAAAATTTCAGACATCACATGCAGCAGAATTTTCACTGATACAATGCCTAAGGTAAGAGAAATAAAGGAAAAAATTAATACATGGGACTACATCAAACTAAAAAGCTTCTGCAGAGCAATAGAAACAAACATCAAATTGGAAAGGGAACCCACTATATGGGAGAGAATAATTGCCAACGACGTATCAGATAAGGGGTTAATTTCCAAAATATATAGAGTGCTCATACAACTCAACAAAAGGAAGACAAAGAATCCAATTGAAAAATGGGCAGAGCAAGTGTCCATCAATAGATGAGTGGATAAAAAAGCTGTGTTACATATGCACAATGGAACACTACGCAGCTGTAAGAAAGACAGATCTCGCCCAGCCGGTGTGGCTCAGTGGTTGAGCATCGACCCATGCACCAAGAGGTCGCCGGTTCGATTCCTGGTCAGGGCACATGCCCAGGTTGTGGGCCCGATCCCCAATGGGGGGCATGCAGGAGGTGGCCAATCGATGTTCTCTCTCATCAATGTT
Source organism: Tadarida brasiliensis (assembly GCA_030848825.1). NCBI lineage: Eukaryota > Metazoa > Chordata > Mammalia > Chiroptera > Molossidae > Tadarida > Tadarida brasiliensis. The sequence goes on from CM061265.1 coordinate 4,739,800, forward strand.
TCTATTTCTCTCTCCCTCTCCCTTCCTCTCTCTCTAAAAAACCAATAAAGAAAAAAAAATGTTTTTTAATAAATAAAAAAGATTTTAGCCCTGGCCGGTTTGGCTCAGCTGTTGGAGCGTCGGCCGGCGGATCAGAGAGGCCTGGGTTCAGTTCCCGCTAGGGGCACATACCTCGGTTGCAGTTTGTCCCCGGCCCCAGTTGGGGTCATATGGGTGGCAGCCACTCGATGTGTGTCTCTCACATCGATGTTTCTTTCTCTCTCTTCCCCCCTCTCTCCCTCCTGCTCTGTCTCAAGATAAATGCAAAAATGTCCTTGGTGAGGATAAAAAAAATAAAAAATAAAAAAATTTTTAAAAAAAGAAAGATCTCTTATTCTTTGAGATGACATGGAGGGACCTGGAGAGCATTATGCTAAGCGAAATAACCCAGTCAGAGACACACAAATACCATTTGTGGAATATAATGTATTTGTGGAATATAATGAACAAAATAAGCTGATGAACAAATAGATCCAGAGACACAGAAAGGAGTACAGTTCAGACTGACAACCTCAGAGGAGGGAGGGGTGGGGGGTAGGGAAGAGATAAACCAAAGAACTTACATGCATGTGTGCATAACCAATGGACATAGACAACAATGCTGGGGGTGGGGGTAGGATCAGGAGGAGGGTGTCAATGGGGGCAAAAGGAGAAACATCTGTAATAAAAATTAATTTTTTTAAAAAGTCAAGAGATTAACAAGTGTTGTTGAAGGTGTGAAGAAAAGGGAGCCCTCCTGCAGTTGGTGGGAATGTAAATTGGTTCAGTCAATACAGAAAAAAACATGGAGGTTCCTCACAAATTTTAAAGTAAACTATTGTATGATCCAGCAATCTCACTTCTGGATATACAGCTAAAGGAAGTTAAGTACGGATCGCAGAGATACCTGCATTCCCATGCTCACTGCAGCATTACTTACAACAGCCAAGACATGGAATCGACGACCTAAGTGTCTGTCAGCAGTTGAATGGACACAGAAGGGTGCGTGTGCATGTGTGTGTGTGTGTGATGAAATATTATTCAGCCATGAGAAAGAAATAAGTCCTGCCATTTGCAACAATATGGATTTAAATAAATCAGAAAGAGAAAGACAAACACATGTGGAATCTGAACGAGCTGAACACAAAGCAGCAGAACGCTGGTTGTCTGGGCTGCGTGTGGCAGAAATGGGGAGGACTGTTCAGAAGGTACAATCTTCCAGTTATGAGATGACTAAGTTCCTGGGATCTAGTGTGCAGCATGATGACTATACTTAGCAGTTCTGTTGTATATTTGAAAATTGCTGAGAGTAGATCGTAAACAGTCTCACCACAAAAAGAAAGGGTAATTACGTGAGGTGATGGAGGTGTCAGCTGACACTGCTGTGGTTATCATGTGTCAATCAACACATGTACACCTCAAACTTACACAACATTACATGTCAATTACACCTCAATAAAGCTGGGGGAAATCCTTATCACTGGCTGTAAAATGAAAATAAAAACACATAATGAAAAACAGTAAAGAGGAGAAATAGTCAAGAGGAAAAACAAGATGTCATCCTCACAGACCCACTAGCTCCTGGTATGAATTTTCCTTTCCAGAAGTCTTGGTAGAGAGCCAGTATTTTCATTAGTTTGACACTCAATACCAATTTCCACATATAATAAGCCTGTGGTTTGTGTTTTACTTTGATTTTCCATTCATCCCTCTAAACACTTCCGTTCACGGGGGAGGCAAGTGTCGCCACCTCGCCAGAAGCCTCCAGCAGTCGCCCTGCCCCACACTGCCAGCACTGCGCTCCTTCCGGGCCTCCCACCACCACCACAAACACTAACATCACAGCCACCAAACTCATACAGCTCTTACTGGGCATCACTCCCCAATAGGCTGTGTGACACCCCAAGAACAGGCACCCCCTCTTGTTCAACTTTCTATTATAAGGGCTGGCACAGAGAAGTTACCCTGTACTACCAGATGTGTTTAAAAGTAAAACAGCATTCCTTATTTCAAAGTACTTCAATGTGTCCAGTTGTTCAGTCCTTGCCCTTTGTTTTACTGAAGAGTGTTTTGTTGAATCCCTATGAAACCAGGATCAGCTGACAGTGGCAGATCTCTTACCAACATAAATTAGCCAAGTCAGCACAACAAACACGCGTTGCACAGCACGTTCAGCTCTTACACTGGGGAGCTACTCCGGGACGCACACACCTTTGCTCCCCTCATGTGAGCTGTATGTTTACCAAAATTCAGTTGTGTCTGTTTCCAAATCAACCATTTTTCTTAGTGAATGAAAAAAAAAAACATAATGTAATATCATACAGCCAACAAAATATGACTGCCAAAAGGAAAAGTTGGTTTCCCCAACAAAACAAACTGAATGACTAGAAAAACTCAAAAAGGTGAAAATCTAAAAACAGCTGATGTGCCCTGGCCGGTTTTGTTCAGTGGTTAGAGCGTCGGCCTGCGGTCCAGAGAGACCCGGGTTCGGTTCCCACTGAGGGCATGTACCTCGGTTGCAGTTTGTCCCCGGCCCTGGTTGGTCGTGCGGGAGGCAGCCACTCAATGTGTCCCTTTCACGTCGATGTTTCTCTCTCTCTCTTCCTCTCTCTCCCTCCCACTCTATCTGAACAAAAAAAATGAAAAAATGTCCTCGGGTGAGGATAAAAAAAATAAAATAAAATAATAAAAACAGCTGATGCTGAATTAGATGTGGGTGAGACAACTACAAAAGAGGGGTGGCAGATTACAAAAATCTCAAAGGATTCTGGTCTCAGATGAAAGAGAATTTATAAACAAATCATTATGAGTATGATTTCTAAAGGAATGATAGCTCAGATCTCCAAACAGAAGAATCAAAGGCCTTGTCTTTCATTTGAAAGAAGGGAAAGCATTGGTAAAGGAATACCCTTTTATTGTTTTAAATTAAAATGTTCTGGAAATGTATTTTGGTTCACTGCCATAACATTTATTCTCAATAAAATGACCACCTCATTCCTGCTTGCAATAGGGAAGAGCCCTTGCCCCGGGCAGTGCTGCTCAGTGGTCAGACATCGGCCAGTGCACCGAAAGGTCACTGGTTTGAGTCCCTGTCAAGGGCACGTATCTGGGCTGCAGGCTCCACCCCTGGCCTGGTCAGGAAGTATACAGGAGGCAACAATCCACGTGTCTCTCTCACACTGATGTTTCTCTCTTTCTGTCTCTCTCTCTCTTTTTACCCCCCTCCCACCCTTCTTCTCTCTAAAAATCAGTGGAAAAAATATCCTCAGGTGAGGAGTGATAAAAAAAAAATTTTTTTAAGGTAAGAGCCCTTTACTGTACATAATATAGCACAAGGAACATTACTATTTTTAAATAAAAATTTTCAATATTTCTCTATATCTATTAACACATTTTGCGATTCTGTTTATTACATTTTTAAAGACACTTGCACCTTTAGCCGGAATAACTATAAATGCTACACATTGTTATACCTCATGTCCTGGCAATCGTATCTCACACTTCCCAGACTGTACCCAGAATGTATCATACAAGCACACCACCACACTGTGAAAACAAAACGGCGCCTCAATGTAACAGTTAACAGGCCGCTAAAAACCAGTATCTTCACAAAACTGAAATGTAAACTACATTTGCAAATTCAGGAAAGTGATCTGGTTTCTAAATGTTTAAATGCTAAGTACCTAAGCAGTGAACCACCACCAATAATGGGAACCCAGAACAAGGGGGTAAGGAAAGCACAGCTGCGGTCAGGTGGGCACAGAACATTTACCTTCCGGTTCTGATCGTAAGCAGAATCAATCCCCAAGATGCTATTCACTTCTACATACGGGTATTTCTTCTCCAGGACACTGACCACATGTTCAACTTTCACCTTTTCTCCGGTCCTTACTTTGTTATATATCTGAAGAAAAAAAAACAAAACTGGTTAATCAACTACACTTTTAAATTCAAATTTCAGAGTGTTTATTACAAAAGATTTCTGAATGTGCAGGAAAATATGATTGTTTTTCTTAAAAGGTCAAATGGGATCAAATAGGAATAGCAATTCTCTTTTCCATAGACCTCAAGATGCCTTCAAGTTAAATGTATTGGGGTGACACAGGTTAATAGGGTCACATGGGCTTTGAGTGTGCACTTCCATGACACATGATCTGTACATTGCATGTGTGCCCATCAACAAGGGCAAACAATCTCCGTCACCATGTCAGGCCCCCTTTACCAGCCATGCCTCCACCCCAACCCTCTGGTGACCACCATACCGTCTCTGTGTCTAGGAGTCTCAGTTTATATCCCACATATGAGTGACATCACATGGTTCTTAGCTTTTTCTGACTGACTTATTTCGCTTAGCGTGATATTCTCAAGGTCTATTCCTGCTGTCACAAATGGCAGTGTTTCATCTTTTCTCATGGCTGAGTAGTATTCCATTGTGTATATGGACCACATCTTCTTTATCCAATCTTCTTTGGTTGTCATCATGTCTAGGCCACCATGAATAATGCTACGATGAACACAGAGGTGCATATACCTTTGCAAATTAATATTTTTAAGTTTTTCGGGTAGATACCCAGGAGAAGGATTGCTGGATCACATGGTAACTCTATTTTTAATTTTTTGAGGAACCGACAGATTATTTTCCATAGTGGCTGCACCAGTCTACATTCCCACAGCAGTGAATGAGGCCTCCTTTTTCTCCACAACCTCCCCAACACTTAGTACTTGTCCTGTTGATAACAGCCATTCTAAAAGGTGTGAGGTGAGTTGGTCCGAAGGCTGTGGGTTATTGTTAAGCTAAAAGGTGTGAGGTGGTATCTCACTGTAGTTTTGATTTGCATTTCCCTAATAGCTAGCAAAATTGAGCATATTTTCATATATCTGTTGGCCATTTCTATGTCTATTTTTGAGAGAGGTGCCACTTTTTAACTGTATTGTTTGCTGTTGAGCTGTATGAGTTCTTTACACGTTGTGGATACTAGCCCCTTGTCAGAGCTGTTGTTTGCACATATCGTCTTCCATTTGGTTGGCTGGCTTTTTGTTTTGTTGGCAGTTTCTTTTGCTGTGTAGGAGCTTTTTAGTTTGATACAGTTCCATTCATTTACTTTTGCCTTTAATTCCCTTGCCTTTGGGGTGAAATTCATAAAATGTTCACTAAGACCCAGGTCCATAAGTTTAGTTCCTGTGTTTTCTTCTATATACTTTATTGTTTCTGATCTTACATTTAAGCCGTTGATCCATTTTAAATTAATTTTTGCACGTAGGGACAAACTGTGGTCTAGTTTCATTCTTTTGCATGTGGCTTTCCAATTCTCTCAGCACCGTTTATTGAAGAGGCTTTCTTTTCTCCATCATGTGTTTGTGGCTCCTTTGTCAAAAATTATTTACCCATTTACATGTGGTTTTACTTCTGGGCTCTCAGTTCTGTTCCATTGGTCAATGTGTCTGTTTTTCTGCTGATACCATGCTGTTTTAATTATCATAGCTCTGTAACATAATTTGAAGTCAGGTAGTGTAATATCTCTGGGCTTTGTTATTTTTCTCAGGATTGCTTTGGCTATTCGGGGTCTTTTGTAGTTCTAAACAAATATGATGATTTTTTTCTTCTGTTTCTTTAAAAAAAAATAAAATTGGGATTTTGATAGGGATTGCATTAAATCTGTATATTGCTTTGGGTAATAGGGCCATTTTAACTATGTTGGTTCTTCCAATCCATGAACAAGAAGTATCTTTCCATTTGGTTGTGCATTTTTCAATCTCTTTTAATAATGCTTGTAGTTTTCAGTATATAGGTCCCTCACATCCTTTGTTTACTCCTAGGTATTTTATTCTTTTGGTTGCAATTGCAAATGGAATTTTTTTTTCTTAAGTTTCATTGTTAGTACATAGAAAAGCAGTGAATTTTTGTATACTGATTTTGTATCCTGCAACTTTACTGTATTTGTTTATTGTTTCTAATAGTTTTCTGGTGGAACCTTTAGGGTTTTCTATATGCAGAATCATGTCATCTACCAAACGTTACACTTTTACCTCTTTCTTCCTCATTTGGATGCCTTTTATTTCTTTCTCTTGCCTGACTGCTCTAAGACTTCGAGAACTTTGTTGAATAAGAGTGGTGAGAGTGGTCATCCTTGTCTTGTTCCTCTTTTTAAAGGAAAATCTTTCAGTTTTTCACCAGTGAGTATGATATTGACTTAGGCTTTGTCATGTATGGCCTTTATTATGTTGAGGTACCTTCCTTCTATCCCTATTTTATTGATTGTTTTGATCATAAATGGGTGATGTATCTTATCAAGTGCCTTTTCTGCATCTACTGATAAGATCATATGGTTTTTATCCTTTGTTTTGTTAATGTGGTGTATTGCATTGATAGATTAGCATATGTTGAACCATCTTTGTGCCCCTGGAATGAACCCCACCTGATCATGATGTATTTTTTTAATGTACTGCTGCACTCAATTTGCTAGTGTTTTCAAGACACCTTCTTACATGAGAAACTACATACTGCTGAAATGACCCAATCAGTTCATACTCACACTAAGTCCCAAATGCAAAACTGGGTTAAATTTATATAAATCTGAATATTTATAAGTAATCCTTGAAATAAGAACTCATGCCCATGATGTTTAGAGGAAATAAGTTGCAAAATTATTTGGCATAATCCCTGTTTTCAAAAAGCAGACATGAAACAAACAACTAAACTGTCTATACATGTATGGTCAAACATCTAGAAGGATACAAGGCAACCTTTTAATGGTGGTTAACTTCAAGGAGCAGGATTAGGTATGGGAGAGACAGATAAATTTTAAATTGACACACTTTAATATTATTTGAAAAAAATTTTTTACAATAAATTTTTCTTTTACTTTTGCAATTAAAATTAAACAAAAAGAAATAAAAACTAATATTATCCATTCCTTCACATAGCTGTGAGGGGCAGGGAACTTTAAAAAGCAGACTTTAGCCCGGCCGGTGTGGCTCAGTGGATTGAGCATCATCTTACGGACTAAGAGGTCCCGGTTCGATTCCCAGTCAGGGCACATGCCTCGATCCCCACTGGGGGGCATGCAGGAGGCAGCTGATCAATGTTTCTCACATGGATGTTTCTATCTCTCTCTCCCTTCCTCTCTCTGTAGAAAATGAATAAAAACTTTTTTTTTTTAAAGCAGACTTTAAAACACTGACTAGCCCTCAGCAACTCCTCTTGAACTTACTCCATTCTCCATGCCCCACTGCTAACTCCCGTCACCCTCAGGGCTCAGAGAACAGAGCAACAGCTCATCGGTGGTATCCCTGCCGCTTTCATTACCCTTCACCAGATCCATCTCCACACATGCGTCAGAATGGTGTTTTTAACTGCAGTTTTTTAACTCTGTGATCTGGACACCTGCTACCTCGCCTGATGGCTTCAATAGCCAGGTTCCCCTCTCCACTCTGCTCTCACAATCCTTTAAGCAAATCACACTAACCACTCAGAATCACTACCTCTGATCTGCAGCCATTATTCAGCAGACTCCGGTTTTCCCTCCTCCATTCAGCTGGGACAACATCCACTGCACAAACATGCCCACAGCCTCCCTCGTGGTCTGAGGGCCCAGTGTGGCCACAGCCTGCTGTGCTTCCCACAAGGTTACAGAGCATCTGTCTGGAGGGTCCCCACTAAACTGTGAGGTCTCTGAAGACACACGGGTGACCTCTTACTCTTTTTTGTATCCCTCACAGTTAATACGAGATCTGGTAAATGGTGGGTCTTTGGTGAACGTTAGCCAAATAAATAATGCACTTTAACTAATAAAATAATACCCCTGATCGAATCTCTAAACAATAAACATAATAAAAAGTAGACTGACTTCATGTTTTCAGGTAAATAAAAGTGCTGAAAATCAATTGCTTTAGAGATGGCTTTCAATCACTACCACTAATCTGTAAACAAAAGAATTGTTACTTCTTCTGAATATAACATTTTTTTAACGTATTAAATCTGAAGTTCTTTATATTCAAAAACAGAAAAAAGGAGTTCTTTGAACTTGAGCAAGTATCTTAAAAATATATGAAACTAAGGCATTTAAAAGTTTCCAGTTCATATGAAGAAAACAGACGATAAGAATTTTATGACTTGAATAGTAAACTGAATCCTAATGAAAATATCATGATGATCTTAAAGGTGAAAAAAAAAGCAAACATTTTTTTTAAACAAGTAGAGAACGCCCTGGCTGGTTTGGCTCAGTGGTTAGAGCATCGGCCCACAGACCAAAGAGTTGTGGGTTCGATTCCAGTCAAGGGCACATAACTCGGTTGCAGTTCATCCCCGGCCCTGGTCAGGGTCATGCGGGAGGCAACCAGTCAATGTGTCTCTCTCACATCAATGTTTCTCTCTCTCTCTCTCCCTCTCTCCCTCTCTCTCCCACTCTGACTGAAGATTAATGGAAAAATATCCACGGTAAGGATTTTAAAATATATATATATAAACAAGTAGAGAACATCACATTTACCAAAAGACTCTAATTAGTGATTTCAAATCACCAGAAGTCAGAAGTCTGATTAATATATATGAGTAGAGCTCCTAAGAAAGATTATCTTAGCTGAAATCACAGCAATCTAACATCGGTGCATCAATAAAGTAAAGGCAACTCCTGAAAAATAAAACACAAAGTTTGTGTGAATAATTTCTTACTATTTCTCTTTACAAATATATTGAATCCCCTTACCACGTGCTATGTCTTAAAGTTAGATTTTAAAAGTATTCACCGTTTTGAATGAAAACATACATGTGTCAGAGTCTGGAAGGCGTGGTAGCCGTCCACCTCTTGGGCAACGTAATTGTATGCCCTCATGATGGCCACTCCAGCATCCTGCATCCCATCCACATCTTCAGAATCATTAACCACGAAGATTAAACCAAGTCTAAGGGAAAGAAGGAAGGGGAAAAAAACAAAAGAAACTTATCTCAAAGAACACAACTGGGCAATGAACCCCTATGTTCACTGCAGTGTTATTTACACCAGCCGCAATATGAAAGCAACCCAAGTGCCCATCAATAGGTGAGTGTATAAAACAACAGTATACACACACACACACTCACACAATGGAATATTACTCAGCCACAAAACAAAAATGAATTACCATTTGTGACAGCATGGATGGACCTAGAAGGTATTAAGCTAAGTGAAATAAGTCAGACAAAGAAAGACAGATACCATGTGATTTCATTTACATGTGGAATCTAAAGAACAAAATAAACGAACAAACAAAATTGAAAGAGACTCAGTTACAGAGAACAGACTGATGGCTGCCAGAGGGGAAAGAGGACTGAGGGAAGAGGTGAAAAAGGTGAAGGGATTAAGAAGCACAGATTGGTAGTTACAAAACAGTCAGAGGCATATGAAGTACAGCATAGGAACTAGAGTCAATAATATTGTCATAACTATTATTATGGTTCTAGTTGGGTACTGGAAATATTGAGGGGAACACTTTGTAAAGTATATGATTATCTAACCACTACGCTATCCACCTGAAACTCAGGCAAAATAATACTGAATGTAAACTGTGATTGAAAAAAAAAAAGAAGGCGGCAGCGGTTAAAGGGAATGTACCCCACACAAATACTGTAGCTAACAGAGGAGAACTATTCATTATTGAAAAACGCAGTTCACATCCTCTCTAATAGGGTTGGCAAAGGCAGTAATCACTCACAGAATGAAAAAGCAGGTTGCCAAAGGTGGCTCAGACTTTCAACTGTTAAAGCAAGCTGTTTCCACATTGTGAAACGAGGCCATTACTGACATAATGGGTATTGCTATTCTTTACATAAAGATTTTGTTGTGCTTTTAAAAGAAAATTAGGAAAAGGGAAAATTTTCAGAATGTGAAAATACATAGAAGGGAGAGGGATTTTGAGATTTAACATCGGCAATGTGAGAATCATGGGTATATGGAAAGCATAAAAACATTTACTAGCCCTGGCTGGTTTGGCTCAGCAGTTAGAGTCGGCCTGCGGACTGGAGAGTCCTGGGTTTGGTTCCTGTTAAGGGCATGTACCTCGGTTGCAGTTTGTCCCCGGCCCCAGTTGGGGTCATGTGGGTGGCAACCACTTGATGCGTCTCTCTCTCTCTCTCTCTCTCTCTCTCTCTCTCTCTCCCTCTCTCCCTCCCATTCTATCTGAAGATGAATGCAAAAAAAAAAAAAAACAAAAATCATTTACTATTGTCCATCAAAAACTACAACTAAGGTTAGAATTTATTACATTGTAAAATGTTAAATACAGGAATAGAGCACAAAGAGACACCACTACACACGCACAGACAGGAAGAACGGGCCTGCACTGCCCGACAGAGGCCACAGCCCCTCCTGGAGCAAAGTTACTCAACCGAGAAAGGATCATCCTTTTAACAAATGGTGCTGAAACAACTGAACACCCACATGCAAAATAATGAGTCTAGACAGATACCTTATAACCTTTACAAAAATGAACTTAAAATGGATCATAGACAAAAAAAATGTAAAATACAACAGTATAAAATTCCTAGAAAATAGGAGAAAATGTAGGTGATCTTGACGTATTAGATCTAACATCAAAAGCACGACCTATGACAAAAAATTAATAACATGGACTTCATTTAAACTAAGAACTTCTCATCTGCAAAAGAAACTGTTAAGAGAATAGAGACAAACCACATACTGGCAGAAAATCTGTGTAAAACACACATCTGATAAAGGACTGATATCTAGACTACAAAAAGAACTCTTAAAACTCACACACACAAAAAAAAAGTTATTAATGGGCAAACAGTCTGAGCACCACCTCGCCGAACAAGACATGCAGTTGGCAGACAAGTACATAAAAAGATGCTTGACATCACATGTCACTGAGGACTTTCAAACTGACGCCACAGTGAGATACACTATTAGGACGGCTAAAACAGAAACAATGACACCCCCAAATGCTGGTGAGGATGTGGAGCAGTGAGGAACTCATCCACCGCTAGCAAGAATGCAAAATGGTACAATCAGTTTGGCAGTGTCTTGTAAAACCAAACATACTTTAATGATCAGATAAAGCAATCATGCTCGTTTGTATTTACCCAAATGAGCTGAAAATGTATACCCACACACGAAAACATGCACACAGATGTTTACAGCAGTTTCAGTCATGATTGCCCAAACTTGATGTCTGTCAAAGTGAAACACCCAGGTACATACTAAAATGGAGCATGACTCAGTCATAAAAGGAAGTCACCTATCAAGCCACGAAAGACATGGACAAGCCTGAAAAGCATGCTGCTAAGTGAAAGAAGCTAATCTGAAAAAGTTACATACATCATGATCCTGAAAAAGGCAAAACCACAGAGATAGTAAAAACATCAGTGGTCGCCTGGGGCTGGGGGGGGCGGGGAACAAATAGTGAAGAAGGGTTTCTAGGGCAGTGAAACTGATCTGTGTGAATCTGTAACGGTGGAAACACGCAATTACACATCCACCAAGAACCACAGAACGTACAGCTCAAGCAATGAACCCTAATGTAAACTGTGGACTTTTAATAGCAATGTATCAGCACCTGTTAATTAATACTGCTCTAAAAAAGACAAAGTTTATTAATTTTTTAAAAAAGGTATAGCCTAAGAATAGAAGAAAAAAATAAAAACATGTATCAAACATCAAGTTCTCAGGAGGTATGTGTGCATCCATGGATGGGGGTGGCAAGAGGGTTTGTTTTAGATGAGAGCTGTCTTTGTTTTAAAACCCAACTCGTGACAGAAATCATGAGCAGACTCCAGGTAAAAATGACCTATCATTTTTCATAAAAATAAAAGTAAGGGCAAGAGCCTGATTATCTCCTCACAAAGTAATTCCTCTCCCCAAGTTTCCAACTTCTGGAAAGAGTATCAGTTTTTGTTAGCTAAGCTACAAAATTCAGACTTCTATTCTCCCTCATCAAGTATCACTGTGGGTTCTGTCGGATCTGTCCCTTCCTCTGCTTGACCTGTGGAGGACCACATCAACTCAAACAGAGCAGAGCAACAGCCATGCCTGAGGCTCTCCGCCGACTCCGACAGCAAGCCTCTCCACTGCTTGAGTCCAAGGCCTTCCTCTCACCTCCACTACAACCTGAACACCACCTTCCCTTGTCTTGTCCCTCAACGCAACCATAAATATTTAATTAGTGCCCACTGCGTACCATGAGCCAACTTCTTCTGTCTTCTTATAGCTCCTTTTTAATCAAAACACAGCTCTGGCTATAATCCAGTAGTTTATTCCTCCACCTAACCAGATGGCATTCATGTTTTACATGAAAAAGTTCATTAAATTCAAAAGCTCTGCTTTTCCATCAATGAAAAACCTCTATTTTCTTCAAAGCCTATCTGAAATCCAACTTTCCCATGAAACCTTTGTCCTTCCCAAATGTCTCAGTCTAAAATATTCTGTTTCCCTGAAATTCTGAAGAACTTATAACTAATAGGACATAAACTAACACTTGATCAGATAGATAGCTTCTTAGAGTGTCTGAAAGTATGCACAGTACTTTCTTCCAAGGTAGGAATGTGGCTTCTATGCCATTACAGTGTTAGCTAAGTCCTGGGTACGCAATACCCAGCAACATTTGTTAGGTAAACAGTTCTTTTCACTTTTTCTAAGAATTCAAATTTTGTCAATGTGTAAAACTTTTTAAAATAAGAAATGAAATTACCAGATGTTATTCAAAACATACATGAGACTATCTTAACCTTACATGTAAAACCTTGAAACACTTCCTCCCAGGCACAATGGAAGCCCAGCCACTCAAGTACCTTGTTGGTACATTTGGCAACACAAATGAAATAAATGTATCTGCATACTACACATTCCGTCCTTGAGGTCTAATGAAAGGTTGGCAAAGCTCTTCCTCTCCCTGACATGGAGATGGGCTTCATGGTGCCGACACTCACTCAGGAAGCTTCCCTGTCACTGGGAAGCAAGCTCAGACCACAGACTATTTCTGCACAAGCCATTTATTAATAATGCAATGGCGGTAAGCTTCTATTCCTTGAGAATCAAATTCTTTACCCCAAAAGATACTGGCTTCATACTGAGCAAAAGATACAATTGCCATTAACGATCCCCAGTATTAATTATCCTACAATTCAGTAGCACCAGACTTGCATTTAAGAATGACAAACAAAACCTCATTTAATTAGACATGTCATCAAACCTAAACCAGTGCTACCTGAGTGGTATATGGTTACTGAGGAACATCTCCGCTGTGTTCATCAGCTCCGCTGTGGTCTCATGAGCAGGATCAATGATGAACACCTGCAGGGTAGAGGGACAGGAACACGTGAAATGACATTTATTAAAATGTCACTGGACCAATAAAAACACCCTTAGTCTTCACAACTAAAGACTTTAAATTATTTTAAGAACTAAAGGCCCTCTTTCTCCAGCTACTCTTAAACCACTTCAGACAGGAGCCACGCAGACAGCAGCGGCCCTCCCTCCGTGATACCCGTGGCACTGAAGGCACCGCATCTCATGGCCCGCACTGGTGACAAGGCTACAGGACAGACTGCTGACACCGATTCTCTCACTACACCTGAGAAACTCCGTTTTATTGACTCTCCCACCTCAGAAAATTTAGACTAGATTTCTAAGGATCTCTGAATTCAGAATTCATTTAGAATTCAATTTTTAGATAATAGTTACCATTATTAAGTTCTCAATGTGCTTTAAAAAATATCATCTCACTTAATCAAGCTCAGACACATGGTTAAGAAGAAACACTGACATTCTGACCAGGAAGGGAAGACGTGGTCTCAAGAGTCAGGAAAGGACAGAGGACAGTGTAAGTGAAAGTTCTGAGGGGCCCTGGCCCGTCTGGCTCAGCAGTGAGAGCGTCGGCCCACGGACCAGAGTCTCGGGTTCGATTCTGATCAAGGGCATGCACCTCGGTCACGGTTTGTCCCCGGCCCTGGTCGGGGTCATGCGGGAGGCAGCCAGCCGATGTGTCTCGCTCATGTCGATGTCTCTGTCGATGTCTCTCTCTCTCTCGCTCCCTCTCCCACTCTATCTGAACATAAATGGAAAAATATCCTTGGGTGAAGATTTTTTTTTTAATTTATTTTTTAAAAATGAAGTTCTGAGGAAGCCCACCATGGCACTAGCCTGCCCTTACTCTTTAGGAGCTAATACGGGAAGAGAAAGCAATGTGAGGAGGAAAGACGGCCAACTAAGAACCCTCTCCCACTGTCTGTCCAAAGCGGTGAAATAAGGAATAACAAGTAGGAGCTGACAGAAAGACTTAAGGGAATACATTGAACTAGTAACTTTTAGGGGATTAAGATATTTAAGAAAAACAGTAGCAACGTACTCATCTTCTTGGTAAAAAAGAACTATCTGAAAGCTACAATAGCACAGCCTGCATCTTCAGGTTATGGATGAGAAGCATTTCCTAACACACTGACATCTCCCAGCCTACGAATGATCAACACACTTCAAACCCTTTCGATGTGGACATGGGCCTGGAAAGGGTGCATCGGCTGTGGCAGGGTGGGAGCGGCAGCTCACAGGAGAAGGGGACGTTCCAGACATGACAGAGGCAGGCGAGCAGGCGGAGCAGAGCTCGCAGCCCGGCAGGAGCGTGTCACTCACCATGTTGTGCAAGTTCTTGCGGATCTGCCGGATGACACCAGGAAAGGTAGGTCGCAGCAACTCCTGTAGACTGGAAGGCCATGAATTATATCTGCTGTCGACTTCCAGGTTGTTGATCCACTAGGAAAAAACACAATATGGTGCATACACGTTAGTCACGATTAGTGAAGTTTGCAGAAAAAATGATAAGACTTTAAATTATTTTAAGAAGAATTACACAGGAAACACCATTTTCAAAAATATAAAGATCAAGTAGAAAAATGAGTGACTAAAACATAAGCCAAGAATAGAAGATACTTGCCATCTAAACAGCAATAAAGGACTAGTGTCAAGAATATGTACAGAAGAGAGTAAAGCCCTGGCCGGTTTGGCTCAGCGGTCAGAGCGGCAGCTCGCGGGCTAAAGAGTCGCAGGTTCAATTACGGTCAAGGGTACATACCTCAGTTGCGGTTCGATACCTGGCCCTGGTCAGGTCATGCGGGAGGCAACCAGTCAATGTGTTTCTCTCACATCAATGTTTCTCTCTCTCTCTCTCTCTCTCCCTCCCTCCCTCCCTCCCTCCCTCCCCCTCTATCTGAAGATAAATGGGTTATTTTATCCTCAGGGGACGATTAAAAAAAAGAGAGAGAGCAACAGACAAATAAACAGTATGTACTATTCATACAAAAAAGGCAGGGTAGGAAAGTACGAGTATATTACCACGCTCATTTAAACAGAGTATTTCTGTAAGGATACACAAATAATTGATAATACATGTTGCTTCTGGGGAGAAAAACTGAAGAGTTGGGTGATGAAACTTCAATATAAACTCTTTCGTGTGTCTTAAATTTTAAACTTTGAATGTGTAAAAGATACTTTTAAAATCAGTAAAATATAAAACCTCATATGATAAAACCGATCTATATGTATCAACCTCCAGTCTTGAAAAAACTGTTGAATAATGAAGGAAACTGATGAGGACACTGATATGGCATTTTTCACAATGTTAAAACATACAGTAGGGAATGCAATGCTCAAGTAAGGGACGGAGGGATGCACACCACCTTCGGAAGGGGCATCACCTGCGGGGGGGGCTGGGAGAAACACAAAGAGGGCTTTAACTCAAACATGTTTTCTTCCAAGTAAACAACAGATCTGACACAAAATAAATGTTAACATCTAGTAAGTAGGTGATGGGTCACAAGGTTGTTAATTATGTTAATCTCTCTACTCTTTGTAATTAAAAACACTTTTAACAGAAAAGTAAATAACACAACAGTAGTCACTAAAATAGCAGTTATATCACCAAGTGACAACTCAAATAATGACCATCTACATTCTACACAAATTCTTTTTTCTCTTTTTTTTTTATCTTCACTCGGGGACATTTTTGCATTCATCTTCAGATAGAGTGGGAGGGAGAGAGGGAGGAAGAGAAAGAGAGAAACATCAATGTGAGAGAGACACATCGAGTGGCTGCCACCCACACAACCCCAACCAGGGCCGGGGACAAACTGCAATCGAGGTATGTGCCCTTAGTGGGAACCGAACCCGGGACTCTCTGGTCCATGGGTTAGCCCCACACTCTAACCGCTGAGCCAAACTGGCCAGGGCCACAAATTCTCTTTTATAAATTTTTCCCTAAAGCCCTGGTCGGGTGGTGTGGCTCAGTGCATTGGAGTGTCATCCCATACACCAAAAGTTTGCAGATTCAATTCCAGGTCAGGGCACACACCTAGGTTTCAGGTGTGATCCCCAGTCAAGGCATGTATGGGAAGCAACAGATCAATGTTTCTCTCTCCTCCCTTCTTTTCTTCTTTTTTTTAAGTATGTTTTTATTGATTTTTTAGAGAAAGAGGAAGGGAGAGAGAGAAATGTCAATGTAAGAGAGAAACATAGATCAGCTGCCTCCTGCACGCCCCCTACTGGGGATCAAGCCGGCAACCCAGGCACATGCCCTGACTGGGAATTGAACAGGGACCTCTCAGTTCATGGGACGACACTCAGTCCACTGAGCCCCACCACTGGGCTCTTCTTTTCTTCTTTTTCTTTCTTTTTCCTCCTCCTTCTTCTCCTCTCTCTCTTTTTCTTCTGCCCTCCCTTTCTTCCTCCCTCCCTTCCTCTCTCTCTAAAAATAAATAAAAACGCACCCTTGGGTGAAGATTTAAAGAAATGTTTTCCCTAAAATAAATGCATTACAGAAGCAAACCAAAAAAAAAGGATTGGAGTGCTCAGAGTGTGCTGGGATCACCTCCAACACTGACGCCACTGTCACCACGCCTGCCCGGGATAGCCCGACTCTCCCCACTCCCTTTCACAGAGGTGAAGACAAAGGTCAGAGGCATCACATAGCAGATAGTAATCTACATTAATCGTTCACATATAATATGTCAAACATGCAACTAGGCAAATACAAACTAAACACTCTTTCCTAAGACATGCTCTGCTGAATCACAGGGAGACACAAACGTGGAAAAACCGCCCTGGCAGGTTTGGCTCAGCGGTTTGAGCGCCAGCCTGTGGTCCAGAGGGTGGCAGGTTCAATTCCCAGTCAAGGGCATGTACTTGGGCTGCAGGTGCAATCCCTGGCCCTGGTCAGGGTCATGTGGGAGGCAACCAATCGATGTGTCTCTCTCACATCAATGTTTCTCTCTCTATCCCTCTTGCTCTTCCACTCTATCTAAAAATCAAAGGAAAAATAGCCTCAGGTGAGGATTAACAACAACAACAACAAAGTGGGAAAGTCACTGTCTTCACCACATTAAACATAACTCCACTTCTGGGAGTAAATGAGAGCTTACATTACGTGCACACAGCCCCACATAAGCAGTTGGGGCAAATCTCTGTTTGATGCCAACAAAAGACCTGGCAGGAAAACTTACCTCTCACAAAGGACAAGTGAGAAAACCGTAACAAATACCTGGCCAGACACTCCTGGACACACCAACAGAGTACCTACCGAAATAGCAGGACTTCGGATGTCAACAGCATAGTCAGCCTCAGAGGGCTGGATGTTCAGTTTCAAAACATTGTGCAGAGAAGCACCTTCTATTCCCAGTCTATGCAGACCTTCCATGACCCGAGCTTCATTCCTCAATACGTCAAACAGACTGAAAAACATAAGTATTTAGAAGAAAACCTTTTTTTAAAATTCCTTGCCATGAAAAAAAATGTGTCAGTTCAAACTCAATTTCTTATCAAACTAGTTGAGAAATCAAAAAGAGGGTGATCGTCCCTTTGCTTCCTCTTGTCAAAGAATGCAGAAGAAAGTAGGCAGGACTTACTTCCTGGTTCATGTTTACTTATTCTTATCAACATATACACTGCACAGAAATCACCTGCATTATAAACACACCGTTTCAGGGGAAATAACCCTGAATCTGGATCTGACAATGCATGTTTCTAAAACACTGCAGTAATCTCTCTGTCTTATTTCTTACAACTGCACCTGATCTGCAATCATCTCAAGAAAAGAGTTTATGAAAAGACACCAGAAACAAAAATACTAGATCATGTATGTTTAACATGTGTGTCAGTATCAGTGCCGATGTACACGGGCACATACCCACAACCACAGAAAAGGTCTGGAGGGAGTCACACCAGCCAAGGTTTGCTGGGGGAGAAGCAAGAACTAAGACGACAAGGTAAAGACTTTCCTGTCTAGTTCCATGACACTCTGTATTATTTAAAACTGTTTACAATGAGAAGCACTCAGTTTGTAATACTCTGAAAAATAAGAGATATATATATTTTTAATAAAAAATAAAAACAAATATAGGCAATCTTTTCAAGTCTCCTTCACTAATGTTCACCAGCTCTGTGCAGTAGGACGTGAGCATAAAGCTCCACTGAAATAACTAGCGTGGCCCTGGCCAGTGTGGCTCAGCAACAGAGCATCGGTCCTCGCTCCAAAGAGTCACGGGTTCGATTCCTGGTCACAGGCATGTACCTCGGTTGCAGGTTCGATACCCAGCCTGTGTCAGGGGGCAACCAATTGATGCGTTTCTCTCACATTGATGTTTTTCTCTCTCTCCCTCCCTGCCTCTTACTCCATGTAAAAGTCAATGGAAAAATATCCTCAGGTGAGGATTTTAAAAAATAAATAAAATAATGTGAAAACAGCACACTGGGGAACCTGCTTCTTCCGGAGCATTAGCAGTAGCTTGTTTTCACTACATACTATGAAGCCGCAGTGTCAACTGTGTCATTTTTACTCCAGGGATAAAACTTGAATTCCACCTGACAGCCCACCAACCCCTCCAAAAATTCATAGGACAATTTAGAGCAATTTAGTCCTAAATAACATTTTAACAAAACAAAAAGGTAGGTATTCAAAAGATATCTATGTGACAGAATATCTGCTGAGACAGGGGAGGCAGCACTCAATGCCCTTCCTCTCTCCCCAGAGCAAGGGTTGTCTTCTGTCCCAGTTACCAGGAGAACGCGGCTGCTACAAGGGCATTCTGCAAGACACCTGGGTATGAAACGCCCAAGGCCTTAAATGGGTATATGATGTTAAAAATGGCAGAGTATCGTCCTACCCATCCCAGTCAGAACACAGACCCACCTAGGCGCATTCCCTGGGCCCGGTCAGCCACCAGGCTGGGCAACGCTCCATCCAGGAGAACTACCTGCGCCGCGGGAGCGACACGTTACAAGCTCAGAGCATGGAAACAGCATCCGTACCTGAATATGTCCTGCGTGTCTAAGTCAATGTGAAGTCCATTGATGAATAGCGCTGAGTCTCCGGGCTGTAACCCTAAAGTTCCCTTGAAATACTGAAATATATAAAAAGGTACTAAGGAGCAGGAAGAGAATGTTTAATGAAATGTCCACGTTTCTGGCTGTACTGTGTGTACAAAGGTTGACACCCTCTAATGCACCACAGGAAACCCCCAGGGCGGGAAGATCTCCTGCTGTTGCGCCCCCTGGGCATTTACGACAGGATCTGGTGAAACTTCGGGATTATGCGGCACACACCCTCCTCTCTCCCTCCTTCCAACATTGATTAACAACTGTTTTCCATGACGGGGTGTCACATCAGCCAAGTGCTGAGGGTCACATCTCATAAAAGAGGACACCTGTTGCTTCTCCCTGTTTGTGATGCCAGCCAAGGAGTGACAGCCGCCAACAACAGCTAGGCCGTCCTGGTCAAGTCCGGGGGTCTGATCGAAACCCAACACTCCCTTCGCCTTTGCACTAAGGCACACCAAGGAACTCTGAATTGCTGTGCTAAGGACAGCTCCTCCATGCAACCTAGCTCTCCAAGACCTGGGCCCCATGGGGGACAGGGGTGCCTTCAACTGCGGCTCCCTGAGACAGGGGCCACCTGGCTCTCCCAGGGCTGGGGGAGGAAGGACAGAAACTGCTGAGCTCCTTCCTTTTGCCAGGAGTCAGTGGACTAAGAGAAATAACCTTTAAATCTAGTATTGCTGAGAAGAACACAGAACCATGAGGAAGCCCTGGCTTTGCTTCCTTGCCCTGCCAGGAGTAAGTGGCAAGTGAGATTGGGGGGAAAGAAGAGCTGCAGCCACAAGGATTAGCATTCCTAGCCGAGAGAAAGCCCCATGCCCACTCACTGCAGCCACGAGCACAGCACCTCCGACTATGAATGACACAGCTCAGATCTCCTGGAGGTCTGGATGTGGGTAACAGGTGGCTTCACTTACCGAAAATTCATCACACTAACATTTTGTGCACATTTTTATGTGTTTTATATTTTTGTATTTTATACTTCAATAAAATATTTTACTCAAAAAAATGAAAAATTCAGGATATACCAATATATAGTCAATTTAATTTAATGTTTAATCTTCCGGGGGGGGGGGGCTAACATTAGGGCAATATTTGATACTGTTATGTGGAAATTTAAAATTAAGTAAATAAAAACTGTCAGGTTTCTTCAATTTAGCAAATATTTAAGATATATTTGGTTTACTTATTCCTCAGGTCTGTTTAAGTAACTAACATACGTCAAGATTAAGAAAATCCGGGGTATAGATAGCAGATTGAACACAAACACTTTTTTTTCCCGTTTGAAATTTTCCTGAAATGTCCCTTTTTTTAAAAAGGAACTCTCTTAAAGTTACAAATCCACATGACAAAGAGAAGATGAGCAAGCGGCTTTGGTAGCTGGAGAGGTGTGAGCAGCGGTGCGGTGATGCGGAGAAAGCTGCAGGCGAGGCCCACAGTGGACAAAGCCCACAGGAACCCCAGGAATCGAGAGCACCAAGAACACGCGTAGCAGGGGCAATTATGAGGCTAAAAACAGTTCTGACAGAAAGCCTTTTTAAGGTAACAGCCCTGGACTCCCTGATTTCATATAGCAGGCGAGTGCTATCACGACTCCCTCACTCCAAAAAACTGGAGCCTCATCCCTGGAAAGAGTAACACAGAGACACTGGAACTGTGGTAAATGAAACACACTGAGGGTGGGGAGCCCACACTGAAAACAGGGTGCTGAGTGTTCTTCCCTACTGGGCCTCTACCACTCTGGCAGCCAAACTTCACCCTCCAGACAGAAGACCAGAAGATCCCTTTCTGGGGACTAAACAGCTCCAGGGGAAAGGTTGAAAAATACTGTCCCTGGGGTGCCCTAGGAAGTGGCCATTCCAGGATAGCTTAAAGTCAAAAAACCTCATCCTCAGGTCTCCCAATCAGCTTTTGACTGCCTCATTCTTCAATATCAACAGCGAGCCAAGGATCACCAGACATCCTGGAAAGCCGCTAGCATTAAAGACAAGAGACCGAGACAAAAAGAAAGGATACTTACGTGGAAACAGACTATGCAAAGAGAAGAAAATATACAGGTGCACCATTGCTATCTCAGAAGGATACAAGAACACCATGAAAAGAAGAATCCAAGAATAACAATAACCCTTGGAAATTAAAAATGTGACAACTACAGGAAAAACCTACACCAAGGAGTTGAAAATCCTTCCCAGAAAGTTTAAAAGACAAAAGGATTGGAAAATAGGGAAAAAAAAAACAAAACTTTTTTCAAAATTAGGCCAAGTCGGTCAAGGAGGTGCAAAATCTTAAAAATAAATAGAGCCCTGGCTGGTTTGGCTCAGCAGTTAAGAACGTCAGGCCTGAGAACCAATAAGTCACAGGTTCAATTCCAGCCAAGGGCATGTACCTCGGTTGCAGTTCATCCCCAACCCTGGTCGGGGTCATGCAGGAGGCAACCAGTCGGTGTGTCTCTCTCACGTCAATCTCTCTCTCTCTCTCTCTCTCTCTCTCTCTCTCTCTCTCTCTCTCTCTCTCCCCCTCTCTCTCCCTCCCACTGTATCTGATGACAAATAGAAAAATATCCTTGGGTGAGGATTAAAAAATAAATAAATAAATAGAGTTCTCATAAGACAGAAAAAAAAACCCAATGGAAGAAATGCAAATAAATAATTTTAAAAATTTCCCTCAAACTAAAGAAAATAATTTTCCAGATTTAAAGGGCCTATCAATCACTTAACAGTACAGAAAACTTTTTTAAATGACATATCATTGTGAAATTTCAGATTACTAAGGTCAAAGAAAAGATCCTAGATGATTCTAGAAAGAAAAGCCAGATCTCATACAAAGGCTTCAGACTTCCCAATAGCCACAATGGAAATCAAAATTACAAGTATCAATGCCTTCAAACTTCTAAATGACTTCCAATCTAAAATTCTATATCCAGCCAAACTATCAATAAAAGAACAGGAATGGAAAATTGATTTCTCAGAGTCTGAAATTTACCTTGCATGCAACTTTTCTTAATGAAGAATGATTTGTAGCACCAAAATAAGGAAATAAAACAAAAACAAAAGAGACCTGGAATCCAAGGAATAGGACATCCAACAAAAGAGTTTAAGTTAAAGGAAGATTCCCCCAGATGATTGCTACACACTGGACATGAAAAACAACCTGTCCATAGTGGAGCCATGGATACAATCGTTAACATAAAAACACAGGGAAAGTGACGAGGTGGGTGAAGCACCAATACGGAGTCATGGTAGACATGGGTGGGAGGGCAGTGAAAGAAAGTTAGATCTCATCCTTGTAACAGGAGGCCAATCAATAAGGTCTAAAACTCAAAAATAAAGTACCAATTTAATCTTGTTACAAGTCTGGAGATAGATATCAAAAGAATCAGCTAAGAGTTGGAAGCAGATGTTTCTGGGAAAAGGGACACACACGGAGTGAGATATTGAGGGTGTTATTTTTGTTAATAAATAGGCGGCACCATTTGGTGCTTTAAATTATATTCACACTCAACTTTAATTAAAAACATAAAAAAGATTACAGGAAGGAATTAAAATACCATCATCTTTGATCAAATGAGATTAAAACTATTAACTTCACTGGTTTAACTCAGATTTCCTAAAGATACACTATGAAACAGAAAGGCCCCTACTTTCCATTGGTTATTATTACCTTCTGATTCTCTTCCACTTCCGTTCTAAGTTCTGAACTCACAGCTGTTTTTGTTATTGCTCTAAGGAAACAAACACATTATCAGTGCTTGGTTTAATATTTCATATAAATGTCTTCAATTTAATATGAAACAACAAATTGCTTAATAAATTATAAAAACCTAGTGGAAAAAACCTTAAACCTTTACAATTGGTAATATATTTCTCCTCTCAAATGTGTTTATTTTTTTCATTATTGTAAGATACAATACCAAGAAAAAGTACCAGAAACAGCAGCATTTTAATGCAAGGGCAGTTATTTCCAAGATATCAGTTACTATATGTGACTCTACTCCTGTGTATGATCTCTGAAGCTCACAGGCTAAAGGATACTGTTAAATAAATTAAGGCAACAAACTGCTCATCCTATTGAAGCACTTGTGGTGAAGATGGAATCCTACATGTATGTCTTCAAAAGCATGCTGGACTAAAGGAGAATATACTACATAATTTATAAGTTCTATCTAAAAAGTATTTTCAAGACTAATCAAATAAACAAATTTATCTATAAAACATCTTGTATCAAAATTCAATCTCATTCAGTGACTCAAGAAAAAATGACACTCATTTAAGTCACTAGTTTCTAAAAATTTGGATTTTAAAACAATTGTGCCTTGCATTTATGAGACATAGAGGAAAATTACACAACTGGAAGCAATACCAGAAAAGCTGCATTCAAAATCTTACCCTGTCACTATGAACAAGTCAGACTCTGTAACTCATTTTCTTCATCAAGATTAAATAAGATGATATATGTGAAAATATTCAGAAAGAAAAACACTACCATCCACGTGAGATCCCACACTGGTTATGTCTGCACAGGTTAGAGTGGTAACTCATCCAGTCCTGCAAAGCAGCTCTTTCACTGCTGAGGAAAGTGTTCATTTACAGAGTTCACACAACTAGGAAGTGCAGTGCCAAGAATACAACAAGACAGGTCTCCTCCACCTCACGATGCAGTCTTGACACCTCAGAAAGAGCAGCATTAGCAGGATGCTGTTGGTAGTAGGAGGACTTTCATTTCTAAGCAGCTGTATACTTTAACTGCTTCATTTTTGCATATACACATGAAGATAATTAGGTGTATGTCCAGGAGATGAATGCCTCAAAGCCTTAATACCCTATATTACCTGGCTTTGGTAGGAAAATTTTGACTGAGATCCTTCATAACCACCAAAGCTAATTCAACAGGAGCATCCAAGATTCGGGCAGCAGTCTGGAAACTTAGATCTGTAACAATGTCAAATATAATATAAAGTGTATTAATCTACTACAATAAAAAATAGGAAATAAATACATTTATTTCCCACTACTTTCTTGGTAACTGAGACTCCCTTAGAAAGCAACCATTCCAGAATGTGCTCATGGTTTAATTTCAGGTTTTATTGACCTTCTAGGTCCCAATGGCGTTCACTATAATAATTTCTTGATCTACCTGCATAACACAGTAGGGCATACACTAACACATTAAGCAGAGGATAAATCCATCCCAAATCCTATTCCTTCTGAATTTACAAAAAATCTCAAATTATAAAAAAAGACTTTAGTAAATTATGTTGGAAAAAAAACTTGATGAATAGTTTTTGGACCAAAAGGGCACACATGCACTCTCCCACAGGGACACGCCTCTGACATGCACTCTCCCACACGGACACGCCTCTGACATTCACAGATGCGCTGTTCGGTAAATGTAAACACAGACAAATATGCTTCCATACCACAAGCCTATGCATCTATCACATGAAGATCTGGCACTCATTTACATACATTACTACTTATGAATAGTGTTATTAGTCTAAAAAAGGACATTCCTTTCTGATTAATCATAATTAATCACTCTATCTTTAAAATCTGTGGTACCCTGCCCTGGCCGGTTTGGCTCAGCGGTTAGAGCGTCGGCCTGCGGTCCAGAGAGACCCGGGTTTGGTTCCCGCTAAGGGCATGTACTTCGGTTGCAGTTTGTCCCTGGCCCTGGTTGGTCGTGTGGGTGGCAGTCAAAAGGTAGGCCAGTGATTCCTATGTTTTTATTTTCATTACCTTGCAATTGCCACACTTTCAAAGGTGCCATCTCATTGGTGCTCTCCACAAGATGCTTCCTAAGTTCCTTCAGCTGTCCCCTCAGGTCAGGGTGCAGGTCTCTGAAAGAAACATAACATCAGTCCTTCTCATGTGTCTTTTCTTTCTCAAACTACACTCAGAAGTTGGCTCCAACTTTATCTTCATGATTTTTCCCCTCTTAGCATTAGAAAAATTCCTACAATATTGGGGAAAATTAAAGTATAATTATTTTTCTTTAAAAATTAAGGTGGGCCCAGCTAGTGTGGCACAGTGGTTGAGCATCAACCCATGCACCAAGAGGTCGCCCGTTCGATTCTCAGTCAGGACACATGCCCAGGTTGTGGGCCAAATCCTCAATGGGGGGCATGTAAGAGGCAGCCAATCAATGTTCTCTCTCATCAATGTTTTCATCTCTCTCTCTCCCTCCCTTCCTCTCTCTCAAACCAATAAAGAAAAAAAAATTATTTTTAAAGTTGGAAGGAATGAGCCCTGGCCGGTTTGGCTCAGTGGTCAGAGCGTTGGCATACAGTCCAGAGAGACCTGGGTTCAGTTCCCACTAAGGGGATGTACCTCGGTTGCAGTTTGTCCCCGGCCCTGGTTGGGTAGGACGTGAGGGAGGCAGCCACTCGATGTGTCCCTTTCACATCAATGTTTCTCTCCCTCTCTCTCTCTCTCTCTCTCTCTCTCCCTCTCTCTCTCTCTCTTCCCCTCTCTCCCTCCCACTCTATCTGAACAAAAAATGGGAAAATGTCCTCAAGGTGAGGATAAAAAAATAAATAAATAAATAAAATATAAAAAATTTAAAAAAAAGTTGGGAGGAATAAGATAAACCAAAGAATTTATATGCATATATGCATAACCAAAGGACACAGACAACAATTCTGTGTGAGGGGGCGGGGGGATCGGGAGGAGGGTGTCTAGGAGGAAAAAGGAGAAACATTTCTAACAAAAATAATTTAATTAATAAAATAAAAATAGCCCAGCCGGTGTGGCTCAGTGGTTGAGGGTCGACCCTGCACCAAGAGGTCACCAGTTTGATTCCTGGTCAGGGTACATGCCCAGGTTGTGGGCCAGATCCTCAGTGGGGGGCACGCAGGAGGTGGCCAATCAATGTTCTCTCTCACTGATGTTTCTACCTTTCTCACTCTCTCTCTCCCTTCCTCTCTCTCTAAAATCAATAAAGAAAAAAAAAATTTTTTTAATAAAATAGAATAAAAATTAAAAAGTTAAGGTGATGTGATGCCCTGGCCAGTTTGGCTCAGCGGTTAGAGCATCGGCCCGTGTTCGGTTCCCGGGTTCGGTTCCCGCTAAGGGCATGTACCTCGGTTGCAGTTTGTCGCTGGCACCGGTTGGGGTCATGTGGGTGGCGACCACTCGATGTGTCTCTTTCACGTCAATGTTTCTCTCTCTCTCTTCCTCCCTCTCTCCCTCCTGCTATATCTGAAGATAAATGCAGAAAATGTCCTTGGGTGACGAGAAAAAAAAAAAAAGTTAAAGTGATATAGAAAAGTATAAATTAATTTAAAAGCCTAAGATTTACAGACGAAATCATGACTCACTGCAGATTCCCGAAGCTGCAGGGAGGGAGATGAGTGGAACTGGGAGCGGGGACAAAGGGGACCTCAACTCTACCTGTTGTGTTTCACTCACCTTGTTTCTTTCTTCTTTTAAGTAAAAACACACATATGTTGGGGGGAAAAACGTAACAGTTCTTTGGTACAGAAAAGCAAGTATGATTGCAACAATCAATTCTGGGTGGTAAGTATAGTACATGGGTGTGTTATATTATTTTCCATACTTTTCTGAATCTTTATAATTCCTCAAAATAAAATTCAATCTATATTGCTACCAGTCCCCAAATGAATTTCTGTCCACAACATGCTCATAAATCCTTTGGTTACATGAATATAATTCAAGCTAACCGAGATTATTGGGTTTTGTTTAGTTTTATTTTGAAATATAGCACATTCTATTTGAAGCTAGTAAAACAGAAGATATCAGAAACAGAAATATATCATTTAGACAGATGGCTGACAGAGTCATTCTGTTCTTTTTTTTATTTATTTTTCTTTATTGATTTTTAGAGAGAGAGGAAGGGAGAGGGAGAGAGATGGAAACATCGATGAGAGAGAACATCGATTGGCCGCCTCCTGCATGCCCCCCACCTGGGATAGGGCCCACAACCTGGGCATGTGCCCTGACCAGGAATTGAACCAGCAACCTCTTGGTGCAGGGGTTGACGCTCAACCATGGAATGGCTGGGCCACTCTGTTCTTTTAAATGCTAAAATCTCAAATTTTCTTTTTTTTAATTTTTATTTTTTTTCAACCACAGTTTACATTCAATACCATTCCACACCACTTTCAGATGTAGAGCATCAAAATGTCTTAAATACAACATGCAGCAAGTTAAATATTTACTCAGATCCTTCACCTTCCAAAGAATCTACTTCCAATCACACTACAAACTCTTCTTCATGATAAAAATATCAAAAAATGTTCTAGTTACTTTAGATAGCTAAATAACTATTCTGAATGTCCAAAAAGAAAAAAAAGTCTTCAATATTCAACATACTCCATTATGTTGTAAATACATGAAATCATAATGCTATCAAACAAGCAAACATAAAACACATGAGTAGTTCAAGGAATTCTGGAAACCTGGGCCAGTAAAAATGGGCCTGACTGCACACTAATGAGGCCACAGCTGATGACGAACACAAAGATGAACATAACATGTTCCCAGTAATTTAACATGAACTAAGTCATCTCTGATAAACTATTAATCTGGCTAAGGCATTTCACTCAGCCAACTGTTAAACGAGTACTGGAAACTGAGCCTACACATATTATTCCCCTATGATGTCTTCCTTTAAAAATAAACAAAAACAAAAGGGGGGACATCTGTAATACTTTCAACAATAAAGATTTAAAAAAATTAAAAATAAACTTAAAAAAACACAAAGCACACGGTAGAAGCTCTAACTAAGATTTTTAGATAAGGCAGAATTCAGGGCTCTGAACAATTATCACATCATGTCAGAAATAACCGCGACATTTGAGAGAGGAGCTAAGAAGACTTTTCAGCTATAAAAGCCTATGATACTTTCATAAAATGGCTGTGAAATTTTCTTCAAAACAAATCCATCTTCTATCCTCTTTCATACGGAGCAAATACTAATGAAATGTACTTTAACTGAACATGTATAAAACCTCCTACTCATCCTGCTACCCTCTTCTGCAGTTTTTAGACCACGTTGAGCATGAGTAAATAGCTATGACCTCTCTAACTGGAAATATATTTGAATTTCTTGGGAAAATACTGACTGAAATAGTTATATTTCTCCTATTATATGAATCAAAAAATAGCATGTAATTTTGTGCCACCAACTGCAAGACCCAGAAAAGGAACAGAAAGTGAGCCGTAAGCAGACAGCCACAGGATCCTGAAAGATACGTGCTCAGACAGCTGGAGATCGCGCACTGCCCTGGAATTAACGGGCCATCTCGTACCCGCTGACACGTGTAAAATGCTGTTGGGAGGTCTATAACTCGGATCGCAATAAGAGAGATGACGCTCCTACTGCGAGGGAGCCTGGAAGTGTGAACAGTGTGAGACCATTTCCCAAAAGAATACACATACCTTAATTTTCCAAAGAGAAATCCTTGAACTTCATCAATAGGATCATTTTCACCAATCACTGTGGTGTTTACTTCAGTTCCTATAAAAGCACAGCAAATACATGTCTAATCATTTAGAAATAACAACACTATTAACCTCATAAGTCTAAGTAATGTTAAAAAAAAAAAAAAGAATTAGAAAACACTTGATATTGTGACACCATTTAAAATGCTGAATATCTAGCTCTTCCTGAAAGTGGCCAAAGGTGACCTCTGAAAATGGTTCGATATTCACTTGACCCAGAAACTCACACATAATCATGCAACTCAAGAGGCTCACTGTAAGAGCACTCGTGGAACTGCCCAGGCCATCAAGTGCATGCATACTCAAAAAGCCACCGAGCATCTGAAGGCTGTCACTGTACAGAAGCAATGTGTGCCATTCTGTCGTTACGATGGTGTTGGTAGGTGTGCCCAGGCAAAACAGTGGGGCTGGACACGGGGTCGGAGGCCCAAAAAGTGCTGAGTTTTTGCTGCACGAGGTTAAAAATGCAGAGAGTAACACTGAACTTCAGGGTTTAGATGTAGGTCTCGGGTCACGGAGCACATCCAGGTGAACAAAGCTCCCAGGATGCAGCACAGAACGTACCGAGCTCATGGGAGGATCAGCCCAGACGTGAGCTCTCCCTGCCACAGGGAGAGGATCCTACAGAGAAAGAGCAGACTGCTCCTAAACCAGAGGGGAGGCTGCCCAGAAGAAACAGATATCCCCGAAGAAACTGAAGAAACAAACACTTATGGCCCGGGAATAAATTCAACATAAAATAAATGCTAATAAAAGTAAACATAGATAAATAAATAAATGAAGTGCTGAATATCTACTTTTGCAACAGTAACAAACAAACAGAGAAAACCGATGCACTTTAATATACCCTATATTCCTGGAGAAAGCAAGAATACATTGTTTCCCTTAAACTTTGGAAAATTACATGTTAAAAATTTCAAAATTAATGCCTTTAAAATTATAAACAATGGATTTTTCAATATAAAAATTCTAAAGAATATGCAACCAGGCACCTAAATAGAATTAGTGATGAGTTACTAAGCTATCTCCATGTACTAAGCCAATCCTTTTTAACTTTAAAATGAGCTCAAAAGAAATAAAAAAGACCACACATAAAACATGTGGTTGAAATAATAAATTCAAAACCCTAGAGTATGACAAGAAGTATCCATAGTAAACTGTTCCAAGTGCAGAAAATAATAAAAACCATTAAATCATTTGTTAATTATAGGATAGTTTAAGATTTCACACTGGGCCACAAATTAATGGCTATTTGTGAACTACATATCATAACAATAGCTACTACTCACTGAACACTTTTTGTGCAAAAAAATTGTGCTAATTTATTGCGTATACATCTTATTTTCTCCTCACCAATACTTTAAGAAGCATATATCCTTATCTGTACTTTACATAGGAAAAAATTAGGACATAGAGAATTTGCTTAATGTCACCCAACTCAGATGCAACAGAACAAGGATTCAAACACAGGCTCATCACATTCCTAAATCTATTCTTTATCATTAGGGGAAAAGTTCCCCTTTAGCTTACATTTTAAAAAGAGAAAACACATTGGTCTAGTTTACAAATTCACCTTTCACCTGAGTATCGTCCTTGGCCTTGTACTCGGTGCTCTTGATGGCCAGTTCCACGCCATAGCCAGAGAGATAAACAGGCTCCTTTCCGGGATTCTGCAAGCAGAGCAAGCATCCTGCCATCACCACCGAGCTCTCACATGTCACAAGTGCAGAACGTGACCGTGTTAATGCTGCGGCCAACGCCTAGGATTATCCACTCAAAACACACTTAAAAACCTCCATGGAAATCCCAGCTGCCTTTAGATCTTGTATCCTGCCACACGTGTGAGGAGGGGGATTCCAAGGTAGAAGCAAAACCAGAGAAAGGCAAAGGGAACCAAACCATGTGAAGAGAGGGAGAAAGAGAAAGAGTTTCAGAGCCAACATAGCAGGGCTGAAAACCAGGGCGGCATGAAACCCAGAAGGGCTCTGCTGGGCCCGTGTGTGTCAGTGTGTGCATGTTTACATGTTGTATTGAATGTAAACGTCTTCAGACAGGGTTTGGGCTGACCAAGTATCACAGGCTTACCACCACATCCTGAATGAGGACGGCCCTTTAGAAATGTTATTTATTTATTTATGTGTTTGTTTGTTTGTTAATCCTCACCCAAGGATGGAATAAAGAGAGAAACATCGATGGGAGAGAGACACATTGATTGGTTGCCTCCTGCAGGTGCCCCAACCGAGGCTGGTAATCGAACCTGTAACCCAGGTATGTGCCCTTAACCAGGTATTGAACCAGTAACCCTTCAGTACGTGAGCTGATGCTCTATTAACTGAGCCACACCACCCAGGGCCCTTTGGACATTTTAATCTTTAATACCAGCAATAGAGTCTTGAGGCAAAGGGACGGACAGCAGTTATCAAAAATTAGATATTAATAAATCTGTTTCTGTTCATACAAATTTTCATTCAAAATTTTTATTTTAGTACTTGCATGGACTTAACATCCAATATTTATCTAGCTTATTAGGATACAGAAACTTTTTTTTTATAATATATTTTTATTATATTTTTGAGAGAGAGAGAGGAAGGGAGAGGGGGAGAGAGATAGAAACATCAATGAGAGAGAAACATTGACTGGCTGTCTCCTTCACACCCCATACTGGGGATCAAGCCCGCAACCTGGGCATGTGCCCAGACCAAGAATCGAACCAGCAACCTCTCGGTGTATGGGATGACTCAATCCACTGAGCCACACCAGCTGAGCAGGATACAGAAATTTTAAAGCTAATAATCTTTACATATAAATAATTCAAATGCTAAATGTTATACAAGGTTTCAAAACCTTCATTTTCAATCAATTCTGCCGATTTTACCTCTTTAGAAATCCTTCCTTTTCCATCTTATGAAAATATTTCAAACAAAAAAAATGTTTGGAAAAGAACTGAATTAAAGAATCAGTTCCTGCTCTGGCCAGTTTGGCTCAGCGGTTAGAGCGTCGGCCTGCGGTCCAGAGAGACCCGGGTTCGGTTCCCGCTAAGGGCATGTACCTCGGTTGCAGTTTGTCCCCGGCCCTGGTTGGTCGTGCGGGAGGCGGCCACTCGATGTGTCCCTTTCACGTCGATGTTTCTCTCTCTCTCTCTCTCTCTCTCTCTCTCTCTCTCTCTCTCTCTCTCCCTCCCTCCCACTCTATCTGAACAAAAAATGGAAAAATGTCCTCGGGTGAGGATAAAAAAAAAAAGAATCAGTTCCTGCTCGGCCGGTGTGGCTCAGTGGTTGAGCGTTGACCCATGCACCAAGAGGTTGCCAGTTCAATTCCCAGTCAGGGCACATGCCCAGGTTGTGGGCCAAATCCCCAGTGCAGGAGGTGGCCAATCGATGTTCTCTCTCATTGATGTTTCTATCTCTCTCTCCCTCTCTAAAATCAATAAAGAAAGAAAAAAAAATTTTTTTTTAAACAATCAGTTCCTGCTCAGGCCAGTTTGGCTCAGCAGTTAGAGCATCAGCCTGCGGACCAAAGGGTCATGGGTTCAATTCCCAGTCAAGGGTGCGTACCTGGGTTGCAGGTTGGATCCTCAGCCTGGTCAGGGTCATGTGGGAGGCAACCAATCAATGTGAGTCTCTCACATCGATGTTCCTCCTTCTTTCTCTCTCTCTCTCTCTCTTCCTCCCCCCTCCCTCCCTTCCACTCTATCTGAAAATCAATGGAAAAATAGCCTTGGGTGAGGATTAAAAAAGAATCAGTTCCATAGTAGTGACCATATTAAGTATGGACCATATTAAATATAATTTACATGGTTCATTTGAAAATAGAATATAAACTTTATTAAGCTATATTTAAGCATAATTGTTTTACATTTCTTCAGAAAGGCAAGCAAAGTACCTCCAATGTGCAAATAACATTTGATGAAAGTACTTAACTTCTCAAAAAAGTAGTTCTAATAATTTTATAAAGGGGGAAACTTATAGCTTATGTGGTAAGGTCATGCTGGGCGAATCAATATTTAAAGCAATCGTAAAGTAAGTCAATACTCACAGATACATAATGTCTGAATATGTAATTGATTTTGCCTGCACTGCTTTTTGACACAAGCTGGCGGTGGAAATTATAAAACGCCTCATGGCCGATCTCAGAGTAGAAAATCACCACTGGACTCTCAGGACTGGAGGAGGGGTATCTGTGATCACCTTTGAACAATAAGGGTTTGGGTCTAAAAATAAATAGCAAAAGCTTAAAATTATAAACTTAAAAAAGTTTTTAAATAAAATTTAGCTGCAGTAATGATAATGTAAGTAAAGACTATGATCATCTTAATATAAATGTATCAAAATCTTAAATAGTTTTCAGTAAGAGTACTGTCAGGTATGAATCTTATTTGTTTATTAAACATAATAATAAAAGTATATTACATAAATACTAGCTATAAAATGCAAACTTTGATTAATAATTGTTACCAATTCCTAGAGAAGGGGGAAAGCCAAAAGATATATATCCAGATCTCATAGTACTAAAACTTTAACAAATTATCCTACCAAAAACAGAATATAATTACCCTTTTACCTGAAAACATAAGACTACACAATGCAAAGAAGCAAAGGACTACTTAAGCATATATCTTGCTAATCAGAGCAACTCCCTCCTCTATCAGCTTTACCACTATGATCTTCCTAGCAACAGATTTAATATTTACATGTTCCTCATAAATTTTAAAACTTAACCTCCAAAACCACTTCTCTAAGAATAACATCAAGATACTAATAGATTTTTAAAAAGCCCTGGCCAGTTTGGCTCAGCAGTTAGAGCGGCGGCCCATGACCAAAGAGTCACAGGTTCGATTCCGGTCAAGGGCACGAACCTTGGCTGCAGTTTGGTTCCCGGCCCTGGTCGGATTGTGCGGGAGGCAACCAGTCGATGTGTCTCTCTCGAACTGATATTTCTCTCTCTCTCTCCCTCCCTCCCATTCTACCTGAAGATAAATGGAAAAATATCCTCAGGTGAGGATTAAAAACAAAAAAAAAAGATATTAAGGGATATGAATGCATAGACTTTAGGACCTACCAATCTCTCCCAGTGAGGTACACCTACATGTATTAAAGAAAAGTGACTCTACTAAAAGCAATGTATACCCACACAAAAAAGTCTAAAAGGTTACAAGCCAAACCATTAAAAATAGTTATCTCCTCTCAGAAGAGGATACACTATCACTGTTTTGTTTACAAAGTCCGCATTATTGTTATAACAAATTAAACAAAAATCGATCAATCTTGTTTTCCCCCAAGGAGCATCACTTCAGCACATAGCCACTTGGACCCCGACAGGACTAGAATGCACACTGGGTGTTTCAATTGTCACCCTGAGTGAGAAGCACTCGTGTCATTTGCTGGGCAGAGGACAATGCTAGGCAGATACTCTCACTAAAGAAGAACGACCCCCACTGAAAACACCCTCAGCACTTCTGATACAACAGAGCAACACCACAGAGAAAGAGCACTGCTGTCTTATTGATAAGGCCAGTGGAGAGGTTACAAAGCACACTTCCCTAGACAGATAGCAAGAGGTACTATTATATTAGTCCACAGGAAATCAACCTTTAAGCAAAAGCTAGACCATTAATTACCAACTTAATATTCAAAATAAGCTTGCAATTATCCTTTAAATAGCTTACTTTGTCTGAAACTAAGAATATCCTGAGAGATCATTATCATTAATATAATTATTTCAGGCACTGGCTTTAACACAGAGTATTCTTTACTAAGCTGATGACAGAGTCTATGTAATTTCTCAGATACAGTCATTACTAAATAATGATAGTAATATTAAGTACTCTTAGTATCTCCATTTTAAAATGAGATGAGGAAAGAAAGGTTAAGTAATCTGCCCAAGTTCACAAACATTTTAAGCGACAGAGCTGGAATTCAAATCCGGTGGGTCTGGCTCCAGAATCCATGCTCTAGAACACTGTCCCTACAGACCACCAAACTCACTGAGAAATCAGAAGTGGTCTTGATATAAAAGAAAGCACAGTGAATGCATGACATTTACAGAGAGACACACACAACCTACCTTTCAGATGCTGTTAGTAGAAGAGTCTCAAGGGTATCAAAATCACAGGTCTTCCTTCCATGAACTGAAAAAAATGAATTACATCCCTCTGGTGGAGGTTCGTCAGCCGCTATCTGTCATTTAAGACACAAGACTTTTTAAAAATAACTTCCAACCAAAGACAAGTTTCAGCTATTGACCTGGGTGAAAATTACAGGATGTTCACTTATCATAATTTATTATACTTTATCTTTATTGTGAGTGCTTTGCTATACCTGTATTAATTTATAATAAAAAATTGTTTTAAAATTCACATTTCTTTTGTATCAAATATAGAACTGGGGTTGATACCTTTGATTCTCTTGCTCTTTTTTTTTTTTTTCCCCAGAATAGAAGTTTGATCAATGCAAAATCCAACAAGAACTATAAACTGCATTAAGTTAACACATTTTTAAAGTCTCTCTTGAAGCTCCTCCTTCCCTCTTTCCTTTTCCTTTTAACTTACTTGCTGAAGAGATCCAGTCATTTACTCTAACATCTCCCGCAGGCTGACCTTTCCTGGCTGCCCTGAGACACTGCCTCACCTGCCCGTGTTCCTGCTCTGCTCTGGGAGCTACTGCTATGCCCAGGTCAATCAGTTTAGCGAGACTACACCTCCTAGGCTGTGTGGTACAGATGAAGTCCAGCAGTCTCTTTTTTTATTTCTTAAATAAAAATAAGTTGCAAGTTAAATTTTTTATAATATATGGTTTGAAGATTTCACATCAACGTTGCTTGTTATTTATAAACAAATCATAAATTCCAGAAAATGTCAGGCAGAAAAGTTACAGCTCTGTAATACAATACCAGGACAACTACAATGTATCCAATCTTGTTATACAACTCTTAAAAACACTCTTATGTGTAGGCACTGAGCTCACCTGCTGGAAGGCTTGAATTGTAGCCGAGTAGGAATGGAGAGACAGAGAAAATTTCAACAAATTCTGCTGCAGAGGTGACAGAAACTGAAATGCAACTTCCAATACCGCATGATAGTAGGAGTAATCAGTACCTGTCAAGGAAGAATATTAACCAAAATGATCATATATGATTAGAGATATCCGAATAAAATAGTTTATAAGTACCAAGGTATGTGTTAAACCATATGAAAGGAAAATGTTACCACTGTACCGCCTGGAACTGCAGTCAATTGCTCAGAATCTGGAGTGAACAAAGCGACTGGACGTCTCCTCCCCGCTTCCCTTTATCCACTCCTCCCTCCCATGGACTGCCAGTCACCTGCTTCAGGGAGGAACCCCCAATCCCCACCCCATGTGTCAATGGACCAAGTACATCTCTTCTTCGCTCTCATAATATTCCTCTGCTTACCTCTTTCACTCATTACACTATTCACTAAATTACTTATTCACTATCTACCCCGCCCCAAATGGTCCTTGAGCCCCCCCCAGGCAGGAACTATGACTTATTTATCTTTGTATCCCCAGTGCCTACCACATGTCATCTACTCAAATAACCCAGCACAACTGAGTGAGGTGATAAGGAAATACAAGGTATTAAAGGATACTGATAAAACTGTAGTTTAGGGTAAAGCATTTAAACAAACAATTGGAACAAATTATCCAGGAGGGAAAAAACACACATACCAGTATGAAAAAAATACCAAAGATAGACTGCTAAATGAAAGGCACAACGTACAATGTATATATAAGCTATCATTTTTTACTGTAAGGAAGAATGAGAAATAAGACTACATATGTATGTGTTTGTCATAAAAAAAAAAAAATTGAAGGCTAAACAAATTAAATTAAATGGTTCTAATAATAGGGAGAAACATCCCTGACCAGTTTGGCTCGGCAGTTAGAGAGTCAGCCTGCGGACCAATGAGTCACAGTTTGATTCCGGTCAGGGGCACAGGGGCATGTACCTTGGTTGCGGTTCGTCCCCGGCCCTGGTCAGGGTCCTGCGGGAGGCAACCAGTCGATGTGTCTCTCTCACTTCGATGTTTCTCTCTCTCTCTTCTTCTCTCTCCCTCCCTCCCACCCTATCTGAAGATAAACAGAAAACTATCCTCAGGTGGGATTTAAAAAAAAAAAATGGAGAAAAACAAAGGAGGGAGACTACAAGATTTCTCTGTGTTAATTATAACCTTTTATATCGCTTTTTTAAAGAAAATATTCACATTTTATTATTTTTTTATTCACATTTTAAAAAGTAGAATATAAAAGGTCTGTACTGTATTAGCATGTAAGTAGAAAAAGAGATCAGAAAGAAATACCTTAAAGTTTTGCCAGAATGCTAACGGTGAACATTTGGGTGGTGGGACTACAGATAATAGTTCAAACAAAATGTTTAACATACTTTTACGATCACTTCCAAAAATTCATACTCACATAATTCTAACCAAGAACACACTACCATTTATATTGAAGAAATCTCATTCATATGTCAGAATTCAAATTCATTATAAAGCCCACCTTAATAAATTTGTTTCATGAAATTATAAATTAAAAGTAAAATGATCTTTCTGATAACTCAAACAATTCTAATTGACTCTAAATTACATTAACTAAAACTTACAGGTGCTTGTTCAAAATCATTCTGTATTTATATCACAGAAAAACTCAGACATAACTTTTTCAACACATATTATTTAAATAAAAATAAAAGTTAAAATCAATTTACTTCACAATTAACAGCAGTCACAAAATTTCACACATTTCCTCTTTCAAAGACTTATGCCTGTCAATGTAATATCAAAGTTTTAGCTGCTCATGTATCTTTAACTATTCATGTTTATATTCTATATAGCTTATATTGAATTAGAAGATGTTTGTGAAAGTACATCATAATCCATAACAAATGAGAGAGTTTACACTGTAATTAACTTGATACCCTGATGCTCAAGCCCTGGCTAGCTGGCAGGCGGAACAGAAAACAGTCTGGGGGGCGCTAACTTAATAATAACAAGACAACAGATAATGGACCAGTTATGTAATTGATTTGTAACAAAAAATAGTGCATCAAATGTGATCGTTATTAAGTTATACTAGATAATTTTTTAATGAATTTGACTTTCACAAAATATTCACACATCTTTTAATAAAACATCTCAAAAACACAAGGGGATAAAAGTCAAGGATAGTGCTTATAACCAAAGTTATAAACTGCTTCAAAAATCATTATTTGTCTGGGCTGGCTCTGCTGGCACCCATCATAACTCCAGTCATTAAGTTAAAAGGTATCCCATTAGCTGGCCCACCACACAAGCTCTGAGAAAGACAATTTTTCCAATATTTTCCCAGACACCAAAGTCAAAGGAGCATTGGCTTCAATTTACCGTGATGATCTGATGATCCAATATTTTGACTGGCTTCTACAAAATTCCAAAACTTCTCTTGACTGTCTTCTGCTAAAAACTCACTGGGAGAAAGGAAGAAATATCAGACATAAACCAACTTAAAGTGAAAATCTTCTAATATAAGCTCTATTACTAAAGAAAGTAAATTAGGTTTCCAAGTTTCCAAATGTCCATAGTTTGTCTTTCAATTTATAATACGTATTACACAAATGTGCATAATATATATTTTTAATAATAAGCAAATCTTACTAGCTAATTAGCTATCAATAAATTAACAGTTTAATGGATACTTCTTTAAAAGACCTAGAATAATAAAATGTAACAATAGAGAAGTCCCAATATAAAAAAGGTTAATAAAACCCCATTTGTGAAAATGCTATCATAGTAGAAACAGAATCAGAAATTGGCAATTCATCATGGCCGGTGTGGCTCAGTTAGCTGGAGTGTCATCCAGTACACCAAAAGGTGACGGGTTCTATTCACGGTCAGGGCACATATCCAGATGTCAGGTTCAGTCCCCGGTCTGGGCATGTGCAGGAGGCAACCGATTGATGTTTCTCTCTCTCTTTCTCTCTGCCTTCCTCTCTCTAAAATCAATAAATTTTAAAAAAAGAAAGAAATTGACCAACCGGTGTGCCTCACTGGTTGAGCATCGACTCATGCACCAAGAGGTCACCAGTTTGATTCCCTGTCAGGGCACATGCCCAGGTTGTGAGCCCGATCCCCAGTGTGGGGCATGCAGGAGACGCCCAATTGATGTTCTCTCTCATCGATGTTTCTTTTTTTTATTCCTCACCCAAGGATACTTTTCCATTTATCATCAGATAGAGCAGGAGGAGGAGAGAGAGAGGGAGAGAGAAACATCGATGTGATAGAGCCATATCGACTGGTTGCCTCCCGCATGATCCAACCAGGGCCAGGGATGAACTGCAACTGAGGTACGTGCCCTTGACCAGAATCGAACCCGCGACTCATCAGTTCGCAGGCCGACCACTGAGCAAAACCGGCCAGGGCTCATTGATGTTTCTATCTCTCTCTCCCTCTCCCTCCCTCTCTCTCTAAAATCAATAAAGAAAAAATATTTTTTAAAAAAAGATAATTATAGGAACATTTCTTGAACCATACACTCTTTTTCATCCCACTGCATAAATAACTCTTACAACATCTAAATTTCAAACAGTCTTAGGAAAATTAATTACTAGATCCACTGAACTAACTCAGGAAATACAAGAACACACAAGACACCATTCAAGAGCACGCTGCCATTTGTTTACAATACACCTAAGTTTGTTTGCTTTTTGTGTCATATCACTTTTTAGCTTCTTATACCTATTCCATTGAGTAAAAAAACCTACAGTTTTACAGATGAAAGTATACGATGTCTGGGATTTGCTCTCAAACACTCCAGCAGGGGAAGGGGGAGAGTGGTGGTGGTGGTGGTGGTGGCTCTTATTGTGAAGACCGGGTGACAGGCAGGGGGAGAGCACAGTACACCATTCTCTCGACTTACAACGTTTTTTAAATGAGTATGTAAGGTGGGTCTGCTATATGACAGACACTGTGCTCAGCATATTCACCACGTCCCCAAACTCTCACAGCAACCCTACAGTTCAGAAAGGCACAGAATTAGTAAATGTAAAATCTGGGACGTAAGCTCCAATCTCCTTGATTTATATCTCTATCATGCTGTATTCTTTTTTTTTTTTTTAATCTATATTTTTATATCAGGGGGAGGGAGTAGAAAAGAAAGCAGCCCTTATACTGGGCTCAACTCAGTGGCAGCTTCTTGTTCCATAGGGTTAAGGAAGACTTTGAAGAAATAGAAGTTGTTTGGAAAAATCCAGCTGTAGTTGCTTTATATGTTGTGATGGGTAGAAGGGATGAAGCGAAGTGTGAAGGCCCTCACACCCTCACACCCTCCATCCTGCCTCAGACTATGTCCTGGAACCCTGGCGCTGAGAAAGCGCCACTTTCATTCCTGCTTCCTGGGATTTCATGCTGTATTCTTGAGCCATTATAACATCTAGCCATCATAACTCAATAAATGATTATAAGTTTTCATTTTTAACAGTTCTTTTATTTACATAATATTTGTTAGCAACTAAAGCTGTTCAAAACATATCCAGAGTTTTCCTTCAAGTAAATATGTATCACTTCATGGATAACTACAAAGCATCGTCAGCATCAGGCCCAATCTGAAAATATACATGGGAATATTTTTAGTCCCTAAGGCCTCGATGCAAGGAAGGCAAGAGGTCTGCTGTGGCTGCAGGCGTCAATGTGTACAGAAAGCGTCTGTCCCTTCTCCCTCGACCACATGGACAGGGCTGCAAGCTACCACCAAGGCCTGCCAGGGGCGTGCTAGCTCCAGAGGTGAATGTGGAGTGGTTTCAAACAAGCAAGCTCATTTTTTTTTTTAATTTTTTTTTTTTTTATCCTCAGCCGAGGACATTTTTGCATTTATCTTCACATAGAGCGAGAGGGAGAAAGGGAGGAAGAGAGAGAGAGAGAAACATCAATGTGAGAGAGACACATCGACTGGTTCCACCCACACGACCCCAGCCGGGGTCAGGGACAAACTGCAACCGAGGTACATGCCCTTAGCGGGAACTGAACCTGGGACTCTCTGGTCCGCAGGCCAACGCTCTAACCGCTGAACCAAACCGGCCAGGGCAAGCGAGCTCATTTTTGAGTTGCATACATGTCCCACCACCCTGGCAAACTGTCTGCAAACAGCTATGGAGAATGACTAAAAGCAGTGAACCAAAATGGCAAATGGCCAAGATATCATGAAAAGGTGAGATGTCTACGATGGGTAAGCTGGTGAAGCATCCAATACTCCAGACACATCAAAGAAACGGAAAAAATTGCTCAATTAAGCTGACAATTTTGGCATACTTTCTCAAAAGTCCACAGCTATATGCTCTAAGAATCTTCTAAGACAATGTACACAAACCGAGAAACTAATTAGTGTGTGAAGGAATGTAATTCTGTTAAGAATGTTAAACAGAATATCATAGAACATCTGTTCAAGTTAATTGCACAAATGTACTTAGAAGTAATAGTAAATCTCAATAAACTAGATTTGCACCAGACAAATCATCAAAAATAAGATTAGCAAAAAGGGCCCTGGCCGGTTTGGCTCAGCGGTTAGAGCGTCAGCCTGCGGTCCAGAGAGACCAGGGTTCGGTTCCCGCTAAGGGCATGTACCTCGGTTGCAGTTTGTCCCCGGCCCTGGTTGGTCGTGCGGGTGGCAGCCACTCGATGTGTCCCTTTCACGTCGATGTCTCTCTCTCTCTCTCCCCCTCCCACTCTATCTGAACAAAAAATGGAGAAAAAAAAAGATTAGCAAAAAGGAAAAAAAAAAGGCAGGTTTTTAGAGTCCTGGCAGTCTAGGGTCTCCAAAGACCTTCACTCACTTCACCTCTACAACTACCCTCCACCAAATCAAGTTCTATCTAATACTGGGGGAGCCCATTTATCAAGTTAGTTATTATTAACATCACTGTGAAATATATGCAGTGTTTTTCTTGTTTGTTTTCTGCCGTTTTATTGATGAGAAAGAGGCACAGAAAAGTGACCTTCGGAAGAGAGTCTGTGGGGCTCCTCAGTGAGTCAAGACCAGCTCCTATGTGTCCCACTTGCCCACGTGTCCTCTTATCAAGGCCAAAGGAGGCTTCTCCCTTAGAGATGAACCTATTCGTGTATACAATCGACATAACCAAACTCCTCATTCACATTTTTCCAGGGATTAAGGAGGAAATGTTAAAAGACGAAATTCTAAGTTGAAGAGCATACCACAAAGTTACTGAAGTAACACAAGGGCTCAAATTTCTAGCACTACCAAATTCTGAGACTTGCCAAGTGCCTGCCATTCGGCCTGCCTCATTCATGCTTCAGAAAGACTCTCTGCAAGTCCTACCTACCTATTACCTAAGACACAATGAGTAAGCATTAAAACTTACTAAGAGAGGTGCCTGGTTATATTTATAAGCATAAGTAATAAGTACACTTGAAATACAAAATTCCCCAGAAAATCATTGACTATGTTGTATTCTGTTGATTTTAAGACACTAGGAATTTTCAGACATATCGTGTTATGAAATACTAAAAATGAAAGACGCTACCAATTCTCATTGTAAGATAACATCTTGATTTAATTGGAATGCATCCTGATTTTGTGGGCAATGTTCAAAGGTAGAACAAGCACATCTTAAAACAGATCAAATCTGGCCATTTCCTCAGCCTCCCCCTGAACTCCCGTACTCGGGGTCTTCTTCCAAGTTCTCAGGAGGAGCGTGTCCTCTTTACCCCACCTTGCCAAGCTCTCTGCTCTTCCTTGTACTTATTTATTTTTTTAAATCCTCCCCCAAGGATATTTTTCCATTTATCTTCAGATAGAGTGGGAGGGAGGGAGGCAGGGACAGAGAGAGAGAAACATCAATGTGAGAGAGACACATCGACTGGCTGCCTCCCACACAACCGTGACCAGGGCTGGGGACCACACCGCAACCAAAGTACCTGCCCTTGACAGGAATCGAACGCACAACCCTTTGTTCCATGAGCCGACACTCTAACCACTGAGCCTAACTGACCAAGGCTCATCTCTTCCTTTTAAATAAATAAATAGAAAATTTCCTTTAAGTACCACTCTCTCCTCCCTTATTACCACATGTATTTAATCAATTCAATGTATCTGTCTAAAGAAGTCTCTAAGGATCACTAGGAGTCAATCAGTCCTGTCTGCTACAAGTTCTGCGTTCTGAAAGCACAGTGCACACTGAGAGGCTCTTACTGAATGCATTTGATGATCATCATCACACTTCTGAAAAAGCTCCTGGATATTCACTAGTAGAGTCTATATTTTGCTCA
The DNA here is from genome assembly GCA_030848825.1 of Tadarida brasiliensis. Lineage (NCBI taxonomy): Eukaryota > Metazoa > Chordata > Mammalia > Chiroptera > Molossidae > Tadarida > Tadarida brasiliensis. Next base: position 4,782,900 of record CM061265.1, read on the forward strand.
AACATGTGAAAGAAAAAAAATGTCTTCTTACCTGGCTTCTAATAACAACGGAGTTGAAAACCATTTTGTCGTAAGAGAGGTTGTAATGGCTTTTGAATCTGCCTTTACTAAGGAAAACAGCCACAGTCCAGTGAATACAGTCAGAAGTCCCATTTTAGAGCAAACCCCTAAAAAGGAAAAAAAAAGTTTTGCTACAAGGAAATGTTTAAACCTGAATCTTAATATTTAGAGACACAAAATAACATGAATATTACAGAAATGCTTCCAAAATATAACAGCCCTACTGTGTAGAGAGATCAACAGATACCTGCTGTGTATCGGACATATATGGAGGGTGTGCGCTCACTGTGGACCTGTCCCACAGAGGCTCCAGGTCATCCCTGTGAGAGTCACTATGGACCGTCCCACAGAGGCTCCAGGTCATCCCTGTGAGAGTCACTGTGGACCGTCCCACAGAGGCTCCAGGTCATCCCTGTGAGAGTCACTGTGGACCGTCCCACAGAGGCTCCAGGTCATCCCTGTGAGAGTCACTGTGGACCGTCCCACAGAGGCTCCAGGTCATCCCTGTGAGAGTCACTATGGACCGTCCCACAGAAGCTCCAGGTCATCCCTGTGAGAGTCACTGTGGCACAACAGGCCGCACACAACCTGACTTTACAAAGCAGAAGAGTAAATAAAGCTGAGACAGATGAAAACGTAACTGATGGGTATTACAGGTTACATAGGGTCCCCCAAAAACACAGGTTGAAAAAAAAAAAAAAAGAAAGAATTCAAGTTGCAAGATCTATTAACATGAGTATCAATGGGATGTCAACAATTCTCTTGCTAAATTTAAAAAATGAGATAGTATTTTAAGGCTTATTAAAGTTCTGTACATTTTGAAAGTGTTTCTTACAACAAGATATGTAATTAAATTTATCACTCTTCAAAAAAAAAAAAAAAAAACACAGGTTGAAGTCCTAATCCCCAGTAGCTCAGAATGTGAACTTATTTGGAAACAGGGTCTTTACAGAAGCAATCAACTTAAAATGAGGTCATTCGGGTAGGCCCTAACTTAATATGTCTGGTGTTATAAAATAGGAGATACTTGCCCTGGCCGGTTTGGCTTAGCGGTCAGAGCGTTGGCCCACAGATTTTGCAAAGAGTCTCGGGTTCAATTCCGGTTGAGGGTACGTATCTCAGTTGCAGTTCTATCCCAGGTCCTGGTTGGGGTCGTGTGGGAGAAAAACAATCAATGCGTTTCTCTCACATCGATGTTTCTCTCTCTCTCTCTCTCTCTCTCTCTCTCTCTCCCTCCCTCCCTCCCTCCCTCCCACTCTATCTGAAAAATCAATGGAAAAATATCCTTGGGTGAAGATTAAAAAAAAAAAAAAAGAGGTATGTGGGCACTGAGACAGGCACACAGAGGGAGACTGTATGAAGACACGGGGTAAAGAGGAGACAGACTGGGATCATACTGCAAGCCAAGGAATACACGGCAAGCTGGGGCTGCCAGAAGCTGGAAGAGGCAAGAGAAGGTCCTACAAGGCCTCAGTGTGAACACGGTCCTATAACACCTCAACTATGTCACCGAAAGAAATATTCACACCTGTGAAGAACTTCTGTGAGTTTATTTGAGCCAAACTGTCAGCAACTGCCAGTAAGCAAAATCTCAACGACTGAGATAATGCTCAAGAGAATGGCAGTTTTGCACCTTATTTTATACATTACAATAAAAAGAGAAGACATAAGTGGGTTACATGAAATCCATTGGTGACAGATCAGCCGGGCGGGAGAAAGCAAAGCAGGGAAACTTTTGGGATTGGATAAAAAATAAAACGATAGACACTTCTTTTATACAGGTGGGTACAGGAGAGTTAACAGTCAACAACTAACTCAATAACAATGAGGAGATTTGTGGTCTCCACGGAGGGGTGCCTGTGCTTTAGGGGTTCGGAAAAAGGGAAGTTACTGTGACGTTCCAAAGACATGTTATCATGGATGCACAAACACAACAGACAGGCTCAGTGAGGTAAAGACTGAGCTCTGTCAGGGAAGCACCAGCCTAGGACGTGACCACCTGCCATAAACTGCTTTTAGTTACAAAGCTTTCATTTCAGGCCATCCTTTGTGGTTACTTTAAGTCTCTGAGTTTGTAAGGCCACCATGCAGGCCTCCCCTGGGCTTATCAGGGTTAGTATGTGGCCCCTTTTCGTCCACAATTAGAATTTCTAGCCTCCTAAACTGTAAGACAATAAACTGTTGCTGTTCTAAGCCACCTGGTTTGTGGTACTTTGTTATGGGAAGCTACTATGATGGGTCTCAATATAAACTCAAAGACAGGTTCTGAAATGAGGAAATGTAAGAACTCAACCACAATATAAAGAAGCTGGGGGCACTGGTAAACTGGCATGGCCATTAAATGCAGGCTCCTGAACTCTCAGCAGCAGCTCCTCAAGCACACTGAGAGCCTCAGTGCTCAGATCATTTCAGGAAAAGGTCTCCAGCTGCAGACGTCTTTGATCTGATCTTTCATCCCAGAAGTCAGCCTGACAGAATCCTCTATAAAACCCAACATCCAAGTTCTCCCTGTGTGAATGGGAACCCAAAGGGAATGTGCATGTGGGAAACCCTACACCAAACTTGTCTTCTGAACCTTAACATCTGGAAAGGCTCACCCCAATTCAACACTGGCTATAAAATCTATTGCTGGGGAAGACAGTCCAAATTGCAGGGAACTAGTCAGTATCTTCGTTTTAGAAAAAGCGTCATCATTTATGTCAACATTCTATTCATACTGATTCTGTTGTAATAACCTGGTTACTAGTTAACAGGAAAGGAGCAGGGGAAGGCTGGATAACACAGGATGCCATGTGTACAGCTTTGCCAGGAAGCTGTGGTTTAACACTCTCCAAGTCTGTTACCCGAAAATCACTGGGGGAAGGGACTGGACAAAAGACGCATGCCCAGTAAGGTCTGGGTGATGTGGGAAGGTGCTTACCTGTAAGTCATAAGTGGGAAGGGGTAATTGGCCAGAATAGGTGTGGCCACTGCAAGGGCGTGAAATCTGAGATCCTAAGCTCCCTCTCTTGCCTCTTGGCCCTTCCTGCTCTCTTGCTGCCCCTGCCTGACTCCCGGCTTGCAGGTCTCTCTGCCCTGCAGTGGCCCATGTGGCTCACGGCCATGTGCACCCCACACACAATGGACTAATACACTGTGATTAGCCTGATGCTATGTCGAACTCAACTTCACCATGGAAAGGAAACTCTGGACACTGGCTTTGCTTTTAGTTGTGCTGAATTCCCTGCTACCTCTCTTCCAGGACTGGACAAAGGGAAATGGGGCTATGCAAACCAAGAGATATAATTCCACGAAAATAAAGCCTTTTACCACATCTCATCCTCCTATGGAGGCCTCCAGAAATGCTTATTCCAGAGGGGCCCCAAGAACCCCACTCACTAGAGACGAGGAAATCCCACCCATGCAATTCTCCAGTAACAATATAATACACAATATCTCTAAAGGACAATGGTCAAAAGCAAAATCTACCAAACAGAAGAGTTGCTTTTACATGAGTTTTATGTTCAGGCTCTGTCAGCTTCTTTGGAAACAGAAAATATGAGCATCCCATTTATAAATAAGTACTGTTAAGCAATCAATATTTTCAAAGACTAGGGCTAACCAAACTAGACTTTTGACAATGAAACCTACTAGCAGTGGGGGGGTGGGGAGCTGCTGGAGGGTGGGGGTGCAGAATGAATGATGTAGGGCCCTTTCTTTTTTTTCTTTATTATTTTTTTTATCCTCACTCGAGGACATTTTTTCATTTTTTGTTCAGATAGAGTGGGAGGGAGAGAGAGGAAGAGAGAGAGAGAGAGAAACATCGACGTGAAAGGGACACATCGAGTGGCTGCCACCCGCACGACCAACCAGGGCCGGGGACAAACCGCAACCGAGGTACATGCCCTTAGCGGGAACCGAACCCGGGTCTCTCTGGACTGCAGTCTGACGCTCTAACCAGAGCCAAACCGGCCAGGGCGATGTAGGGCCCTTTCTGAATCTAGCGGAAGTTACTAACATTTCCTGCAAAGGGGCAAAGAAGGACCCAAACTTTTATAACCAATTTCAGACCACCCAAGAACTCTCGTGGGACCATTAATAGACAGCCTCCCCTATAGGCGCATGGACTGCAGCCTCAGAACCCTGCCTGCACAATAGAACAAACATGGCTCCGGAAAAGAGAAACATTTTAGAGTCAGGAACCTGCTATCAACTCCTGAGTTTGCTACTTACTAGCAGTTTAACCATAAGCATGTTACCTAATAACTTGGCTGGTCCATAGTCTCCCAGATTCTAATAGGAGTAACAGTATCTACCACGCCAAATCACTGTGAAAATGGAAAGGCAATATGAAAATCACTTCATAAAGTGCCAAGTACTATATCAGAATTGTTCTAGTAAAAGATATCATCAGGGAAAAAAACACTAAAAACTATTTTCTATATTACAGAATAACATATCACCATTATTACATGGCCTCAAAAATATGCCTTAAAAACCTAAACTCTGTGGCTAAGGAAAAAATAAAAATAAAAGTAAACCTTCCCCGCCCTGGCAAGTTTGGCTCAGCGGTTAGAGCCTCAGCCTGCAAACCAATGAGTCAAGGTCAAGGGCACGTACCTCGGTTGCAGTTCGTCCCCAGCCCTGGTCTGGTCACACGGGAGGCAACCAGTGGATGTTTCTCTCTCTCTCTCCTCTCTCCCTCTCCCTCTCTCCCACTCTATCTGATGATAAACAGAAAAATATCAGGTGAGGATTAAAAAGAAATAAATAAACCTTCCCCAAAGTCACTAAGTTTCTAAAATGGCGAAAGTATATGAACTACATTGAAACAATATTATGCTGTGGCCATGTTTATGACCTTTCCTGAAGGGGCCTAGATGTGTAATCCCCTAAAAGTAGATGATTCCACAGGAGAAATGGGATACCACCGCACAGTGGAGTTACAGGGAACTGAAAGTGAAAACAGGCCCCCGGACACATTAGCACTGAATGAGCAAGCACTCTGGGCGGAGCACGCGCAGGTGCCTTGCAGAGCCGGTACCCAGCCTTCCACACAGGAACTGCAGTTCCTGGAGGGTTCTCCTCTCACCACAGCAAACAGCAGTGCCTGGCAAACAGCAGACACACCGTGAATATGCTGCATAATGGATGTAACACTGTCATCCCTGCTTAAAAATAAAAAAACGGAAGCTCAGAGAGGCTGAGTAACTTGCCCGACTCATCTATACCAATGCTTTGAACCGAAATCTGCCCGGTAAGTTCTATCACACCATGCTATCTCCCCTGGTTCTCTGGTCTTACAAGGGGTAACAATTCAAACTGTGCAAAGACATACTGAGCAAAGACTTTCTTGTGAGAACCAAGGCAACCACAAGAGTTTTCTAGGGGCAGAGTCCTTGGGGCACAAGGGGCTGAGAGAGGACCGGTTTCAACCTGAAACCAAGGATGTGGGTCTGAAGTTGGGACCAAAGCAAATCATTCAACGAGACGGACAGATCCACACACAGGCTGAGCTCCTCAAGAGCAGGAAGTTTTGTCTATCACCGTGACACACCTAGCTTTCTGCATGGAACATAGGAAATTCTCAAAATAAACAAATACAGGCTTCATTCATTAAGGGATCAATGAAAGAAACTAGAAAGAAGTGTGGTACCAAGAACAAAGACAAAAATATTTAAAAATTGCCCTGGCCGGTTTGGTTCAGTTGTTAGAGCGTCAGCCGGCGGACCAATGAGTCACAGGTTCGATTCTGGTCAAGGGCATGTATCTCCGTTGGATTCGTCCCCAGCCATGGTCAGGGTCGTGCGGGAGGCAACCAGTCGATGTGTCTCTCTCAAGTCGATGTTTCTCTCTCTTCCTCTCTCCCTCTCTCCCTCTCCCTCTCCCTCTCTCCCCCTCTCCCTCCCACTCTATCTGAAAATAAATGGAAAAATATACTCAGGTGAAGATTTAAAAAATAAATAAAAAGGTCTAGGCCCAAATGTACCATCTGTAAAATTGAGTCTGTGGCCTGTTACCTCAGTTTAAATTAAAGATACTATCTCTAGCTCATTAATCTATAGTAAGATATTGGAAATATTAAAGATTACAATACAGAAAATGCTTTCCACTTTTTGGAAAACAGAAAAGGCATAAGATTTTAAGTCATCGCGAACTTTTTCTTCTTCCATTTTTCAACTGAAGATGACAGCGAATAAACTCTTAAATAACAACTCACACCCTGCAAGTTTATAGATGGCCATCTGGGTGTCAATGTATATGATAACAGTGAGGAAAAACATTACGAAGTACCCTCCTCTAAAAATAAATTTTCTTCTCAAATAATTAAATGTAATATACACTTATATCTATTACAAAACCATTTGTGGTGAACCATACAAATCTAATTTCTAATACAAACAGTTACTATTCATCTGATATGAAAATGATCACAGGTAACTGCAGAAAAGTAATCTAACAGAATTTTCCCCAGTTCAATGTATTCCCTTCCGGTTAAATGTGCATTGTAAAGGTGACATGCAATGTAAAGTCACAAAGCAGTGTTCATTTCCTTTACTAAAAACATGAGTTTCACTGGGGTGGAGACTTCAGATATTAGGGTTGCAGAAAGAGAGAAACATCAATGTGAGAGAGAAACACTGACTGGCTCCTCCCATGCATGCCCTGACTGCTACTGCGGATTGAACCTGCAACCTAGTTCCAAGAACAGATTGAAATTGGCTCTGGATTATTCGTATGATTTCAATCAACAAAGCTTATGTAATGGAATTCCATTGAGCAGATAAACAACTTCCTCGTGTCAGAAGATCATGGACAGAAAACCTTAAGTGTCCTACAGAATTTTAGAGAACAAAATGTCTTTCATGATTTCAAAATAATCAGGAAAGATGAAATAATCCCATGTCATCGTTGTATGTTAGCTGCATGCAGTAACTTTTTCGGGGCTATGTTTGAAATAAACAACAAAGAAAGAAATGGTGAAAGTGTCACCATTACTAATTTGTCCTCCAAAGCAGTAAAAGCATTTCTTGATTATGCCCTACACTGGAAAAACAAAGATAATAGATGATAACGTGGAAATGTTCTTCCAGTTGTCATCATTTCTTCAAGTTGCCTTCCTAACCAAAGCCTGCCGTGACTTTTTAATAAAAAGTATTAATAGTGTCCCAAAAAAATGAGTTTCGGCTAAGTCTGTCAAAAGGAAGCCGAACAGGAAGGCTACAGTCACCCCGCACTTTGCGATGTGCATGATGAATGTTTCCAAACAGCGTAGCACAGTGAGGCGCGAGACCCTAGAACTGCAAATGAACGCAGGACGCGAGCGCTCGGATCTGGCAACGTTTGCGGCTCAACCTGGAGATCCCGCCGAGGAGCAGAGCGCTCACACCCATCACCCGCGGGCGGTATCCACGCACCTCCTTCCGGCAGGTCGCACACTAGAACTGAAACCGGGTCGCCGCATTTTCAGCCGGCATGCCCCGGGCAACCCATATGATTCCCCCAAACTCATTTGGGGAAAAATAAACATCTACGAAAAGATCAAGGGGGAGGTCGTGCAAACTGCTGGTTCTCAGCCCGCTAAAGGCCCGGCCTGGTCTAAAGCCGTGTTGGGGCGCTGGGACACGGGGGAAGCCCAGCCAGGGAAGAAGCGGAAGCTCAGGTGACAGGGGCACAGGGTCACCTCGCGCCCCATCCCTCTTCCCGTCCGCGAGACCTCCCCACGCCACCCCGGGGTACCTGTCACCTGCCGCGCAGCCGCGACACACACACTCCTCACGTACCCCTTCCTGCCCTGGCAGGAGGCGCGCTCTGTCCCCGGCGGCACTGGCGACAACGCCAACGCCGGGGCGGGGCGGGGCGGGCCGGGGGCGGGGACGGCGACGGCGCCAGTGAGCGGCCGACACGCGCCTTCCCGCGGTTCCGCTCGCAAGCGGGCCTCGCAGAGCGCTGGTCCAGCAGCCGTTTACTTCCGCTTCCCATGGGCGAGACCCGGAGGACTTCCGGCTACCGAGGCGCGGCTAGGGAAGTCCAGAGCGTCACGTGGCCGCCATCTTGTCCCCGAGGAGGCCCCGCCTCGCCAGGCTCGCGACAGTTCAGCGTGATGACGCAGGCGTGTTCCGCGTCTGCGGAGGATGACGGACGGGCCGCTGAGACCCACAGCGTTATCGGCGGTGAGGCTACATGGAAGTGGGTTAGAGCTTCCGACAGAGCGACTAAAGGGTTGCGGGTTCGATTCCCCGGTGGGTGGTGCCGCCAGTCAGTGTGAGACATCCATCTCTCTCCCGTCCCCTCCCTCCTCTCTCTCTAAGAATCAGTGGGAAACATATCCTGGGTGAGGATTATCCAAAAATAAATACATAAACAAAAGCACCGGTGCAGGCCCTGGCGGGGGGAGGGCTCCGTTGGTTGAAGCCCCGCGCATACACAAACCCGTACACCGAAGGGGTTTCGGTTCGGTTCGTTCCTGCGCTTATGGTTTTCATCCCCTGACGGAACCAACCAGTGTTTCTCTAAAAAAAACATATCCTCCGCTGAGGAATTTTTTTATTTTATTTTTTGTCTTTATTGATTTTAGAGAGAGAGGAAGGGAAGGAGAGAGAGAAACATTGATGAGAGAGAACATGGATTGGCCGCCTCCTGCATGCCCCCCACTGGGGATGGGGCCCACAGCCTGGGCATGTGCCCTGACCGGGAATTGAACCGGCGACCTCTTGGTGCATGGGTTGACGCTCAACCACTGAGCCACACCAGCTGGGCTCCGGTGAGGATTTTTTAAAATAAAAATAAGCACAATAAAAAAATGACAGTGTTTCAGGACATCTTTGGCATTATTTGAAACGATAAATGTTCATAGTTTCTGGGGAAATAACACTTTATAAGTTTTATGAAAAAGTTTATAAAATTTAATTTGGTACTGGTAGCAACTTAATGTGCAGGGATTAATTTGTCCTTTGAATTATGTTTGCTCGAAAATATAAATCACTATGTAAAATTGTTTTAGAATAGGGGACAAGGGGCAGATCGTTTTACCCACCCAAAAACGAACACGTTATTAGAGGGTATATTTTTAACTATTAAGTCAAAGTGAACTAAAAACACATGAAAGGTGTAAAATTTTGACCGACTTTTGTTTATACGACACAAGCAACCCTTCCCCTGAGGATGCCAGAAAAAGGACGGAAAACACTTTTCCTTAACCTACCACTTGTATGTCTGTCTGTGCTTAAGAACTTCAGAGCTGACTACTGGGTTTTCTGGTCCTTGTTAGAACAAAAGGAGTAAAAAATAACTTTAAGGAATGAAAATAGCATTTTAAAATTAATTTCCTGGGTGACAGTTTGTGTTCGTAGCTTCTACCGCTCTTTACATTAGGTAAGGTGATGCTTCCCATTAAAAAAAGAATTGTTGCCCAGCCAGTGTGGCTCAGTGGTTGAGCGTCGACCCATGCACCAAGAGGTCGCCGGTTCCATTCCCGGTCAGGACACATGCCCAGGTTGTGGGCCAAATCCCCAGTGGGGGGCATGCAGGAGGCAGCCAATCAATGTTCTCTCTCATCGATGTTTCTATCTCTCTCTCCCTCTCCCTTCCTCTCTCTAAAATCAATAAAGAAAAATAAATTGTTTTTAACAAGTAAATAAAAAAAGAATTGTGGTGTGTGGGGTTTTTTTTGGCTTTAACTTGGTCTTCTGCTCTGTGAAATACGAACACCATTGTTGACCCAGAGAGAGAGTGTACCTGCTAAGGACTCCTTGTAATTGACTGGGCCCCAAATCACTATGTTGAGCAGCCACTGTTTGCCAGGGCCTCTCATAAAGGTGGCATTTCAGGGAAAACCCACAGCCTGGGCTGCCAAGCCTCCTGCACTGTGTTCGTGCCCTCTGCACAACCTATAAGGAGTTCCTGGAATCCTATTTTGACCAATGGGACTGAGACCATCCGCATTCAATGGACCTGTATCCTTATTTGCACCTTTACTGACCAATCAGAGCAGCTCCACAATAACCAATCAGAATAGTGGAGCCAGCCAATCAGAACGATGCTATCTGTGGCTTTGGAGTCCTCCTTTGCATAGAAATTGACCAATCAGTGCCTGGGGCAGGAACTTCTCTTGTGTAAGCCCGCCTCCCTGTCTCAGTGGAGCACCTGTTCTGAGTTTCCCCAGCTTCAGCGGGAACACCATCGCAGCAACACCCTAGCTGCAGCATTGGAACTGGTTCAGGAGGCTGAGGTCTCAGCCTGCGCTAAACCCCAGGATGGGAACTCCTGATGGCATTGACTAGGTGGCAGGGACCTTTAGTTGGCACCACCAATGTTTGCTTAGTTATTACATACCACTAAGTGCAGAGCTCCCAAGGAAGTTGGGTTTCTTTTTTTCTAAACTTTTCTCGGAAAAGTCAGTGCTTTTTTTAAACGTTTTATTTTTAAATACTTATAGGATCACAAGAAGATACATAGTACAGAGAGTTCCCATGTACCCTTCAGGGGTTTCCCCTAAGGATTATATCTCACTTGTAGTACAACATCAAAATCTGAACATTGAAATCAGTACAATGTGTGTGTACAGTTCTTTCATTTTACCACGTGTAGATTTGTGTAACTACCACCAAAATCAAGATACAGAACTATTCCAGCACCACAAAGATCTCTTGTTGGGTTACAGCGGTTCTCAACCTGTGGGTTGTGACCCCTTTGGGGGTCGAACGACCCTTTCACAGAGGTTGCCTAAGACATAACAGTAGCAAAATTATAGTTAGCAACGAAAATAATTTTATGGTTGGGGGTCACCACAATGAGGAACTGAATTAAAGGGTCGTGGCATTAGGAAGGTTAAGAACCACTGGGTTAGGAGGAAGAGGAGACAAGTGGAGCACAGAGGATTTTTAGGGTGGTGAAACTATTCTATGTGATATTCTAGTGGTGGATACATTATACATTATACATTTGTCAAACCTATACAATGTACAACAGCAGGAGTGAAACCTAATGTAAACTATGGACTTTGAGTGATAATGTGTCCGTGTAGGTTCATCAGTTGTAACAAATACACCACTCTGATGGAGGATGTTGGTAGTGGAAGAGGCTATGCAGGGCATGATGTAGAGGAACTCTGTACTTTTGCTCATTTTACTGTGAATCTAGAATTGCTCTGAAAAATAAAGTACAGATATATATTTTAGATGGAATACTTCATGAATTTGTGTGTCATTCTTGCTCAGAGTACAAACTGATCTCTGCATTATTCCAATTTTTAGTATAAATGTGAGCACTAAAATACATTGGAAGTAGGGAAATCATACATGTTAAACATGGAAAATATATAAAAAGATAACCTCGCCCTGGCCAGTTTGGCTCAGAGGTTAGTGCGTCGGCCTGCAAACCGAACAGTCAAGGGTTCAATTCCCGGTCAAGGGCACATACCTCAGTTGCAGGGTCGATCCCTGGCCTCTGTTGGGGTTGTGCGGGAGGCAACTAATTGAAGTGTCTCTCTCATACCAATGTTTCTCTCTCTCCTTCTCCCTCTCACTCTATCTGGAAAAAAATCAATGAAAAAAATATACTTGGGTGAGGATTAAAAAATAATAATAATAACCTAGAGACTCAGATTTTAAAAATAATTAATATACACTATTTTTAGTGCAGTTTTAATTTTACAGAATTGAACAGATAATTCATATGGTTCCATATGCCCATCCCACCCCAACACCCAAAACAGAGTTTCTGATATCAACAGCTTGCATCATTGTGGCACATTAGGGTGACATCCATACAGTGGAATAATTGAAATAATTTTCAAGTGGAATAATTTCCAAACCATATATCTGACAAAGGACTTATATCTAAAGTATATAAAGGACACTCAAAACGTAATATTGTAGAAATAATATTGTTGTTATTAAGTAAACTTCATCGTTGACAACAAGGTTCATTCTTAGCATTACAAAGTTTTATGGGTTTTCACAAATGCGTAAAAACACACATCCACCATCACAGAATAGTTTTACCACCCTAAAAACCCATATGCTTCACCAGTTCACCTCTCCCCCAAATCCCTGGCAACCATTGACCTCGTCACCATCTGCTATAGACTGAATGTTTGTGTCCCTCCCTCAAATTCCTATGTTGAAACCTAATCCCCAATGCAATGATATTTGGAGGTGGGGTCTTTGGGAGGAAACATAGGCCATGAGGGTAGCACCCTTGTGAATGAGGTAAGTGTCTTTATTTTAGAAACTCCAGAGCTCCCTCGCCGTTCTACCGTGTGAGGACACCGGGAGGAGACAGCCAGCTGACGGTGAAGCAGGAAGGGAGCCCTCAGAGCTCCCTCAGAGCCTTCATCATGGACGGTCCAGCCTCCAGACATGAGACAAATCAATGTACCTTGTTTAGAAGCCACCCAGATTCTGCTATTCGTTACAGTAGCCAGAATGGACTAAGATGCCTTTTGCCTCTTCCAAAATGTCATATACTTGAAACCATACAGAATTTGGCCTTCACACTGGCTTGTTTCAATAAGTATATTCAGTTAAGATTTGTCCATGTCTTTTGTAGCGGGATCACTCATTTCTCTTTACTGATGAATAAATTCCATTGTATCGACCTAGCACAGTTTATCCTTTCATGTTTATAAGGATTCTGTGTTCATTGTGTTTAATCTTTCCTTCTTTGTCCGCCATCTCTTTTTTCTTAATCATCTCCCAAGGATATGTTTATTGATTTTAGAGAGAGAAGAAGGGAGATTTTTTTTTTTTGGAGAGACAAAGGGGGAGAGAGAGAGAGAGAAAGAGAAACATCAATCAGTTGCCTCCCTTATGTACCCCAAAAGGCATGTCTATGGTACAACTATATTCTTGGATCAGTGATTGAGGACATAAGACCAAGTCCAGGGAAGACAAACTTTTCCCTAATTGTCAGATAGCAGTTTGATATTCTCTATTAAATTAAAATATCTTAGGGAACTTCCAGTCAGAATGGTGGGAAGGTAAACATGGTATCGCCTCCTCCCACAACCACATCAAAATGTCAACTAAACTACAGAACAACCATCCTTCAGAACCACCTAACATCGAGCTGAATGGAAGTCCTACAACTATGAGATTAAAGAAGCCACATGGAGACTGGGAGGAGGGCTGAGGCAGACAGGCTGGTCCCACACAGGTGTGGCTGATAAAAATCAGGAGGACCCCTCAGCTGGGAAGGTCCTCCCTGAGGAGTGAGGGGTCCCTGTCCCACACAAGGCGCCCAGCTCAGGGTTCCAGTGCCAGGAAGAGAATCCCCATCACTTCTGGCTGTAAAACCAGCGGGAACTGAGGCTGAGAGAGGCTGAGGCTGCAGGAGCCCCGGCAGCTCCTCTTAAAGGGCCGGCGCACAGACTTACTCAGCCTCGCTTCCTCTGAGCTCCAGCGTGGGGGAGGCAGCTTGAAAGGCACCAGAGACATATAGGGAAGAACTGAATTGTTTGGCCTCGGGACGAAGACTGTAGAGGCACCTTTCTCCTGGACAGACGTGCTGTCAGAGGCCTTTGTTCCTTTGGTGAGCCCTTCCCTGGGCCAGCAGACGCCACCATATCTGGGACTCCAGCAACCTGGCTCACACTGTTGGCCCCGCCCTGGTGATTCCCTGAGGCCCTGCCCCACCCAACTTTAAGGCACACCCAAGCTGTTTCCAGTAGCCTTACCTTAGGATTGTCCTGTCTTGGATCCTGCTTCAGATTTTCCTAAAATCTCTCAAACAAGCAGCATCTGGTCTCAGCGTGCCCCATACCTCTCACTAAGTGGCCTCAGAGTACACTGAGTATATAGGGAGAGATGGGGTTGTTTGGCTTCATGGAGAGAGCTGGAGGGACAGCCACCAATGTACCTGAGCTTGGTCCCTCTCCTACACCACCCACAGACGCCATCTATGTCGAGCATACCCCTTTATATGGCATTAAGCTGGGGAGATACACTAACTGAACTTTACTGACTCCCTGTGGTCCCACCCTGCCAACCTCTCAAATGTTGAGGAATTAGCTAGCTGCTTCCAGCCTGTGCCTGAATTGCAGACTTCTTGGAAGGGTCTTGGGGAGATCTGGGCAGACTCAGGAGGTTGTAAAGACCCACATGGAGAGACTGAGTGAAGTGGCCTTAGGGAAAGTGCCAATGTTCCTGTGGTCCTGACCGGCATTGCCCCTACAGCATGGGCGTGAGGAGATGCACCAACCTCACACTGCCGATTCACTGTGGCCTTGCCCTGCCAGGCTCGTGCCCTGCAGAAAAGTCCGCTGGCTGCCACCAGCCTGGGCTTGCACTGTGGTCTTTTTTGGAAGGCTTTCCAGGAGGTGCAGGTGGGCTCAGGTAGTCAGAGATGCACAGGGAGAGACTGAGTTGTGTGGCTTTGGGGCAAAAGCCATTTTTGTCCTGAGTGCCCCCCCCTCCATGCCAACATTCCTCTGCACAGCCCTTCATTCACATGGCCAAATTTTAATCTGCTTTAGCCTGATGAACTCGACTGGCAGGAGGCGGCCAGTCAATGTTCTCTCTCATTGATGTTTCTATCTCTCTCTCGCTCTCACTTCCTCTCTCTCTGAAATCAATAAAAGAGAGGAAAAAAAAAGACTCAATTATAACAGAAGGGTGTATAGTCCACACAAGGGGTGCACCTTGAGGGCCCAGCTGGGGTGATCAAGGAGGCTGTGCCACTGGACCCTGCAGGACATCTACTACAATAGTCCACCCTAGGAAGTCTAGGACACATAGCAACTCTACCTAATACATAGAAATAAACACAGGGAGGCAACCAAAATCAGGAGACAGATATGTCACAAATGAAAGAACAGAACAGAACTCCAGGAAAAGAACTAAATGAAACAGAAATGAGCAATCTAACAGATGCAGAGTTCAAAACACTGGTTATAAGGATGCTCAGTGAACTTAGTAAGAATTTCAAGGAACTTAGTGAGGACCTCAAGAGCATAAAAAAGGATCAATTGGAAATGAAGGATGCACTAATTAAAATAAGGAATAATTTACAGGAAATCAATAGTAGAGTCAGTGAAGCTAAGAAGCAAACCATCGATTTGGAATATAAGGAAGCAAAAAACACCCAATCAGAGTAAAGAATCCAAAAAAATGAGGATAGTGTAAGGAGCCTGTGGGACAATTTCAAGCATATCAACATTCGCATCATGGGGGTGCCAGAAGGAGAAGAGAGAGAGAAAGAAATTGAAAACCTATTTGAAACAATAATGACCAAAAACTTCCCTAACTTGGTGAAGGAAACAGACATACAAGTCCAGGAAGCACAGAGAGTCCCAAACAAGATGAACACCAAGACACAAAGAGGCCCACACCAAGACACATCATCATCAAAATGCCAAAGGTTAAAGACAAAGAGAGAATCTTAAAAGCAGCAAGAGAAAAAGCAGTTTGTTATCTACAAAGGAGCTCCCATAAGACTGTCAGCTGATTTCTCAAAAGAAACTGTGCAAACCAGAAAGGAGTGGCAAGAGATATTCAAGGTGATGAAAAGCAATAACCTACAACCGAGATTACGCTATCCTGCAAAGCTGTTGTTTAGAATTGATAGACATATACAGAGTTTCCCAGACAAGACAAAGCTAAAGGAGTTCATCACCACCAAACCAGTATTATATAAAATGTTGATGGGTCTTCTTGAAGGAGAAGAACAAAAATATGAACAGTAAAATGGTAATAAATATACATCTATCAACAATTAAATCTACAAACAAAATGAGCAAGCAGAACAGAAAAAGACTCATAGATAGAGAACTTTTTGTTGGTTGTCAAATGGGAGGGGGGTTGGGGGATGGGTGGAAAAAATGAAGGAATTAAGAAGTGCAAATTGGTTGTTAGACTGATGAACCTCAAAGGGAAGAAGGGTGGGAAGAGATAAACCAAAGAACTTCTATGCATATGTGCATAACCAATGGACACAGACAATAGTGTGGGGAAGGCAGGATGGCACCAGGATTGGGGAAGAGGTTGTCAATGGGGGGAAAAGGGGGGGATAACTGTAACACATTCAACAATTAAGATAAATTTTAAAAGAAAAGAAAAAAAGAGCTCTTTCCATGAAAGGATAAATGAGATGGTGAACATTTAACCAGATTCATCAAGAAAAAAAAAAAAAGAGGGAGGCAAGATGGCTGAAGCCTAAAGAAGGTCTGTCCTCTTGCTCCAAGCACAGGACCAGACTTAAGGCTAAACTGCAGAACATTCAACTTGAAAAACCACCTGAAAATAGCTGATTGGAAATAGTGCAAGTGGGGAGCATGGAGAGGGGACAGGAGATAATGCAAAGTGAGTAAACGAACCCAGGCAGCTGAGCAGCATGGCTGAAAAGATGGAGGGAAGTTATGTTATAACCTGACAGGAGATAACCAGAGACGCACAGCCGAATTGTAAAGGAGCACTTTATTTCGCCTGCGGGCTGTGGAGGGCATAGTCTCTCCTCAGATCAACAGCCCCAATTCTTCTTGCTGGTCCCATTTTAAAGACAGAAACCCCCTCCTCCTTTTGCCCCCCTCCCCTCAGGGAATCAGTACAATAGTGGGAGTGACAGAGACTACAGAAGTCAAAATTAGTATTATTCACCGACAGCACAAGTACTTGCAAATACCTGCAAATGCCTACACTCAGGAAACTGCAAATGCTTCCCAACTCGTGGGGCAACTATAATCGTAGGCAAAATTCCTTCCTGTCTAGGGGTAATTAACCTATTATTGGAAGAATATCGAGGAATGTCTATTGGTAATAAAATGGAGTCTTTTAGTCGCCTTAACCAAGGGGCCTACATAAAATGGAATCTAGTTGCCTTAGCCTTGGGGCTCAGATCAGTTGCAGCAGTGCAGCTCCTGCCCACTGGGAGCATTGGGGGTGGTGGTGGTGGGGTGACTCAGCCCCACACAGAGATTCCCAAAAGAGAGTGACAGAGAAGGGAAGGGGAGCCCATGTAGCATCGGACAGTGGGACTCAGAGGTGATTCGGCCCGCTGGGGGGACTCAGCACTGTCCCATACTGAAAGCCAGTGCGTGGTTACACCTGCCTGGAGAGCTCCCCTGACTGTGGGAGCTGGAGAGGCCACAGAGCAGAATGGCACACCTGAGGAGGGGTCTCAGGGGATCACACAATGAATCTGAGGGTCCAGGTATTCACTGAAAGATCTTTGACTAGGGATAGCCAGAGTGCCTGGGGGAACAGGCACATTGTCCCCACCTCTAGCAAAGAGGAGGCATCACGTCCCCAACCCGTGGAACAGCTCTGTGCTGGCAATCAGCACCCATGTGGCAGGGCCTGGATGCACTGGGAATTCCCGCATCTGGCCTGGTGAGAGCCTGGAAGGAAACCCCACCCAGCAAGAGGCAGCCGAGCTGAAAATTAAAGAGCCAAGCAGGGTATTATTTGTTTTTTCCCTTTTTATTTTTCTATTCTCTCCTGCATGGGGTGTCAACCAGGGGGTGCCAGAAACCTAGGCAGAGCTGAGGCATTGGAAGAGAGGAAGAGACTGCTGCCTCTCCTATAAACTACTGGTAATGTTGTAACGTGTCCTCGAGATAACCAGAGACTGCACAGCTGAATTGTGGAGGAGCGCTTCATTATGCCGGCGGGCTGGGGGGGTACAGCTTCCCCAGATCCTCAGCCCCGATTCTTCTTGCTAGTCCAATTTTAAAGACAGAAACCCCCTCCTCCTTTTTTGCGCCCCCCCCTTCAGGGGACCAGTACAATAGTGTGAGTGACAGTGATTACCGAAGTCAAAATTAACATTATTCATCAGCGTACAAGTACCTGCAAATACTTGCAAATACCACCGATACTCAGAAACTATAAATGCCTCCCAACACATGGGGCAACTATAATCTTAGGCAAAATTCCTTTACTTCTAGGGGTAATTAACCTATTATTGGAAGAATATCAAGGAAGGTCTATTGATGATAAAAATAGAGTCATTTAGTCACCTTAGCCAAGGGGCCCAGATTAGTACCACCCTCAACACAAATCTGTTTAAACCACCTTAACTGGACCTGATACACTGCAGAGCCAGTGCTGTGGGGGAGGGGAAAGCAGCCAAGAACAAATACTTACAAGTGGCAAGCCCCTAAGGTAACCCACCTTCTGGCCTAGGGAAGCTCCACCCATAGGCCTCCCTGGGATCCTTCCCTGCAGGGCTTCAACCTGGAGGCCCTGGGCCAGGCAGGGACAGCAGTTCACATGGGCCTGCACCAGAGAGCTGCCCCCACACCAAGGGGCCAGATCCATAACATGGAAGCAAAATGCAGTGAGCTCCACAAACAGCAGATCCAAGGGTTTGTTGTAGTGGTGGTGGTGGTTGGTGGTTGTTTTGTATTTGTGTTGTTTTAATTTTTATTTTTCATTCAATATTTTGCTTCTTTTCTTTTCCCATTTTTTACTTTCCTATTCTATATTTAATTCAATTTATCACTATTACTTTTTTAAATTATTATTATTATTTCAGTCATCATTTTCTACCTTTTATTTTTTATATTTACCCTATTTCTGGTCTCTGCCTTCTTTGCTTTCATATTTTTTTCCCCTCTCCTAAATCTTTTGGTCTCACACCTTCTAGTATTCGTGTGTGTGTGTGTGTGTGTGTGTGTGTGTGTGTGTGTATGTGTTTTCAGTTTGTTTCTTTGTGTTTTAATATTTTTGTTGAGGCTAGTGCTTGTATCATTGCTGACATTTTTTTTCAGGTGCTTTTTGGTTTGGTGTGGTTGTGCCTTGCCTTCTTTACTTTCATTTTTTTCTCCCTCTTCTAATTATTTTGGTCTCACACCTCCTTGTATCCATTTTGTCTGTGTGAGTGTTGTTTTTTGTTTGTTTGTTTGTTTGTTTGTTTGTTTGTTTGTCTGTATGTGTGTCTTTTAATTTTTTTGTTCAGGCAGATGCCTTTATTATTGTTGATGCTGATATTTGGTGGGGGGACTCTCTTTGTTTTGTTCCATCAGCACCTATATAGCAGTGGGCACGACAGAGTCAACAGGGTTGACAGGGTCAGGGTTGAGACTCACAGTTCACAATCCTGAGGGCTGACCTCACCCACAAATGGACTACAACAAACAACACTCCAATTCAACAGGAGAGCCCACATAACCCACACAAGGGTCATTCCTAGAGAACCCAGCTCAGAAGATCAAGGGGACTACTCCACTGGGTCCCACAAGAAGGCCACAATACCAAGACTGGGAGACATAGCAGTCTTTTTTTTTTTTTTCTTTATTGATTTTAGAGAGAGGAAGGGAAAAGGAGAGAGAGATATAGAAACATCGATGAGAGAGAACATCGATTGGCTGCCTCCTGCATGCCCCCCACTGGGGATTGGACCCACAACCTGGGCATGTGTCCTGACCAGGAATCAAACCGGTGACCTCTTGGTGCAAGGGTCATCACTCAACCAGTGAACCACACCAGATGGACAGCATAGCAGTCTTATCTGATACAACCAACCTGCCTACACAGCCCAACATGCCTCACCTGGCCGCGAACTACCAGACTGCTAAAATGGCGAGACAAAGAAACAACCCCCAAATGAAAGAAAAGGAGAACTCACCAGAAAAGGAACTGCATGAAATGGAGGCAAACAGTTAGTCAGATAAAGAATTCAAACCAACTGTTTCAAGGGTGCTCAAACAACTTAGAATTACACGCAATTTACTGAAAACTACACTCACATAAACAAAGAGGTAGCAGCTGTGAAAAAAAATCAAATGGAAATGAAGAATGACATAGCAAAAATAAAAAATACCCTGGAATGCCTAGCCAGAGTGGTTCAGTGGATTGAACAGGGTATATGCCTGGGTTGCACACTCCATCCCCAGTAGGGGGCGTGCAGGAGGTAGCCTATTGATGTTTCTCTCTCACATCAATATTTCTATCTCTCCCTTCCTCACTCTGTGTAAAGAAAAAAAATAATATGCCCTGGCTGGTTTGACTCAGCGGTTAGAGCGCTGGCCCGCCGACCAGAGAGGCCTGGGTTCAGTTCCTGCTAAGGGCACGTACCTCAGTTGCAGTTTGTCCCTGGCCCTGGTTGGGGTCGTGTGGGTGGCAACCAGTCAATGTGTCTCTCTCACATCAATGTTTCTCTCTCTCTCCCTTCTGCTCTATCTGAAGATAAATGCAAAAATGTCCTCAGGTGAGGATTAAAAGAAAAAATAATAAAATAAAACCTAAAATAATACCCTGGAGCCCTGTCTGGTATGGCCTAGTGGTTAGAGCATCGGCCCACAGACCAAAGCGTCACAGGTTTGATTCTGGTCAAGGGCACATACCTCAGTTTCGGTTTCGTCCCCAGCCCTGGCTGGGGTCATGGGGGAAGCAACCAATTGATGTGTCTCTGTCATATCTATGTTTCTCTCTCTCTCTCTCTCTCTCTCTTTCTCTCTGTCCTTCTCACTCTGTCTGAAGATAAATGGAAAAATATCTTTGGGTGAGGATTTAAAGTAAGTATATAAATAAATAATGTAAAAAAAATACCCTGGAAGGATTTAATAGTAGATTAGAAGAAGCTGAAGACCGAATCAGCGAGTTAGAAGACAAGATAGAGAAAGACACCCAATTAGAGCAGCAAATGAAAAATAAATTAAAAAGCGGGAGGAGAGTTTAAGGGAGCTTTGGAACAACACAAAACATAACAACATTCACATTATAGGGGTACCAGAAGGAGAAGAATCAAATAAAGGAATAGAGAATCAAATAAAGAAATAATGACAGAAAACTTCCCTAACCTGATGAAGAAAACAGTCACACAAGTCCAGGAAACACAGAGAGTCCCAATTAAAATTTACCCAAAAAGCCCAGCCAGTGTAGCTCAGTGGATTGAGCATCATCCCATGGACTAAGTGGTCCTGGTTGAATTCCCAGTCAGGGCACATGCCTGGGTTGTGGGCTTCATCCCCAATAGGGGGCATACAGGAGGCAACCAATCGGTGTTTCCTCTCATATGTATGTTTCTATCTCTCTGTCCCTTTCTCTCTCTAAAAAAATCAATAAAAAACATATTTTTTTAAAAAAAGATTTACCCAAAAAGACCCACACCTAGACACATCACAATTAAAATGGCAAATGTTAACGACAATGAATCTTTTTCTTTATAATGGGAAAACATTTATTTGTATACACACCAATGAAGGAAAGCAGTCTTCTGTCAAATGGGGAAGATTAAGATTCTTAAGTAGCTGATTTGGGACCTACTACAATGGGAAGACTTGCTTTGTTGCCTTCAGATATTATGTCTCTTTACCTGACACCTGAGCAGGCTTTTTAAATGGGTCTTCCTCCTGGGCTGGCTTTTCTAATCCCTTGTGATATACAAGCAGGTGTTCCAGGTAGCCTGTGTTCCTCTTCTGTT
Organism: Tadarida brasiliensis; assembly: GCA_030848825.1. Classification (NCBI taxonomy): domain Eukaryota; kingdom Metazoa; phylum Chordata; class Mammalia; order Chiroptera; family Molossidae; genus Tadarida; species Tadarida brasiliensis. Next base: position 4,804,302 of record CM061265.1, read on the forward strand.
TATCCAGGTACTTTCCCACGAGGCATAGGAGATCAGTTTCCTTGTTGGCAGAAGCCATGGTCTTCAGGTCTAGCAGGAGGTTGGTTAACTTGTTCTCCAACTCCAGAGCAGACTCCAGAGCTTGTACTCCAGTTCCCCAGTTATCTTTGTCAAGCCTCTTCATCACCGGAAGGCAGATTTTACTCACATTTTCTTAGATATCTTAGGAATTGCTTTGTATGTTCCCTCTTCACCTCAGCTTGGTCTTCAAAGAATGGGGCACAAAGAGGTGTTCTCGTGTCTTCATTGCAATAACTGGCCATAGATAAATAAGCATCACTGATGTGCAGCTCATAAGATGCCCCGTGATGAATAGCAGCCCCACACTCTTCAGAGAGGAGGCTGTGGCCCTGGGATACATCTCAGCGTTAGAGAAAACCAGGCATGCACAGTGCTCAAGGAAAATAATCTCAAAGGCAACAAGAGAGAGACATAAATTTACCTACACGGGAGCTCCAATTAGGCTGTCATCTGATTTCTCAATAGAAACACTGCAGGTCAGAAGGGAGTAGCATGAAGTATACAAAGTAATGAAAAGCAAGGGTCTGAATCCAAGAATACTCTATCCAGCAAGGCTGTCATTCAAAATTCAAGGTGAAGGACTTCCAGTCAGGATGGCGGGTAGGTAAACGCGGTATCGCGTCCTCCCACAACCACATCAAAGTTACAACTAAACTACAGAACAACCATCACTCAAAACCGCCTGAAATCAAGCTGAATGGAAGTCCTACAATTACGGAATTAAAGAAGAAGCCGCATCGAGACTGGTAGGAGGGCGGAGGAGCGACCGGCTCGTCCCACACCCACGTGTGGCGGATAAAAATCAGGAGGATACCTCGCTGGGAAGGTCCTCCCTGAGGACTGAGGGGTCCCCATCTCACACCAGGCACCCAGCTCAGGGTTCCAGTGTCAGGAAGAGAATCCCCATAAATTCTGGCTAGAAAACCAGCGGGAACTGAGGCTGAGGTGCCTGGAGCCCGGCAGCTCCTCTTAAAGCGCCCGCGACAGACTTACTCGGACCCCCACCCTCCAGGCTCCAGCGTGTGGGAAGGAGTCTGAAAGGCACCAGAGTCCTATGAGGAAGAACTGAGCTGTTTGGCATTGGAGCAAGGGCTGGAGAGGCAGCTTTCTCCTGGACAGACGTGCTGTCAGAGGCCTTTGTTCCTTTGGTGAGCCCTTCCCTGGGCCGGCAGTCGCCGCCATATCTGGGACTCCAGCAACCTGGCTCACACTGTTGGCCCCGCCCTGGTGATTCCCTGAGGCCCCTCCCCACCCAACTTCCAGGCCCACCCAAGCTGTTGCTAGTTGCTTTACCATAGGATTGTCCTGTCTTGGATCCCGCTTCATCTTTTCCTAAATTCTTTCAAACAAGCAGCATCTGGTCTCAGCTAGCCCTATACCTCTCGCTAAGTAATACATAGAAACAAACACAGGGAGGCAGCCAAAATGAGGAGACAAAGAAACAGGTCCCAAATGAAAGAACAGAACAAAATTCCAGGAAAAGAACTAAGTGAAATGGAGTCAAGCAACCTAACAGATGCAGAGTTCAAAATACTGCTTATAAGGATGCTCAATGGACTTAGTGAGAACCTCAGTGAACTTAGAGAGGGCCTCAAGAGCATAATAAAGGACCTGTCAGAAATGAAGGAGGCACTAACTGAAATAAAGAATAGTTTACACAGATTCAATAGTAGAGTAGGTAAATCCAAGAAGCAAACCATCGCTTTGGAATATAAGGAAGCAAAAAACACCCAATCAGAACAGCAAAAAGAAAAAAGAATCCAAAGAAATGAGGATAGTGTAAGGAGCCTCTGGGACAACTTCAAGCGTGCCAACATTCACATCTTAGGGGTGCCAGAAGGAGAAGAGAGAGAACAAGAAATCGAAAACTTATTTGAAACAATAATGGCAGAAAACTTCCCTAACTTGGTGAAGGAAACAGACATACGAGTCCAGGAAGCACAGAAAGTCCCAAACAAGATAAACCCCAAGAGACCCACACAAAGACACATCATCATCAAAATGCAAAAGGTTCAAGACAGAGAGAATCATAAAAGCAGCAAGAGAAAAGCAGTTAGTTACCTACAAGGGAGTTCCCTAAGACTGTCAGCTGATTTCTCAAAAGAAACTTTGCAGGCCAGAAGGGAGTGGCAAGAAATATTCAGAGTGATGAAAAGCAAGAACCTACAACCAAGATTACTCTATCCTGCAAAGCTGTCATTTAGAATCGATGGCCATATAAAGATTTTCCCAGACAAGGAAAAGCTAAAGGAGTTCATTACCACCAAACCATTATATGAAATGGTGAAGGGTATTCTTGAAGAAAAAGATAAAAAAAATATGAACAAACAAAATGGCAATAAATACATATCTATCAACAATTGAATCTACAAGCAAAATGACCAAGCAGAACAGAAACATTCTCATAGATACAGAGAACTTTTGCAGGGTACCAGATGGGTGGAGACTGGGGGGAGGGGTGAAAAAGGTGAAGAGATTTAAGAAGTACAAATTGGTTGTTAGATTGACAAACCTCAAAGGGAAGGGGGGTTGAGGGCTGGGAAGAAATAAACCAAAGAACTTATATGTATATATGCATAACCAGGGGACACAGACAACAGTGTGGGGAAAAGCAGGAGGGGGGCAGGAATGGGGAGGAGGGGGTTAATGAGGGAAAAATGAGGAACATCTGTAATACATTCAACAATAAAGATAAGTTAAAATAAATAAATAGCCCTGGCCGGTTTGGCTCAGCGGTTGGAGCGTCGGCCTGCGGACCAGAGAGTCCTGGGTTCGGTTCCCGCTAGGGGCACGTACCAAAAAAATAAATAAATAAATAAATAAATAAATAAATAAATAAATAAATAAAAATTCAAGGTGAAATAAAGAGCTTCACAGACAAAAAAAAAAAAAAAAAAAAAAAGGCTATAGGAATTTACTACCACCAAACAAGCACTACAAGGAATCCTAAAGGGACTGTTGAAAGAAGAAGAAATAGAGAGAGAGAGAGAAACACAGGAATAAAATAAAAATGGTGCCTACCCAGTGTGGTTCAGTGGATTCAGAGTCATCCCATGGACTGAGAGGTCCTGGTTCTATTCCCGGTCAGGACACATGCCTGGGTTGTGGGCTCAATCCCCAGTAGGGGGCTTACAGGAGGCAGCCAATCCATGTATCTCATTGATGTTTCTACCTCTCTCTCTAAAAAATCAATAAAAATATTTTTAAAAAGAATAGCCCTGGCCGGTTTGGCTCAGCGGTTAGAGCGTCGGCCTGCGGTCCGGAGAGACCCGGGTTCGGTTCCCGCTAGGGGCATGTACCTCGGTTGCAGTTTGTCCCCGGCCCTGGTTGGTTGTGCGGGTGGCGGCCACTCGATGTGTCCCTTTCACGTCGATGTTTCTCTCTCTCTCTCCCTCCTACTCTATCTGAGCAAAAAATGAAAAAATGTCCTCGGGTGAGGATAAAAAAAATAAATAAATAAATAAAATAAATAAATAAAAAGAATAAAAATGGCACCCTGGCCGGTCTGGCTCAGCGGTTAGAGCGTTGGCCTGCGGTCCAGAGAGACCCGGGTTTGGTTCCCGCTAAGGGCATGTACCTTGGTTGCAGTTTGTCCCCGGCCCTGGTTGGTCGTGCGGGTGGCAGCCACTCGATGTGTCCCTTTCACGTCGATGTTTCTCTCTCTCTCTCTCTTTCTCTCTCTCCCTCTCACTCTGTCTGAACAAAAAATGAAAAATGTCCTCGGGTGAGGTTAAAAAAAAAAAAAAAAGAATAAAAATGGCAACAAATAAGTACCTATCAATAGTAAACTTAAATGTAAGTGAATTATGCCTGGCTGGTGTGGCTCGGTGGTTAAGCGTCGACCCATGCACCAAGAGGTCACCAGTGCAATTCCCAGTCAGGGCACATGCCCAGGTTGTGGGTCTGATACCCAGTGGGGGCATGCAGGAAGCGGCCAATCGATGTTCTCTCTCATTGATGTTTCTATCTCTCTCTCCCTTCTTCTCTCTCTCTTTAACATCAACAAAGAAAAAAGATTTTTTTTTTTGCATTTATCTTCAGTTAGAGTAGGAGGGAGAGGGGGGAAGAGAGAAAGAGAAACATCGATGTGAGAGAGACACATCCAGTGGTTGCCACCCATCCAACCCCAACCGGGGCAGGGACAAACCACAACCGAGGTACGTGCCCTTAGCGGGAACCCAACCCAAGACTCTCTGGTCCGCAGGCTGACGCTCCAACTGCTGAGCCAAACCGGCCAGGGTAAAAAAAAAAATTTAATGTAAATGAATTAAATGCTCCAATCAAATAGCATAGGATAGCTAAATGGATAAGAAAACATGAGCTATACATATACTGTCTTCAAGAGACTCACACAGGATGAAAGTGAAGAGATGGGGGGAAAATTCCATGTGAGTGGAAATGGAAAAAAAGCTGGGTAGCAAGACTCATATCGGACAAAATAAACTTCAACATGAATGTCATAACAAGAGACAACGAAAGCCACATCATAATGCTGAAGGAACTGATACAACAAGAAGATATAATCCTGGTCCACATATATGCACCCAATATAAAAGCATTCAAATATATATATATTTTAAAAACCTTCTGCAGGACTTTAAGGGAGTGATCGACCGCAATACAGTCATAGCAGGGGACTTGACCACCACATTGACATCATTGGATAGATCTTCTAGATAAAAAATCAACAAGTAAACAGCAACTCTATATGACACACTAGATCAAAGGGATATAATTGACTTTTACAGAACATTTCACCCCAAAACTGCAGAATATAAATTCTTTTCAAGTGCACACGGGACACTCAAAGATAGACCACATGTTAGGACACGTACTAAGTCTCTACAAGTTCAAGAAGATTGAAATCATATCAAGTGTCTTCTTGGATCATAATGGCATGAAACTAGAAATCAATTACAATAAGAAGACTAAGTTTCCTGCAGACAAGATTATGACATACAGGACAGATAAAGGTATACTACTGTCATTGCCAGGTAAAAACAAATAACTTCTGGTAGATTTTTAAATTGATATTTAGGAAAAAATTGTCAGATTAATTGCTGCAAACCAAGTACTAAATATGACCATTTGCTCCAATAAAGAGATAATACTAGCCCTGGCTGGTTTGGCTCAGCGGTTGGAGTGTCGGCCTGCAGACCAGAGAGTCCCGGGTTCGGTTCCCGCTAAGGGCATGTACCTCGGTTGCGGTTTATCCCCGGTACCGGTTGGGGTCGTGTGGGTGGCAGCCAGTAGATGTGTCTCTCTCACGTCGATGTTTCTCTCTCTCTCTTCCCCACTCTCTCCCTCCCACTCTATCTGAAGATAAATGCAAAAATGTCCTTGGGTGAGGATTTTTTTAAAAAGAGAGAGATAATACTAGGAAATTGGACACAATTGGAATTTATACTTACAATAATTCATTGTTTTTCTCCAAAATCAATCTTTTGAGAAAAATTAATAGGCAAGATTAATGAGGAACCACTACTCCTGCACATTTTTTTCCTTTAATGCTGACATTAATCTTTGAAATTTCCCAAAGGACGCTGTATTTCTTTTGTGGTGTGTGAGGGCAATTTCAAAGCTTGGCACTGTTTGGTATAATAGCAGGCTTCATTCCATTGGTCAGAAAGCCAATGTGGGTTTTTTACCAGTTACTGTGTATGGAGAAAAAATACAGAGTGAGTTCACAGAACACTAGACCTACTGTGAGATGGACTTGGACAAAAAATTCTTTTGTCATATGACTCCATAAGTAACTAATTTGACTACCAAAATACAAAGTCAAGAGTTTGGGAGATCAGAAGTTTAAAATGAATCACCAGGACTTCATTCCTTCTGGAGCCGCCGCATTGCAGGGCCTTTCCTCAAATGATTTTCCCTCCCCTTCCTTTCGTAGGACCTAGGTCTGCAAACAGGCTCAACTGTGAGAATTGGGTAAGGTACAAACAACCTGAAATGTAGTGGCACAAATCAGGTCAGTGGACACCACAACTAGAAAATTTCTACTTTTTCATATTAAGGAAACTTTAAGTGGAATTCTCATATATTTTTTTCCTAGGGACATCGTGTTCAGTTGGCCATCAGCAAGGATATATTGATTGAAACCACACTGATGCCTGTTCCGTCGATGCCTGCCATCCACTACAGTAACTATGCTTATATTTCTGATGGTATTTGGCATGCACTTTGCCTCTGCCACTCTGGAAACAGCAGCAGGGAAAACAACAGTTGCCATAAAAAATTATTTGGTTTGGCTCAGCAGTTAGAGAGTTGGCCCGCAGACCAAATGAGCACGGGTTCAATTCCAGTCAAGGGTACATGCCTGAGTTGCAGGTTTGAGCCCCGGCCCTAGTTGGGGACATTCAGGAGGCAACCAATGGATCTCTTTCTCTCTCTCTCTCTCTCCTTCTCTCCCTCCCACTCTATCTAAAAATCAATGGGAGAGAATTAACAACAAAAACAACCAATGTCGCCCTGGCCGGTTTGGCTCAGCGGTTAGAGCGTCGGCCTGCGGTCCAGAGAGACCCGGGTTCGGTTCCCGCTAAGGGCATGTACCTCGGTTGCAGTTTGTCCCCGGCCCTGGTTGGTCATGCGGGTGGCAGCCACTCGATGTGTCACTTTCACATCGATGTTTCTCTCTCTCTCTCTCTTCCTCTCTCTCCCTCCCACTCGATCTGAACAAAAAATGAAAAAATGTCCTCGGGTGAGGATAAAAAAACAAAAACAAATGTCATTGATTTCTGGATGTTAATTTTGTATCCTGCTACTTTGCTGAATTCATTTATTCAAGTCTTTAGGGTTTTCTATGTACAATATCATGTTACCTGCAAATCATGACAGTTTCACTTCCTCCTTTCCAATTTGGATGCCTCTTATCTTTTCTTCTTGTCTGATCAGTGTGGCTAAGACTTCCAGTACTATGTTGAATAAGAGTGAAAAAAGTGCACATCCCTGTCTTGTTCCTGTTCTTGAGGGAAATGGTTTTAGTTTTTGCCCTTTGAGTATGTTAGCTGTAGGTTTGTCATATATGGCTTTTATTATGTTGAGGTATGATCCCTCTATTCCCACTTTGCTGAGAGTTTAAAAAAAGGGTGCTGGATTTTGATAAATGCGTTTTCAGTATCTATTGATATGATCATATGACTTTTATCTTTCATTTTGTTAATGTGGTGTATCACATTTATTGATTTGCAAATATTGTACCAGCCTTGCATCCCTGGGATAAATCCCACTTGGTTGATGTGAATAATTTTTTAATATATTGCTGGATCCAATTTGCTAATATTTTGTTGAGGATTTTGGCATCTATGTTCATCAGGGCTATTGGCCTGTAATTTACTTTCTTTGTAGTGTCTTTATCTAGTTTTGGAATTAATATTATGCTGGCTTTATAAAAAGAGCTTAGAAGTCTTCCTTCCTCTTGAATTATTTGGAATAGTTTGAAGAGAATAGGTATTAGTTCTTCTTTGAATGTTTAGTAAAACTCCCCAATGAAGTCATCTGGACCAGGGCTTTTATTTACTGGGAATTTATTGATTACAGCTTCAATTTCCTTGGTTCTTATTGGTCTTATCAGGTTTTCTGACTCTTCCTGATTGAATTTTGAAAAACTATATGACTCTAGGAATTTTTCCATTTTGCCTAGGTTGTCCAATTTGTTGGCATATAATTGTTCATAGTATTTGTTAATGATCCTTTGTATTTCTGTGGTGTCAGTTGTTACTTCACCTCTTTTGTTTCTGATTTTATTAATTTAGGTCCTCTCTTTTTGTTGGTGAGTCTGGATAAAGGTAGATCAATCTTGTTTATTGTTTAAAAGAACCAGCTCTTGCCCAACCGCTGTGGCTCAGTGTTGAGCATTGACCCATGCACCAAGAGGTCGCCAGTTCGATTCCCTGTCAGGGCACATGCCCAGGTTGTGGGCCCAATCCCTGGTGGGGGCATGCAGGAGGCAGCCAATCTATGTTCTCTCTTATCGATGTTTCAATCTCTTTCTTCCTCTCTCTCTAAAATCAATAAAGAAAAAAAAATTTTTTTTTAAAGAACCAGTTCTTGGTTTCATTGATCATTTGTTTTTTTAGTCTCTACGTCATTTCTTTCCACTCTGATGTTTATTATGTCCTACCTTCTACTTACTCTGGGTTATTCTTTTTGTTCTAATTCTTTGAGTTGTAGGGTTAGATAGTTTAATAGAAATGTTTCTTATTTCTTGAGGTAGGCCTGTAATACTGTGAACTTCTCTCTCAGGACTGCTTTCACTGTGTGCCATAGATGTTGTGTTGGTGTATTCATTTTCATTAGTTTCCAGGAAGTTTTTTATTTCTTTCTTGATCTCTTTGGTAACCCATTCATTGTTTAATAACATGCTATTTAGCCTCCATGTGTTTGAAAGTTTTTGCATGTTTTTGTTGTAATTGGTTTCTAGTTTCATGCCATTGTGATCTGAGAAGATGCTTGATATGATTTCAATCTTCTTGAACTTGTAGAGATTTAATTTGTGTCCTAACATGTGGTCTGTCTTTGAGAATGTCCTGTGTGCACTTGAGAAGAATGTATATTCTTCAGCTTTGTGGTGAAATGTTCTATAAATATCAATGAAATCCATCTGATCTATTTCATCGTTTAGTGTCTTCTGTATTCTTGTTACTAGTTTGTCCAGAATATCTATCCAGTTATGTAAGTGAATTGTTAAAGTCCCCTACTATGATTCTATTGCCATCGCTTTCTCCCTTGATGTCCTCCAGAAGTTTTTGAATATATTTTTGTACTCCTGTATTGGGTGCATATGTTTACCAAGGATATATCCTCTTGTTGGAGCAATTCCTTTAACATTATGGCCTCCATTTTAAAGTCTATTTTATCAGATATGACTATTGTTTCCCCAGCTTTTTTTTGTTCTCATTTTCATTTTCATGAAAAATTGTTTTCACCCTGTCACTTTCATCCTGTGTGAGTCTTTTGTTCTGAGGTGGGTCGCTTATAGACAGCATATATATTGGTCATGTTTTATTATGCATTCAACTGCCTTATTTCTTTTGATTGGAGCACTTAAACAATTGACATGTGGCTCAATGGACTGAGCATTGGCCCATGGAGTAAGAGGTTGGTTTGATTCCTGATCAGGACACATGTCTGGGTTGTGGGCTCAATCCCCAGTAGAGGGTGTGCAGGAGGCAGCCAGTTGATGTTTCTTGCTCGCATTGATGTTTCTATCTCTCTCTAAAAAATCAACAAAAACATATTTAAAAAAATAATAAAATAAAATATAAACCATTGACATTTAGGGTTAGTATTGATAGGTACTTATTTGTTGCCATTTTTATTCTTTATGCCTGTGTTCCTCTCTCTATATATATTTCTTCTTCTTATAACAGTCCCTTTAGCATTTGTTTCAGTGCTGGTTTGGTGGTAGTAAATTAGCCATTTTTTTGTTGGCAAAGCTCTTTATTTCACTTTCAATTTTGAATGATAGTTTTGGAATGGTAGTCTTGGATTCAGTCCCTTGCTTTTCCTTACTTTGTATACCTCATGACACTCCTTCTGGCCTGAAGTGTATCTATTGATAAATCAGCTGACAATCTATTGGGAGCTCCCTTGTAGGGAAATTTCTGTCTCTCTGTTGCTCTCTTTAAGAGTCTTTCTTTGTCTTTAATGTTTGCCATTTTAATTATGATGTGTCTAGCTGTGGGTCTTTTTGGGTTCATCTTGAATGGGACTCTCTGTGATTCCTGACTTGTGTGACCTTTTTCCTTCACCAGGTTAGGGAAGTTTTCTGTCAATATTTCTTCAAACAGGTTCTCTACTCCTTTCTCCTATTCTTTTCTTTCTGGTACCCCTATTATGCGAATGTTGTTATGTTTCATGTCATCCCAACGCTCCCTTAAACTCTCCTCCTGCTTTTTAATTTTTTTCCTTTGCTCTAATTAGATGTCCTTTTCTACCTGTTCTTCTAACTCGATGATTCAGTCTTCAGCTTCTTCTAATCTACTATTGAATCCTTCCAGCGTATTTTTTATATCAGCTATGTCATTCTTCATTTTCACTTTATTTTTATTCATAGCTTCTACCTCTTCTTTCATGCTGATGTAGTTCCCACTGAGTTATTTATAATTCTCATTAAGTTGCTTGAGCACCCTTAAAACTATTGCTTTGAATTTTTTATCTGACAAATGACTTGCCTCCATTTCATGTAGTTCCTTTTCTGGTGATTCGTCCTTTTCTTTCATTTGGGGGTTATTTTTTTTGTCTCACCATTTTAGCAATCTGGTAGTTCTGAACCAGGTGAGGTGCACTGGAACACATAGGTAGGTTGGTGTGTATCAGATAAGTCTCTTATGTCTCCTAGTCTCAATGTGGTGACCTTCTTGTGGGGCCCAATGGAGTAGTGTCCTTGATCTTTTGAGTTGGGTGCTCTAGGAATGACCTTTGTATGGGTTATGTGGCCTGTACTGTTAAATGGGTCTTGCTTGGGTGCTGTAGTCCATTTGTGGGCGAGGTCAGCCCTCAGGGTTGTTAACTATAAGTCTCAACCCCAACCTTGTCAACCCTGTTGACCCTGTCATGCCAACTGTTGTATACGTGTTGAAGAACAAACAAAGGATAACCAGACCAAACCAAAGAGAACCCTCAAAATATCAGCATCAACAATAATAAAAGCAACTGCCTGAACAAAAAAATAAAGGACACACAAACAAACAAACAAAAAAACACTCACACAGACAAAAAGGATACAAGGAGGTGTGAGACCAAAAGAATTAGAAGAGGGAGAAAAAAAAATGAAAGCATTACTCAGTGGTTAGAGCATCAGCCCACACACCAGATAGTTTCACGTTTGATTCTGGTCAGAGGCATGTACCTGGGTTGCAGGTTCAATCTCAGGCCCTGTCACAGTCTTGAGGGAGGCAACTAATGAATGTGTCTCTCTCTCTCTCTTTTTTTTTTTTTTTTTTGCATTCATCTTCAGATAGAGCTGGAGGGAGAGAGGGAGGAAGAGAGAGAGAGAAACATCGAAGTGAGAGAGACACATCGAATGGTCACCACCCACACTACCCCAAACAGGCTGGGGACAAAGTATAACCGAGGTATGTGCCCTTAGCAGGAACCGAACCCGGGACTCTCAGGTCCGCAGGCCAACGCTCTAACCGCTGAGCCAAACCAGCCAGGGCCGATGTATCTCTTGCATCGATGTTTCTCTTTCTCTCCTTTCTCTTTTCCCCCTCTCTCCTTCCCTTCAAGCCTCTCTAAGAATCAATGGGGAAATAGCCTCAGGTGAGGATTAACAACAACAACAAAAAAGATTAAAGACAAACAAGTAAACAAAAGCACACTCTCACACACAAAAAGAATACTAGATGGTACAAGACCAAAAGAATTAGAGGAGGAGGTGTGCCCTGGCCGGTTTGGCTCAGCAGTTAGAGCGTCGGCCTGCGGTCCAGAGAGACCCGGGTTCGGTTCCCGCTAAGGGCATGTACCTTGGTTGCAGTTTGTCCCCAGCCCTGGTTGGTCGTGCGGGTGGCAGCCACTTGATGTGTCCCTTTCACGTCGATGTTTCTCTCTCTCTCTCTTCCTCTCTCTCCTTCCCACTCTATCTGAACAAAGAATGAAAAAATGTTCTCGGGTGAGGATAAAAAAATAAAATAAAATAAAGAATTAGAGGAGGAGGTGCCATGGATGGTTTGGCTCAGCGGTCAGTGTTGGCCTGAGGACCAGAGAGTCCTGGGTTCAGTTCCCGCTAGGGGCACGTACCTCAGTTGCAGTTTGTCCCCGGCCCCAGATGGAGTCATGTGGGTGGCGGCCAGTCGGTGTGTCTCTCTCACATCGATGTTTCTCTCTCTCTCTCTCTTGCTCCCTCTCTCCCTCCCGCTCTATCTGAAGATAAATGCAAAAAAAAAAAAAATTAGAGGAGGAGGAAAAAGCATATGAAAGCAAAAAAGGCAAGGCAAAACCAGACCAAACCAAAAAGAACCTGAAAAAATATATATCAGCAACAGTAATAATAAAAGCAACAACCTCATCAGAAAGATTAAGAGACAAACAGAAAACACACACACACATCCACAGAAAGAGAATACTAGAAGGTGTGAGACCAAAACAATTAGAGGAGGAAAAAAAGAATATGGAAGCAAGGACAGCATGACAGAACCAGACCAAACCAAAAAGATCCTGAAAAAAATATCAGAAGCAACAATGATAAAAGCTACAGCCTCAACAAATGGATTAAAAGGCAAACTAACGGAAAACACACACACACACAAAGAATACTAGCAATCACGAGACTAAAATAATTAGAGGAGGAAATCACAATAATATGAATGTAAAGAGGGTAGAGGCCAGAAATAGGGTAAATATGAAAAATAAAAGGTAGAAAATCGTGCATGAAATAATAATAATAATCTTAGAAAGTAATACTGCTGAATAAAATAAAATATAAAATGGGAAAAGAAAAGAATAAAATTGAATTAAAAATTAAAACAAAACAACAAAAAACAACCACCACCACCACAACAAAACCTTGGATCTATCATTTATGGAGCTCACTGGATTTTGCTCCAATGTCGTTGGATATGACCATTTGGTGTGTGAGTCCCTGTCCTCTTGGGCAGTTCTCTGGTGCAGGCCAATGTGAATTGCTATCCCTGCCTGGCCCTAGGCCACCTCGGTGAAACCCTGCAGGGCAGAACCCCAAGTAGTCCAGTGGGTGAGGCTTCCCTAGCCCAGAGGCTGGGTCTGCTTTGGGGCTGGCCCCTTGAATGTACTTGTTCTGGGCTGCTTTCCCTTCTCCCATGGCACTGGGCTCTGCATGGTATCAGGTCCGGTCAGGATGATTTAAACAGATTTGCATTGGTAGTGGTGCCTGTAGCTTGTAGGAGGGGCAGGTAGTCATTTCCTCTCCTTCCAATGCCTCAGCTCTGCCTGGGTTGCTGGCACCCCCACTCAGTGTCTCCTAGCCATGCTCCCTGCTCACAGTATTTCCAATCAGCTATTTTCAAAGTGGTTTTTCAATTTGAGTGTTCTGCAGTTTAGCCTCAAGTCCCGAAGTCCCGTCCTCAAAAGGACCAGAGACCAGTACAGAACGGTGGAAACTGACTGTATGGAGCCCACTGGAAGCACAGTGGAAAGCTTGGTGCCCTTCCCTTAGATTACATCAACCCAGAGGCTGGTGCCAACGTGAGCCACCATTCCGAATGAGGACCCGGATTCTGACACCCAGCCCCAAGTTTACAGCCCTCATGGCTGGCTTCACGCCTGAACAACTGTTCTTAACTGAGATTTCCATGGCCACTCAGGCCTGGGAGTAGAAATATTGTCATTATAATGGCAACAAATTATTAGTTCTTCGACTCTGCCTCCATGGCCCTGCAGGGAAGTTTTATTGCATTTATATAATACTCCCTGCATACTTAGACTTTGTGGAGTGCCTGTCACTTCGTCTATTGTCAAAGTGAGCAGCCAATTCTTCCTGCCAGCTTCATGGGATGTGTGCCATTTTCTTCTCTGGCTGTGTTACCAAACTAAAGGGTTTGCTTCACTTGTACTCATCAAAGCCCAATCACATGTGAACAGTAAAAGGTCTGAGCCGGTGGAAGATCACATCTACAACATAAGGCCAGTGTAGAGCAAAACGGCTTTATTGCATGTGCCTGGGTGCAGGCGGGCTGAGCCAAAAAGAGTTCAGCCTCGAATAACAGTTGGGGTGTAGGTTATACACTCTCCTTTTGGCTTCTGGCAGTTCCTGCTGATGTACTCTGCCTGGCCCATTGTCCGCTTTGCAGTTGGACTGGTCTGGTATCTCGTCCAGATTGTCTTGCAGATAACGTGATAATCTTTATCCATACTCAACAGAAGGCTGAGCAAAGGTCATGCAAGTAGCACAATTTTTGAGTTTCTGCTTTTTGAAAGCTTTTACTTTTAGCCTTTAAAACATTACTAACCTGGCCTGGCCGGTGTGGCTCAGTTGTTGAGTGTCGACCCATGCACCAAGAGGTCACCAGTTCAATTCCCTGTCAGGGCACATACCCAGGCTATGGGCCCGATCGCCAGTGGGGGGCATACAGGAGGCGGCCAATTGATGTTCTCTCTCATCAATGTTTATTTATTTATTTTTTTCATCCTCACTCAAGGACATTTTTTGCATTTTACCATCAGATAGAGCGGGAGGGAGAGGGGGAGGAAGAGAGTGAGAGAAACATCGATGCGAGAGAGACACGTTGACTGGTTGCTACCCGCACGACCCCAACCGGGGCCAGGGATGAACTGTAACCGAGGTATGTGCCCTTAGCGGGAACCAAACCCAGGACTCTCTGGTCCACAGGCCGACGCTCTAACCGCTGAGCCAAACCGACCAGGGCTCTCATCGATGTTTCTATCTCTCCCTCTGCCTTCCTCTCTCTCTCTAAAATCAATAAAGAAAAAAAATTTTTTTAAACATTATTAACTCTTTCAAACAGGAGTTTATAGCAATGAAAGTAATGGTTTATTTGTAAGGAAATGGTGCCAACCCTGGGGTCACAGATGAGCTGTTGCTCTAAGATATGGCTCCCCAATGTTTTCTAGGGGATAGATTATATAGGGGAAGGTCATTAATCATGGTGACTGAAGGAGTCAAGGTCACGGTTAGCCTCATGGTCTCTACTGATGGGTTGGTGCTAGGGTAGGAGGTCGCTGATCATTGCTTCTAGTCCTGATGTCACACAGGACATTGTTCTGTTGGGTTTCACAAGGATGTTGTCAGTGGGGCCATCCAGCTTTTCTGGGTCTAGAGCTGAAATAAAACTGAGGCCTACATGTGATATTTAGTTTGACTAAAACTCTGTTTCTGTGGTCAACAGATACGAGGCTTTGTTCAGAAGATTATTTGATGCTGACCAAAACCTCATTGCACTGAAGGCTTTATGATTAAGGGACTGGGCATGCAGGGGAGAGGGAGGTGGGTGAGCCAGGGTGCTCCTAGGCTGGACAAGGCCAGTTTGAATCAAAATGAAAAAAGGAGAAAATTTCAGGTTAAAGAAATGAAATGTTTGCAGTTACAGGGGTAATCTTACTGTCCTTGCTGATACCACAGACAGGAAACTCTGGGCACATGCCGTCTCTCTCTGCCTGCCGGGGTCGGTGCAATGCAATGAACTACATGCACACACTGGTAGGAGTAAGGGGGAGCATTGCAAAGGAGCAAATGCTCCAGATCTCTGGATGCAGCCCAATTTATTTGCAAATTGGTTCCCCAAGTTACATGTGGATTTATGTAAATTATTTCCTTGAGATGGTGTCTCTGCAAACCATACAGCCTAGCCTTGTCTCTTGCTTTTTAAGGCTGAAAGAGACTTTAAAACTAAAAAATAACAAACCCAGAAGTTCTTGAGTCCTATAACTCATTTGTCCACTCTAGGCAGTGTTCTAGCCATTGTCATGCAAACCTTACCTTAGACACATGCAAACGAAGCATTCATATGCACTCAAGGTGGTCTTCCTGCCAATCAGTCAAACCTGTCTGTCCACACACACTTTGATCCTAGGCTGGCCAGGTTGGGAGAATGCATATCACAAGGTTACAAATGGTCCATCCACCAACCCCCCATCCCCGCAGACACACTCCCCTCTGCTGCTGGCAGCAACAGCCAGATCTCAGGGTGGGGGGGCAGGACACTGGCATTTGTTACCTTGGAAACTGTTCACAGCCCTGTTAGTGGTTCCTTGACATTTCAACTTTCCACAGAGACTGAAGTGAAAGAACTTTCCACCTTTTGTGTTCCTCTTTATCCTTTGCATAAGTGCTATACAAATACCATAGATTGCCTACTGAATGGCCGATCTTTCTTTCTTTCTTAAATATTGTATCTTCAGCCCAGCTGGTGTGGCTCCGTGGATTGAGCATCCTCCCATGGACTGAGAGGACACTCATTCAATCCCTGATCAGCTCACATGCCTGGGTTGTGGGCTCGATCCCCAGTAGGGGGCACGCAGGAGGTAGCCAATCAACGTTTCTCTCTCACATGATGTTTCTATCTCTCTCTCCCTTCCTCTCTCTCTAAAAATGATCAATAAAAACGTATTTTTAACAAATTGTGTCTTCAATTTTTAGCTAGACACATGTGTAAAAAAACACAAACTTACATTTCCAGCCTCGCTTGCAGCGCAGTGTCTGTGTTCTAGTAACTGAGATATAAGTGAAATACCCCATGCAGCTTCCAGTAAGTGTTTTTAAAGAGGCAGAATAGGGCCTTCTCCGCCCATTACTCCAGGCTAGAATTAAGATGTAAAGGTGTGGTGTAATAAATAATTTGTCTAGTCTTTGTGCTGGGTTCCTGGCATCAAGCCTCAAAAACCCCTAGAATTTCCTGGATGTTAGGAGCATCTTTGATATGCTAATGAGGTGACTCTTTGTGGTCGTCTAAACAGCTTTATTTTAGCATAGAAGAAAGGGTAGGGACTTTCAGCTGTAGGAATGGAAGTGGGGCTGGAAATGGGGCTGGAGATGGAGTTCCACCATGCAGCCAATGTTTTAATTTATCATGCCTACATGTTAAACCCCAATAAAGACTCTAGACACTGAAGTTCAAAGGAGCTTCCTGGCTGGTGAACACATTGATATGCTGGGAGGGTAACCTGCCCCAGTTCTGTGGGGAGAGGGCGTGGTCCTTCTCAGACCTCACCCTGTGTGTATCCTTTATAATAAAACTGTAATTGTAGCCCGGCCAGTGTGGCTCAGTGGTTGAGCGTGGACCCTGCACCAAAAGGTCGCCGGTTCGATTCCTGGTCAGGGCACGTGCCCAGGTTGTAGGCCTGATCCCCAGTGGGGGGCATGCGGAAGGCAGCCAATCGATGTTCTCTCTAATCGATATTTCTGTCTCTCTCTCCCTCTCCCTTCCTGTCTAAAAATCAATACAGAAAAAAAATTTTTTTTTTTATTATTTTTTATTTATTTATTTTTTAATCCTCACCTGAGGACACTCTTTGCATTCATAGAGCTAGAGGGAGAGAGGGAGGAAGAGAGAGAGAGAAGAAACATCGATGTGGGAGAGACACATCGACTGGCTGCCACCCACACAACCCCAACAGGGGCCGGGGACAAACCACAACCAAGGTATGTGCCCCTAGCGGGAACCGAACCCGGGCCTCTCCAGACCGCGGGCCGATGCTCTAACCGCTGAGCCAAACCGGCCAGGGCAGAAAAAAAATTTTTTTTAACTGTAATTGTAAGTATAGTGCTTTCCTGAGTTCTGTGAGTCATTCTATTGAATTACTGAACACATGTATGAGAACCCCCAAATTTGTATCAGTCAGTCAGAAGTGCAGGTGGCCTGGGGATCATCTGAGACTTACGGCTGGTATTTGAAGTAAGGGCAGCTTGGTGGAAAACTCTGCCCTTACCCCACGGACCCTGCGTGAACGGGTGGTGCTGTCAGGTCTGAACTGTAGTCCGCTCCGCGTGGCTGGAGCCGATGCTGCCAACTTGGCTTGTGAGGCAGTCAAAGGAATTTCGCAGGGCAGGATATGACGATCTGCACCCTTCTAGACTGCGCAGCCTCGCTATCAACTCTGCATGCCCTGCCTTCAGATGCCACGCTTTCCCCGCCCCGCCACGATCAGACTCACTCCGGTTAATGTGAATTTATCAAGGAACTATACATGGCTTTAAAGATGGGTGTTTGTTCTGTCTCATCGAGAGTAGGCTGTAGATGAAGATCCACGAGATTCCTGACCAGTTCAGAGACTGAGTAGCTGGTTACTCTGGCTTAAGAGGTGTCTGATCATCACCTACCCACTGCTTAGTGAATTGGCCCTTTCCTGTTTCTGCTTCTACATGCTGTTCTGGACTGCTTATGGTCCCTGGGAATCCCATGCTGCATATTTCTGTCTTATGGCTTCAGCCCATTCCTGCCTCAGACTTCTTATGGTTTTCATGGGGCTCAGGGTTTTTAGCTTTGGCCCCTTCTAATCTCTCTACATCACTTTCAAATTCTGGAGAGAATTGAGAAGGTTAGTTAGCTTCATTCTTTCTAGCGTGTACAGAACTTTCCTTAGACAGCCTATAGAATAGCTGCCCTAGGATCAGATGTCATCCTACACATGGTGTATGTGTTAGCTATTGCTGTGTAACAAATAGCCACACGCCTAGAACCACACACTTCGTACCTACAGTATCTGTGGATCAGGAGTCCAGGCCTGTCTTAGCTCAGTCCTCTGCTCAGGTATCCCAGGCTGCAGTTAAGGTGTCAGCTAGCCTATGTTCTGTCCTGGAGGCTCAATTAAGGAAGAATCCACTTCCAAGCTCACTTGGATTGTTGGCAGAATCCATTTCCTTGATGTGTAAAAAATGAGAGTCCAGCCTCTTGTAGGTGTTTAGCTGGAGGCCACCCCTCAACTCTTAGAGGTTTCTTGCTGTTCCTACGGGCCACCTGCAGTTCCTGGCCTTGTGAGCCACACAGCTGTTTCATAGGTCAGCTAGGAGGGTCTCTAGAGTGAGTCTGGCAGTAAGACATAGGCGTATACAATGTAACATGGTCAAGGAAGTGACATCCCATCATTTTTGCCAGATTCCATTTGTTAGAAGAAAATCACAGGTCCTGCCCACATGCAAGGAAAAGGAATTCTACAAAGGCATGTACACCAGGAGAGGGATCATGATAGGTCATCCTAGGGTCTGTCTGCCACACCTGGCATAGGTACATTTGGGGTACGGACAGTGGGATAGACTGTGGTGCTTGAAAGAGACAGATGCTGAGGTTAGCCTGGGTAATAAACAGAAGAAGGTTATAAAAAACAGCAGATGTGAGCAAGTTCAAAGCTTCATATCCTTTATATATGTAGCTAATTTAATCTATACAATCAAGTTGAGATACGTAATGGTATTCTCATTGTATGAATGAGTAAGCTAGAAGAGACTAGGATTTTTTGGCCAAGAGGAGTACAGTATCTGGATTTGAAGGAAACACGAAAGTTATTTGCCTTTCTCTAGATAACCAGACAGCAGATGTGGTGCCTTTTGGTGTCTCTGCTCAATCCATCCAAACTATCTTGTATGGAGAACATCATTTTCAAGAATCCAAAATACTAATAAGCCTCTGAAACTGGCTGGAGGCTTGAATACTTGAAAAATGTGGAAGGTTCAATCTGGCTAGGGCACAAGGAGGCTGTCAGAACACCAAGCTCAGCAGATGGGAATTCTAAGGCCTAGCAACACAACCATGGGTGAAACATCTATTTTCCTTCAAGTGTGAAGGACTGGAGACTGGGTGAATACAGCAGCAGAGACTGTCCCTAGCAACTAAAGAAAACTCAGATTTTTTTTTCCTTTATTGATTTTAGAGAGAGAGGAAGTGAGAGGGAGAGAGAGATAGAAACATCGATGAGAGAGAACATCAAACGGCCGCCTCCTGCGTGCCCCCCACTGGGAATCTGGCCCACAACCTGGGCATGTGCCCTGACCAGGAATCGAACCGGCGACCTCTTGGTGCATGGGTCGACACTCAACCACTGAGCCACACCGGCCAGATTTGTCCATGCATTAGGATGTGTTTGTCATTATGGTCAGTAAATATTTATTGAATCCTTCCTGTTGATGAGAGACATAAAGATGAGTAATTTCTCCACCTATTACAAAGCAGACAGAGTAATGCTGTAACAGAGGCACTGAAGAAGTCCTATGGAAGTATCCTGCAGGGTATGGAAAAGAGAGGAATTTAAGGAAGGTTTCTTAGAAAATACAATTTTCTTTTGTGGATCCGGAGAAAGAATACACCTACTAAGAAGGTCTCCCGATGGCTCACTGGGCTCAAATTTAAAAACAAAGACAGCCTAGCAGCCAGTTCTGCACTGGGCCTCTCACACAAACTACACCCCAGGAAGGAGCCTGCAGGGAACTCCCTGCCTCTGCACTGACCTGCTTGTGTACACCGCACTCCTGCCCTCTGAGCCAGCCCTACAAAGGAGGTCCTGGAATCCTATTTCAACCAACAGGACTGAGGCTTTCCCCATCCAATTGGAGCTGAACAGCTATAACCCTTATCAACATCTTCACCAACCAATCAGAGCAGCTCATTTCTGACCAATCAGGACAGTGCCTTTTGGACCAATCGAACTGTGAAGATTTGGAGTCTGCATTTGCATGAGGATGTACCAATAAGAAACCAGGGGCAGGGACTTCTGTCTATATAAGCCAGCTCCCCTCTGGTTCAGAGTGCACCTTCCTTTTCCACTGAAGAGTATGACTCCTGGGCTTGGTGAAGCAAACCAGACCAGACTGGCACAGAGTGGAGCAGACAGGAGCAGACCAGCACAGCACAAAGCAGACCAGTATGAAACAGAGTTGTCTAGTTGGAGAGGGGCCTGACCTCAGAGCTGCCTCACAGGGATGCCGTCTCACAACTGAGCTGTTTTGCACTGAATAAAGTTTCCTTCTTCACTGCACTCCAAATTGGGGATTCCTGTTGACACTGAATTGGCACTAAGGACCATTGATGTTGACACTTTCTAGGCAGGCATTGTGGAGTTGGTAGCAAGCTACCAGGTGATTGCTGAAGGCTGAGGCCCATAGAAGGCACTTCGGGCTTGGAAGGAAACCCCGGAGTCACACTGTGTGGAGTTCCTGTGGAACTACTATTGAGAGAGACCCAATGTTTGGAGAAGTCAGAGGGACTATATTATTAAGGCCTTTGAATACTGGGATTAGAGGTTGAGAATATATTCTAAAGTTATCAGAATATCGTGGATGGAAAGGAAAGACTCAGATTAATGCTTTAGAAAAAACTGTGGAGGACAGACTGGGGGTAGGAAGAGATTTAAGTGGAGGCAGCATTACTGTAACCCAGACTGAAAATAATGAAACAGGAGCCAAGGCTATGAAAGGGACTGGAAAGGGGGTAGAGAAGTGACTCTGACAGACGAAAAGAGCAGAAACAAGATAAAACTAAAGGTAGAGAGGTTGGTGATACCATTAACCAAACCCAGAAATCAGGAAGAGTAGAGATGAGGCAAATCAATAAAGGTGTTCAATATGTTCAATTTCAGGGGCTTGTAAAACATGTATGTTGATTGGGACAGCAGGTGGAACTGGAGGTGTACAGCGCATGCTACCATGTAGCAACATTTTTGAGTTATTTTCAAGAGCAATATTTGAAACGGAGAGTCATTTAACCAGTTAGGAAGTTAGTACAGAATTAAAAGAGGGTTGGAGCCTTGGAGAACACTGTACAGTGTGTGTGTGTGTGTGTGTGTGTGTATATATATATTTGTTAATCTTCACCAGAGGATATTTTTTCCATTGATTTTTAGAGAGAGAGGTTTTTTTAAAAAATAAGTTTTGATTTTTTAGAGAGGAAGGGCAGGAGAGAGAGAAACATCAATGTGAGAGAGACAGATCAATTGGTTGCCTCCCTAACATGCCCGGACCAGGCCAGGGGATCAAACCTGCAACCCAGGTATGTGCCCTTGACCAGGAATCAAACCCCACAACCCTCTGGTGCACAGGCCAACGCTCTAACCACGGAGCCACACCAGTCAGGGCTACAGTATTTGTGAAGGAGAGAGTATAGTGGAGATTGACAAGGATAAGAGTAGACCCAGGAGAAAGGGTTGTACAGGCCAAGGGAAGACCATTTTAAGGAGGAATCGTAGTAAACTAAACAAGGTGAGAAGTTGAGTAGTTATCTGTAAATTTGGGGGAGCATTGAGAAGGGTGGCAGGGGCAGAAGCCACCAAGTGTGGAGACTGCCTGGCGGAAAGAGGCGGCGGCTCAAGTATTCCAGCAGTTCTTTCAGAAGAAACTTGTTAAGAAAGTGAGAAAGCAACAATGCTTGAGGAAGGAGGAGGGGCATTTGAGACTCATCCTAGCAAGCAGTTAGTTTACACAGCTGTGTATGATAGGAAGAAGGGCTTTGAGCCCCATTTATTTCTTAACCACCCCTGAACTCCAGGCCTAAATTGCCACCTGGGGAGTCGGGAGGGAGACGTAATGTTTATTTTCAGATCCCAATTCTGCTTCAGCAGCTTTGGCTAAGACTTCTACAAGTGTATGAACCCCAACCGTTCACCTCCTACCCACCGTCCCAACAGAACACCACCATCTCCTTCGCTTCGGTGCCATCTGGAAACACCGAGCAGGTGCAGGGCCCGCGTCAGTGCCCGGGACCGCTCTGGGAGCCGGCCTGCTTCATCCCGGGGTGCTCGGTTCCGGAGCGCGCAAACCCGACAGTCCCCTAACTCAGCGCCCGGTCCTCCCACGGCGCTCGGCTCTGCCATCCGCGGCCTTCGGCGGCGAGATCCCGTCCCACGCGCAGCGCGGGGAAGAGAGCCTCGGCCCTGCTGCGGCCCCGTCCTCCGGCACCCGGTCCCGCGCCGCACGCCCCTCGGGAAAGTGAAAGCGAGTGCCATCCGCAGAAGCAAAGGGGCGGGATCCAGGCTTCCAACTACGCAAAACGGAAAGGCCAGGCCGACCCTGGACAGCGGAGAGGTGGCGTTGCCTCCGCCGAGCCGCCGGCAGGCCCCGCCCAAGCCCGCCTCCTAGCGCCGGGGACTACATTTCCCGAAGGTCTCCGCGGGCCCGAGGGGCGGACCCGGCCGCTCTCCCGCTCACACTGGCGGTGACTGGCTTCCCGGAGGAGGGCGGGGCCTGCGCTAGCCAATAGACGAGGGGCTCGTTACGGCGGCGGAAGCAGCGGCGCTGGGCTGAGTGGTGGGGGACAGAGTGCTCGCGCCCCGGCGGCGGCTGCGGCGGCGACAGCGGAGGGTCCGGAGCCGAGGACGTCGGTCCCACAGGCTGCGAGCGCTCGGGAGCGAGCTCGAGGCGGCGCGGCGGGCACTCGGTGCAGCGCCCAGGTAATGGCGGGACGGGCGCCCGGGAGTGGAGGGGAGAAAAGGGGAGGAGACGAGGGGGCGGGGCGGCCGAGCCGGGCTGCAACGTCTGTCCCGCTGCGTGTCCCCGGGGAAGGGCAGCGGTGCTGCGTCTCCCGCGGCTCAGACCTGGGCTCTGTGGCGACCTGGGCACGGCGGTTGGGCCGGCGGCAGGGGCCGGGTGTCCTGCAGCGAGGAGGGGAGAGGCGCTGGGTTGATTCGGGCGGGCGTGGG
Source organism: Tadarida brasiliensis (assembly GCA_030848825.1). NCBI lineage: Eukaryota > Metazoa > Chordata > Mammalia > Chiroptera > Molossidae > Tadarida > Tadarida brasiliensis. The sequence continues at coordinate 4,827,423 of CM061265.1, forward strand.
CCTTGGCGGGGAAGCGGAGCAGCCGGGGCGGGCGGGCAGACAGCCCGGGAGTTTGGCTCCCGGAGCAGTTTAAAGTGACTCTCCACATCCGGGCCCTGCGCCCGCCGCTTTTAGACCCCGGCGGAGGCGAGGCCTCCCGGCGCCCCGCCCCCTTCGCTGGAGCGCTGGTCTTCCACTGCCATTGGCTCCGCCTCGAAGGGTTGGGGCTGCCACGGCGAGACGCGCTCCTGATTGGCTGGCAGTCGGCGGGAGGGTGGGACGGGATCCGTACGCGCAGGTCGCGGCGGATTGGTGCTAGCCCTCGAGTGACGCGCCCGTCGGGGGGCCAATGGGCGGGCAGGAGAGTTAAAGGCAGGTTCGGGAAAAGGGGAGTGGAACCGAACGGCGGCCCGGTGTCGGGGGGAGCGAGCTGTGGGGCTGGACAGCGTCGTGTCCGGAGCGCGCTCGGAACAGCCCTGCCCGCGACTCCGGAGCCCAGCGCTGCCACCGAGATGGGCCCCCCGCGCCACCCCCAGCCCGGCGAGATGCAAGCGGGCGCGGCGGGCGGCGGGCGGTGGCTGCAGGTAAAGACCCACTGCTTGTCCTGAGGCTCCCCGGTACACCTGCTCCGCGCCCCAGACTAGTCTCGGAGACCCGAGGTGTCTGGTGCACGGTTCCCCGATCTCAGCGGGGGCTTTGGGGTGGGGCGGAGTTGGCGGCGAATGGGGAAGCCGGTAGAGCTTGGCTTGTGATGGAAAAGGGGTCGAATTTGCAGAAGGCGGTGAAGGTCTTGGGTCCTTCCGGCTCTGTGTTGGTCTGTGAAAGGGGGAAAGGAAATCCGTAAATGGAGGCCTGTGCAGAAAAAAGCATTTGAGAATTCCTTTTGGGTCAGGTTTTCATGTAAGGTTTCTTATTGCTTCTTAAGGCATCTCCTCTGTGATCTCTCCTAAGACACACTGGTGACAGTGCTGTTCACCTCGGTGTGAGGGTTAAGCCTTTCAGAGGGACTTGACATTTTCCATAGAGTTTTACAGACACATATGTTTTGTGTTCATGTATTGTGGCTGTTGTCCAGGATTCAGTGTTGACTTTTTAGTGTGACAACCCACAAGTATTTATGGAGGGTCAGTATCCCCCAACACCATATAAATGATCTTGCTATTAATTGAATTTATTTACATCCAAACTTACAAAAATCCAAACTTACAAAATTTAGATAATTTCTGCACTGTATATTGATCACAAGTAATTGTTTTAGATAAATGATGCTACATTTCCTTCTGAGGGAAGATAGAGGTACTAAAGATGCTTTAATTTTTCATTGTAGATTCTAATCTCAGAATCCAGTAGTAACCATATGACTGTATGCACTGCAGGTGGAAATGAGTTCTCAACAGTTTCCTCGGTTAGGAACTCCTTCCACTGGGCTAAGCCAGGCTCCTTCACAGATTGCAAACAGTGGCTCTGCAGGATTGATAAACCCAGCAGCTACAGGTGAGATGTGTGGTATTCTTCTATGTTGCTTCTTGCTTTACGTATATTGCCAGTCTTCTCGTTTAAAAATTAGCAAATTCCTTCTGGGATTTCAGTAAATGCTAGGTTATCAAATTTAAAGAAAGAATTGTAATAACAATTCTAATTTAAATTAAACAAGGCTTTTTTTCTCCCTTTTTAGTCACATCCTTCACATTTATAGTCACACATGAAAGCTGTAGTAAAGGTCCCTTTACAAACTGGTTTTTATGTATTGATGTCTTCTCCTTTAGTTAAGGCCCAGAGACACGGTAGTAAGAGCCCAAAGGTATGCAGTAGGTCTTGTTTTAGAGGCCGGGTGCTGCCACACATTCTGCAACGCGCAGGAAAGGCCCCAGAGGAAGAATTCAGTCGAGTTACAGTGCTGACGTTGAACCACTGCAAATAGTCTCTTTCTCTTCAGCTATCCAGTAAAAAGATAGCCCTGCAAAGTGAACTGAAGTACTCCTTTTTCTGTTTCTTTTTCTTCACTACCTGATTGCTCTATTCATTATCACAGTAAATGGTATCACTGTCTACTCATTGCTCAAACCAGGAACTCAGGCATCATCTTTAATTGTTTTGTGTTTGTCTCTTGCCTATGAGCCTATGACCTTTAGACAAAAGTCTAATGTTTTAGCCTCATTTTCCATTGCTTTGCTTCCCTTCTGCCAACTTAGTTTTTGTTACAAATTTATTTTAGTTCCATTTACTCTTGAAGTAACTTTCAGCTACTCATGCCTCCTGTATAATAGTATCTGCTCATATTTTCTGAACTCATTATAAAAAGTTCTCGGCCCTGGCCAGCCCACGGACCAAAGAGTCGTGGGTTCGATTCCAGTCAAGGGCACGTACCTGGGTTGCGGTTCGGTCCCTGGCCCTGGTCGTACAGGAGATAACCATTCGATGTGTCTCTCTCACATCGATGTCTCTCTCTCTCTCCCTCCCTCCCTCCTTCCCTCCTACTCTATCTGAAGATAAAAATGGAAAAATACCCTCTGATGAGGATTTAAAAACAAAAAGTTCTTGGCTTTCTTGAACTTGAGAATTTACACATTCTGTTCCTTTTGCCACAATCTTCCTTCTTCCTTTCCACACTTATTTATTTGGCTAATTCCTGTTCTTGAGGTTTTGAGTCAGATGTCACTTTCTCTAGGACGCCTTTGCTGACTCCCATCATCCGCAGCAGTTGAGCTCAGGACCTCCTGGAATGAGAGCCAGGACCACATCTGTCTCGTGCACTTTTCTGTGTAATATACTTGCTGTACAGTGTAGGGCACAAAGTAGGGATCAACAGGTTCTTACAGAGCCACTTATATTGTTGACACAACAGAATAATTTAGAAGAGCATAGCTAAGGATACTTTGGAACATTTGCTCTTTACAAGGAATATATAAAAGCTGTCAGCAATAATGGCCCTAACATTTTATTGAGAAGGAAAATCATTGACTTAGACCAAGATTGTCTATAATTTTGCTTCTGAATAGTGTGTTTTTTCCTCAGTTGCTTACAAAAAAAAGTTTTCTGTAAGCAGTACTTCCTGGTGCTCTTATCAGAAGTAGTAGTTTGGGATCCTGAGCATATCAGGATTTCAAATACATGTTCAAAGTTCTGAAGTATAGATTACAACAAGTCTCTACTGCTTCAAGATTCGTTTTTGGAAAAAATAAAGTGAAATTGAGAACTCCAGATATCTGGAAGGAAATGATAAATGGTTCCAAAAAGAGGTTAATGGGATGTGGTCAGTACATTATATCTTAATGAAATTGTCAAAAATCAAAGTCTTCCTGGACAAATAGATTTGGAGAAAAGTTATGAAATCATCCATTTTCCTTCAATTTTTAATTAGGGGAAAATCTGTTTAGATAGTGGGGAAGGTTAAAAATTGATAATGGAAAGGTAGAAGTAACACTGTCTTTATTCACAAATAACATGTTCATGTATGCAGTAAATCCTAAAGAATGTTTGTAAAAAGCTGTTAGAACTAATAAATAAGTAATGGTTACTGGATAAATGTTTAATATGCAAAAATCAATTCTATTTACTAGCAGTGAACAATGACATTTTTAATTTTTTTTTTCTTTATTGGTTTTTTTTTTTAGAGAGAGGAAGGGAGAGGGAGAGAGAGACAGAAACATCGAAGACAGAGAACATCGACTGGCCGCCTCCCACATGCCCCCCACCGGAAATCAGGCCCACAACCTGGGCATGTGTCCTGACCGGGAATCGAACTGGCGACCCCTTGGTGAATGGGTCAACGCTCAACCACTGAGCCACAGCAGCCGGACAACAATGACATTTTTAAAATGTCAGTTACAGTGGCACCCAAAAAAAGCCCACAGAGAACTCGGGGATATATTAACAAAATATGTGTAAGACCTAAAATTAGAAAAATCTGTAGAACATTGCTGAGGAAAATTAAAGACCTATATAAATAAAAAGATCTCTCATGTTCCTGGATTTGAAAACTCAGTAATTTTTTTTAATAGTTTATTGTTTTGTTTTTGTTTTTGTGCTTTTTTTTAAAGAGAGAGAGAGACATCAATGTGAGAGAGAAACATTGATTGGCTGCCTCCTGCATGCCCCCTACAGGGGATTGAGCCCACAACCCAGGCATGTGCCTTGACTGGGAATCGATTTTGGCAACCTTTTGGTACCTGGGATGATGCCCAACTGAGTCACACCAGCTAGGGTGGAAAACTCAGTATTTTTAAGGTATCAGTTCTATCAGAGGGATCTGTAGATTCAAAGAAATTCTAATCAGAATCTCATCTGGCTCTTTTGTAAAAATTAACAGCCTGAATCTAAAATTGATGTGGAAACCAAGGGACCTGAAATAGCCAATGCAGTTTGACCAAGAAAAGAAATGTGGAGGCTCTGCTCCCTTATTTCAAGACTTGTTATACAGCTACACTAATGAAGACAGTGTGGTTTTGGCAGAAAAATAGAAATACAGACCATTGGAACAAAGTGGAAATAGACCCACACGTATGGTCAATTGATTTTTAATGAAAATACACAGATAATTCAATAGGGAAATGATAGTCTTTTCAACAAAAAACTTCCAGAACACCAAAATATCCATATGGGGAAAAAAATTAACTTTGACCTTTACCTTCACCATATACAAAAGTTAACTCAAAATGTATCATCGTGGATTTAATATAAAATATAAATTTCTAAAACAAAACAGAAACTGTTTGCCACCTTTAGGGTAAGCAAAAATTTCCTAGATCACAAAAAAAAACTAATTATAACAGAAGCAAGTGATACATTAAAAATGACTGCTTGGCCCGGCTGGTGTGGCTCAGTGGTTGAGCGTGGACCCATGCACCAAGAGGTCACCGGTTCGATTTCCAGCCAGGCTGCATGCCCAGGTTGTGGGCCTGATCCCCAGTAGGGGGCATGCAGGAGGCAGCCAACTGATGGCCAATTGATGTTCTGTCTCATCGATGTTTCTATCTCTCTCTTCTTCTCCCTCTCTCTCTAAAGTCAATAAAGAAAAAAAAATGACTGCTTGTCAAGAGATGATTCACAAAATAAAAAGGCAAGCCACAGATTGAGAGAAGGCATTTGCAATAAGTGTATCTGCAAATGACTTCTATCCTGAATACATAAAGAACTCTTTTAACTCAATAGTGAAAAGACAAACGGCCAGATTTTTTTTTTTTTATGGGCCAAATATTTGAATACACACTTCACCAAAGACCCTATTTAAAGACCAAATAGCCCTGGCCGGTTTGGCTCAGCGGTTAGAGCATCGGCCTGCGGTCCGGAGAGACCCGGGTTCGGTTCCCGCTAAGGGCACGTACCTCGGTTGCAGTTTGTCCCCAGCCCTGGTTGGTTGTGCGGGTGGCAGCCACTCGATGTGGCCCTTTCACATCGATGTTTCTCTCTCTCTCTCTTCCTCTCTCTCCTTCCTACTCTATCTGAGCAAAAAATGAAAAAGAATGTCCTCGGGTGAGGATAAAAAAAAAAAAAAATGCCAAATAAGCACATAAAAGATACTCAACAGAATTAACCCTCAGGGCAGTGCAGATTAAAGCCACGATGAGAGAGAGCCTGGTGTGGCTCAGTGGTTGAGCTGGTTTAGCATGGACCCGTGCACCAAGAGGTCGCCAGTTCAATTCCTGGTCAGGGCACATGCCTAAGTTGTAGGCCAAATCCCCAGTGAGGGGCATGCAGAAGGTGGCCAATTGATGTTCTGTCTCATCAATGTTTCTCTCTCTCTCTCCCTTTCTCTAAAATAAATAAAGAAAAAAAAATTATTTTAAAAACCCACGGTGAAAAACTACTACACATCCACTAGAATGACTACAGTTAAAATACTGACAATACAAAGTTTGATGTGTCTGTGGAACAACAAGTAGAACTTATGCAAAATAATCTAGCCTCTTTGGGAACCGGTTTGCCAGTATTTTATAAAATGACACTGGAACCTCCGTTCTCAAACTTAATTCATTCTGGAAGACTCTTTGAAAACTGAATCATTTTTTCCCATTAGAAATAATGTAAATTGAATGAATCTGTTCTTGACCCCCAAATGATTTCCCTGTTTTAACCTTTCTTATATATAGTGCATGTCTAATACACTGTTTAATCTGTAAATCAACACTTCTAAAACAAAAAGGACATGAAATGTAAATGAAAATTTAACAAAAGGGAAATGAAATGTACAGTGAAAATGAAAATTTAATAATAAGCCGCAACAAAAGCAAAAAAACATGAAAATATTCACAGCACAATTTCCTGAGATGTTAAGAATGTGAGGTGTAGGGTTGAGAGGCAGATTGTTTGAGGTGGGAGACGTTTGAGAACTGAGGTTTGACTGTAAACGGAAACTTACCATACAACCCAGCAATCCCATTCATGGGTATTTACCCAAGACATATGAAAACATATGTCACACATACAAAGCCTTACCCTTCAATGTGCATAGAAGCATTATTCAAAATAGCCCAAAACGAAACAACCCAGATTTTATCAGTTGGTGACTAGATGAGCACAGTTTGCTTTATCCCTACAATGGAGTACTAAGCAATAAAGAACAAACTTACTGGTGTACACAGCAGCACGGATGAACCTCGAAACATGCTGAGAGAAGAGCCAGCACGGGCCGCATGGTGCATGGTTCTAGCCCCTTGGAATTCCAGAAGAGACCAAGCTCTAACGATAGAAAGCAGATCAGTGGTTTGTAAGAAGTGAATGTGGGAGGGAGGGAGTTCACTACAAAGGATGGTGGGAAGTGTTCTATACCATGATTGTGTAGTTACACTACTGTGTACTCTTGTGAACATTTATCTAACTTTATACAAGGAATTAGTGGTTTATTTTTTATTTATTTATTTTAATTTTTTTTCTTTTTTTTTCTTCTCTTTATTGATTTTTAGAGGGAGAAGAAGGGAGAGGGAGAGATAGAAACATCGATGTGAGAGAACATTGATTGGCCACCTTCTGCATGCCCCCCACTGGGGACCTGGCCCACAACCTGGGCATGTGCCCTGACTGGGAATCAAACCAGCGACCTCTTGGTGCATGGGTCAACGCTCAACCACCGAACCACACCGGCTGGGCAGTGGAATTTTTTAAATGTTTTTTGTTTGTTTTTTAATTAATTTCAGAGAGAGGAAGGGAGAGAGAGAAACATCAATGAGAGAGAAACATCGATTGGCTGCCCCCTGTATGCCTCCTACTGGGGGTCAAGCATGTGCCCTGACTGGGAATTGAACCAGTGACCTCTTGGTGCATGGGACAGTGCTCAGTCCAGTGAGCCACACCAGCCAGGAGGGATTAGTGGATTTTGTGTGTAAATTTTGCCTCAGTAAAGCTGATTTTAAAATGGACAAAAAGCTGGTTGGCTTTAGCTCAAGCGGTTACTTCGTCATGGCAGCATTAAAATGGACAAAAAATAAGAACATACACTCCACAAAGGAAGATATATATATATAAATGCTTTGTGATCACATAAAAATTCAACATTACTAATCATCATGGAAATGCTCATTAAAACCACAGTGAGATACCCAATGCACACCCAGTAAAATGTCTATCAACAATTAGTGAGGACGAGAACACTGATGGTGGGAACAAAATATCATACAACTACCTTGAAAAGTGTTTTGGCTGCCCGGCCGGTATGGCTCAGTGGTTGAGGGTCGACCAATGCACCAAGAGGGTCCCCGGTTCGATTCCCAGTCAGGGCACATGCCTAGGTTGTGGGCCAGGTCCCCAGTGGGGGGCATGCAGGAGGCGGACAGTCAGTGTTCTCTCAAATCGATGTTTCCCTCTCTCTCTCTCCCTCTCTCTCTAAAATCAATAAAGGGAAAAAAAAGGAAAAAAAGTGTTTTGGCAGTTTCATAAAAAATTAATCATTCAGCCCTGGCCGGTTTGGCTCAGCGGTTAGAGCGTCGGCCTGCAGTCCAGAGAGACCCGGGTTCGGTTCCCGCTAAGGGCATGTACTTCGGTTGCAGTTTGTCCCCGGCCCTGGTTGGTCGTGTGGGTGGCAGCCACTCGATGTGTCACTTTCACATCGATGTTTTTCTCTCTCTCTTCCTCTCTCTCCCTCCCACTCTATCTGAACAAAAAGTGAAAAAATGACCTCGGGTGAGGATAAAAAAAAAAATTAATCATTCACTTAACATTGGACCCCAACCATTCTACTCGTAGGTTGTTAGTGAGAGTGTTTAAAAAAAATTTTTTTTGATGTCTCTCTACTCTTAGAGTGGCCATTTTATTATTTATATGTAAATTGTACCTCAATAAAGTGGTTTTAAACAATCAAAATTAAGAAAAATCTGAATGATCTGGGAGAAAAGTCAATAGATAGCAAAATATTAAATATACATTAATCCTTTCACCTAGCACATACTTTAGGAAATTTTTCCTAGGATAATTGAACAAGGACTTAAAGTATATATGAATATTCATCTCAGAGATAGCAAAAACTTAGGAATAACACAAAGCCCATCAGAGATATAATGGTTAAAAAAGCTATAGTTCATCTATGCAATGGAATTCCATTTAGCATTTTTAAGATCATAGCTCTGTTGGTTGGCGCATTGTCCCATACATCAAAAGGTTGCAGTTCAATTCCCGGTCAGGCACGTACCTAGGTTACAGGTTCGATTCCCAGGGTGTGCACAGGAGGCAACCGATCGATGTTTCTCACATCAATGTTTCTGTCTCTCTCTCTCTGCCCCTCTTCCCCTGTTCCCCCATCTCCCTGCCTCCCTCCCTCTCTCTCTAAAATCAATAAACATATCCTTGGGTGAGGATAAAAGAAGAAGAATAAAATAAAATTATGCAGAGTATTTTTTCTATCACTAGTTTCATCCCAGGTATATAGTCAATAGAAATGGTCATGTGCTCACCAAAAGACATGTACATGCAAGAATATTACTAGTACAGTTACACAATAGCAAAATCTGAAAAGTAGCTAAATGCCTGTTAACAATAAAATACATAATTTTGGTTTATTCACTCAATGGCACACTATACTGAGTTTGAAAGATTTATAGCTATGTGCAATAGCATGTATTAATCTCATACCTGTAAGTGAAAGGAGCGAGATAGAACGGTGGGGTAACATTGCTTCTGAGTCTATTTATTTATAAAGTTCAAAAACAGCCCTGGCCAGTTTGGCTCAGCGGTTAGAGCGTTGGCCTGCGTTCCAGAGAGACCCGGGTTCGGTTCCCGCTAAGGGCATGTACTTCGGTTGCAGTTTGTCCCCGGCCCTGGTTGGTCGTGCGGGTGGCGGCCACTCGATGTGTCACTTTCACATCGATGTTTCTCTCTCTCTCTCTCTTTCTCTCTCTCCCTCCCATTCTATCTGAACAAAAAATGAAAAAATGTCCTCGGGTGAGGATAAAATAAATAAATTAATTAATTAAAAAAACAGACGTAGTGGTCTATAGTGTTAGAAGTTGGCGAATGTACTTGGGAGGCATAGTCACTGGAACTGGGCTGAACAGAGGGTTCCTGGGAAACCAGGGAAGGTTTGCTTCTTGATCTGGGTGCTGATTCTCAGGTGTACTCAGTTTGTGAAAGTTCACTGAGCTATACAATTAACATTTGTGTGCTTGTCTTTATGAAGGTTTTATTTCAATTAAAAAGTTAAATAGCCCTGGCCGGTTTGGCTCAGCGGTTAGAGCATCAGCCCGCGGTCCGGAGAGACCCGGGTTCGGTTCCTGCTAAGGACATGTACCTTGGTTGCAGTTTGTCCCCGGCCCTGGTTGGGTCGTGCGGGAGGCTGCCACTCGATGTGTCCCTTTCATGTTGATGTTTCTCTCAGTCTCTCTCTCTCCCTCCCACTCAATCTGAACAAAAAATGGAAAAATGACCTCGGGTGAGGATTAAAATAAATAAATAAAACAAAAAGTTAAAAAAATTACCCTCCCCCCCCCAAATTAAAGAGGTAAGCCTCTGAAGGTTTACCAAAATACTAACTGCTGGTGCCTTTGGGAGCAGCTTTACTTTATAGTTTTCCAAATAATTGAAAATTGACTCCGTAAGTATAATCTTTACATTCAGAAAAATAATGCTAGTATTAGTTTGGAAAATAATGCTAGTATTAGACAAAAATGAGTTAGTATTTTCACAAACTCTCTTCTTTCATTACAATAGTTCCTTGATTTTTTTAACTTATTTTTAAATAGGTTATGAAAAGTATACACAGTGGAAAGTCTCTCCCATCCCTGTCACCCGCTTGCTTTCCCTTCAGGCAACCAGGATGCTTTTGGACATATGTTATCCATATACAAATACAAGTACATATATGTATGTGTGTATTTTATTTACTTTTTTACTGTTCTCTACCTTGCTTTTTTTTTTTCTTTATTGATTTTTGGAGAGAGAAGAAGGGAGAGGGAGAGAGAGATAGAAACATCGATAAGAGAGAACATCAATTGGCTGCCTCCCCACTGGGGATTGGGCCCACAATCTGGGTATGTGTCCTGACCGGGAATCGAACTGGTGACCTCTTGGTGCATGGGTCAGCACTCAACCACTGAGCCACGCTGGCTAGGCTCTACCTCCTTTTTTTTAACCTATATATTTTTTCATAATATATGAAATTTTTCCAAAAGAGTAACTAAAAGACTTCCTTATTTTGTTTTTCTAGTTGCCTTTAGTCTGTTGTGGGTCCACCATAATTTACATAGCCAGTCTCCTATTGATGGACATGGTTTTTTTTTTGTTGACGTTGTTTTCAGTTTCTTTACTAGGATAAATATGCTGAAACAAACAGCTTTGTATGTAAGTCATTTTGCACATACGCTGCGCATCTGTGAGCTGCATCCTGGCCACAGGCTTGTTGAGCCTCAGAGGGTGTGTGCACTGTAACAAGGGTAGAGATTGCCTTGTTTACCTCACAGGGATATGGACTCTGAAATTTGTTTTGAAAACTTTTATGTTCTTGGACTTAAGAACTATACTTAAATTATCTTTTTGGGGTTTTTTTTGTTTTTAATGAAGGCTGTTTTTAAAAATTCAGATTCTTTGCCCAGCTGGTGTGACTCAGTGGTTGAGCGTCGACCCATGCACCAAGAGGCCCTGGTTCGATTCCTGGTCAGGGCACATGCCCAGGTTGTGGTCCCGATCCCCAGTGGGGGGACATGCAGGAGGCGGCCAATCGATGTTCTCTCTCATTGATGTTTCTATCTCTCTCTCCCTCTCACATCCTCTCTGTCTAAAATCAGTAAAGAAAAAAATAAATAAAATTCAGATTCTTTTTTTTTTTTTAATCCTCAACCAAGGATATGTTTTTATTGATTTTAGAAATGGAGGGGGAGAGAGAGAGAGAGAGAGAAACATCGATCATCGATAGTTTGCCTCCCATATGCACCCTGACCTAGGTATGTGCCCTGTCTGGGAATCGAGCCCATGACCTTTTGGTGTCTGAGACAATGCTCCAACCAATTAAGCCACACTAGCCAGGGCTTAAATTATCTTTTTCATGTTAGTTTTATAAGTTTTAAAATATTTCAGATGAAATTGTCTTTTATCTTACATCACACTTTCAACAATTTGAGCTCATTTTCGATAGTTGTCAGGTCCTTTGTTCATAGGAATGGGAAAGCCACAGTCTCTAAAACAAGCCCTGTTCCACAGGTGTGATTTTGGGGTTTGACATCCATCAGGGGAATTGAATGCCCAAATTCTTGTTTAGAAAATCTTGCAAGGAAATGGTCAGTTTATCAACACTGAAACTTAGTTGCAAGTGCCACTCTTATGTGTACTGTTATGTTAATTAATATTGGAAGCGTGTGACACGCTGTTTTACCCTTAATGTCTTCACTAGTCAATGATGAATCTAGTCGAGATGCTGAAGTCGCTGCCAGGGAGCACATGGGCTCCAGCAGCTCCCTGCAGTCCCGTGAGGAGAAGCAGGAGCCGGTTGTGGTAAGGCCCTACCCACAGGTGCAGATGCTGTCTGCGCACCATGCTGTCGCCTCGGGCACGCCTGTCACCGTGACAGCCCCCCCAGCACATCTGACGCCGGCTGTGCCACTCTCGTTTTCGGAGGGACTTATGAAGGTAATGGAGAGGTTTAAAGTTTCACATTGAACCACAGCTAGAGACTGGCTGTAGTATCTGACAATTTTTGCGAAGTTTTCGGCTGTGTCTTAGGATCGTGGTTTGTTTTGACCTGTCAGTCCGGCTCTTCTCTGTGATTCAGAGTTCCGCTGTTTTGCCTAGTTTTGTGCTGCTGGGCAGTTGGCATCACAGGATCTTTTCTAACATTCATTTGACATTGATTTTGTTCGGGTTACAGACATGCTAACCCAGTTGTTGTCTTGCAGTGGCACTGTTCCCCAAGGGTTTGTTTTGTTTTTTGCTTCAATCCTCACCTGAGGATATGCTTACTGATCTTTTTTAGGGAGAGAGAAACAGATGTGAGAGAGAACATCGATTGGTTGCCTTCTATACATGCCCCGACCAGGAATTGAACCCACAACCTAAATATGTGCCCTGACCGGGAATTGAACCCACAGCCTTTCAGTGTATGGGAGAATGCTCCAACCAACTGAGCCACCTGGTCAGGGCCAAGGTTTTGTTTTAATAGCTTGTTAATTTGGGGGTATCTGAGAATATCGCCTTTTGTATTACCTTGTAGTTACGTTTCAGTTACTGAGAGTTTTGCTTACTTTTGCCCAAACGTGGGGGAGGCAGCACTGTATAGAAGACTGTGGGCTGTGAGCCATACAGGCAGGGCTGGGCTTTCTTCCCAGTTCTAGTGGTTGCTCTTTGTGTGGCTTTGAGCAAATGACTTGGACTTGTTTTGCATGCTTCCTCATCTGTGCAGTGGAAATGCGAACACTTCAGTGAAGAGCTGTGATGACAGATAAACATATAAGGCTCTGCCATCTTTCCTGGCACTCTCCAGGGTTGGTGGGTGTGCTTTAGGATGAAATGCATCACTAGTAAAAAGCTATTGATCTGTTTCGTGTGGTTTTCTGTTTGCAGCCACCCTCGAAGCCCACCATGCCTAGCCGTCCCATTGCTCCTGCTCCACCTTCTACCTTGTCACTTCCCCCCAAGGTTCCAGGGCAGGTTACCGTTACCATGGAGAGTAGCATCCCTCAAGCTTCAGCCATTCCTGTGGCAACAATCAGTGGACAACAGGTTTTTTTTTCCTCTTAATTTGCTGATTTTCAAACTGAGGTGCCAGACTGTTGATCGTTGTTTGTTGAATGCCAGCAGTACGTCAGGTGCTGTTCTCAATAACAAGTGAAGCAGCCATTCACGTCTGCGAGGGGGAGCCGGCAGATTTGGTGGAGAAGGACAGCTGCAGGGAGTGAAGGCTACACATACTGGTCTCTGTCGTTCAGCCAGGAGGTGTGAGCCTCTGCTGCGTGTGAGGAGCTACCCTCAGTGTGGGACACACACCTAGAGAGACAGTCCCTGTCCTCAGAGCCTAGTTGTGCATGGCTGTGGGTTCAAAATTCTGGTGGGTTGAGAACAGTCACAGCAGTCGTGCTTTTCTAGGTTTTTCTCTGAGGACAGCGAATGTGTGTATCTCTCGGGTGGCTGGTGGGCTCTTTCTAGCAACCCACCAATCATGAACAGTTATTTATTTGGAAGTCCTGTGTTTTAACATAAAACATTTTTGAAATTGTAGTCCTGCTGCATAATATGTATTCTATTTATTTAAATATTTTAAATTACCAATGTGAAAAACTGAATCTCACAACTTTCTCTTCAAGTTTTCAAGAAAAAAATTGTTATTCAAACAGATGCACTGTGTTTTCCTTGTGTCCTCCCAGAAGTTAAACTAGAGGACCCTCCCCACACGCCTGAGAAGCTCAGTGTCAGGGCTGGGAGAGTGAGGACGGGTGCTCACGCTGTGAGCTGGAGAGCTGGTGGGGAGTCCATGCTGGGTGCCAGCTGACACTCTCGTAGAAACAGCATGAGGAATGATGACTGCGGGGCCTGCGGAGCAAAGGACGAGAATAGGACAGAACAAGCTTTTGGCCAAGACAGAGAGAAAGTGTGAAAGACTAATAATGAAGATGACAGTGTCTGAAAGTGGACAGTCAATTGTGTCATCTTTCACAGGGATCTAGCTACTAGCTAGTTGATGTGTCCTTGCAGTCACTTACCATATGCCTGTTGGCCCAGGTCATCATGCAGTATGCTGCGTGAAAAAAGCTAAATGTCCTTTCTCTTGGGTTTCTCACTATCGGAAAGGAACGACCTGGCCCACATGTGGTGGCAGATACCTTCCTAGAAGCAGTGTCTAAACACCAGTGGCTAAGACTGAGCACGGAAGGTAACACTGCGTCTGTGCGTTGCAGGGCCATCCCAGTAACCTGCATCACATCATGACCACAAACGTGCAGATGTCCATCATCCGCAGCAGTGCTCCCGGGCCCCCTCTTCACATCGGAGCGTCCCACTTACCTCGAGGTAAAGACTGCACGTGTAGTCCGCACTCTCAAAACGCAGTACACATTTGGTGGAAGATATGGTTCCACAAAACATATCCAGAGTCAGTTTATTAATGTTACAGGACAGCAGAAATAGTGCGCTCCACATGCTGAGCACGGTCTAACGTGCGCTTACGGAGGTTACGTTACAAGTGTGTGTGTAAACTTAAAGAAATCCAGATTTTTAGTGAGATCTAAAAATTGTCCTTTTTAATGAGGAACCTCTCAAGTCCATGATAGCCTAAACATGGTCCTCATTTGTAATAAATTAGTAGCAAATACTAATACTTGAATGTTTAAAGTTTAGTGAGAATAGACAAAAGTTTTTACTCACAAAAGATGAATTTATTCCTATAATTAAGATCTAATAGGTTGTGAGGTATTAAATTTAATGCGTTTTCTCAACACCTTGGTCAACAATTGTTACCTTCTAGTGGAGAGTATAAAATCACTGCTTGGAAAATTAAATACAAAACCAGGTTCACTTGGTCATAACATAACTTAGTGTCGGGGTGAGGCTCACAGACGGCAGGGGTCTGTGTAAGATCAGAACGTCCTCATGAAAGTCCTAAGACGTCCTGTGCCTCTTTCCCAGGGTGGAGGTTTGCACCGAGGGGGCAAAGGTAGCGGTCCAGGGAGCTCTGACTGGGTGTCTGGTGAGGGTGGCTGCCAGGCCATGGCCGGGATCCGGGCGGCAGGGCCACACCAGGCCCTTCGCTGTGCATGTCACTGCTGTACAGTCACAGCTAAAACACAGCCCCAAACTGCCGGTTCATTTAAGCATGTCTTTGAAGAAGCAACACAGATTTATACATGTGTTAAATCACCCTTAAGTGCACATTTTCTAAGTTTTCTGTGATGAAATCGGAAGTATACGTAAAGCACTTCCGCACAGTACTGACACTTAGTTTTAGACATTCTGATGATTTTCCCAGGAAATATAATGAAGACTATTTAAATTTTGAGTCTACTAATGAAAAAAATACTATTTTTGCAGGTGCAGCTGCAGCTGCTGTGATGTCTAGTTCTAAAGTGACCACAGTGCTGAGGCCGACGTCCCAGCTGCCCAATGCCGCAGCAGCGCAGCCGGCAGTCCAACATATCATCCACCAGCCGATCCAGGTATATCTGGGCATGGGCAGTCGGCGGGAAGGGTGATGAGCCCCTCTGAGTCGATCGTTCCGCTGGGCGCTGCGAGTCCTTCAACGGCAGATGCCTTTCAGTCTAGTTGCCAAGATGGAGGGAAATTGAATAGTATACAGTGTCGTCTGATCTGCTGTAGGAAGTTTACAGAGAGAGCAAGGGAAGGCTTTTTCCCCCCTCAACCGAGGATGTTTTTATTGATTTTTAGAGACAGGAAGGGAGAAAGAGAAAAACATCGATTGCCTCCCATACATGCCCCACTGTGGATTGAACCTGCAACCTTTTGGTGCATGGACTACGTTCCAACCAACTGAGCCATGCCAGCCAGAGCCAGGCTTCCTGTTAGGATGATGTGACAGGGATCCAGAGAAGGGAAGAGGAAGTGGGGGGTAGTATTGTGAACGTTGGCAAGGAAGACAGTGACAGTTATATGCAGTGTTTAGTGAAGGCTCTGAGAACTGGGGACTCTGAATTGGATAGGGGTATGAACCCTTAAATGTTCTATGCTCATATATATACTTTTTAAGGAAGACAGTCCATGACTTTCAACTTTTTTCCAAGGAAATCTGTGGCCTCAGTACTACTGAAGTACAGTGTGTTGCTAGATGACACTGTGGTGTCTCTAAATTCAGAACTCGAGGATACAGAGTGTAAACTTGATTTTGTACACTGCAGAGAGTCTCTAGTTTTTTGAATAAAGTAATGTATGGTCAAACAAATATCTGTGAAAGATTAACCTAGCTGAATTACATACAGAAGGTGGAAATTCAAATACTTTTGGGGACCAGATTGGTAATATGTATCACAGCTGGGTTTAAAACAGTAAACTAAAGTATTGATTAGAACACTGGGTAGTAAATGTCCAGCCTAGAGCTTTCTAGTTGAA
Organism: Tadarida brasiliensis; assembly: GCA_030848825.1. Lineage (NCBI taxonomy): Eukaryota > Metazoa > Chordata > Mammalia > Chiroptera > Molossidae > Tadarida > Tadarida brasiliensis. Next base: position 4,843,869 of record CM061265.1, read on the forward strand.
ACAAACAGAAGACCTTGCTAGCTAACAACACATTTGGAAACTGAGTAGGCCTCCAGGAGGCTATGTGGTATATTGGAAGGATTGGAGGAGGAGGAGAACCCAGACAAGGAGCTGCCAAGTGGGGAAGACAGCGCAGCAGCCCTAGTGTGAGACGGCAAGCTGTACCCACAGGCAGAGCAGATACGCGGTTGGAAGGGGAAATACAGAAATCAAGAATGGGCAGTTTGCAGATTTAAGTATATGTAATAAGGTCCAAAAAGAGGAACTACTGGGAAGGACTCAGATCAATGGAAGAATTGACAGCAGACAAGCACATGAAACCCAGTGTGGAGCTCATTTGTCAGGTGAAGATTTACACACAAATGTAGTGGAAAAGGAAGTATGTCCATTGGAAGACATCCAGAAAGTGTCTGGGCACCCTCAATCTTCTGCCAGCAAAGAATACTCTCAGCGTACATTTGCTTTTAGTACACTAACTTAGAGGACCTGAGAGTTACAGCAGCTCTGTCCAGTGGCTGAGTAGGCCCTCTGTGGAAAGCACTTGGTTGTGTGGTAGTGTAAAATGTGTACACCAGGACCAACATCTGTGGGAATTCTCGATCTCAAGGATTAGATCCACATTTGTACTAACAAAGTAGGACAGAATTTTGAATCTAGTTGTGTTTGAAAAGAAGTGGATTGTGTTTTATCCATCCAAAGGTGGATTTCTTTTTTATAATTCTGACTTTTTTGGTAGCAGCCTATCCAAAAAGAGGATTGCTTAATAAGAATGGTAAGAATGTACAACCATTTGGACATTAACATACTTATTTGAAGGCCCAAGGTTCAAATTATACTTTTAGTGTTTGGCTTACTATATTTTATTTTGCCTTTTGTATTAAATGAAATTTGTTTTTCTCTTCTCTTGGTAGTCTCGTCCACCTGTGACCACCTCTAATACCATCCCTCCTGCTGTGGTAGCCACTGTCTCAGCCACCAGAGCTCAGTCTCCAGTCATCACTACAACAGCAGCACATGCTACTGATTCAGCACTTAGGTATGTGTGGGGTTTGATGATAAAGCTGTTTTCTCTTCTCTCCCTTTTTCCTTCCTTAATTCCTTTATTTAACTCAATAAACACTTCTTCAGTTCTTTTTTCAATGAGCTGTGTGGTGTTCTAGATACTGAGGATAAAACAAACAAATTCCTGGCTCGTAGTTTCCATTTTTAGAATCTGGAGACATACAATAAATAAATGTGTGTGTGTGTGTGTGTATACACACACTTTTAGATGATGAAAACCATTTCTGGGGAAAATTAGGTAGTGTGAATGACATTTGTAGTGAGAATAGGCAGTACAGGGGCCTTACTTTTTCATATAAGGTGATCAGGGAGGGCTTTGTTGATAAGAATGCATTTGAGCAGAAAATTGGAAGATATGATGAAGTGAACCATATAGCTATCAAGCTAAGAGCATTACACAGTGAGAACAGTAAGTGCAAAGACCCTGAGACAGGATAACATTTGCTACATAAAAGGAGCAGCAGGAGAGAAAAGTGTAGGAAGATGGTGGTGGGCAGGACCTGAGCAAGGGTGAGTGTGAGTGGACATGAGTGTGGACGAGCAACCTTGAGCAGTGCAGAAAGGTGGGGCAGAGGGTTCCTGTGCTATGGACGGGGAGCAGCAGGCTACCATGGTAAGTGGCTTGTCAGGGCACTTCTCCCTGCGCAGGTGGAAGGCCCCGCCATTTTGGAAGATCCCTGGTCTTCTCTGGGAGGAGGCATGGGGAGCAGCCAGAGATGAGCTACCCAAGTCCACCAGTGTGCCTTGCACCATCGGACCAGTGGACCTCGCTGTGTCAACACGAAACCAGCACACAGTAGCGGCACTGTCAAGGTGCCTGCTGCGGAAGCCGCAACTGGCTAGGAGCAGAGCACCATTCCACACACCAGCAGCCTGATCAGAGCCGAGCACCATCCCCCACAGCATCAGCCTGATCAGAGCTGAGCACCACCCCCAGCAGCAGTACCGCCAGCTTTGGAGCCCAGCACCTTCCCCCCCAGCAGCAGTGACTAGGCAGGAATGGAGCCCCAACCCCAACAGAAGCAGAGGCTTGGGAGCAGACATCCTTTCCCAAGCAGCTGCAGCACAGATCAGCAGCTGAGACCCATCCCTACCAGCATCAGCAGAAGCTGATTAGGAGTGGTGCCCAGCCCAAGCAGCAGCAAGTCTTGGGCAGCTGAGACCTGACCCTGACAACTGCAGCAGCGGATTTGGTGTGGAGCCCCTCCCCCAGCAACAGCAAAGTTCTGGCAGCTGAGCATCCTCAGCCCCAAGCAGCAACAGAGGATTGGAAGCTGAGAGCACCCCCTGGCTATATCAGCATCAATAGCAACGCAAACCAGGAGCTGACACTCGCCCCCAGCAGCATATGCAGCAACTGAACAGGACCTGAGCCCCACCAGGCAGCAGTGCACCTCAGTAGTGCACCAGGAGGACCCATGCACCCCATCAGTGCCTACCACGACAGATCAATACCAGCTGCCAGGTGTCAGTCCTACAGGACCCACAGCAGGGAAGAGGCACCACAGAACAAAACAGTCTGGGAGGCACAGAAGCCTTATTTGATACACACTGACCTGCCTACACATCCCAACATCCCTCACCGGGCCGAGAACTGCTAAAATGGTGAGACAAAGAAACAACACCAAAATGAAAGAAAAGGAGGAATCACCAGAAAAGGAACTACATTAAATGGAAGCAAGCAATTTGTCAGATAAAAAATTCAAAGCAATGGTTTTAAGGGTGCTCAAACAAGTTAGTAGAACTACAAGCAACTTAATGAGAATTATGAAGAGCTCAGTGGCAACTACATAAGCATAAAAAAAGTGGTAGACGCTATGAATAAAAAAAAAAAAGCTAAAGGAATTTACCAAAATCAATGGAAATAAAGAATGACGATATGAAAAATACCTTGCAAGGTCTAAGTAGTAGATTAGAAGAAGCTGAAGACTGATTCAGCAAGTTAGAAGACAAGGTAGAAAGAAACACCCCAATAGAGTAGCAAATGGGGGGAAAAATTTAAAACCAGGAGGAGAATTTAAGGGAGCTTTGGGCCCTGGCCGGTTTGGCTCAGCGGTTAGAGCGTCGGCCTGCGGTCCAGAGAGACCCGGGTTCGGTTCCCGCTAAGGACATGTACCTCGGTTGCAGTTTGTCCCCAGCCCTGGTTGGTCGTGCGGGTGGCAGCCACTCGATGTGTCCCTTTCATGTGCATCTTTCTCTGTCTCTTCCTCTCTCTCCCTCCCACTCTATCTGAACAAAGAGTGAAAAAATGTCCTCGGGTGAGGATAAAAAAAAAATAAAATAAAATAAGGGAGCTTTGGGACAATATAAAACGTAATAACATTCGCATCATAGAGGTACCAGAAGAAGAATCAGAGAAAGAGAACCTGTTTGAAGAAATAAAGACAGAAAACTTAACCTAATTTGGTGAAGGAAAAAGTCACACAAGTCCAGGAAACACAGAGAGCCCCAAGCCAGATGAACCCAAAAAGACCCACAGCTAGACACATCGTAATTAAAATGGCAAGCATTAAAGACAAATTATCTTAAAGGAAGCAAGAGAGAGACAGAAAGTTATCTACATGGGAGCTCCCATTAGACTGTCAGCTGATTTATAAATAGAAACACTGCAGGCAGAAGGGAGTGGCATGAAGTATACAAAGTGATGAAAGGCAAGGGTCTGAATCCAAGACTACTCTATCCAGCAAGGCTATCATTCAAAATTGAAGGAGAAATATAGAGCTTCACAGAAAAGAAATAAAAAGCTAAAAGAATTTACCATCACCAAACCAGCATTGCCAGAAATGCTAAAGAGACTATTGTAAGAAGAAGAAGAAATAGAGAGAGAGGAACACAGGCATAAAATAAAAATGGCAACTAATAAGTATCTATCAATAATAACCTTAATTTTTTTTTTTTTTTAATCCTCACCTGAGGACTCTTTTGCATTCAGCTACAGATAGAGAGAGAGGGAGAGACAGAGGAAGAGAGAGAGATAAACATGGATGTGAGAGACACATCAACTGGTTGCCACCCACACAACCCCAGCCGGGGCCAGGGACAAACTGCAACCGAGGTACGTGTCCTTAGTGGGAACCGAACCCGGGCCTCTCTGGACCACGGGCCGACACTCTAACCCGCTGAGCCAAACCGGCCAGGGCAATAATAACCTTAAATGTAAATGGTTTAAATGCGCCAATCAAAAGACATAGAGTAGCTGATTAGATAAAGAAAACATGACCCATATGTATACTGTCTCTAAGAGATCCACCTTAGAACAAGAGACTCACACAGGATGAAAGTGAAAGGATAGAAAACAATTTTCCAGGCAAATGGAATTGCGAAAAAAGCTGGTGTAGCAATACTCACATCTAATACAATAGACTTCAAAATGAAGGCCATAATAGGAGACAAAGAAGATCACTACGTAATATTAAAGGGATCAGTCCAACAAGAGGATATAACCATGGTAAACATATACACACAAAATACGGGAGCACCAAAATATATTTTAAAACTTCTGGAGATCTTCAAGGGAGAGATCAATAGCAATACAATCATAGTGGGTGACGTCAACATCCTACTGACACCACTGGATAGATCTTCCAGACAAAAAATTAACAAGAAAACAGAGTCCTTAAATGATGAACTAGATCAGTTGGACTTAATTGATATTTACAGAACATTTCACCCCAAGGCTGCAGAATATACATTCTTCTCAAGTGCCCACGGGACATTCTTGAAGATAAACCACAGGTTCGGTCACAAAGTAAGTCTACAAATTCAAGGAGATTGAAATCATATCAAGAATCTTCTCAGATCACAATGGCATGAAACTAGAAACCAATTACAACAAAAACATGCAAAAACATTCAATTCGAACACATGGAAGCTAAATAGCATGTTATTAAACAACGAATGGATTACCAAAGAGATCAAGGAGGAAATCAAAACCTTCCTGGAAACCAATGAAAATGAACATACAGAAAAATGCGGTCTCGCCTCTTCCCAGAACCACATCAAAGTTACAACTAAACTATAGAACAACCATCATTCAAAACTGCCTGAAATCAAGCTGAATGGAAGTCCTACAACTACGAAATTAAAGAAGCAGCCTCATCGAGACTGGTAGGAGGGGCGGAGGCGTGGAGGCGCCATGAGCTGGTCCCACATCCACATGTGTCAGATAAAAATAAGGAGGATACCTCGGCTGGGAAGGTCCTCCCTGAGGACTGAGTGGTCCTCGACCCACACCAGGCGCCCAGCTCAGGGTTCCAGCAGCAACTGAGGCTGAGGGAGGCTGAGGTGGCTGGAGCCCTAGGCAGCTCCTCTTAAAGGGCCCATGCATGGACTTACTTGGACTCACAGGCTCCAGGTTCCAGTGTCGGGGAAGCAGCTTGAAAGGCACCAGAGACATACGGGGAAGAACTGAATCGTTTGGCATTGGAGCGAGGGCTGGAGAGGCAGCTTTCTCCTGGACAGACGTAATGTCAGAGGCCTTTGTTCCTTTGGTGAGCCCTTCCCTGGGACGGCAGACAGCCACCATATCTGGGACTCCAGCAACGTGTCTCACACTGTTTGCCTCGCCCTGGTGATTCCCTGAGGCCTCGCCCCACCCAACTTTCAGACCCCCCCAAGCTGTTGCCAGTTGCTTTACCATAGGATTGGCCTGTCTCGGATCCTTCTTCAGGTTTTCCTAAATTCTTTCAAACAAGCAGCATCTGGCCTCAGCTAGCTCCATACCTCTCGTTAAGTAATACATAGAAACAAACACAGGGAGGCAGCCAAAATGAGGAGACAACAAAACAGATCCCAAATGAAAGAACAGAACAAAACTCCAGGAAAAGAACTAAGTGAAATGGAGATAAGCAACCTAACAGATGCAGAGTTCAAAACACTGCTTATAAGGATGCTCAGTGAACTTAGTCAGAACCTCAGTGAGCTTAATGAGGGCCTTGAGCATAAAAAAGGACCAGTCAGAAATGAAGGAGGCACTAACTAAAATAAAGAATAATTTAAACAGATTCAGTAGTAGAGTAGGTAAAGCCAAGAAGCAAACCGTCGATTTGGAATATAAGAAAGCAAAAAACACCCAATCAGAACAGCAAAAAGAGAAAAGAATCCAAAAAAAATGAGGATAGTGTAAGGAACCTCTGGGACAACTTCAAGCGTGCCAACATTCACATCTTGGGGGTGCCAGAAGAAGAGAGAGAACAACAAATCGAAAACCAATTTGAAACAATAATGGCAGAAAACTTCCCTAACTTGGTGAAGGAAGCAGACATACCAGTCCAGGAAGCACAGAGAGTCCCAAACAAGATAAACCCCAAGAGGCCCATACCAAAACACATCATCATCAAAATGCAAAAGGTTCGAGACAAAGAATCTTAAAAGCAGCAAGAGAAAATCAGTTTTTTACCTACAAGGGAGTTCCCATAAGACCGTCAGCCGATTTCTCAAAAGGAACTTTGCAGGCCAGAAGGGAGTGGCAAGAAATATTCAGAGTGATGAAAAGCAAGAATCTACAACCAAGATTACTCTATCCTACAAAACTGTCATTTAGAATCGATGGCCATATAAAGAGTTTCCCAGACAAGGGAAAGCTAAAGGAGTTCATCACCACCAAACCATTATTATATGAAATGTTGAAGGGTCTTCTTGAAGAAAAAGATAAAAAAATATGAACAAACAAAATGGCAATAAATACATATCTATCGACAATTGAATCTATAAACAAAATGAACAAGCAGAACAGAAACATTCTGATAGATACAGAGAACATTTTGTTGGTTGCCAGATGGGAGGGGGGTTGGGGGAATGGGTGAAAAAGGTGAAGGGATTAACAAGTACAAATTGGTTGTCAGACTGACAAACCTCAAAGGGAAGGGGGGTAGCCGGATGGGAAGCAATAAACCAAAGAACTTATATGCATATATGCATAACCAGTGGACACAGACAACAGTGTGGGGAAAGGCAGGAGGGGGGCAGGGGTGGGGAGGGAAAAAAAAAAAGAAAAAAAAAAAGAAAATGAACATACAACCACACAAAATCTATGGGTCGCAGTGAAAGCATTCCTGAGACGGAAGTTTATAGCACTACAGGCCCACCTCAAGAATCAAAAAAAATTCCTGTTTGACCTTCTAACCCTACAACTTAAAATACTAGAAAGTAAGCAAATAGAAAAACCCAGAGTAAGTAGAAGGAAAGAAATAGTAAAGGTCAGAGCAGAAATAGACAGCATAGAGACTAAAAAAACAATTCAAAAGTTCAATGACACAAAGCGCTGGTTCTTTGAAAAGATAAACAAGATTGATGAACCCTTAGCCAGACTCACCAAGAATCAAAAAGAGAGGACCCAAATAAACATAATGAGAAATGAAAGAGGAAAAGTAACAAATGACACGACAGAAATGTAAAGGATCATTAAAACATACTGTGAACAATTATACACCAACAAATTGGACAATCTAGGTAAACTGCACTGATTTGTAGAAAAACACAGTCTCCCAAAACTGAACTGGGAAGAGAGAGAAAACTGGAACAGACCAGTAACAACTAAGGAAATTGAAGATGTAATCAAGAATCTGCCAGCAAACAAAAGCCCAGGCCCGAACAGTTTCACGGTGGTGTTTTACTGAACATTGAAAGAAGATCTAACACCCATTCTCAGACTATTCCAAAAACTCTAAGAACACGGAAGACTTCCAAACTCATTTTATGAGGACAGCATAATTTTTAACTCCAAAACCAGATAAAGACACCACAAAGAAAGAAAACTACAGGCCAATATCCCTGATGAACATAGATGCCAAAATCCTGAACAAAATATTAGCAAATTGGATCCAGCAATACATCACAAAAATTATTCTTCAGGACCAAGTGGAATTCATCCCAGGGATGCAAGGATGGTACAATATTCGCAAACCAATAAATGTGATACACCACATAAAAAAAAGATAAAAATCATATGATCATATCATTAGATGCTGAAAAAGCATTCGACAAAATCCAGCACCCATTTCTGATCAATGTGGGAATAGAGGGGTCATACCTTGACATAGTAAAGGCCATATATGAAAAACCTACAGCCAACATCATACTCAATAGGCAAAAATTAAAAGCATTTTCCTTAAGAACAGGAACAAGACAGGGATGCCCACTTTGGCCACTCTTACTTAACATAGTACTGGAAGTCTTAACCACAGCAATTAGACATGAAGAAGACATAAAAGGGATCCAGATTGGAAAGGAGGGAGTGAAACTGTCATTATTTGCACTTGACATGATATTGTACATAGAAAACCCTAAAGACTCCATCAAAAATCTACTAGATTTAATAAATGATTTTGGCAAAGTAGCAGGATACAAAATTAACGTCAAGAAGTCGACAGCGCCTGGCCTGTGTGTCTCAGTAGTTGGCAAGAGCATACAGTGGAGTCAAGACGGCCTCTTTAATATACCATATGCAAGAATAATCTCAAAATGGATAAAAGACTTAAATGTGACTCGTGAATCCATAAAAATCATAGAAGAAAATATAGGCAACAAAATTTCAGACTTTACACGCAGCAGAATTTTCACTGATACATCACCTAAGAGAAGCAAAGGGAAAAAAAATGAACACATGGGACTGCATCAAACTAAAAAGCTTTTGCACAGCAAAAGAAACAAACATTAAAATGGAAAGGGAACCCACTATAAAGGAGAGCATAATTGCCAACAATACATCAGATAAGGGGTTAATTTCCAAAATATGTAGAGTACTCATACAACTCACCGAAAAGAAGACAAAGAATCCAATTAAAAAATGGGCAGAGGACCTAAATAGATACCTCTCCAAACAGAACATACAAATGGCCAAGAGATATTAAAAAATGCTCAACGTCACTAATGGGAGAAAGAAGAGTCAGGATTGTGCCTGTGTGGCTGGGAGCGTGGAGTTGCATTTACTTCAGGTGGAGAACTATGGGAGAGAGAAGTTTTGGGGAGGAAGTCGAGACTTTGGTTCTGAGTATTTTTAAGGTTGAACTGACTTCTGAGCACCCAAGTGGAGATGTTGAGATAGGTTCATATACGAGTCGAGTCCAGGGAAGAGTGCTGGAGGAGATACTTTAGGGAGACAGTATGGATGGGAAAGAGGTTTATGAGGGAGAAAATGGCTCCCGGTTGAGAGGGCTGTGGGGGAAGAAGTGTTCATGGCAGAACCGAGATTGATTAGGGCTGGAACGTAAGAACATATTCAGAGGAGAGGCTGAGGATATAGGGGATTTTGCTAAAGATGAATTGTGAGTCCATAGGGTACAGTGGAAGGGTTGGGTGTTAGAAATGGGAAGACAGTAGAATTAAGAGGTTTATAGAGCGATACAGGGATAAAGTCTGGTTGATGAAGGATGGTCTCTGCTAAGGTTTATGAGTGACAGGGATGAAGACATGCTGGTATTTGCCTTCATGATCCCCAAGCCATATTGTAGTGGTGAGGCTGTGAAGATGAGGTTGGGGAAGGCAGTGGTTTATGGGACTTGCCAGGAGCACACAGGATTCTAGTGGTCTTTCCTGATTCCTGATTCCTGCTGTTGGTTATCTGGGTGCTAGGGAAATCCTTTGGCAATAGATATAAGTGATTCACTAAACAAAAGAAGGGGTAGTCAGTATGGGGAATAGAGCTGTCAGAAACGAGACACCCTGCATAAGACTTGATTACCATTGAAGGCAGGAGAGAAGAACAGAAGGCTTCTATGATGCCACCTTGATTTCCTCCTTGCTGGACCAAGTCCATTGAAAGGAAACAAGGTAAGGAAAGAGGGTTTCAGAAAGAAGGTGTGTTTTAGGATGTTGGTTTCTCTGGGCTATCAAGTGGCTGTGGTTATAGGTGGTTGAAGAGATCATGGGTTTGGAAGTCATTGTCATGTGACCTACAATGAAATCTGTGAGGTATCCGAGTCTATCCAGGGGACATGAATAGAGTGAAAACAAGGGCCTAAAACCAAACTGTGAGGAAAATAACATTTAAGTCCGGCTTGTGTGGCTCAGTGGTTGAGCGTCAACCCATGCGCCAAGAGGTTACCAGTTTGATCCCCGGTCAGGGCACATACCCAGGTTGTGGGCCCGATCCCCAGTGGGCGGCGTGCAGGAGGCGACCAATCAGTGTTCTCTCTCATCGATGTTTCTGTCTCTCTCCATCTCCCTTCCTCTCTCTCTAAAAATCTATAAAGAAAAATTATTTTAAAAAAAGAAAATAACACTTAAATACAGTGTGGTGCCTAGGGCTCACCTTTAACCATTAGCTCTATCATTTACTACGTGTGTGACATTTGGCAAGTTTCTCAACTTCCCTGATTCTTAATCCCCCTCTTCAATAAAATGAGGACATTACTTTTTCTTTTTTTATCCTCACTGGAGGCCATTTTTGCATTTATCTTCAGATAGAGCGGGAGGGAGAAAGGGAGGAAGAGAGAGAGAGAAACATCAATGTGAGAGAGACACATCGAGTAGTTGCCACCCACATGACCCCAACCGGGGCCAGGGACAAACTGCAACTGAGGTATGTGCCTTTAGCGGGAACCGAATCCAGGCCTCTCTGGTCCACCGGCTGACGCTCTAACCCCTGAGCCAAACCGGCCAGGGCCACACTTTACGTTTTGGTCATTGAATATATTGCCTGAATATATGCCCAACATAAAATAGACTGTGTGTAGTCATTTTCACCTTATGTTACCTTGAAAAAGTTAATAGATTCAGCTCTGGCCAGTGTGGTTCAGTGGTTAGAGCATCGGCCCAAGGACCAGAGTCGCAGATTCAATTCCTGGTCAAGGACGTGTACCTGGGTTGCAGGTTCAATCCCTGGGCCCATTCGGAGTGGGAGGCAACCAATCAATGTGTCTCTCTCGCATCGATGTCTCTCTCTCTTTCTCCCTCCCTCCCACTCTATCTAAAAAATCAGTATCCTCGCGTAAGGATTTTAAAAAAAAGATTAGCCCAGATGATGTGGCTCAGTGGTTGAGCGTCAACCCATGCACCAAGGGGTTGCTGATTCTGTTCCCAGTCAGGGCACATGCCCAGGTTGTGGGCCCAATCCCCAGTGGGCGCATGCAGGAGGCAGCCTATTGATGTTCTCTCTCATCAATGTTTCAATCTCTCCCTTCCTCACTCTCTCAAAATCAATAAAGGGAAAAAAATAAAAATAAATAATAATTTTTAAAAAGGTTAATAGATTTAGATGGTATGATGAAATTCAAAAGATATAAATGTGTATACAATGAGAACTAGGGCTAGATTAGTTTTTTAACCATTACTGGAGTATCTATCTTTTCCAGGATATTATGTTTTTAATAAAAAATGGACATTGAATTTCATCCTTCACAGTTTCAGCATTCGTTCATGCAGCAGATACTTATTGTCCCTGTATGCCCATCAGTGCTCTGGACTCTAGAAATACGTTAGTGAGTTAAACAGACAAAAACCGTAATGATCAGATTATTTTTCTACTTGTGTAACTATGATAAGTTTCTAATATCTAACTCCCTTTGAATTCTGGAGCTAGAAAGTTTAAATAGTCTGCCCTGGCCGGTTTGGCTCAGCGGTTGGAGCGTCAGCCTGCGAACCAGAGTCCCAGGTTCAGTTCCCCCTAGGGCACATACCAAAAAAAAAAAAAAGTTTAAACAGACCATTTTCCATAGAAGAAACACAAAAAAAATTTCAAAGTATTATTTTCCAGAAAAGTACCAGGCCCAGATTATTTCATTGAATTCTACCAAACTCGCAAAGACCAGATAAACCAGTGATAATTAACTTGATTCAAGACAGAAAAAGAAGGAAAGTTCAAAAAAAATTTTAAGTAGTAAGTGTCTGTTAAATCGATTCAATGCTTTCTGCCAGTTATTTGATCATTTTGTTGTTGGTTTATTACTTGGTGGAATAAAATTCTCTATTATCTTCTTCAAGAAGGGCTTACAGGGTCCTAGGGTCCTTTGGAGTTGGGCGGGCACAGCCATGAGTAATTTGTAGCAGATTGAGGTTTCGGTCTCAGCCCACCTGCAGGAGCAAGAGCTGGTCCCAGACAGACATTCAGAGTATGAAGTTTGTCTTCAATGTCAGTAGGGCATGCCTCAGCCTCCTGAGTTTTAATTTCAGAGAGAGCCAGGGAGGGAGAGCGAGAAACATCGATTAGTTGTTTTCCATATGCACCCCAACCAGGGATCAAACCTGCAGCCTAGGCCAGCATGTCCCAGGAGGCCCCAGAGCCAATGCACCCAGTGGACAGCTTCAGATCATGTTGAAACACCACCCAACCACTTCCACAGTGACACACTCGAGGGAAGACTCAGTGGGCACCAGAGCCCTGCTGAAGTAAGTCCTGCTCTGTGGGGAGGGCTCTTGCACAGCTGATCCTCCTTGGTGGTCAGTTGTGGCAGTCAGTCCTTGCAGTGAATTGGCCTGGGAGTAAATCCTTGCTGTTAATGTGTCAACAGTCGTCAAGGCTCAGCTACAAGAGGAGGGTGTACATAACCCACATGAGGGAGGGCCTGCATAACTGGAGTACCCAGCTTGGGTAATCAGGGAGGCTGTGATCAGGGATGCTACAGAACACCTCCTACAATAGACCACTCTACCAAGCCTGGGAAACATAGCAATTCTACCTAATACATAGAAGCAAGTACAGGGAGATTGCCAAATGAGGCGACAAAGAAACTTGTCCCAAATGATAAAACAGAACAATTATCCAGAAAAAGAACTAAACAAAAAGAGACTAGCAAGCTACTAGATGCAGAGTTGAAAACACTGGCTACAAGGATGCTCAGTGAACTTGGTGAGGACTCCAACAGCATAAAAAACCAGTCAGAAATTAACGATGCAGTGACTGAAATAAAGAGTTATTTACAGGGAATCAACTGTAGAGGAGGTGAATCAACTGTAGAGGAGGTGAAGGCGAGAATCAAATCAGTGATTTGGAATATAAGGAAGCAGAAAACACCTAATCAGAACAAAAAGAAAAAAGGATCCAGTAAAATGAGGATAGTGTAAGGAGCTTCTGAGACAGCTTCAAGCGTGCCAGTATTTGTGAGGATGCCAGAAAAAGGAGAGAGAGCACTACGTTGAAGGCCTGTTTGAGGCCTTGCAGACGACGGTGCCCCGGAGCCTAGCACGGTCAGCTCCACCATGTTCTGTGACACCACCCTCGATGGCGACTTCTGGGCCTCATCTCCTTGGAGCTGTTTGCAGACCAAGTTCCAAAGATAGCAGAAAACTTTCATTCTCTGAGCACTGGAAAGAAAGGATTTAGTTGTAAATATTCCTGCTTTCACAGAATTATTCCAGGATTTATGTACCAGGGTGGTGACCTCACACGCCATAATGGCACAGGCAGAAAGTCCATCTATGGGGAGAAGTTTGATGATGAGAATTTCATCCTGAAGCATCCTGTCATCTTGTCCATGGCAAATGCTGGAGTCAACACTAATGGCTCGCAGCGTTTCACCTGCACTGCCAAGACGGAGTGGTTGGATGGCAAGCACATGGTCTTCGTCCAGGTGAAAGATGGCATGGATATTGTGACAGCCATGTAGCGCTTTGGACCCAGGAATGGCAAGACCAGCAAGACGATCACATTGCTGACTGTGGACAACTCTAATAAATTCAACTTGTGTTTTATCTTAACCACCAGACCATTCCTTCTGTAGCTCAGGAGAGCACCTCTTCACCCCCATCTGCTTGGAATGTTCTATAATCTTGCTCGCACCACTGTTCATTTCATTCCATACTTTCCTTACCCCTTCGAAGTCTAGCTGCGTTGCAGAGTTAAATTTATGATTGTGAAATAAAAACTGAACAACAAAAGAAAAGTAAAAAATACAAAAGAAAAAGAAAAAAAACCTACTTGAAAAAGTAATGTCAGAAAACTTCCCTGAATTGGTGAAGGAAATAGACGTACAAGTCCAGGAAGCACAGAGAGTCCCAAATAAGATGAACCCCAAAAGGCCCACACCAAGACACATAATTAAAAGGTTAAAGATAGTCTTAAAAGCAGCAAGAGAAAAGCAGTTAGTTACCTACAAAGGAGCTCCCATAAGACTGTCAGCTAATTTCTCAAAAGAAACCCTGCAGGCCAGAAGGGGTTGGCAAGAGATATTCAAAGTGATGAAAAGCAAGGGCCTACAACCAAGGTTACTCTACCCAGCAAAGCTATCATTTAGAAACAAAGGACAGATAAAGAGCTTCCCAGACAAGAAAAAACTAATGGAGTTAATCACCACCAAACCAGTAGTACAAGAAATGTTTGAGGATCTTATTTGAGAAGAAGAAAATCGAAAATATGAATAATAAAATGGCAATAAGTGAGTATCTTTGAATAAATGAATCTGAAAAACAAACAAACAAACAAAAAAAGAACAGAAACAGATAACAGAGAACATTTTGACATTTGCCAGATGGGAGAGGGTTGGAGGGATGAGTAAAAATGGTGAAAGGATTAAGAAGCACAAATTGGTAGTTACAGAATAGTCATGGGGGTGTAAAGTACAGCATAGGGAATTTGGTCACTAATATTCTGATAACTATGTGTGGTGTCAAATGGGTACTAGGTTTATTGGGATGGTCACTTAGTAAGTTATAAAATGTCTAATCTCTGGGGTATACACCTAAAACTAATATAATATTGTATGTCAGCTGTAAAACTATTTACCCTGGCCAATGTGGCTCAATTTGTTGGGAGTTGTCCAGTGCTCTGAAAGGTTGCAGGTTTGATTCTGGTCAGCACACAGGCCTGGATTATAGGCTCCATTCCTGGTGAAGGTGTGCAGGAGGCAGCCAATCAGTGTGTTGCTCTCACATGATGTTTCTTTCCTTCTCCCTTCCTCTCTCTCTCAAAATCAATTTTAAAACTCCTGTTTTTTAATGATTTAAGTTTTTCTTTTTTTTTTCCCCTTAATCCTCACCTGAGGACATTTTTCTATTTATCTTCAGATAGAGTGGGAGGGAGGGAGGGAGGGAGAGAGGGAGAAAGAAAAATCCATGTGAGAGAGACACATTGACCGGCTGCCTCCCATACGACCCTGACTAGGGCCAGGAATGAACCACAAGCGAAGTATGTGCTCTTGACCGGAATTGAATCCGCGACTCTAGTCCACAGGCCGACGCTCTTACTGCTGAGCAAAACCAGCCAGGGCAATGATTTTTTCTTTTTAAGATTTTTTCTTTATTGATTTCAGAGAGAGAGGAAGAGAGAGATAGAAACATCGATGAGAGAGAACATTGATCGCCACCTCCTGCATGCCCCCCACTGGGGATTGGGCCCAAAAGCTGGGCATGTGGACTGACCAGGAATCAAACCGGCAACCTCTTGGTGCATGGGTCAGCGCTCAACCACTGAGCCACACTGGCTGGGCCATGATTTAAGGTTTTTTTAAAAATTTTTAAGCCCTGGCCGGTTTGGCTCAGCGGTTGGAGTGTCGGCCTGCGGTCCAGAGAGACCCGGGTTCGGTTCCTGCTAGGGGCACGTACCTCGGTTGCAGTTTGTCCCCGGCCCTGGTTGGTCATACAGGAGGCAGCCACTCGATGTGTCCCTTTCACGTCGATGTTTCTGTCTCTCTCTTCCTCTCTCTCCCTCCCACTCTATCTGAACAAAAAATGGAAGGGTGTCTTCAGGTGAAGGTAAAAGAATAAATAATTTTAAGTAAAAAAAGAGGGTCTTATAGGACTAATATTTTCAGTTTTCACCTGCTTAAAATCATTTCCCAGAAATCCTGTACTTTAGCAGTAGTTTGGCTGATAAAGAATTGTTTTGGCTTCTGCAGTCTTTCCTTGAGTACTTTATAGGTATTTTTCCCTCTGCCCTCTGGGCTGGATAATGCGGTACAGAGGTCTGAGGTCAGCCTGATTGTTTTGTTTAAACCCTGTAAAAGGACCTTGGTAGTTTTGCCTGGTTGCCTGAGATTCTTTATCGTTGAATCCAGCAGCTCTACTAGGACGTGTTGTAGTGACCAGAATGTAACACTCTCTTCTGTGACAAGTGTGCCTTTGTGCTGTGCAACATGAAACTATATTTACGAGAAGTTTGCTTTAATTGTATCTTTATATGTTTATTCTATTCCATTTTATTTGAGGGGGCATCCAATTATGTCTTTTTTGGATCTTTTTATTTTTTATTTTATTTTATTTTTTATCCTTATCCGAGGACATTTTTGCATTTATCTTCAGGTAGAGCGGGAGGGATAGAGGGAGGAAGAGAGAGAGAGAGAGAAAAAAACATCGATGAGAGAGACACACCAACTGGTTGCCACCCACACGACCCCAACCGGGGCCGGGGACAAACTGCAACTGAGGTACGTGCCCTTAGTGGGAACCGAGCCTGGGTCTCTTTGGTCCACGGGCCGACGCTCTAACCACTGAGCCAAACCGGCCAGGGCTTTTTTGGATCTTTTTTCGTGACTTGCTTATCTAATAATCCTTTTTAACTATTTTTTCCCCATTCGGCTTACTTTTATCACAACACACTCTGTCCCTTACTGAGTTCTTAGCATTGTTTCTTATGTTCTACTTCTAATTTTGCCTTCATTCCTCTAAGACCTGATTGCTTTTGTTCTATTTCTCTGTTGAGCTCTGTGCATTAGTTTGTCTTCTGTCACCTTGTCCATACTCCCAGTGAACGTTTACATCTTTACTTTGTGTTGTCACGTCATGGAAGCAGTCATGCTGTGCTTCTGGGATCGTGGGTCTGATCCGGGTCCTGCTTCACTGCCAGCTCCCACTGTTACAACACGTGTTTGCTCTCCTGCGTCAGGGACCTTCTGTGTGCTCCTGACTTTGGAGAATGATACTTTACTGGATCTTAACCCGTAAGTTACAGCCGCAGAAATCCTCTCTCCATTGGCTTCTGGGTCACTTGGTTATTAGTACCTTTGGCAGTTCTGCTACCAGTTTTGTGGGTTGAGTTTTGCCAAAGATGGAGGCTGCATTCTCACTTTTGGTTTTCCTTGTTTCTGCTCTCTAAAAGGAGAAGGAGAGAACAGCAGACTGGTAGTCTCTGCCTGCAGTACTTCTTGTCTTCACTCCAAAGAAGTCTGCAAGGACCCAGTTGAACACTGGAGGTGGTTACATTCCACTTGTTGTCAGTTGACCCTTGTTATCTGTATATATCCAGTTTCTAAATAGGTCTGCATCCCTCGAGTCACCTTTGAGGCCATTAAAAACAAAAACTGATCACTGGGAAAAACAGTGTAGTGATTAAGACAATATACTTAGAGGCACTTTCCAGCTGGCTGACCTTACTTCATCTTTTTTACCCTTTTGGTGTGTGGGAGGTAGAGTTTCCACTATGGACTAAAGGATGTTTGATTTATTCAAAATGCTTTTTTCTCCCAGTTGATCCAAATGTGGCTTGTGGAAACCCTTCACACTGGCTGGTGTCCATTGGGTAACTCTGTCCATCTGCGTGCTTTCTCCTTCCTGGCACAGGGTGAATCAGGCTCTTTTACGTTCCCTGCTCCCTAGTCTTGAAATCAGCCATTTCTCCAAGGATTCTTGGTTCATATTAATGGGAATAGTATTTAGAACCCAAGGTCTGGGTGCGAGGGGTACACATTGCTTCTGAAATATCTCAGCTTTTAGACTTTCTGTAGACAGAGGTAGTCAGTATAGTAAAGACAGGTCTTAATACTGATATTTCCAAATGAAATTGAACAGTATAGGGTTTGTTGTGTTTTTGTTTTGTTGCTTTCTTAAATTTTAAATTTGTGTATCTTTTCTCTTACATTGAAAACCTTGTTTCCTAAAGAAAATATAACTAGGTTTTTTTAACCCATACTATGAAAAAAAAAATGTTTCAAAGTAACAGTTCACAGTCCCAAGTCCATTTGTCATAAATTAACCCCCCCCTTTTTTTCTATAGGTTACTGCTAACAGTAAGACTACTGATTAAATTTAAGATTTCTTCACATTCTTTTTTGTCCTCAGTCTAGATCCCAGTAAATAGAGTGGGAATGTGTTCAAAAGCACTTGGAGTGATTCTTTTCCCTGTGGGATATGAAATAAAATTTTCTTTATTCTAATTTATATTCACACATTTCGAAAATATAAACATGAAAAAGATCACTCTCATCTCCATTCCACAGATACCAATTTCCCATGTGCCTGTCCCTTTGCTTTCTAACCAGTTGATTTTTTATTGTCTTTCCAGTCTGTGTTTATTATAATTTAATCTATAGTTACAATTATTTATTTAAATTTGTTTTTAATGTTAGGGTTGCTTTTTGAACTGTTTTAAACATGGGAAGTATGGATTTGGTTAAAAAATCAAAGCTAACATAAAGATGGATTCTCAGGTGGCCTGTCCCCTCCCAGGTTACCATCCTCCTGGTAGCTGCCTTTCATCACCTCTGCCTTGTTCTCTCAGAGGTTCTTTCCGTGCGAATAAGTATATGCACAGATCAACACATACATTTTCCTTTCCCATTCCTTTGTTACCGGAAGTACAGCATGTTATGTTTATATATACTGTTTCTTACCATGCCTTTTTCTCTTCACAATATATAGTGAGCCCTTGATTTTGCAGACCTCAATTTATTTACTTATTTTAATTCCTCACCCAAGGATATTTTTCCATAGATTTTTTAAAAGAGTGGGAGAGAGGAAGGGGGAGAGAGGGAGAAACATCGATGTGAGAGAGATACATTGATTGATTGCCTCTTGCACGATCCCAACTGGGGACAGGGATGGAACCAGCACCAAGGTACGTGTCCTTGACTGGAAATTGAACTCATGACTCTTCGGTCCCGCAGGCCAACGCTCTCACCGCTGAGCCAAATCAGCCAGGGCGCGGACCTCAATTTGATGGACTTAGGATTTGATGGACACAATTTCCAGTCCATATGTCATATGTGAAAATTAACACCCTGTTAATTTTAAAATGCTTTTAACCAAGCCCTGGCCGGTTTGGCTCGGCTGTTAGAGCGTCGGCCTGCGGTCCAGAGAGAACCGGGTTCGGTTCCTCCTAGGGGCATGTACCTCGGTTGCAGTTTGTCCCTGGCCCTGGTTGGGTCATGCAGGAGGCAGCCACTCGATGTGTCCCTTTCACATCGATGTTTCTATCTCTCTCTCCCTCTTCCTCTCCCTCCCACTCTATCTGAACAAAAAAATGGAAAAAAATGGAAAATGTCCTCGGGTGAGGATAAAAAAAAAAAAAATTTTAAATGCTTTTAACCAAGATTTGCTTTTAATTAAATTAACAGGTTTTTATTTTGTTATTCACTGTTATTTTTAACAAATATTAGCAAATAGGTGGCCATATGTTGGAAAAAACTGTAGTAATTTTGCGGAGATAAATATTACGTATGTACAACTGTAGTCTACATATTTAAATCTGAGTCACCACTTGTAAACACGTTCAGGGAATGATTAGCCCGTGATCACACGGAATTACTCTTGGTTATGGTGTGACTTTCTGCAGCAGTTTCAGTGTGTGCCAGGATGTTCCCATGTGTGCTCAGCCACACCCCAGCCATGCACACGTGTTTGCTCATGGTGCCTGGCGAGTGCACGCGTGCACTAGACCCATTCAGTGTACGTTTAAAGTTACAGTAATACATATAGAAGACTTCTTTGTGAAATTAAACTTTTCATACAAACTTAATTTTAATTCTACAAACATTTCTACATAAGTGAAAACAGGTAACTTAACTTGTCAATTTTTTAACATACACATTCAGAAACCCTACTTTATTATATAACGGACCCCCTGCCCAAATTAGTCCATTACATGAGGTTTACTGTGGTCTATAGAGGACTCCAAAGAGGACATAAAGATATCACTCTCATTCTTTTTGTCTGGGTCATGCCCCTCTTTAGGGGTGAAGTGGCGGACATTTGGGCGTATGCATTGCATGTTTGTGGTGGTGTGTCTTTTTTTTTAATCCTCGAGGATATTTTTACATTTATCTTTCAGACAGAAAGTGGGAGGGAGGGAGAGAGAGAAACATTGATGTGAGAGAGACACATCAATTGGTTGCCACCCACACAACCCCAACCAGGGCCGGGGACAAACCACAACCGAGGTACATGCCCTTAGCCAGAATCGAACCCGGGACTTTTTGGTCCGCAGGCCAGCGCTCTAACCGCTGAGCCAAACCGTCCAGGGCTGTGGTGGTGTTTCTTGAAGCTGTATTTGTGGAAGTGGTAGTGCTAGGTCAAAGAGTAAATGCCTCAATTTTCTCACCTACAGAATGGCAATAATATTACTTATTTCAGAGATCATTGTTAGGAGTAAATATACTGTGTGTAAAGCACTTAAAACATACTTGACGTGTAATGTGAATTACATATATGGAGTGGGCACAAGTAGGTTTCATATGGAAGTAGTACAAATAAATAATGCAATAATTAATATTAATTATTTGCATAGTCACAACTGTAAATGTACTTTTGCCTACTTCTGTATATTAACACATTTTTCATTAACGTAAATGAAAATTCAGCCCTGGCTGGTTTGGCTCAGGGGTTACAGTGTTGGCCCACAGACCGGAGAGTCCCGAGTTCGGTCCCCGCTAAGGGCACGTACCTCGGTTGCAGTTTGTCCCTGGCCCCGGTTGGAGTCGTGTGGGTGGCGACCACTCGATGTGTCTCTCTCACGTAGATGTTTCTCTGTCTCTCTCTTCCTCCCTTTCTCCCTCCCTCTCTGTCTGGAGGTAAATACAAAAATGTCCTTGGGTGAGGATAAAAAATAAGTAAATAAATAAATAAAATAAAAGTAAATGAAAATTCAGTACTACTGTATGCTTTCAAATACACTTAAAAACATCTAAATGATATAGGGTGAGGCAAAAGTAGGTTTGCAGTTGTTCATATGGAAATAATACAATAATTAGTAAATAACACAAGAATAAACTCTGTTTTGCGTACTCACAATTGTAAATATACTTTTGCCCACCCTGTATAAATATTCTTTTGGGAATATATTTTTGTATGAGCTGAACCTCTTAAAATATGAACATGTTTAAGTTTGAATTAAGGAGACCCTTTCTAGGAGACCCTTTCTAGGTAATTCTGTTGGCATTGTTCTTTGTTTAAAGGATCTTCAAAATTATTTCTGTAATTAGGTTTATCCTAAAATTTGTTACTATTTTAATTATGTATATATGTGTCTGTGTGTATATATCTCAGTGTTTTCATTGTAATTGCTGGGAGTGCCTGGCTTTCATGCACTGTCCTGGGTGACCTACAGCATCAGCTACGGAAAGCCCGGTCTCCAGGTGTGTGCTTTCTCCTCGGAGTTTCACCAGTTCATAGTTGCGTCTGTGGCCAGGCGTTCAGCTTCCCTTTGAACTCAGCTGATGTGCCATTTGGTTCTCTTTCTGCAGGGAGAAAGCCATCCTTTGTAAACTGTATCCATCAATAGCTCACTAGGTCTGATTTTGAAGTATTTTGAGAAGGAATCTTTATGATGAAAACCAATGCTTAGTTTGGACACGCGAAGTCCTAGCCACGTTCTCACCGTCACAGCTCAACTTACCACCTTTTCTCCTCCCTACTTCGCATTCACCTGGCTCTACGTGTAACAGCGTAGGAAGGTCACAGTAAGCAGCATCGCTCCTCTGTCCCTCGTTGCCAGATTCCTGTGCTCCTTTCCCACTCTGAGGCAGCCTGTGTGTAGTTTTTAAGGTTTCCTTCTAGTATTTCTTAAATACAGTCAAATTCTAATGCAATTCTTACTTTAATCTTTTTATATAAAAATTGTTTAATTTATATATTCCTCTTTACTTATTTTTCATAAAACAGTATATATCAAAAACTTTTCATTTGAGGACATGATTTTGTTGTTCTCGTAGCCGCTCTAGTAGCAATCCATTGTGTACGTGGGTGTGAGGGGGTTTCCAGCACTTTGCTGTCATTAATTACGTTTTCGTGAGTAACCTTAATGCAGGTCATTGTGCATGTGTGCAAGAATATCTGTAGGATGGCCCTGGCCTGTTTGGCTCAGGGGTTAGAATGTCGGCCTGCAGACCTAAGGGTCACAGGTTCGATTTACAGTCAAGGGTGTGTACCTGGGTTGCAGGTTCGAGCCCCAACCCCACTGGGGTCGTGTGGGAGGCAGCAGATCTATGTGTCTTTCTCACATCACGTTGATGTCTCTCCCTCTCTCCCTCCCTCCCACTCTATCTGAAAACCAATGAAAAAATATCCTTGGGTGAAGATTAACAAGAAACAGAGAATATCTGTAGGATGAATTCCCAGAAGTGATCATATAGTATATGTGATTGTAATTGTGATGCCTACTGTCTAATTACCTTCATCAGGGGTTGCACCAGCTTACACCTGTTTCCTGCAGCTTGAACAGCAGGGTGTACTGTCAGTGTCTTTAGATCTTTGGCAGGATGATTGGTGAATGAGGATATCTCAGAGTACTTTAAATCGCACTCACTCTTCTTCCTGTGAGCTAGAGGTTAAGGGACCATTTGTGTTTTCTTTTTAGCACACTATTCCTATGTTTTGCCTATTTTTTGTTGTTGTTGAGCTGTTATTTTTCTCATTGATATCTAGGAGCTCTGAGTGTATTCAGAAGATTACACCTTTACCTATGAGTCTTTTGACTTTGCTTGTATGTTTTGCTATGTAGGCAGTATGCTTATTTGTTTACAGAGTCAGATTTACTGATCTTTTATAGCTTGTGGATTTTGAAAGCTTTTAACAGAAAGCTCTTCACAACTCTGCAGACTGTTAGCAGTCGGGACTGACTCTATCATTTGGTAAGAAGCGGTGTTGAAGTGCGGGGTAGGGTGCCAGCACGTCGAGGGCACCGACCGGGTAAGCGGCGGTCAGTCCAGCTCGTCTGTCATCTGCCCTCAGAGCGATGCCGGCCGTGGCATGTCTTCTCTTCGCCCACAGAGAAGTGTGTTCACTACAACAGTGCTCACCTGAGGCTGTCGGAGAGCAGTGCTTCCCTGTGGGGGGACTGAGAGTGGCCTGGGTTCAGTTTGTTCAGGTCGTGGTCACATCGATTGCTTTCAGAACAAGGCTCACGGCAGTGTCTAAGGGGAAACTCGATGGCCATTTACTTCACTGGTCAACAGCAGCGTCACAGACTTCTGAGAAAACCCATCTCTATGACTGTGATCTGGTACGAGGTCGTGAGCAGCACTGCTGCCTGGATGTGTCTGGAGACAAGTTATAATCACAGCGTCCTTTCTGTCTTCTCAGCCGGCCGACTTTGTCTATCCAGCATCCCCCGTCTGCAGCAATCAGTATTCAGCGTCCTGCCCAGTCACGGGATGTCACCACGAGAATCACACTGCCGTCGCACCCTGCACTGGGGACGCCCAAGCAGCAGCTCCACACCATGGCTCAGGTAGGTGCGAGGGGAGGACTGCACGGTTCTCGGCTCAGACCAGAGCTGCTGAGGGCCTGGCAGTGTGGAAGGTGATGGCTGCTTGGACTGGGCGGTGGGCAGCGCTCCTGTGAATAGCTCTGTGATTTGTATGGTCCCCACAGAAAACCATCTTCAGCACTGGCACACCGGTGGCCGCAGCGACCGTCGCCCCTATTTTGGCAACCAACACCATTTCTTCAGTGACCACGGCCGGTAAGTCGGAGGCCCTGCTCTTTCTCTGCCAGGGAGGAGCGACACGTAAGTGCAGGTTAACTGTATTTCTCAGCTCCGGTCAGTTTAAAGAACAGGCTGAGAAACTCCCAACTTCTCCCAAGAGCTTTTTGAGAATCTGTAATGTGCTCAGAGAGGCCATTGTTGAAGAATTTTCCTTTTTTCTCCCTTCTTAGGATCTGTGTCACACACACAAGCTCCCACGAGTACAATTGTTACCATGACGATGCCCTCACATTCATCCCATGCCACCGCTGTGACCACCTCGAACATCCCCGTGGGTAAGTGCGCGCCTGCACGAGGCTGGAGGGGTGCTCCCGCCCTCTCACTGCCCTTCCTGTACAGCACAGTATTGATTTTCTTATTGTTGCTGATTTTCAAAGTAACAGTGAGTTTAACTTTTAATGTTATTTGTCATACAGATTTGGCATTGACGGTAGAGGAAAAGAGGAATAGTAATCTTTGAGAGCTCAGAGTAACTTCATTAACTCTACTTTTAACTTCCTTATTCATCAGACTTGACCGCTTCTATGGGTACCTTTTAAAGACATAAATTAATTTTACTGACACAAGAACAGGGGGAAATGAGCAGGAAACAAGGATATGGACTGACGAGAACTTGCACACGAGCAGAGTGCTCAGGGCACTGCGGTGGCGCAGCGTGCGAGGACAGCTAGCCTCGAGCCGACTGCGTCTCGCTGCTGCGGGGATGCTTCGTGGCCATCCTGAGTCTCCTC
The DNA here is from genome assembly GCA_030848825.1 of Tadarida brasiliensis. Lineage (NCBI taxonomy): Eukaryota > Metazoa > Chordata > Mammalia > Chiroptera > Molossidae > Tadarida > Tadarida brasiliensis. Next base: position 4,868,229 of record CM061265.1, read on the forward strand.
CAGCCCTGTTTGTCCCCCTTTTTCATCTGTGTATGCTTTGAACGTTTAGACAATTTTTGAAATGTTTCAGCCAGCCAAACCTCAGTAATCAGGAGTGGGTTTTGGCAAACTCTTCCCACGGGACCCGCGAGTAAACGTTTGAGTTTACAGGCTTCATAGGTCTGTGCCAAGCTACTCCCAGTGGCCAGTGTGTCAACAAGCGGGCGTGCTTGTGTGTCAATAAGATGTGATGAACACAGAAATTTGAATTTCATATAATTTTTGTGTGTCACAAAATGCTGTCCCTCCCTCCCCCCACCGACCATTTGAAAGGGGTATGTATTCTTGGCTCACAAGGCCTCACAGAAGCAGGTGTCAGTCAGGGTTTGGCTCCCCGGCCGCGGTGGCCAGCGTCTGTCCTAGGGGCTGTTCCACTGTCAGGGCTCCAAGGCAGAGACAGTGGCCTGTGGAACTGCTCTTCACCCACCAGCCACAGGTTTTAGTTTCTACTGTTAGCTTTGCCTCGGTTGAAGAATGTCATCTCCACTCCCAAAGTAAGACTGCTTTTTGTGAGATGACTCTGTGACATACTGAACCGTCTAGAGTCTGGTGACCAGACACAGAAGTGTGACCTCCCTGCATGTGTGTTCCAGCCCTGGGCTGCTCTTCCCTACTTCTCTCTGCACGTGCGGGGCGGGCTGCAGCGTCACAGCCCTCCTATCAAACCTGGAAGACACTTTTCCAGAATAATACTTGGACCCAGGAAACTGACTCCTCTTTTAGGTAAGGGCCATGCCAGCCAGCCCTTAAATCGGTACGGAACCCTACAAAAGACATTTAGCAGAGGACACAGCTGCTAGGTCTTTCTCCTGTTACTGCTCTCAGCAGCTTGGCACCAACTTCTCTCAAAACCCTCTGAAGTTAATTTGACTTCTGTGAAAAGAAGTTTGTTACGGACTTCTGGTCGAGATGGTGCCATAGGTAAACATGGTACTTCCCTTCTCCAACAACCACAAAAAATTACAACTAAACTACAACAGCCATCATTCAGAACCACCTGAAATTGAGCTGAATGGAAGTCCTACAACTACGAGATTAAAGAATAGGACACATTGAGACTGGGAGGAGGGGTGGAGGCGTGGAAGGGCTGGTCACACACCCATGTGTGGCAGATAAAAATCAGAAGGAAGTCAGCTCTGAAGATCCTCCCTGAGGAACCAGAGGTCCCAGTCCCACACCAGGCGCCCAGCTCGGGGGTTCCAGTGCCAGGAAGAGAAGTCTCCATAACTTCTGGCTGTAAAAACCAGCAGGAATTGAAGCTGAGGGAGGCTGAGGCTGCTGGAGTCCCAGGCACTTCCACTTAAAAGGTCCGCACATGGACTTAACTTGGATTCTCTCCCTCTGAGCTCCAGCACGGGGGAAGGCACCTTGAAAGACACCAGAGACACACAGGGAAGAAACTGCATTGTTTGGCATTGGGACAAGAGCTGGAGGGGCAGCCTTCTCTCGGACAGACATGCTGGCGGAGGCCATTGTTCCTTTCTTGAGCCCTTGCCCCACAGGGCCAGCAGCTGGGCACCATATCTGGGACTCCAGCAACCTGGCTCACACTGTTTGCCCCACCCTGATGATTCCCTGAGGCCCCGCCCCACCCATCTTCAGGCCCATCCAAATTGTTTCCAGTAGCTTTACCATAGGATTGGCCTGTCTTGGCTCGTGCTTAGGATTTTTCTAAAATCTCTCAAGCAGCATCTGGCCTCGATCCGTCTTGTACCTCTCACTATGTGGCCCCATGCCCTGCACTAGCAGCAGCCAACCTTGGTTCACAGCTTGGCCTTCCCTGGGCAACTTAAAGCCCAACACAAGAAGCAGCCATTTGCAGATTGCTTTGTATCTGATGTCTGGTGGCCTCTGGTAGAGTACAGGCAGTAGCTGACCTTGGTCTGCACCTCCCGGAAGGCCCCAGAGCCAGCACATTCAAGGCACAGCTTCAGACCACGTCAAAGTACTAGGACCCAACCACCTCCACAAGCAACACACTCAAGGGGTGGGCTCAGTGGGTACCAGAGCCCTGCTGTAAGTCTTGCTCTGTGTGGTGGGCCCCTGCACAGCTGATCCTCCAAGGTGGTCAGAGATCAGTGGTCAGTGGGCACAGCCAGTCCTTGCAGCTGATCAGCCTCAGTAAACCCCTCCCATTGATGTGCCAACCGCATTCAAGACTCAATTACAACAGAAGGGTGTACAGTGCACACGGGGGTGCACCTCGAGGGCTTAACTAGGGTGATCAGGGAGGCTGTACCACTGGACCCTACAGGACACCTACTACAACAGGCCACCCTAGGAAGCCTAGGAGACATAGCAACTCTACTTAATACGTAGAAACAAACAGGGAAGCAGCCAAAATGAGGAGACAAACATGTCCCAAATGAAAGAACAGAACAAAACTCCAGGAAAAGAACTAAACGAAATGGAGATAAGCAATCTAACAGATGCAGAGTTCAGAACACTGGTTATAAGGATGCTCAGTGAACTTAGTGAGGGCCTCAAGAGCATAATAAAGGACCAGTCAGTAATGAAGAAGGCACTAACTGACATGAAAAATAATTTACAGGGAATCAGTAGTAGAGTAGGAAAAGCCAAGAAGCAAACCATTGATTTGAAATATAAGGGAGCAGAAAACACCCAATCAGAACAGAAAAAAAAAAAAAAAAAGGATAGTGAAGGAGCCTCTGGGACAACATCAAGTGTAGTAACATTCTCATCATGGGGGTGCCAGAAGAAGAGAGAGAAAGAAACTGAAAACCTACTTGAAGAAATAATGACAGAAACTTCCCTAACTTGGTGAATGAAACAGACATACAAGTCCAGGAAGCACAGGGACTCCCAAACAAGATGAACCCCAAGAGGCCCACACCAAAACACATCATCATCAAAATGCAAAAAGTTAAAGACAAAGAGAATCTTAAAAGCAGCAAGAGAAAAGCAGTTAGTTACCTACAAGAGAGCTCTCATGAGACTGTCAGCTGATTTCTCAAAAGAAACTTTTCAGGCCAGAAAGGAGCAGCAAGAAATATTCAAAGTGATGAAAAGCAACGACTTACAACCGAGATTACTCTGTCCTGCAAAGCTATCATTTAAATGGACATACAAAGAGTTTCCCAGACAAGAAAAAGCTAAAGGAGTTCATCACCACCAAACCAGTATTATATGAAATGTTGAAGGGTCTTCTTGAAGGAGAACAACAAAAATATGAACAATAAAATAGCAATACATATTTATCAACAATTGAATCTACAAACAAAATGAACAAGCAGAACAGAAACAGACTCATAGATACAGAGAACTTTTTGATGGTTGCTAGATGGGAGGGGGGTTGAGGGGATGGACGGAAAAGGTGAAGGGATTAAGAAGTACAGATTGGTTGTTAGACTGACAAACCTCAGAGGGAAGTGGGGAGGGGCGCAGGAAGAGATAAACCAAAGAACTTATATGCATAACTAGTGAACAGAGAAAATAGTGTGGGAAGGCAGGAGGGGGGTGAGATGGGGTAGGGAAGAGGGGGTCAGTGAGAGAAAAAGGGGGATATCTAATACTTTCAACAATTAAGATAAATTTTTTTAAAAGTTATATGTGTATGTGATTTCAGCAGTAATGGGCTTTTATTGAAAAAGATCATTGATTATTCCATATTGTCATGTCATACCAATTTCTGGCTATACTTAACATTGTCATCCATCATTCTCAGTGCTTTAACACCAGTGCACACCAGAGCCAAGCCCATTCTTTTAATTTTTACAGTCCAGAGTCTCACTAGGGAATCTTTACTTATGAAGATAGTCAGACTAGTGAAGAGGACAGTGTATCCTATGGGGTTCTCTCGTTCTGTCTTGACCGCTCTGTGTGAAAAACTATTTTGAGATTGGTTCTTGTTAAAGTGACTGTATCTTTCTAAGAGATCACACTGTGGAAGTCAACTCACTAAAAGCCCCAGTGGTTGGCCAGCTAGTTCAGTTGGTTAGAGCATTGTCCCAATATGCCAAGGTTGCGGGTTTAATTCCTGATCAGAGCACACACAAAAACCAACCAATGAATGCATAAATAAGTGGAAAAACAAATTGATGTTTCTCTCCCCCCCATCTTCTCCCCTCCTTTCTCTTTTTCCCTTTCTTCCTCTTTCTAAAATCAATAAGTAAACATTTTTTTTAAATGAAAGTACCAGGAGACAGAACTATGTTCATTTATTTTTGCTAAAACTACCAACTTTTTACCTAAGTTTCTGTATTCTGTATCTCCCCAGTTCATTTATCTTTGAATTTTAGTCATTGATTGAATTCTAGATGTGAAAATCATTTGACAGAAGTGACCAAACAGATTTAACATATCTGCTACCTTAATGTGATTGGTTCCATCTAAATCCAGTCAGGTTTCTGCTCCAGTTTTGTTTGCCTCTGTTACAGTAACCCAAGCACTTCTTGTTACGTCACAATAGGATGCCTGTATAGAGGTTAGGAAGGGAAACTTGACATTAACCTTAGAGCATTGATCTTCAAGTTTGGGTTCAGGAAATATATTTAAATCACCTAAGAGGCTTTTTCCAGGTGGCACTTGGCTCTTTCCCCAGGTGAGATTAAACACTGAATTCAGCCATTGTTACTAAGAAGAGTGTATCGGGTCAGGAGGAAAAAGACTGATTAACAGTGAACAGAGCTTCCGCCTAGTGAGTGCTCACTCTGTGGAAGACCGTCCTGCTGCTGTCCGTGCTCTGGCCCACACGTGGCATTGGTCTGGGAATATGAAAAGCAGAATCAGACATCACAACATTCAGAAAGTGAAATTATCTTTGGAGATAGCATTATGGCCAACTTCTGATTTCTGCATTATGTTTTTCCTTAAGTTTTATTTATTTTCAATAATTGAGAATATGGCCTTTTTCATTAGAAAAAGTTAAAGATAGACATTTTGGGGTATGTTTATGGTAACCAACCACTGGTTGGTTACCCTGCCAAATGACAGCTGCATTCTTATTGGAAGTCATATTTTCTCCTTCCTTTTGTGGGCACAGTGAAAATCAAGGCTTAGTTGCTTTCCACTCAGTACTACTGGTGGAAAATGTGCCGTGCCCGCTGTTCTCTGCCTTGGACAGTAGTGCCATCCATCAGTGTTCAAACTGAGCGTCTCAGCCATCACCCTGCAGACGTGTCTCCAGCTGCCTCCCTCAGGAAGTAGCTGGGCATCACTGTGGGTTGTGCTGCTCACCTTTGGTGTCCGACGCGCTGCACTGTGGGTAATGCGGTGGCGTCATCCTACTCTCTAGTGGTTATGTGCCTGTCACCAGGGAACCTGAGTCTTTACACAGATGGAACCTTTGTCCGTCTCTCTCTGAGGTCAGAGCTTTTCTTTGCAAATTCCCAGGCATAGAGTTAACAGATAGGTCTCTAAGTATAAAGTATGTCCCAGTTCAGGTATACCTTCTAAACAAAATCTGATTGCAAATTGTAGAGGAAAGCAAATTTTGAGCCTCAATATTAAATTTGAAAACTCTGTTTCGATTTTGCTATAATGTATTAGATAAAATTATAGGACATTCCAACTTAAGTGATTATCTAGAGAAGGCTTCATAGATGAGGAAACTGAAACTTGGAAATTAAAACGATCTACTCAGTGCTAATTAGCTACATGTTACTAATTAGTTATGGACCTGATTACTTAAGGAGTAGAATCTAAGGTTTCTGTCATTTCTGTATTTATATTTTTCTTGAATATTTTTAAAAATAAAAAGTGTTCTTTTATTTTTTTTCTTTACTGATTTTTAGAGAGAGAGGAAAGGAGAGAGAGAGAGAAACATCAATGAGAGAGAACATCGATTGGCTGCCTCCTGCATGCCCCCCACTGGGGATCGGTCCCACAACCTGGGCATGTGCCCTGACAGGGAATTGAACCAGCAACCTCTTGGTGCATGGGTTGAGGCTCAACCACTGAGCCACACCGGCCGGGCAAAAGTTTTCTCCTTTTAAAAAAAGGGTCTCAAGCCAGGTCAGGGGAAGGGGGCCTGGTTGCTGATATTTTTGTTGAAGTATTAACATTGAACCTTGCTTTGACAAATAACAGGGTGAGTATATCAGTGGAATATTAGATTGAGATAAGTTACTTAAACCTTATCTACTCATCTTTTATTCTTTATTTTGATTAAAATAAAAAATCCAGACTTATTAAAGTATTTGCATTAAGATTATTGCGGGCCAAGAATGATTTGCCAGTGAAAGCATGAGCAGTGACGTAACTGAGTTTCACTTTCTGCAGCTAAGGTGGTGCCACAGCAGATCACACACACCTCTCCGAGGATCCAGCCCGACTACCCCACGGAAAGGAGCAGCCTGATTCCCATTTCAGGACACCGGGCCTCTCCCAACCCTGTGGCCATGGAAACGCGAAGTGACAATAGGTAGGAGGGAATGTGCCAGCTACACTGCCTCATCGTGTCATTCGTTGTTTTGATTGTTCAGTAATATGAAATGTCCCACAAATATGCTGTACATTTATTCTTATTTTCAAGTTTTACCCCTGAAAATAAGTGTTTGTTTCTCTTAGTTTTATGAAAATGTCTATATTCAGCCATTCTCCTTTTAATGGGTATTCTTTTAGTATCCATTATTTTGTTCTGTGTGTTCCTGTGTTTCATTTATTTTAAAAGTAACGGTTGCAGCATTAGGATCCTTTATCCCCAAATACTTCCATTTTCATCTCTGAGATCAAAGGGATGCTCTTACTTAAGCCTGAAAGTACATCCCTAAAACAGTTTCTTAGGTTTCTATTCTCTTTCATACATTGACATTTTTTAAAGATGTAGATAGACCAGTTTTTATAGAATATTCCATTTGGGCTTGCAGATTGTTTTCTCACAGTTAGATTCAAGCTATGCATTTTTGGAGAGAACGCCACTTGGGTGATATGTTCTCACTATTACATGAGAGAAGCTCATGCTGTTTCTTTGTCCCATTATTAATAGTTATATCGACATTAACTACTTAGGGTGATGTTTGCCAGATTCTTCTACTCTTAAGGGGTGTTTTTCTTCCTTGTTACTAAGTAATCTATGGAAATACATTGAGGCTATAGACATCCTGTACCCCATAAACTTTCACTCATAGTTTATTTACTGATGCTTCTTGGCTGGATCAGTTGAGGGTTGCACTATGATGGTTGCAAAATAGTGACTTTTCTCATGATCTTTTCTTTCACATTTATCTGTTGACATTTTGATGTAAAGAAATTTTATCTATCCCCATGTATTTATTTTGTTGTGTATTTTATTTTTTTAGAATCAGCATGGGCTCATGGATTTGGTTTTATTCATTACTGCAGTCACTTAGTGTCCTCTGTTTTGTTGCTCCCATTGTCTCTGGGTTGGTCCTTGGGAGCCCTTCAGACTAGTTCCTATGGTTTTGCCATGTCCTGGTCATTCTAGCCCTTTCCACCACAACACGGTTCTCCAAGCTCCCCCTGAACTTCGAGCCCTGGAATCTGCCATTTCTCCAAGAAGCCCTGGTTCCTTTTCCTCATTTAGAAACCAAGATGTAGGCATTAGCTCTGTTCATTGTTACCAGATTGTCATTTCTTCTAGGCTCTTTCAGCAGGTAGAGGTAAGAAGTACATAGCATTTTTAAAACTTTTTATTTAGTTCATGCTTATGCCTCTAGTTCATGCTTATATAATACCTCCCGCTCCATACTTGCATTGCCCTTCTCCCGCGGTGAGCACGTACAGTGCACATGAAGTCATTTCAGGGTTGGTCGTTTCTAAATTAACCTTGTTTGATTATGGTGTGTAGGAATGCTTATAGGTTTTAATATATCATGTCCATTCTTTTTGCTGAACATGACTATTAGCTCTAAAAGTTTGTAAGTTCTTTTGTATTTCCTATGTATTTGTTTATTTAATCTCCAAATAAGGACAGTTTTTGAGGGATGAGGGAGTTTTTTTCATTTTTATTTTATATATTTGTTTTTCTCCTTGGCTAGAGCTTGCAATGTAATGTTGAATATAGCAGAGATGTGAGCATCATTGTCTTGTTCCTGACCTGAATGGGAATTCTTCTGAAATTTCATTATAGATTTTTGTTGATACTGTTTCCAGTTTGGGGGACACAGTTTCTTTCTGTTCTTGTTTTCTTAGACATTTATATCATGAGTATTGAATGCTATTAAATATTTTTGTATATTTTTTGCAAAGTTTCAAACGATTATTCTTCTATAATTTTTAATATGATCTAAAACATTAATAGAAATTCTGATATTGAATCATTCCTATCTTTCTGTGATAAACCTTATATGATCATGATGTATTTCATTTTATATAGTAATTGATTCCGTTTTATTTAGGAATTTTTGTGTCAATGTAGAGAGCAAGATTTGTTTATAATCTTTTCTCATACTTTCCCTGTCCAGTTTTGATATCAAGGCTATATTAACCTCAAAAAGTAAGTTAGGTCACTTTTCTTCTTTTTCTGGTCTCTGAATCAGTTTCTATAAGCTTCAGATTATCTATTTTACATATGTTTGATAATATGTGCCAGTAAAAACCATCTGAGCTTAGACTCTTTCAAGTGGAATTGAGCAGGGAAGACTTTTCATTACTGAGGGGGTTTTAAGTCAGTTTTGCCAATTACTATTCCATGAATGTTTTACATTTATTGATACAGTTATTTATTGTATTTATTTATTTTAAAATATTACTCTGTAGATCTGTGTCCTTCGATCTAACTGTTTGAGACACAGTGGAAAATGTTGGTGTGGCAGTTAGAGTATGACGAAGATTTGGGGGATAGGATCACTTGAAGGTAAAGAAGAAAATAGACCATTTTGTTCATTGTTATTTGTGTTCCATGTATAGACCGTCTGTTCCTGTTCAGTTCCAGTACTTTTTGCCAACATACCCGCCTTCTGCGTACCCACTGACTGCACACACGTACACCCCCATCACCAGCTCGGTGTCCACCATCCGACAGTATCCAGGTAGGAGTCCCACTGTGAAGATGACTTCTAACATTTCAATTTTTTCAAGCAATGGTATAGAAACCATTCACTCAGTATTTAGTATAGGTTTTACTATGCCAGCTTCTATGATCAAATTCAGATAAGGCTAAAATTGGAAGCTTTCACGTATTAAATTACCATCTCTTTGTTCTATGGAAAGGTGGTGGTTGTTATTAGTGGTACTTGCATGATGTTGTCCTACCCTGAGGATAATTATGTTAACAATTTTTGTTACACCTTAAAATTGTACAGTTAAAATGAATAAAGTTGTGCTCTTACAGGGCTTGTATTGTTTTGTGGGATATTTGTTGTGTTTTTTTCATGGTAGTCCAGTTACGCTAAACATTCACCAGTCTTTCTTATAATCCAGAAAACAATTCTTAAACTTTAGCATTTGTGTAATATTTTCCTGTGGGACCCTCATCTCCCTTTAGACATAAGAAAGCCAGATCGTCTAGCTTAGGGACATTGCCCTTCTGCTGTGCAAATGAGGACTGCGCCAGGGCCACGGGTGGCCCTTGAGCATTTGAAGGGGACCCAGTGCAAATGAAGAACTGAATTTTTTGTTTTACTTAATTAAAAGAGAAACTTCAAATATGTTTGGAAAAACTTACTGATATAAAACTACCTTTTCAAAATGTAGATTTTATGGAATCAAAATACAAATCCAATATTTGTAATATATATTTAATATCTGAATTGAGAATATACTTTATTTATTATTATTATTTTTTTTATATTTTTCCTTTATTGATTTTACAGAGAGAGGAAGTGAGAGGGAAAGAGAGATAGAAACATCGATGAGAGATAGAAACATCGATGAGAGAGAACATTGATTGGCCGCCTCCTGCATGCCCCCCACTGGGGATCGGGCCCACAGCCTGGGCATGTGCCCTGACCGGGAATCGAACCGGCAACCTTTTGGTGCATGGGTCGACGCTCAAGCACGGAGCCACACCGGCCGGCGAGAATATACTTTAAAAGCAAAATATACCCTGAATTTTGAAGACAGTGTAGAAAAAGAGAATGTAAAATATTTTAATAAAAAATTTTGTAGTGGTTACATTTTGAAATGATAATATTTTAGATATTTTCCAAATATATCCTAAGTATATACTAAAATTAATTTGTCCTGCTTCTTTATACTTTATTAATGTGGCTATAGAAAAATTTTAAATTGTATGTATGACTTATGTTTCCATTGGAGCGCTGGTCTAAAACTTGGAAACATATATATTTAAATAGCTTTAAAAACGGTTCCTTCAGCTCGGCATTCATTTTTGTATATTGGTTTCTTCTGGGGTTTTTTTGTCTACAAAACTTTCTCCAAGTTTTATTTTAATTTTTATCTCTAATGTGGAAAAAGAGCTGAATTGTCCTGAATATTCTGTCATGTTTTGCTGTACATCAAATTAATATCTTTTAAAGGGACATTCAGCCCTGGCCAGTTTGGCTCAGCGGTTAGAGCGTTGGCCTGCGGTCCAGAGAGACCCGGGTTCGGTTTCCGCTAAGGGCACGTACCTCAGTTGCAGTTTGTCCCTGGCCCTGGTTGGGGTCCTGTGGGTGGCAACCACTCGATGTGTCTCTCTCACATCGATGTTTCTCTCTCTCTCCCTCTCTCTCTCCCTCCCGCTCTGAGGATAAATGCAAAAATGTCCTCGGATGAGGATAAAAAAATAAGGGACATTCATAACCATGTTTTTATTAACAATCTTACAGAGATAAAATAATGTTTGATTGCTGCCAGAAGTATTACACTTATTGCTGAAAATTCTTAAGTTTTTATCAGTGGCAGCACTTCCCATCATGTTCCCTCCTCTCCCCCTCGGCCTTCTGTAATGGTGCAGTCACTTTGCCTTCCTGCAGAAGGTGCGCGTGACCAATATGTTTTTTCTGAATGCTAGCCAGCTGAAAAGGACGTGCAGGTGTCTCCTGAGCTAGCATTATCATTTTATATGAACTTTTATTGTAAAAATCCAGTAACAGAAGTATTAGGGATCCTGTGAGTCAGCTGCTTTTCTACATTATTATTCCAAGTACCCTCTTCTACCACTACAGTAGACCTAATGGATACTACCAGAAAAATGAATAGTGCAAGCAACAGTTTATTTATTCCAATACCCGTATGTGCACGTTATTGTTGCAGATGAGAGGGACTAGATTCCTTCTCTGACATGTAAATCTGTACATGGATGGACACAGTTGAAGGAAAATGTATTAATCAGCTTACAGTGTCCTATTTTCAAGTGTGTGGATTCAGTGGCTCATTTTTAATTATTTTATAGTTTTTTGTGTTTTTTTTTATCCTCACCCGAGGACATTTTTCCATTTTTTTGTTCAGATAGAGTGGGAGGGAAAGAGAGGAAGAGAGAGAGAGAGAGAAACATCGATGTGAAAGGGACACATCGAGTGGCTGCCTCCCGTACGACCCAACCAGGGCCGGGGACAAACTGCAACCGAGATACGTGCCCTTAGCGGGAACCGAACCCGGGTCTCTCTCGACCGCGCTGAGCCAAACCGGCCAGGGCTCATTTTTAATTATTTTAAAGCAGATGTTTTTCAAATCAAGAAGAGAATAGGAAAATTTGTATGTAATAGGCTCCAATCTTGCCACTGTGTGATTACTCTAATACATGGTTTGTGATATAATTGTTCAAGGTCCCTGGTTGCATATAAAGATGGAATCTTGTTGGTCCATTGGGTATTCATTAAATATAGATGTGAATATGTAATTATGAATATATATAATATGTAATCTATATAGTTTGTAAGTGATTGATTCCTCTCAGATTGTTCCTGAAATTTCACTTGTTTCAGAGGTGTTTTTCATTTCATTCATTCGTTTATTCATTCATGCATTTTTTTTTTTTTTTTTAATCCTCACCCGAGGACATTTTTCCATTTTTTGTTCAGATAGAGTGGGAGGGAGAGAGAGGAAGAGAGCGAGAGAGAGAAACATCGACGTGAAAGGGACACATCGAGTGGCTGCCTCCCGCACGACCAACCAGGGCCGGGGACAAACTGCAACCGAGGTACATGCCCTTAGCGGGAACCGAACCCGGGTCTCTCTGGACTGCAGGCCGACACTCTAACCGCTGAGCCAAACCGGCCAGGGCTCATTCATGCATTTATTAATTGCACAAATATGTATTGATACCCTGCTATATGTAAGGTCTTACGCCAGGGTTTATTTTTAAAGCTGACTCTTAAACAGATCTTGCTTTCAACAAGCTTAGAGTTTAGTAGTAGGGAGGTAAGACATGAGGAGATATTGTAATAGACAAAGTACTAAGTCCCACAAGAAAGGCTTGAGCAAAGTCATGCTGCTTCTGAGATAAGAGAGGTTATTTCTACATGGGACGGTAGGGTTGGAAGTCAGGAATGATTTTCCTAAAGGAAATAATAGTTGGAAAGTATCTCTCAGAATGGGCAGGACAGGACAGAGCCATGGTGGGATCACAGAAAAGCACATTTCTGTCTGAGCTTAGAATATGTGCTTGGGACAGAGTGGCTCATTTTTGGCTAGAGTACAGTGTGAATGAGGATGCAATGTTTTTTTTTATATAAATTTTTTTTTCTTTATTGATTTTAGAGAGAGAGGAAGGGAGAGGGGGAGAGATAGAAACACCAATGAGAGAGAACATCAGTTGGCCGCCTCCTGCATGCCCCCCCTGGGGATCAGGCCCACAACCTGGGCATGTGCCCTGACCGGAAATCGAACCCGCAACCTTTTGTTGCATGGGTCGACGCTCAACCACTGAGCCACACTCACTGGGCTCAATATATAGTTTTATGTAGTGATTTTTTTTTTTTTAAGTGAGGATTTAGATTTTGTGCAGTGGAAAAATTCTGTTTTCATTTTAGTGTTTTTCTTCTAATGTGAACTGTGTCTAATCAGAGCGAATATTGTAGTCAGTTTTTGCATCATTTTTAGTTTCAGCTCAAGCTCCAAACTCTGCCATAACAGCTCAGACTGGTGTTGGGGTGGCGTCTACAGTTCACCTAAACCCCATGCAGTTAATGACAGTGGATGCATCTCATGCTCGACATATTCAAGGGATCCAGCCTGCGCCCATCAGTACGCAGGGGATACAGCCAGCCCCCATCGGGACCCCGGGAATGCAGCCAGCACCCGTCGGCACACAGGGAATTCACCCCGCAGCCCCCATCAGCACACAAGGCCTGCAGCCTGCATCGGTGGGCACACAGCAGCCTCCGCCTGAAGGGAAAACTTCAGGTAATGTTAGATTGTTGCCTGGAAGTCGGTGTGGAGAAGAGAGATACGCTGAGTTTAAATTCTGGATCTGCCACTTGCTGGCTTGTGATCTCAGGTAGTTCCTCCCAGCTTTCATTTTCTTTCACGTTGTCACATGAGCTGCTCAGAACTTGCAGGGCCATTACGGCGTTAGAAGCACGGACATAAACAGCCTTAGTAGTTGTTTGCACGTGGTGCGGAGCAGATTCACCTTATAATAGGAGTAGTTTCATTCATTTAAGATTTTTCTAGAGTTTATGTAAAGCTGTAAAATTAAGATAGACTGGAATGTTGGTACCATTTTTAGAATTGACAGTGCTTGTATTTTACAACAACTGAGAGATTTCTTGAAGTGCACTATGTACTTTATGTATTTTATCTCATTTATTAATAATTATGAGTATAGAGCAAAGAAAAATAGGTATTGATTATGCATCAGTAGACTTATGCATCATGTGCCTCTGCCTTCTGCTTTGAGGCACATGAACATTATGTCTTATTTCTTCTTAAAATTGGATAGTCACAACATGGATACTCAAACTCTGGTGGTCCAATTGTTTTTATTTGTCTTATGTGACGGTTTAGTAATGTTTCTGTCGTTTCCCTCTCCACTGTGCCTTTCTGGCCCATCCCCTCGCTGACTCCCAGCAGTGGTGCTGGCCGACGGAGCCGCGATCGTAACCAACCCAATCAGCAGCCCGTTCAGCGCTGCCCCAGCAGCCACGACCGTCGTGCAGACCCACAGCCAGAGCGCGAGCACCAGCGCCCCAGCCCAGGGCTCCTCCCCCCGGCCCAGCATACTTCGGAAGAAACCTGCCACAGATGGGTGAGTAGACCTGGTAGTGCCAGATGACACCTCTGGTTCCAGTGTCATTTATATAATTAGTATAATTGGGTTGTGGGCTGTGCTTGTGTTCAACTCTAATAGATCATAACAGTAGTTTTTCCGAGTGCTTATACCTGCTGACACCCTCACCAGCTGTGGGGATCGTTGCATTCGTCATTACCAGGAGACATGATGTCTGGTGGCCACTCCTTTTGAGATGTTAGTTGTTTTGCCCGGCCGGTGTGGCTCAGAGGTTGAGCATCGAACCCTGCACGAAGAGGTCGCCGTTTCGATTCCTGGTCAGGGCACATGCCCGGGTTGTGGGCCCGATCCCCAGTGGGGGTGTGCGAGAGGTAGCTGATCACTGTTTCTGTCTCTCTCCCCCTCTCTCTTCCTCTCTATCTAAAATATCAATTAAAAAATTAAAAAAAAATTTTTTTATTAAAAAAAAAGAAAAAAAATGGGGAGGGTTGGGAAAGGGATCTGCTGTATTTTGTTAAAAGCGCTTTAGTACTGTTTGACTTTTTTTAAAATATTGTGTCTAGCCCTGGCCGGTTTGGCTCAGCGGTTAGAGCATCGGCCTGCGGTCCAGAGAGACCCGGGTTCAGTTCCCGCTAGGGGCATGTACTTCGGTTGCGATTTGTCCCCGGCCCTGGTTGGTCGTGCGGGTGGCAGCCACTCAATGTGTCACTTTCACATCGATGTTTCTCTCTCTCTCTCTCTCTCTTCCTCTCTCTCCCTCCCACTCTATCTGAACAAAAAATGAAAAAATGTCCTCAGGTGAGGAAAAAAAAAAAAATCATTAAAATATTGTGTCTATATTACTTTGATAAAATTTAAAAATGCATTAAAAATACTTAGCCAATGTGGTGCTTTCATTTTGCTGTGGGCCTGCCCAGCTGTGGGAATGTGTTTCCTGTCCTCATTCAGCCCTCAGACTGCTGTTTGTGTGGTTTGCCTCTTGTCCCTTCCAGAATCGCAGTTCGGAAAACCCTCATTCCCCCTCAGCCTCCTGAGGTGGCCAGTCCCCGCGTGGAGAACTCCGTGCGAAGTGCGTCCGGGTCGCCCCGGCCTGCGGGGTGAGTGCTTCAACATGTCCCTCTTGCCTCCAACAACACGTATTTGGGGAAGAAAGAGTCTGACACGTGATGAATTTCACATAATGTTGCTTGTGTGCATTTTTTATGTGTTATTTCTAGCTACATGGCCTGCACATGTTTTTCAACCTCTCTAACCCTCATTTGCCTGATTTATGAAATTGGCATATGTATAACATTTAGCTCATCATATTCTTCTTGTATTTAAATGAAGTGACTCATTAAGAGTACTTAGACGCCTGGCCTGGTGTGGCTCAGTGTTGAGCACCAAGAGGTTGCTGTTTGCAATTCCTGATCAGGGTTGCGGGCTTGATCCCCAGTAGGGGGTGTGCAGGAGGCAGCCAATCAGTGTTTCTCTCTCATTGGTGTTTCTGTATCTCCCTCTCCCTTCCTCTCTAAAAATCAAATAAAATTTAAAAACAAAAACATTTCAGAAGAAAGTACTCAGCAGTTAGAGCCTCAGCCCATGGACCAAAAGGTTGCGGATTCCATTGTGGTCAAGGGCATGTACCTGGGTTGCAGGTTTGATCCCTGCCCTGGTCAGGGTCGCAGGAGGCAACCAGTTGATGTGTCTCTCTCCCATCGATATGTCTGTCTGTCTGTCTGTCTCTCTCTCTCTCTCTCCTTCCCACTCTGTCTGAAAATAAATGGAAAAATATCCTCAGGTGAGGACTTAAAAAAAACCCAATTCATTCACCGATAAGTAATAAAAGAGTTGATATAAAGATAAGGAAAATTAAGAAAAGATCAACAGCCCTGGCCAGTTTTGCTCAGCGGGTAGTGTGTCGGCCTGTGGACCAGAGAGTCCCGGATTCAGTTCCCGCTAAGGGCACGTACCTCGGGTGCAGTTTATCCCCGACCCCAGTTGGGGTTGTGCAGTTGGCAGCCAGTCGATGTGTGTCTCTCACGTCGATGTTTCTCTTCCTTCCTCTCTCCCTCCCGCTCTATCTGAAGATAAATGCAAAAGTGTTCTTGGGTGAGGATAAAAAAAATAATAGTAATAAAAAAAAAAAGAAAAGAGATCAAAATATATGAATGTGTTCACTAAGAACACTCCCCAGAAAAATGTTTGCATGGGGCAGATGAAATCTATAACAGAATATTTGACTGAATTTAAATTTTATTTCATTTTTTTAATTTATTTTCTTCATTGATTTTTAGAGAGAGAGGAAGGGATAGGGAGGGAGAGATAGAAACATCGATGAGAGAGAACATCAATTGTCCGCCTCCTGTTATGCCCCCACTGGAGATCAGGCCCACAACCTGGGCATGTGCCCTGACCAGGAATCGAACCGGCAACCTCTAGATGCATGGGTCGATGCTCAACCACTGAGCCACACTGGCCGGGCTGAATATAAATTATTTAATGAAATAACCACAACCCAATGAAGGAAAACACAAGAGATGAAAAATGCAAAGACTCCCACGAGAAAGTGATAAGACGTAGAGATGACACAAGTTGACAGAACTCATCAAAGATCTGGAAGAAGCCATCACAGAATAATAAGCCAACATTTAAAAAGAAAACCATGTAGACATTGAAGATAGTAATTTTAAAAGTGAATAAAATTTTGCCCTGGCCAGTTTGGCTCAGCAGTTAGAGCCTCGGCCCGTGGACCAGAGAGACCTGGGTTAGGTTCCTGCTAAGGGCACGTCCCTCAGTTGCAGTTTGTCCCCGGCCCCGATTGGGGCCGTGTGTGTGGCAACACTCGATGTGTCTCTCTCACATTGATGTTTCTCTCTCTCTCTCTTCCTCTCTCCCTCGCTCTATCTGAAGATGAATGAAAAAGTGTCCTCGGGTGAGGATTAAAAAAAAAATAAAATAAGAGTGAATAAAATTTTTTTTTTCTTTTTTTTTTTTATCCTCACCCGAGGACATTTTTTCATTTTTTGTTCAGATAGAGTGGGAGGGAGAGAGAGAGAAACATCGACGTGAAAGTGACACATCGAGTGGCTGCCACCCGCACAACCAACCAGGGCCGGGGACAAACCGCAACCGAAGCACATGCCCTTTATGGGAACCGAACCCGGGTCTCTCTGTACCGCAGGCCGACGCTCTAACCGCTGAGCCAAACCGGCCAGGGCTAAAATTTTAAAAAGAAATATAAAAACCATACAGAACTTAATATGATACAAGATCAACATATACATGTCAATAACCCTGAAATCAATATATGACTTACAATTGATAGCATGTTAATATTCTGTCATTAATGTATCCTTAAATGTAGCATACAAAATGTTGGTGTGTTCTGTAGTTGTTGGCAACTACGATTCATCAAATTATGGAAATGGTGGAATTATGTAGAGAAGGTAGTAGATGGGTTCAGTGCGGGAGGAGACTTCTCAGTAGTTTTCAAATGTGAAAAGATTACCAATTCAAAACAAAGAGGAAAACTTAAAGTGTTTTGAAATGGGAAATTAAAAGATAAGTCCAAAAATTTCAGAGTTTAGTGTGTTTTTTTTAATCCCCACCCAAGGACATGCTAAGAGAGAGAGATTGATGTGAGAGAGAAACGTCGATTGGTTGCCTTTTGTGGGATTGACCCGTATCCCAGGTATGTGCCCTGCTCCGGAATCGAACTGGCAACCATTCGGTGCACAGGATGATGCTCAGTCAGCTGAGCCACTCCAGCAGGGCAAAAGTTAGATTTTTTAAAAAGTCACATAGCCCTCGCTGGTTTGGCTCAGCAGTGAGGCCGTCGGCCCACGGTCCAGAAAGCCCAGGTTCGGTTCCCGCTGGGGGCACGTACCTCCGTTGCA
Source organism: Tadarida brasiliensis (assembly GCA_030848825.1). Lineage (NCBI taxonomy): Eukaryota > Metazoa > Chordata > Mammalia > Chiroptera > Molossidae > Tadarida > Tadarida brasiliensis. The sequence goes on from CM061265.1 coordinate 4,886,181, forward strand.
GTTTGTCCCCGGCCCTGGTTGGGTCGTGCGGGTAGCAGCCACTTGATGTGTCCCTTTCACGTCGATGTTTCTCTCTCTCTCTCTTCCTCTCTCTCCCTCCCACTCTATCTGAACAAAAAATGGAAAAATATCCTCAGGTGAGGATAAAAAAAAAAAAGTCACACAGCCCTACAAGGTTATTACTAAGGTTTGGTTAGGTTTTCTCTGCCAGTCACTAATCCTCAAACTCCACCAAACCTATAGAACTCTAAATACAGACAGATCTTATCAGGTCTCTGTCAGTTCCAGTTTCTCCTGGATGAGATCCTTCCTTGAAGCCTTGCTTTTCCCTACTCCGGTCTGGGCTGGTTGCTTTCTGGACTTGAGGCCCAGCTATTATTCCTGCTGCTGTCTTTCTCCATCATGCTCTAATTTCCCTTTGACTCATCACCTGGAGCGCAAACACTTTCTTTTTGTTTTTTTGTTCATCCTCACCCAAGGATATTTTTTTCCATTGAGCTTTAGAGAGAATGGAAGGAGGAGGGAGAGAGACAGAGAGATAAACATTGATGTGAGAGAGACACATTGATGGGTTGCCTCCCGCATGTGCCACAATGGGGGCCAGGAATCGAACCTGCGGCCCTTGTTGTGCAGCCGACACTGATCACGGAGCCACACCGGCCAGGGCTTGGTTTACTTTCTTGATTTGTAAGAGCACATTTTTGTTTTATTTTGTTTTGTTTTTAAATATGTTTTCATTGATTTTTTTAGAGAGGAAGGGAGAGAGAGATCGAAACATCCATGTGTGAGAGAAACATGGATCGGCTGCCTCCTGTACACCCCACACTGGTGATCGAGCCCAAAACCCAGGCATGTGTCTCAGTCCATGGGACGACGCTCAGTCCACTGAGCCACATGAGCTGGGCTGTACGAGCACCTTTTGTAACAAAGAAAGTACATAAGATGCCAATTTTGACACTTCTTACATCAGAAAAATGTATTTATTCTACCTTCACTCTTCAGTCTGTGTTCTCTCTGTTGTTGAGATTGGGTAAATTATACTGATCCATCCTCAAGTCCTGTTCTGGCCTCGGAGGACCGAGTATGTCCTGTCTCAGCTGTATTCCTGAGACTATCCAGTTTTGTGCCATACTATTTCTCAATTCTGTAATTTCCATTTGCCTTTCTTTCATATCTTTGATTTCTTTGCTGAGATTTTTTTTTTTGGTTTTTATTTGTTTTGAGTGAACTTGTACTTGTTTGTTGAAGCCTTTTTATGATGTCTGCATTAAAGCCCAGGTCAGCTAATTCCTACATCATCTCTTTAAGTTTTGGTTTTCCTGACTCTTGATTAGACGAGTGATTTTCTGTTTGTACCTGGACGTGGTAGGTATTGTTAGACTGGAATTTATTGATACAGCTTTTGTTTAAGCCGCCCCTCAGCTTCCCCTCTGGGGAAGGGAAAGCATTGCCTCATTACTGCCACTGGGGATTGAGGTCCAGGTTCCCGCCGTGGCCTCTTTTGAAACCACTTTAGTGGTGGAATGGCAGAGAGGACTGAGGCGCCCGTTACAGCCTGGCAGGGGTGGAAGCCCAGTTCTCCGCAGCCTTGAGGAGGGCGTGGAGACGGCCACGCTGCAGCGTGGTGTTTCACTGTGGGGCGGTCATCGCCTGAACTTGTCATCTTCATAAGCGGCTCTATTCTTGGTTCTTTGTCTAGAGAGAACCAGACTCTGGCTGGGACTTACTTTGTCAGTGCCCTGTGACACCTCTTGGTTGCAGCTCTCTAGCACTCGGTGTGGGACAGAAGAGGCAGAAAGGACCCCCAAAGGACTCGCCACTGTGCCCTTCCTCGGGCGTTGGGACCGCTACCAAGTCTCTCTGCTCTTCACCGTTCAGCAGCCTGTTTGCTTGCTTGTTTGATATGTAACACTCATAATCAGTACTCACGAGTTGTAGCTATACTGAGCGGTAGGAATAGGAAAAATGCGTCTATGCTGTTTTTCTATAAACGTAAGTCCTAAGTCCTACCCACACTCTTAAATGATATAATGGCTAGGAGAATTTTAAATTGGAAATCTCTTTTTCTTCCTAGGTGATGTCTTCAACTTTTTTACAGCATTATCTTTTTAAGTTCTTAATATGAAAAATCTATAAATATAGAGGAAAATACTATTTAACTGGATAACTGTTTTAACAATTTACGATATATTACCTTTTTTGGTGCAGTTGCAGAATTTCACTTTTAAATACTTTCCTTTTGGCCCGGCCAGTGTGTCTCAGTGGATTGAGCATCCTCCCATTTTACTGAGAGGTCCCAGTTCAATTCCTGGTCAGGGCACATGCCCGGGTTTTGGGCTCCATCCCCAGTGGGAAGCATGCAGGAGGCGGCCGATGGATGTTTCTCTCTCTCTTTCCCCCTTCCTCTCTCTCTAAAAAATAAAAACTTATTTTTGAAATAAATAAATAAATACATACATATGCCCTGGCCGGTTTGGCTCAGCGGTTAGAGCGTCGGCCTGCGGTCCAGAGAGACCCGGGTTCGGTTCCCACTAAGGGCACGTACCTCGGTTGCAGTTTGTCCCTGGCCCTGGTTGGTCGTGCGGGTGGCAACCACTCGATGTGTCCCTTTCATGTCAATGTTTCTCTCTCTCTGTCTTCCTCTCTCTCCCTCCTACTTTATCTGAATAAAAAATGAAAAAATGTCCTCGAGTGAGGATAAAAAAAAAAAAAAATGAAAAAATGCCCTCGGGTGAGGATAAAAAAAATAAAATAAATAAATACATATTTTCTTACGCATTTTTACCATTTAATTATGATGTGTCTAGATGTGGGTTTCTTTTCATTTATTCATTCTACTTAGAGTTTGTTGAACTTCTGGATGTATAGACATGGTTTTGTCACATTTGGGGAGTTATTGGCCATTATTTTTTTAGATATTCTTTCTGCCCCTTTCTCTTCTTGCCTTCTGGGCTCCCCTTATTGGAGGCCCATGGTGCACATCTTCGTGCTCATATTGCTGTCCCAGGGATCTCGGGCTCTCTTTACTTTTTGTCCTGTTTTGTTTGCAGTGTCTCAGACTGGATAATCTCAATTATCTGTCTTCGTGTTTGTTGATTGTTTTTTTTTCTTATGCCTGTTGAAATATGCTTTTGTGTCCATCTGGTGACTTTTTTCCTTTCAGCTTTTATACTCTTCAATGCCAGAATTTCTGTTTTTTCTATTTTATAATTTTTTTTTTTTAATCCTCACCCGAGGACATTTTTGCATATATCTTCGGATTGAGCAGGAGGGACAGATGGGGGAATAGAGAGAGAGAAACATCGACGTGAGACACACTGAGTGGTTGCCACCCACACAGCCCCTGCGCCAGGGACAAATCACAACCGAGGTACGTGCCCTTAGCAGGAACCAAACCCGGGACTCTCTGGTCCGCAGGCCGATGCTCTAACCTCTGAGCCAAACCGGCTAGGGCTAATTTCTTACTCTTTATTGATATTCTCAATTTGCTGAGACATCGTTTTCATAATGTTGTTTAGCCATGATTTCTTTTAGTTCTTTGAAGATATTTAAAATAGCTCATTTAAATCTTTGTCTGGTAAGTCTAACCTCTATGCTTCCTCGCCGACAGTTTATTTATTTATTTATTTTTTTATTATTGAAAGTATCACAGATGTCCCCGTTTTCCCCATTGACCCGCTCCTTCCCACTCCCACCCCACTCCTGCCTTCCCCAGCCTAATGTCCATGTCGATTGGTTGTGCATATATGTGTGTAAGTTCTTTGGTTTATCTCTTCCCACCCCTTCCACCTCCCATCTCTCTGAGGTTTGTTAGTCTGTTCTCTACTTCCGTGATTCTGGATCTCTTTTGGTCGATAGCTTATTTTGTTCATTGTATTCCACGAAGTGAGATCATGTGGTACTTGTCTTTCTCTGACTGGCTTATTTCGCTTAGCATAACACTCTCCAGGTCCCTCCATGTCGTCTCAAAGGATAAGAGATCTTTCTTTCTTACAGCTGCATAGTACTCCATTGTGTAAATGTCCCAAAGCTTTTTTATCCACTCATCTACTGATGGACACTTAGGCTGTTTCCAGATCTTAGCTATTGTAAATAGTGCTGCTATGAACATAGGGGCACATATATTCTTTCTGATTGGTGTTTCAGGCTTCTTAAGGTATATTCCTAGAAGTGGGATGACTGGGTCAAATGGCAACTAAATTTTTAATTTTTTTGAGGCTGTACTATATTGTTTTCCATAGTGGCTGCACCAGTCTTCATTCCCACCAGCAGGTGCTAGAGTCCCCTTTTCTCCACACCCTCGCCAACACTTGTTGTTTGATGATTTGTTGATGGTGTTCATTCTGGCAGGTGTGAGGTGATACCTCATAGTCATTTTAATTTGCATCTCTCTGATGATTAGAGATGTTGAGCATTTTTTTCATACGTTTCCAGGCCATTCTCAGCAACAGTTTAATTAATTGCTTCTTTTCCTGTGTTTGAACAATGCTTGCTTGTTTCTTTCTTTTTTTTTTTTTTAATTCTCACTCAAGGATATTTTTCCATTTATCTTCAGATAGAGTAGGAGGAGAGAGAGAGAGAGAGAGAGAGAGAAACATCAAAGTGAGAAAGACACATCAACCGGTTGCCTCCCGCATGACCTCAGCAAGGGCTGGGGATGAACCAAAACCAAGGTACATGCCCTTGACCCGAATCGAACCCGCTCCTCATTGGTCTGCAGGACGATGCTCTAACCAGTGAGCCAAACTGGCCAAGGCACTTTCTTGTTTCTTTACGTACCTCAGAATCTTATGTTGAAAACTGGACATGTTGAACTATATAATGTGGCAGCTCTGAAAGCTAGAGGTCCACCCTCCCCAGGGTTCGTCGTCGTTGCTGTTTGTTGTAGTTTGGTTGTTTACTTTTCCAAACTAATTTTTAAAATATCTGTATTTCTCTTGTGTGGCCACTAAATTGTCTGCTTGGCTAACTTTATAGTCAGCTAATGATTGAATAGATTTCCTTGAATACCTGGAACCGGTAAGTCTCCCTTTGTTTGCCAAGGGGCTGTGTGTGTCTGGGGCTCCCCGTTAACACTCAGGCAGGCGGGTACAGTACTGCCTTACCCTGCTCCTCCTGCTGGGCCGGAGCCTCAGTCAGCTGGAGGGAGAGCTTAGGTCCTTCTTAGTTGTTTCCTAGACGTGTGCACAGCCCTGGGTGTTGCTTCCCTGATTGCCAGATATATGTTGGAGCTTTTCAAAACCCCTGTTGGTATGCCATGCTCCAGCATTTCCTTTCAAAGGTTCTGAGTAGCTTACATTTAGATTTAGACCCATGTTGAGTTCATTTTTGTATATGGTGTCAGGTATAGGTCAGTGTTGAATTTTTTGCCTGTGGAAGTTCAATTGTGTTAAGGGGTATCATTTTGTGTTGTTTTGAGTATCTGCGTTTTCAGCAATAGTAGTATAAGTAGTAGGTAACCTTTGCAACTATTAAATATTTTACTTAAATATAACGTTTAAGAAGAAGTTGTAATGACATATATTAATTGTTCTTATAAAACTGAAAAAAATGGGCCATTGTGGCTCAGTTGGTTGGGCGGCATCCTGCGCACCGCAATGCTGCTGGGTCAGGTCCTGATGGGCCGCCTGGTGGAGGTGGACCCTGCTGGGTCAGGTCCTGATGGGCCCGTCTGGTGGAGGTGGACCCTGCTGGTCAGGTCCTGATGGGCCCCCTGGTAGAGGTGGACCCTGCTGGGTCAGGTCCTGATGGGCCCCCTGGTGGAGGTGGACCCTGCTGGGTCAGTTCCTGATGGCCCGCCTGGTAGAGGTGGACCCTGCTGGGTCAGGTCCTGATGGGCCCCCTGGTGGAGGTGGACCCTGCTGGGTCAGGTCCTGATGGGCCCTCCTGGTGGAGGTGGACCCTGCTGGGTCAGTTCCTGATGGCCCACCTGGTGGAGGTGGACCCTGCTGGGTCAGGTCCTGATGGCCCACCTGGTGGAGGGGGACCCTGGTGGGAGATGTGCAGAAGGCAGCCTGTCAGTGTTCCTGTCTCCGACTGATGTTTTTCTCTCTCCCTCTCCCTTCTGCTCTGTCTAAAAATCAATAAATACATTGTTTAACCCTGAAAAAATAGGACATACATTTTAAACACTTTATTTGTAGCCACTTTAGATGTCTGAAGTATCTCTGGTAAAAGGTACTGGGGAATTGTGAGAGTGGTGCCTCTGGGTAGAGGGCGGGTGTGGACTGGAGGGAAATCCCTTCTAATTTGTATTCTTTTGTATATTTGCCATGTGCATGAGTTTTCTCTTTTATAAGAGAAACTACATATGAAGTACGAGTTCAATTGTAATCAATCGAAATACCTCTTGAGACAACACATGCATCAAGGAATTCTGGGAGGAAAATGCACAATGTAATGAAAATTGGTGGTTTTTTTATGATGTGACTGATTTCTTTACAATGTATTTGGTTTTCTAAATTAATTTTATTGCTGCTTATAAAAACATGGTGGGTGGGCAAGGAGGGGATATTTTAAAAACTAAAATTCTCTTTAAAACGTGAAAGTTCAACTTTGAGAATCAGGAAGTGTTTTAGTTTTGCTGTGTGTTTTACAGAGAGAATTGGACAAATACCCATTCCTGAGATGTCGCAAGTTAAGGAAATTCTCTGCTGTTTGCTACATTATCTTTGCTTTTGTGTTTCAGTGCCAAGCCTAAGTCAGAAATCCACGTATCAATGGCCACTCCAGTCACTGTGTCCATGGAAACTGTGTCCAATCAAAATAATGATCAGCCCACCATCGCAGTCCCTCCCACCGCCCAGCAGCCCCCACCAGCCATTCCCACCATGATCGCAGCCGCGAGCCCCCCATCGCAGCCAGCGGCCGCCCTCTCCACCGTCCCGGGGGCCGTCCCCGTCACTCCGCCCGTCACCACCATGGCGGCCGCCCCTCTGCCCCCAGCCGCTGTGGGCGGCAGTTCCTCCTCTGCTTTGGGCCCTCCTGTACCTGAGATAAAAGTCAAAGAAGAGGTGGAGCCAATGGACATCATGAGACCAGTTTCTGGTGAGTTCATTCGAAGAAGACTCCTGGCAGCTGCTGCTTCCCCTTTCCCGACTCTCCTCACTCAGAGTCCAACTCGCATGAGTCCCAACTCGTGTGAGTCCAAATTCCTGGTACCCTCAGCCAGAAATGTTGATTCCTCCATTCTCTCTCTTTTTTTTTTTTTTCCCATTTTTTATTTATTTATTTATTTATTTATTTATTTGCATTTATCTTCAGACAGAGCTAGAGGGAGAGGGGGGGAAAGAGAGAGAGAAACATCAATGTGAGAGAGACACATTGAGTGGTTGCCACCCACACAACCCCAACCAGGGCCAGGGACAAACTGCAACCGAGGTACGTGCCCTTAGCGGGAACCGAGCCCAGGACTGTCTGGTCTGCGGGCCGATGCTCTAACCACTGAGCAACCGGCCAGGGCTCCTCCATTCTCATTTTTAAAAACTTTTTTAATGCACATTGGTCAGCTTTGTGGGTCTTTTTTTTTTTTTTTCTCTATTGATTTTAGAGAGAGGAAGGGAGAGGGGGAGAGAGAGAGAGAAACATTGATGAGAGAGAACATCGATTGGCCACCTCCTGCATGCCCCCCACTGGGGATCGGGCCCACAGCCTGGGCATGTGCCCTGACTGGGAATCAAACCGGTGACCTCTTGGTTCATGGGTCCACGATCAACCACTGAGCCACACCGGCCAGGCTCCATTCTCATTTTAAATTTTCATTTTATTACTTTTTAATTAATGGAAACTCCTTTTGAAAACTAAAACTATTTCGTTGGTTTTATAATTTTATTTCTTAACCAAAATCATGAAAAAGATTAATATTTCCCCAAGGATATTTAAATATCCTCCAATACAGCTTTTTCATATTCATTAAGAAAATATTGCCCAAAAAGAGAAAATATTGTCACGTCAGAGGATACAATCATAGCTAAGTATTGATTATTTACAATTATTTCCTGCCAATTTTTGTTAGTTTATTGTGCAGTAAAGCTAGATTTATGTTATTGAAAATATTCTCTTGCCTTGGCCAGTTTGGCTCAGTGGTTAGAGCGTTGGCCCATGGACCGAAGGGTCGTGGGTTCGATTCCCAGTCAAGAGCACGTACCTGGGTATTGCAGTTTCGATCCCGGCCCCAGTCAGGGTCGTGCGAGAGTCAACCAATCAATGTGTAGACACGTTGATGTTTCTCTCTCTCCCCCCCTCTCCCTTCCACTCTATCTAAAATAAATCAATGGGAAAATACCCTTGGGTGAGGATTAAGAAAAAAAAGAAAGAAAATACTCTCTTGATAAACTTACATGTGATTAGTAAAATCTTAAAACTATTAATTATCCCTTTTCCCTGTACTCAACTGTAAACTCTCAGTTGTAAAAGGCAGGTCACTTTGGAGGTTTTCTTTTTTGTTTGTTTTTTCAAAATTTATTGTGCCCCTTGTTTTTCATAACTACAGAAGTAACAGCCAGTGTGAGACATTATGAAATACTGACACAGCCCAAGTGGAAAAGCACAGCTCCATCATCTAGGAGCTCACACCCTAGCAAGTGTGACAGTGAAATAAAGCAGGTACAAACTGTAAGGGAGAGTTAGGGCTGGAGCTGTGACATTTGAAAGACTTAAAGGGAAGGCCTACGGAGAAAGTGATCTTGGAGTAGAGACCTGAAGGAGGTGAGGTCCTGGGACAGAGCATTCTACACCAAGAGCACTGGTGTGAGAGCCCCGAGGCAGCAGCAGGCCTGGACGCCCGCAGAGCAGAGGCCGAGCGGGGCAGCTGAGTGCAAGAGGACGTGGTCAATGACAGGTCAGAGGGACAAGGTCAAGACAGCTGTGGGCCCTTGTGAGGGAGTGGGCTTTGCGGGGGTCTGTGGGAAGCTATTGGAGAGTTTGAGCAGAGGAGGGACTTGAGGTCACTTGCTTTTTTTAACAGACCGCTCTGGCTGCTGTGTACAGAAAGGACTGCGAGCAAGGATGGATTGGGGCTATCCTTTAGAGGCTATTGCAGGGAACAATGAAGGCTTCAACCAGGGTAGTAGCAACAGAAGTGGTATAAAATGGTTGGGTATTAGATGTATTTTTAAAGTAGAACCGAGAATTTCTTTCAGGTTTGATGTTGAGTGTGAGAGAACAGCACCAGGGTCGACAACGACACTGTTAGTCGTAGCTGGCAGCGTGGAGGTGCCATCAGCTGGGCGGGGAGGTGGCGGGAGGACCACGTTGTAGGGCGAGGTTAGGAGTTCGTTTTTGGGATGAGTTTGAGGAACCTGTTAGACCTCCCAGTGGACACATCAGGTAGGCAGTGGGATCTGTGAGCCTGGCTTCGGAATAAAAAATGAAGTTGCAGGCATGAATTGGGAGCTGTCGTCATACGTTTATGTTTAAAGCTACGAGCACAGATAAAGTCACGTAAGGAATGAGTGCAAACACAGAACAGAAGTCGTCGTGGACTGAGCTTGTCCAGGCACTGCGCTTCCTGAGGAGGGAGGGGAGGCAGAGCACACGAAGGAGGCTGCGGGGGGGCCAGAACACAACTTGGGAGTGTGTGCTGCCCTGCCAGCCAGCACGGGAATATTTCAGGGAACATGCTGCCCAGTCAGTCGGGTTCATCCCCGGCCCTGGTCACGTCGTGCAGGAGGCAGCCAGTTGATGTGTCCATCTCACGTGGATTTTCTCTCTCTCTCCCTCTCTCTTCCCCCTCTCGCCTCCCTCCCTCCCGCTCTCTCTAAAAAAAAATATCCTTGGATGAGGATTAACAAAAAAAAAAAAAATAAGGACTGAGCAGTGACCACTGGATTTAGCAACATATGGAATTCTTGAGAAGAGCAGTTTCATGGAAGGATATTGTTCAAAGTAAGATTGGAAGTTGGTTCATGAGAAAGCTTGGAGAGAAGAATTGGAGACAATGAGTATAAACAATACTTGAGGGATTTGTTATAAAGGGATAGAAAAAGGAAGGGCAATATCTGAAGAGAAATGATGCCAAGAGGAAATATTTTTAAGATGCGACAAATAACAGTTTCATATGGGAATGATCCAGTAGAGAGGAAAAAATTGAGGCAGGAAAGATTCGAGTTCCTGGAATAAATGTCTGAGGTCATGAGAATGGGTAGGATCTACTCTGCACATGAAGGGATCTGTCTTTGCTGAAAACACAAAGAAAAAGGAGATACGTGGTCACGGTGGGTAGACATTTATGGATTATTTTCTCTGATTGTTCCTTTTATTTATTTATTTTTCTTTTTCATTTTTTGTTCAGATAGAGGGGGAGAGGGGAAGAGAGAGAGAGAGAAACATTGACGTGAAAGGGACACATCGAGTGGCTGCCACCCGCACAACCAACCAGGGCCGGGGACAAACTGCAACCGAGGTACATGCCCTTAGGGAGAACCGAACCCGGGTCTCTCTGGACCGCAGGCCGACGCTGTAACCGCTGAGCCAAACCGGCCAGGGCTGATTGTTCCTTTTATTTTATTTTTCTTCAGTAAAATGAAAGCAAGGTCATCAACTGAGAATAAGGCTTGTAAAGGAGATGCTGGAGGTGTGAGGAGGGAGAAGAGTGAAATAATCATGCGGGGAGTGAATGGACTTAGCAGATAAGGTAGAATTGTCCCACAGCAATAAGGGCCTGCTGGAGGTTAGTGAGCATGTTATAATGAGACCAGTCAGCGTTACTTTGTATCTTTCTGTAGCAACATTGCAGCTGCATAGGTGCAGACTACTTGGAGAGTTGCATTTCACCTGTGGTGCTTTTGTTATGTGAGTACAGTGAAGCAAGAGAAGGGCCAGTGAATGAATAAGTAAAATTGATGATAAAATTAAAACCTAGTGACAGGAGAGGGATAAGTTACAGCAAAAAAAAAAAAAGGATTAATAGATAATAGTTCCTAGTGGGGACTAGAGATTGTTGGGAGACCTGTTACTTAGGGGAGTGACCTGGAAAAATAGTTGGTTTTGGCTGGAGAATCAGATGCTAGAAATTGAGACGCGATGACGGTGTTTAAAGTATGCCTGTTGGGAGCCAGTGGCCGAGGGAGGCTGGAGGAAAAGGATGGCACAAGGTTTGGTAGAAGGAAAACAAGAGGGAGGTAAACTTTCATCATGATTTTTAAATCTCCAGATGTGTGCTCCATACAAGCCCAGAGGAACGTGTCCTTCCCACTGGGTGCGTGGATCTAGAGGCAGCGCCTGTGCTGGGGGCGGAGCCCACGCTGTGAGCCAGGCTGCCCATCAGCTCTCAGCTCTGCCCCTTGGCACTTGTATGATCTGTGCCTTATCTTCTCAATCTTTAAATTGAGGATCATAAAATAATGCCTACTAATTCAGATTATTTTTAATATTACTTGATTTAATAGGTTAACTTCTAGGAACTAATGCTCAAAGGCTTGAAAATAATGGCTTGGATGTGTAGGTTTTGGTGTCCCCCTTGGAGCAGTCCTGAGGCAGACAGTTTAGAGATGATGTGTAGAATCGAAATCATTAGGGACCCGTGCTACGACCACCCCAGCATTTGACACTGGTGCTTCTCATTCTGGAAAGTGCTAGAACTCTAGCTGGCACATCTGAGTGCAGAGTCCCCATAAGAAGACGAACAGAAGGTCACGCCCTCTGCCTTAAGTGAGGGTCCTCTGCGAGGAGAGGCTGCGAGCCATTAGGAAGTGGTCGGCAGTCTCCCCACAGTTGGCGCGGCACCGCCCGGGCCCCAGCAGAGCTCCGTACACGGTTCTCTTTCCCACTCACTCGCCCTCATGGGTGGCAGTCAGGTGGCGCTCTCCGTCACGTTTGGGTTCTCATACACGCGTGCCCCTTTCCCCCACGACAGCAGTTCCTCCGCTGGCTGCCAGCACTCTGTCACCGTCTCTCGCGCTGCTGGCCAACAACTTATCCGTGCCCACAAGCGACCTGCCGCCCGGCGCCTCCCCGCGGAAGAAGCCTCGCAAGCAGCAGCATGTGATCTCCACCGAGGAGGGGGACATGATGGAGACCAACAGCACCGACGACGAGCGGTCCACCGCCAAGAGCCTTCTGGTGAAGGCGGAGAAGCGCAAGTCCCCTCCCAAGGAGTACATCGGTGAGCCAGCTGCCGCCGCCACGCGGGCTTTCCCATTCGAGTCCGGGCTCGGCCGGAGCTGGCACGGGGCCACCTCACTCGTGGCGAAGGAGCGATAAGTGACTTAACGTCTTCTTGTTCTTCCTTTGGAACAGACGAAGAAGGTGTGAGGTACGTCCCCGTGCGCCCGAGGCCCCCCATCACCCTGCTGCGCCACTACCGGAACCCCTGGAAAGCCGCCTACCACCACTTCCAGCGCTACAGCGACGTCCGCGTCAAAGGTCAGCCCCGGGGACTCGGGCACTCGGGGTGGTGCGGCGCTGGCCTTTCACTTGCCTGTGTTCCAGCACAGTAGGCCAGACAGAAACACAGTTTTTCAGTTTCTAGAAAACCTTAAGTTCTTATGATAAAATTTTGACACTTTAGTGGTTTATCTTAGGCAAAGTGTACATTTGGCAAAAAAAATTGAAAAACTATCTTTTTTCTGAGAAAGCTATATGTACTTTATTGGAAACTCAGTCCAATGAATACATTTCCAGTGAAATCATTTGTTACCGGCTCCTCAGGGTGTGGGATGAGCTGGGCTGCGTTGTTGGCCGTGGTCCATGGTAGTCCCGTGGATGCTCAGTTGTGCATGCATCATGAGCCCCAGGAGGTTTCATTTTCCAGAAGACCCCCTTTTATCTAACATAGGTGTAACTCTTGGAATGGTCCAGGGCAAGTGCTCAGTAAATGTTTTTGTTGTTGCACTTAAGAATAACATTTTGATAAACCAACATGTAATAAAAATGACTGATAGTACATTGTAAATGTTTGTACTAATAGACTTTAAGAGTCAATCTCAAATATAGACATTGCACAAAGAAGTGTAAGTTGGCAGAGAGTTGGCCATATTTCCCATTTTCTCATAAAGCTTCTACGTGGAAGCTTCTCTGCTGGTTTCCTTGTAGTCTCAAGATTAGTCAGAGCTGGGTGGCCCTGAAGACTGTCTGTGAGCAGGGGTGGGAGGCAGAGCTGGGGGCCCTGAAGACTGTCTGTGAGCAGGGGTGGGAGGCAGAGCTGGGTGGCCCTGAAGACTGTCTGTGAGCAGGGGTGGGAGGCAGAGCTGGGGCACTGAAGACTGTGATTGGGGTGAGGTCCTGGCAGTGCCATGTCTGAAGGGAAGCATAGAGGTGGCAACACTTCCCAGCTCTTCTCCCTCACGAGTACACCCTGGGGTTTGAAAAGAGGATGAGATTTCCGTAGGTCAGAGAAGGTTAGCCTGTGATGGAAGCAGGATATAGAGCATTAAACATCTCATGCCACAAGAATTCCATATCACAGCAGTAAAACATTTAAAGGTTTCCCTGGTAACATTTTAAGCCATATTAAAAGATTCTTGCCCTGGCCGGGTTTGGCTCAGCGGTTAGCGCGTCGTCCCGCGGTCCAGAGAGACCTGGGTTCGGTTCCTGCTATGGGCACGTATCTCAGTTGCAGTTTGTCCCCGGCCCCGGTTGGGTCGTGCGGGAGGCGGCCACTCGATGTGTACCTTTCATGTCAATGTTTCTCTCTCTCTCTTCCTCTCTCTCCCTCCCACTGTATCTGAACAAAAAATGGAAAAATGTCCTCGGGTGAGGATAAAAAAAAAAAAAAGATTCTTATTATTTATTGGGACTCATTCTTCATAACTGTATCAAGAAAGGTAATTTGAGGACTGAAATGTTAATGATTCCTAAGTCTTCTATTTGGATATGTATTTATTAATCATATTTGCACCAAGTCTCTTGACTATTAAACTTCAATTGAACTACTTTGCCTAAGCTTTAAAATAATATTCATAGAAATAAATCAAGGTGAAATACTAAAAATTGGTCAGGTAATTCACAGGAAGGGAAGAAAAGAAATACAGCATCGAGAAGCACACAAAGCAAACAGAAAATCAATAATAACATGGCAGACTTAACCTTACGTACCAGATAATTACCTTAAATGTGAATAGTCTGAACGTGCAATTAAAACAGAGTGGCAGAGCGGATGGGAAAAAAAGATCCACCTCTATTCTGTCTATAAGAAACTCATCTCAAATACATTGACGTAGGTAGACTGACAAGTGGAAAATACATGAAGTGGAAACTTTTTAAAAAGCAAGAGTAGCTATGTTAATATCAAATAAAAGTAGACTTCAGAGATAAGAAAATTACTAAAGACAAATAAGGACACTGCGTACTGTGAAAAAATGTAGACGCAACAAAAACCAAGAGCTTCAGAATACTTGAAGCAGAAACGGTAGAGCTGAAAGGAGGAGCTGGCAAAGGTGCAGGGATTGTGAGAACGTCACCCCCTCGTGCTCAGCAGCTGATGGAAGTACTTGGCAGAAAACCAGCAAGGATGGAGACGAACTGAACACCACAAACCGACGTCCAGTAAACACTGGACACCACTTGAAGTACAGTAGAAAACACATTCTCTCAAGTGTGCACAGAACATGTAAAGATAGACAATATCCTGGATCAGAAAGCAAACCTCAACAGATTTGAAAGCATTGAAATTATATAGAATATCTTCATGTCCCATAATGGAATCAAATTAGAAACCAAATATACAGAGATAACAACAACAACAAAAACACCTCCAAACCATGGAAATTATACAACGCACTTCTAAGTAATGGGTCAAAGAGGAAGTCTCGAGAAATTTTTAAAAATACATAAACGAAATGAACATGAAAGTAAAATACGACATAATCAAAATATGTGGGAGGCAACTAAAGCAGTGCCAACAGGGAAATGTATAGCACTAAATACTTACATTAGACAAGAGGAAATATCTCTCAAAGTTTCTACATCAGAAACTATAAAAAGAGCAACATAAACTTAAAGCAAATACAGAGCAGAAAATAGTAAAGATAGCAGAAATCAGGGAAGTTGGGAAATTAAGCCCCGGCCCATGTGGCTCAGTTGAGCATTGTCTCATGCACCAAAGGTTGCCGGTTTGATTCCTGGTCAGGGCACGTGCCCACCCAGGTTGTGAGCTCAGTCCCCATTAAGGGACATGTAAGAGGCAGCTGAACAATGTTTCTCTCTCTCTCCCTTTCCCTTCCCTTGTCTCTAAAATCAATAAAAACATTTTAAAAAGAGAAAATTAATAAAATCAAAACAAAAGCTGATTTGTTGAAAACAGATCAATAAAGTTAAATCTCTGAAAAAGATAAAGGATAAAAACAAATTAGGATTATCAGGAGTGAAACAAGATATTACTGCATATTGTGTAGCCATTAAAAGCATAAGAAGGCCCGGCCGGTGTGGCTCAGTGGTTGAGCGTCGACCCATGCACCAAGAGGTGGCTGGCTCTGTTCCTGGTCAGGGCACATGGCCAAGTTGTGGGCCAAATCGCCAGGGCGGGGGGTAGGGGGGGAATGCAGGAGGCGGCAATCGATGTTCTTATTGATGTTTCCATCTCTCTCCCTCTCCTTCCCTCTCTCTCTCTAACATCAATAAAGAAAACATTTTTTAAAAATAAAAGCATAAGAAGATACTATGAACACCTTTAAGTTTATCAAGTCATTCTCTTAGATAAAATGGACCAATTCCTTCAAAACCATAAATTACCAAAACTCCACCATAAACAGACAATCTTAATAGTCCTATAACCATTAAATAAGTTGAATCCATAATTTTTTTTAATCCTCACCTGAGGATAATTGTTTCATTGGTTTTTAGAGAGAGTGGAAGGGAAGGAGGGAGGAAGGGATGGGGAGAGAGAAAGAGAGAAAAACATAGATGTGAGAGAGACATATCGATTGGTTGCCTCATGCACGGGGCCCCTGACCAAGGCGGGTATTGAACCTGCAACCCAGGTATGTGCCCTTGACCAGGAATCAAATCTGCGATCCTTCAGTGTGTACGCATGGGCCAGTGATCTAATCACTGAGTCACACCGACCAGGGCATGAAACCATAATTTAAAAGCTTCCAAACACAAACCTCTAGGCTCAGATACTTTTACTGGGAAATTGTACCAAATGTTTAAATGAACAATCAACGTAATTTTCACAATTTCTTCCAAAATACATGATGGAACAGTTCCAAATTTATTTTATGAAGTTAGTATTTCCCTGATACAAAAACGAAAGAGGGTATAAATATGGAAAACTACAGATCAATATTCCTCATGAATATAGAAACAAAAGTGCTGAACAAACTGATAGTAAGTTGAATCCAGCAATATATAAATAGAATTTTACACCTTGATCAAGTGGGACTTATTACAGCTATGCAAAGCTGGTTTACTATTTGAAAATCCATGTAATTCGCCATTATTAACAGGCTGTATTAATTTCCTAGGGCTGCCATAACAAAGTACCACACACTTGAGAGCTTAAAATAAAGACATTTATCTCTCGTAGTTCTGGAGGCCAGAGGTTCAAAGGCAGGTCTGAGCAGGAGCATGCTCCCTCTGAAGGCTGGTGAAGGGACCCTCACCTCCTCGGCTGTGGTCGCCCGCAGTCACCGGTGACATCTGGCAGCTGCCGTGCTGCCTCCACGTCCACGTCCTGTTCTTCCCTGTGTCTTCACTCTGCCCCATAGGACAGTAGTCATTGGGTTTAGAGCCACCTGAAGCCAGAATAACTACTTCTTAACTTGGTTACATCTGCAAAGACCCTCCTTCCAAATTGTATCACATTTTGAGGTACCAAGGGTTAGGAATTTAACATATCTTTTGGGAGGAACACTTCATCCCACATCAAAAGCTAAAGAAGAAATTATATGATCATATTAAAAACTCACAAATAGAAAAAGAGAAAGACTTCCTCAACTTGATAAAAAGTCTACAAAAAACTACAGCTAACATTATACTTAATGGTAAAGACTGAATGTTTTCTACCTGAGATTAGCAAAAATGTAAGACTGTTGTGTCTCACCACTTACTCAACATAGCCACACCTTAAGACAAGAAAAAGAGATAAAAGGCTATACAGGTTGGAAAGAAAGAAAGAAAACTATCCCTATTTGCAGGTGACATTCTTATCTACATAGAAAATCTCAAAGGATTCTTTGAAAAAACTCCTGGAACTAGTAAATGAGTTCAGTAAAGTCACAGGGTACACGCAAATCAGTTGTAATTTTAGATCACTTGTAATGAATTTATGAGAACTTTGAAGAGACGTACAATGTTCATGGATTAGAGAACTATATAAAGATGTCAGTTGTCCCTAGATTGATCAATAGGTTTAATACATTTCCTACCAAAATCACAGAAAGGCTTTTGTGTAGACATAGTAAAGCATATTTTAAATTTTATATGGAAAGGAATAGGAGCTGGAATATCTAAAATAATCTTGAGTCCAGCCAATGTGGCTCAGCAGTTGAGCGTCGATCCATGCACCAGGAGGTCACCGGTTCAATTCCTGGTCAGGACACATGCCCAGGTTGTGGGCCCAATCCCCAGTGGGGGGCATGCAGGAGGCGGCCAATTGATGTCTCTCTCATCATGTTTCTATCTCTCTCTCCCTCTCCCTTCCTCTCTCTCTCAAATCAATAAAAGAAAAAAAATTTTTTTAATAATCTTGAAAAATTAGAGAAAAGCCTATGATTTAGCTACAGTAATCACAACAGTGATATTCACAGAGGATAGACAGACATATAGATGACTGTAATAGATTAGAAAACGCAGACGTAAATCACACAAATGTGCTCACCTGATTTTGACCAAAGTGCAAAAGCAATTCAGTGGAGGAAGGAGAATCTTTTTAACAAACAGTGCTAGACATCTGTAAGTTAAAGAAACACACCTTATACAAAAATTAACTCAAAATGGATAGTAGATTTAAATTTGAAATGTAAAACTGTAACATTTAGAAGAATACCTGGTTGCAAGAGCCTTTAGGAAGATGTGAAGACACGCCATAAACTGGGAGGAAATGTTAGCAAACCTCGTGTATCATAAAGGCAAAGGCATGAGGATGCATTTCCCCAAGGAGGATACACAGATGACAAGCACATGAGAGGTTCAGGTACTTACGTGTGGGCTGCGCAGAGACTTGTCCACAGTGCACTGTGTGAAAGAGGGTGGGGGGAAGGCGACCTCACAGTAGGGAAACCTGAGGACACCACCTCAGTCAGGTGATCAGGGTCCATATCAGTAGTGATAAATCAAGTCGATAGTATGCACTCTTTATAGACTGAAGACATTGGTACTTCCCCCCACGTCTCCTCTGAAAAACCCATAACCACAGTCTAACCATAAGGAAAACATCAGACAAATCCAGATAGAAGGGCAGCCTAAAAACTCTGGCCAGTACTCTTCAGAACTGTTCAGGTCGTCAGAAGCAAGGGAAGTCTAAGAACCCGTCAGGCCGAGAGGACTCGGGGGGACATAAGTAAACGTCATGTGGTGTCCCGACTGGATCCTGGGACTGAAAACAATAAACTTTTTTTTTTTTTTTTTTTTATTCAACCTCACTGGCCATTAGAGAAATTTAAATTTAGATGTCACTACACATGTATCAAAACAGCTGAAATTTAAAAACCCTGATAGTGCTGAATGCTGGTGAGGCTGAGAAGCGGCTAGGTCTCTCAACACCCCTGGAACGTGTGGGTGCGATGTGCCTCTTGTCTCCTGAGAGCTCGGCTGTTGGCTTTACTGGGTTGTCTTGTGCGTGGTGCCTCGTTGTCCTCTTGCTACTTTGAAGATTTTCTCGACTTTGACTTTTAATGTTTTTATTATGACCTATCTGTGGGTATCTTCGTATTTATCATGCTTGGAGGGCCTTGAGCTTCCTGGATAGATGGGGGTTGTGTGTGTGTGTTTGGTTTTGGCTCTTTGTTGTTTTGTTTGGTTTTCCATTACATTTGAGACCTTTTCAGCCATTTTTTTCTTGGCGTATTCCTCCTCCCTTCTCACTTCCTTTTTGTACTCTAGGTGCACATGTGCTGGTACTGCTAGTGGGGTCTCACGTCTCTGAGGCCCTGTCCTCCTTCTTCCTCTCAGTTCTCAGCTTGCAGAGCCTCTTTCGGTCCGTCTTACACCTCACGTGTTCTCTTTTGTACCTGGTGGATTTTAAATCTTCACGTACTGTACTGTTCAAGTCCAGAATTCTCACTTGGTTCGTGGTTGGTTAGTTTTGTTGTTCATTTCTTTCTCTTTGATACTCTCTTTAACGTGACATGATCATCACACCTTCCTTCAGTCGTGCTTTCCTTTCATTCTGTGGATTTCTATAGTGGCGACTTCGAAGTCTTTCTGACTTCGATCAGTCTGACACTGATCATTCTCACAAGAGTTTCTGTTAACCTGCTGTTCACCCCACGTTTGGGCATACTTCCCTGTTTGTTTTGCATAACTCGTAATATTTTGCAGAAAGCTGGGCATTTAGATAATATATTGTAGCATCTCTGCGTACTTCATCTCCACCCCGGTTTCCTTTGTTTATTGTTTCCTTTATTTGTTTAGTTACTGACTGGATTATTTCAGTGACATCTAACTGCCTCCACTCCACCCTTAACATGGAGAATGAGCCTCTGCTGTAGCTCCTCAGGGAGGTGCAGCTCTGGGTGAGCCCCCCTCGTCCTGGGGAGGGGTAGCCCTGCTCTGGGTGAGCCCCCCTCGTCCTGGGGAGGGGTAGCCCTGCTCTGGGTGAGCCCCCCTCGTCCTGGGGAAGGGTAGCCCTGCTCTGGGTGAGCCCCCTCATCCTGGGGAAGGGTAGCCCTGCTCTGGGTGAGCCCCCTTATCCTGGGGAGGAGTAGCCCTGCTCTGGGTGAGCCCCCTCATCCTGGGGAGGAGTAGCCCTGCTCTGGGTGAGCCCCCTCATCCTGGGGAGGAGTAGCCCTGCTCTGGGTGAGCCCCTCTCGTCCTGGGGAGGAGTAGCCCTGCTCTGGGTGAGCCCCTCTCGTCCTGGGGAGGAGTAGCCCTGCTCTGGGTGAGCCCCCTCATCCTGGGGAGGAGTAGCCCTGCCAGGGCTCTTTCCTGCTCTTGTTCTGATCACACCCAGCTGATAAACCCCACGAAGTGCTTGCCCTCTGCTCCAGCAGAACAGGACAACCGGAGTTTGTTCTCTGGAAATAATCCAGTCAGATTGCAGCTCTTTGTCCGAAGTTTCTGAGGGCCGCTGGCTGTTTGTTCTGCCCCCAGGAGGGCTGCTCCTTCAAACCAGCCAGTCAGTCTAGGCTGTGTCTTCATTAGATCTGCAGATTTGGTCTGTTTCCTTCCACTACAACAGCACCTTTATATTTAAACGTCACCCTTTTTCAAATGGAGTGGCTCCTTTGGGAAGAGATTAGAAGCTTCCTGTTCTATGGACTATTTCTCCCCCAGGCAGAATCTCTGAGCTCAGAGCTATGGAGATGGGGGTGGGGACACTGGTACCCTTCTCTCTAACCCTGCTCTCTAGGGTATGAGGCCTCTGTGGGGGGAGAGGAGTGAGCAGCTTGAGCTCTCCTTGGCTTGCCTTGCCCTGCGTGAAACCACTCCTTCACCAGCCAGGGGAGGGCTCCTGGCCCGTGTGCTCAGCACGTGTTGCCTGGGCGCAGTCTCCTCCCACCAGGTGGGCGAGCAGGAGGCCCCACATCTCAGCTGTGCTCGCTTGTGACCTACCTTCAGCTACAGGGTGCATGGAGCAGGATGGGGACTCTGCTGTCCTGCTCCTCCTGGGGGAGAACCCCCTGGGAGGGAGGGCCCTGCCCAGCGCAGCCTCTGGGTGTGGGCTCGGCCTCCCTGTGATAGGAAGAAGGAGAAGGGACGGTCTGTCCAGACACCACAGACTTGCTGTTCTTACCACATTTTAGTAGATTTGCTGGAATAGATGTTTCTGTATTTGCTATTTGCCCCTAGGACCTTTTCCAGAGGTTTAAATGGTTATTTTTTGAACTTTTGCCTATCTCACTTTAGGAAGAGATCAGCAGAGCACACACATACATTACTGAGCTAGTCTGGAAAATAATTTAGCAATTTCATAAAAACAAAATATACACTTATCATAAGACCCAACAGTTGCACTCCTAAGCATTTACCCCAGAAAAATGAAAACCTGTGTCCACACAAAAATCTGTAAACAGATGTTTATAGCAGCGGTCTTTGTAATAGCCAAAAACTGGAAACAAGGCCAATGCCCATCAAGGGCAAACGGCTAAACTGTGGCACTGTGGAGTGCTGCCCGGTAACGGGAAGGGAAGACGGCGGGCCCTGCAGGAGCTTGGGTGGATCTCGGGCATTCTGCTCCTGCTCAGCGGGAAACCCGGTTAAAGGGACATAGACCATGTGATTCCTATCTGTGTAACATTCTCACAATGACAGATTACACAGATACTGCGGGGAGGGGGGTTGTGAGCACGCGGTGCAGCATGAGAGGGGTCTCTGTGGCGACGCGCTAGTTCCGAGTCTCGGTGGCGGCCCGGGAACCTGCACGACACGCCGTGAAGCAGCAGGACGCCAGCCTCCGCGGCGTGCAGCTTCCTGGGGTGCTGTCGCAGTGCAGTTGTGTGAGATGCAGCCAGCGGCCTGAACTTGACCTCTCTTCTCTGTCTTGTAAATGGCTATGTTGAGATATAACACAGATTAAGACGTACGATTTAGTGATTTTTAGTGTGTTCACAGAGCTGTGCATCCATCACCACAACTGGTGTGAATCATTGTCATCACCCCAGTAAGAGACTCCACACCCCAAGCCATCGACCTGCCATGTTCCTTCCTCTCCCCCAGCCCCGAGCGCCCTCTGCCCTACCTTCTGTCTCTAGATTTTTTTTTTCTTTAAATCCTCACCCGAGGACATTTTTCCATTTTTTGTTCAGATAGAGTGGGAGGGAGAGAGAGAGAAACATCGACGTGAAAGGGGACACATCGAGTGGCTGCCTCCCGCACGACCCAACCAGGGGCCGGGGACAAACTGCAACCGAGGTACATGCCCTTAGCGGGAACTGAACCCGGGTCTCTCTCGACCGCAGGTCGACGCTCTAACTGTTGAGCCAAACCGGTCAGGGCTGTCTCTAGATTTTCTAACGCTGGACAGTCCGTGTGCATGGACTCAATGGAATATGAGTCTCCTGTGACTGGCTTGCTCACTTAGCATGTTTTTAGGGTACATCCATGTGGTAGCATGTGTCAGTGCTTCATGCTTTTTTCTTGCCAAATAATATTCTAGTTTATGGATATGCCACATTTTATCCGTTCATCACTTGATGGACATTTGGACTGTTTCCACTTTTTGATTATTATGAAAAGGATGCTGTGGACACTTGTACAGATTTTTGTGCGGTTATCTGTTTTCATTTCTCTTGGATATATACCTAGGAATGGAATTTCTGGCTTGTTTCGTAACTATATTTAACATTCTAATAACTGCTAGACTGTTTTCCAAAGCCAAGTACATTTCGCTTTTCCATCAGCTGTGTGTGAAGCTTCCGATTTCTCCACATCCTCACCGTGACTGTTTTATTCTAGAGTGCTCGTGGATGGGAAGTGGTACCCAAGTGGGGTTTATTTTTAATCCTCACCTGAGGATGTGTTTTTATTGATTTGAGAGAGAGAGACATCAATTGGTTGCCTCCCATATGCGCCCCAACACAGGATCAGACCCACAACCTTCTGGTGTACAGGATGACGTTCCAACAAACTCAGTTTGTTCCAACAAACTGAGCCACCCGGCCAGGGCTCCTAGTGAGGTTTTGATTGGCATGTCCCTAATGCCTCATGATGACGAACATCTTCATATATTGATTGGCCATTTTTTATATTTTTAGAGAGATGTCTGTTTGCATGTTTTTGCCCTTTTTAATAGATTTGTCATTTTATTATTGAGTTGTAAGAATTCTTGATGTGAAGACTTCCAGTGAAGATGGTGGCATAGGTAAACGTGGTATCGCTTCCTCCCACAACCACATCAAAATGACAACTAAACTACAGAACAACCAACATTCAGAACTAGCTGAAATCGAGCTGAATGGAAGTCCTACAACTACCAGATTAAAGAAGAACCACATGGAGACTGGTAGGAGGGGCAGAGGCACAGATAGGCTGGTCCCACACCCACGTGTGGCGGATAAAAATTCAGGAGGACACCTCGTCTGGGAAGGTCCTCCCGGAGGAGTGAGAGGTCCCCGTCCCACACCAGGCCCCTCAGCTCAGGGTTCCAGTGCCAGGAAGAGAATCCCCATCACTTCTGGATGTAAAACCAGCGGGAACTGAGGCTGAGGGAGGCTGAGGCTGCTGGAGCCCCAGGCAGTTCCTCTTGAAAGGTCAGCATGGACTTACTCAGACTTGTTCCCTCTGAGCTCAGAGGGGAGGCAGCTTGAAAGGCACCAGAGAAATGCGGTGAAGGACTGAGTTATTTGGCATCAGGGCAAGAGCTGGAGAGGCAGCTTTCTCCCAGACAGATGTGCTGGCGGAGGCTTGGTTCCTTTAGTGAGCCCTTCCCCCTGGGCAGCAGATGGCGCCATATCCGGGACTCCAGCAACCTGGCTCACACTGTTGGCCCTGCCCTGGTGATTCCCTGAGGCCCCGCCCTGAGGCCAACTTTCCCAATCAGTTCCCTGGCTTCAACTGATTCCCTGAGGCCAACTTTCAGGCCCACCCAAGCTGTTTCCAGTGGCTTTACCTTAGGATTGGCCTGTCTTGGTCATGTTTCAGATTTTCCTAATTCACTCACACAAGCAGCATCTGGCCTCAGCGAGCCCCATACCTCTCGTTAAGTGGCCCCAGGCCTGGCACTAGAAGCAGCCAGGCTTGGTTCACAGTTTGGCTTTTCCTGGGCACCTCCAAGCCCAGCGCAAGAAGCAGCCATCTGTAGATCGCTTTGTAGCTTAAGCCTGGTGGCCCCAGATAGAACACAGGCAGAGGCTGACCTTGCCCCAGAGCCAGCATACCCAGTGGACAGCTTCAGACCACATCGAAGCACCACCACCCAACCACCTGCACAAGCGACACAGTCAAGGAGTGGACTCGGTACCAGAGCCTTGCTGAAGTAAGTGTTGCTCTGTGTGGTGGGCCTGTGCACAGCTGATCCTCCAAGGTAGTCAGAGGTCAGTGGTTAGTGGGCACAGCCAGTCCTTACAGCTGATCAGCCTGAGTAAATCCCTCCCATTGACGTGCTAACAGCAATCAAGACTCAGTTACAACAGAAGGGTGTACAGTCCACACTAGGGGTGCATCTCAAGGGCCCAGCTGGGGTGATCAGGGAGGCTGTGCCACTGGACCCTCCAGGACACCTACTACAACAGGCCACCCTACCAAGCCTAGAGACATAGCAACTCTACCTAATACATAAAAACAAACACAGGGAGGCAGCCAAAATGAGGAGACAAAGAAACATGTCCCAAATGAAAGAACAGAACTCCAGAAAACGAACTGAACAAAACAAAGATAAGCAATCTAACAGATGCAGAGTTCAAACCACTGATTATAAGGATGCTGGAGGAACTTAGTGAGGACCTCAAGAGTATCAAAAAGGACCAGTCAGAAATGAAGGATGTGCCCGGCCAGTGTGGCTCAGTGGTTGAGCGTCGACCCATGCACCAAGAGGTCGCCAGTTCGAACCCAGTCAGGGCACATGCCCAGGTTGTAGGCCAAATCCCCAGTGGGGGGCATGCAGGAGGCAGCCAGTCAATGTTCTCTCTCACCGATATTTCTCTCTCTCTCTCTCTCTCTCTCCCTCTCCCTTCCTCTCTCTCTTAATTTAATAAAGAAAAAAAAAGAAAGAAATGAAGGATGCACTAACTGAAAAAATAATTTACAGGGAACCAATAGTAGGGTAGGTGAAGCCAAGACGCAAACCATCAATTTGAAATATAAGGGAGCAGAAAGCACCCAATCAGAACAACAAAAACAAAAAATTAGGATAGTATAAGGAGCCTGTGGGACAACTTCAAGGGTGCCAACATTTGCATCATGGGGGTGCCAGAAGGAGAAGAGAGAGAGCAAGAAATGGAAAACCTATTTGAAAAAGTAATAACAGAAAAATTCCCTAATTTGGTGAAGCACACAGACATACAAGTCCAGGAAGCACAGAGTCCCAAACAAGATGAACCCAAAGAGGCCCACACCAAGACACATCAACATCAAAATGCCAAAGGTTAAAGAGAGACAGTGAATCTTAAAAGCAGCAAGAGAAAAGCAGTTAGTTACCTACAAAGGAGCTCCCATAAGACTGTCAGCCGATTTCTCAAAAGAAACTTTGCAGGCCAGAAATGAGTAGCAAGAGATATTCAAGGTGATGAAAAGCAATGACCTACAACCAAGATTACTCTATCCTGCAAAGCTATCATTTAGAATTGATGAAAATATAAAGAGTCTCCCAGACAAGAAGCTAAAGGAGTTCATCACCACCAAACAGTATTATATGAAATGTTGAAGAGTTTTCTTGAAGAAGAACAAAAATGTGAACATATCTGCCAACAAACAAAATGAGCAAGCAGAACAGAAACAGACTCATAGATACAGAGAACATTTTGTTGGTTGCCAGATGGGAGGGGGATTTGGAAGGATGGGTGAAAAAGGTGAAGGGATTAAGAAGTACAAATTGGTAGTCAGACTGAGGATCCTCAGAGGGAAGGGGTAAACCGGAGAACTTATATGCATATAAGCATAACCAATGGACACAGACAGTAGTGTGGGGGACATAGAAGGGGGTGGGAGCGGGGAGGAGGGGTCAATGGGGCGAAAGGGGGAACATTTCTAATACATTCAACAATAACGTTTTTTAAAAAAAAGAATTCATGGGTTCTAGATAAAAGTCCCTTATCAGATATTTGTATACTATCTTTGCAACTTCCTGTGAATCTATTTCACTCTAAAAAGTTTTTTTTTTAATGCCTGTAATGAAATCCACAAGTACTACTAAAATGTGATGTCATAGGGTCAGCGTACCATATGAGTGTCGTGGTTGTAATACTGTACTGTAGTTTTGCAAGATGCTACCACTGGGGAAAACTGGGTAAACACACAGCATCTCTGTATTATTCCGTATAGCTGCATGTGAATCTACAATTGTCTCAAAAAATTTAAAAATTGTTCAGTCATATTCATGCTAATATTTGCCTGCCAGAGAGGGATTTGTTTTTTTTAACTGATGAACTTAGAGCAGTTTTAGGTTCACGGTAAAACTGAGCCTTAGGTACAGCAGTTTCACACTCACCCCTGCCTCCCACCTGCACAGCCCCCATCAGCACCCACACAACCTGGCACACTCATCGTCCTGCACTGACACTCTCCTGGTCCCGTCATCCATAGGGCTCCGTGTCCGTGTGCGTGTCCTGTGCGTTCTGTCCGTCTGGACAGATACACAGATGGGTTTTGTTTTGTTTTTTAAGTTTTTTTAAATAAAATAATTAAAAAAAAATTTTTTTTTCCTTTACTGATTTTTAGAGAGAGGGGAAGTGAGAAGGAGAGAGATAGAAGCATCAATGAGAGAGAACATCAATTGGCCGCCTCCTGCATGCCCCCCACTGGGGATTGGGCCCACAATCTGGGCATGTGTCCTGACCGGGAATCCAACCGGCAACCTCTTGGTGCATGGGTCAACGCTCAACCACTAAGCCACACCAGCCGGACAATAAAATAATTTTTAAATTTTTAAAAAATAAATTACCGCCCTGGCCGGTTTGGCTCAGCGGTTAGAGTGTCGGCCTGGGGTCCAGAGAGACCCGGGTTCGGTTTCCGCTAAGGGCATGTACCTCGGTTGCAGTTTATCCCCGGCCCTGGTTGGTCATGCAGGTGGCAGCCACTCGATGTGTCCCTTTCATGTCGATGTTTCTCTCTCTCTCTCTTCTCTCTCTCCCTCCCACTCTGTCTGAACAGAAAATGAAAAAATGTCCTCGGGTGAGGATAAAAAAATAAATAAGTAAAAGTAAATAAATAAATAAATAGATTACCGATGTAATATGTAAATATATATGTTTTTTTTTTTTACTTTTCTTCCTTTATTGATTTTAGAGAGAGGAAGGGAGAGGGAGAGAGACATAGAAACATCACTGAGAGAGGACATCGACTGGCCGCCTCCTGTGTGCCCCCCACTGGGGATCAGGCCCACAACCTGGGCGGCATGTGCCCTGACCGGGAATCCAACCGGCAACCTCTTGGTGCCTGGGTCGACACTCAACCACTGAGCACACCAGCCGGGCTGTAAATATATTTTAAATCCTGGTTACACGGGCATTAAAACTTGCCAGGTACAGCTAAATTCACCTTTGACAAGCACCCCTCTATCCTAGTTTGTCTCTCTTTAGTGCAAATGATACATTTCATTTCTATCTTGCTACACAATTCTGATTACGAGACTTTTCTACCCATATTTAAGTGTTACACAAATTTGATTCCTGTGATTTCTCCAAGATCTAGGTAACACTAAAGAGCTTCTGAGACTTCATGCCCCTCTCCACGTGCTTGCACGCATCACAGAGGAGCAAGGCTCCAACCCTCCAGAGACCGTTTTCCCTCCTGTAAGAGGCTGGAATGATAACCTGCCATCTTGTGAACTCACTAGATCAGCAGAGCATTCTTAGGGGGTGGACTGAAAGGGAGCTTTTATTCATGTATGATCTCTTCCTAATGGCTGAAATGAAACGGATTTATTTACAGATATTTAAGTAAAGAAATTCTTGATAAAATGATAGCACTTGAGCGGCTTACACACGAAGAATTTTAGCTTTGTAAAAATTGAAGTATACTTTTTCTTTTTTATGGTTCCAGAGGAGAAGAAAGCTATGCTGCAGGAAATAGCGAATCAGAAAGGAGTGTCCTGCCGCGCCCAGGGCTGGAAAGTCCACCTCTGTGCTGCCCAGCTGCTGCAGCTGGTAGGTGGGGTCCTTCAGCTCTGCTGGAGGGGGGCCGGGTCGGTGTCTGCGCACAGAGAGCGTGTCCTGTGAGGAATCCTGACGCCTTCCCTGTCAGCACGAGTCATGACAGTTGCTGTGTGTGCTGTGTGCTGTAATGACTGTCTGTCTCACAGATGTCGTCATGGTCTAAGTGTGTCTCAGTTCTGGCATGCAGGAACACTGTGGTGTCACACCTGCAGCTCAGTGTCCGTGTTGTGTTGCCGTGACGCACACAGGGAGCCCCAAACGGCCTCACTGTGAGCCCCCCACCTGCTCTTCCCTGGCCAGGCTCGGTTCCCTGAGGACCGGGCTGCACTTCTCTGCCAGCTCCTGTCACTCAGAGAAGCCAGTCACACCCTCCCCTGGGAGCCCGGGGTCCCTCTCCCTCCGGGGACCGCAGAACCTGCCTGCTGCGCCCCTGCTGGTCCCTGTGTTCCTGACCACAGCCCCTCCCGGCCCGGTGCCCGCCTGGTGTGCAGTGTCTGTCCCGGGCTGTGTTCACAGTCCGCTGCTCTCGCTCCCCGCTGTCCCCTGTGAGGGCGTTAGTTTTCCACCACGTCCGGAACCCTGGGGCAGGACTCCCTGCACCGACGGGAGGGATGCGGAGCTGTGACCTGAAGAGCATTGTTACGAGTGTGTAAGAACAGTGGTCGTGGCTGGCTCTGTGCTTAGCAGAGAAACACTTGTCTTCTGTGGAACTTGCAGACCTGTCTTCGAGAGGAATTGAATTCAGGGCAGTGCTGAAAAGTTATCCTTAAGGATGGACTCTGAATTACAGCACATTGTAGTGTAACTTGTTACTGATCACTAGTCATTGACAGAAAGGATTTCCTCACCCAGACAGCTCTGACAAGTTTAGAAAGGTGATTCAAGGTGGGTTTATTTGCCTGAAGTTGACCCCAAGAAAGTATTTCTGAGATCACGATGCCCCCCCCCCCCCCCGCTTTGTTTTGCAGACCAATCTAGAACACGATGTCTACGAGAGACTCACCAACCTCCAGGAAGGGATCATCCCGAAGAAAAAGGCAGCCACCGATGATGACCTGCACCGAATCAGTGAGCTGATCCAGGTCTGAGTGACCCTTTCCCTCTGACCACCCACCTGGTGGAGCCTTTCCTATAGTCTTCTTGCTTTCCCTCCCTCATCCCCTAGTAACTTCGGTAAGAGCCTGTTTACTTCCGCCTGCGTCACCAGGAAGCAGCCCGGCGTGTTCTCTGACCGCGGAGCCGCGGGTCGCTGGCTGACTGGCCTGTCCTCTGTTGCAGGGGAACATGCAGAGGTGCAAGCTGGTGATGGACCAGATCAGCGAGGCCAGAGACTCCATGCTGAAGGTGCTGGACCACAAAGATCGAGTCCTGAAGCTTCTGAACAAGAATGGGACTGTCAAGAAAGTGTCCAAATTGAAGCGAAAGGAGAAAGTCTAGATCCAGAAGAATCCGGACTGTGGAAACAGAATTTATGAAGAATGACGGTGGGGGTGGAGGGAGGGTTTTGGTTATTTTCAAAGTGGAACATTGAAATAAAGGAAGCGTTCCTTACTTCACGTGCGAGAGCAGAGGGACCCGTGGCGCCTGAGTCCCAGAGGGTCAGAGCAGACCTGACACCGTGGATCCCCCTCCCTTCGGCACATCCCTCTTCGACTGTCCTGAAGGACTCCTGGTGCCTCGGGCCTGCCGGCTGGCACAGTGACAGGCGACGCTGGCATCCCCAGCTTTCCGGTTTATAGACTATTTATCTGATGGATTCCTGCAGGACCGACGCTGAGCCTGGACGGAACGTCACCCTCCCCTCGCCCGGTCTGTGCGTGCGTGGCCTTCAGCAGGCCTGGCACCCCGGGGACCGGCACACTCTAAGGGGTGTGAACTGTCAGTGATCGTCATTTTAGGAACCGTTCAAAGTGAACTCGTATTGTCTGCCCTGCGTGTCAGGTTGGGTCTCTGTGGGGCCCGGGGCAGGCGCCACCGCGCGTGGCTGCGAGGTCCTGGCCCCGAAGCACGTCCTTGGTTACCTGTACCCCGTGGCCGGTGTGATGCTGTTCAGTGTATGTGCCGCACATCTCCAAATGTTAATAAAGGACTCAGAGGTTTTGTACACGGCCGTCTGCCTCGTTCTGTGCAGCCAGGCAGTGCTGTGCCAGACGCCACTGGGGTGTCGGCCCCACGGGGTTCCGTGCACACTGTCGGAAGCCCACGCTGTTCGAGTCTGTTCCACATAGAGTCCCACTTACCCTGGTATTTGGAAGAGGCCACGTGGCCCTTGGCGAGCTCACACACGAGACTGAACTGCATCCCACTGCGATGCGCAGGGCCGGGTTCTGGGACAAGGAAGGCTGCCGCGGAGGGAGGCGGGCTCCCAGGCACGAGGGCCTCCACAGGGCTGCTCACTGGCTTCCGTGAACTTGCAGGAGTGGCGAGGTGCCCAGGCTTGCTTCCTTCGGGCACTGCAGCGTGTCCCCCTTCTGGCTGGATGTTCTCCTGCCAGCTAGACTCCTATTTCCAGTTGCCACTTGGGGCTGGCGTTCTTCTCTGCCCTGACCTGAACAGACGAGACAGTCTGTGCCACTTCTGACCAGGCCTTTGGGTCTGTACAGACTGGCTCACCTGAGATGGCCTTCTTCGGATTGGGACTGGAAGTGCTCATGCTGTGGGGTTGAGAGAGAGGCCCAGCAGGCTCTCAGCCTTCCCCTGGTTAGGACAGGCCTGCGTGACTCGGGCGTTCCATGGCTGCATGGAGCCAACTTTGAGAGAGGGTACTGAGGGTCCAGCCGGCATGGCCCTGTGGTTAGAACGTCAGCCTGCCCACCAAGGGGTCACGGGTTCGTTTCCCAGTCAAGGGCAGGTACCTGGGTTTCAGCTTCGAGCCCAGCCCCAACAAGGGTGTGTGTGGAGGCAGCCAATGGATGTGTCTTTCACATCACTGTTTCTCTCTTCCCACCCATCCCTTCCACTCTCTCTAGAAATCAATGGAAGAAACAAACTTGGGTGAGGATTAATAAAACAGCAAAAAGATAGCACTGATCGTTTACAAGGCACCGGTCTGGTGTGACGGCTGGAATGGTTTTCCTTGCGTTAGTGCTGTGCGTGTCGCCCAGTGATTTCACGTGCTGTGCTCACTAGTGAGGGACAGGACTCGGGTATTTAGGGTCCTGCCTCACAGACCTGTCCTCTCAAGGCATCATCACCTTCTGCCAGGGGCGGGGAATGTCCGGCCTACAGCGTGCAAGGGAGGCCCTTGAAGTCAGTACCAGCTAACATCTCACACCTCACCAAATTAGTCTACCAAATATAGCGGGCTGGTTTCTTTTTTTAATCCTCACCCAAGGATTTTTTTTTTCCCCGTTTATCTTCAGATAGAGTGTGGGGGTGAGGGAAGAGACAGAGACATCGATGTGAGAGACACATCCATTGGCTGCCTCCTGCATGACCCCAACGAGGGCCGGGGACAAACCGCAACCGAGGTCTGTGCCCTGGACCGGAATCGAACCTGCAACTCATTGGTCCACAGGCCAACGCTCTAACCGCTGAGCCAAACCGGCCAGAGCACAAAAAACATTTGAAAGAATACAATTTGATAAGATGTGATGTGGGCACACTTGTGAAAGTGCCAGAATCAAGGTAGTAAACATGTCAGACCCATACGTTCCCTTGTATTTCTGTGATTTCTGTCTCGCCCTTCCCTGCCTCCCCATCTTCAGGCAGTGGGCTTTCTGTCACTCTAGTTTGTATTTTCTGGAACGTATGAATGGAATCATCCAGTATATTTTTTAAGAGAAGGAATCTGGCTTTTTTTACACAGCGTAATGGAACTGTGTGTTGAGTTGTATTCATGTTGCTTGTTTCAATAGTTCTCTTTTTTTCACTAAATGTATTGAGGTGTCACTGCTTACTAATATTAGTTTATTACTTTTTTTTCATTATTAATTTTTAGAGAGGGAGGAAAGGAGAGAGAGAGAGAGAGATAAAAACATCGATGAGAGAGATCATCGATGGGCCGCCTCCTCCGTGCCCCCCACTGGGGATCAGGCCCACAACCTGGGCATGTGCCCTGACTAGGAATTGAACCGGCGACCTCTTGGTGCATGGGTCAACGCTCAACCAGTGAGCCACACAGTCCGGGCTTAGTTTATTACTTTTTATTGCCGATTAGCAAGCGTTCCATTGTATGGATATTCCACAACTTGTGTATCCATTCACCAGTAAAAAGGCATTCTGATTGTTAGCAGTTTTGGTAATTTCACATACAACTTGAAAGGGTTAATAACGTTTTAAAGGATAAAGGCAAAAGATTGCAAAAGGCAGTATCTGTGAAAAATGCATTGCTTGCATGACCTTTGCTCAGCATTCTGTTGAGTAAGGATTATCAGATTAAACACAAGACAATGAATCACCCAGCAGATGCAGGACGAGCTACCAGACCAGTCCAACTGCAAAGTGGACAATGGGCCAGGCAGAATATGTCAGCAGGAACTGCCGGAAGCTAGAAGCAGAGTATATAACCGACACCCCAACTGTTATTTGAGGCTGAACCCTTTTTTGGGCTCAGCCCACCTGCACCCAGGCGCATGGAATAAAATTGTTTTGCTCTACATTGGCCTTGCATTGTGGATGTGATCTCCCGCAAGCTCAGACCTTTTACAACTGTTTTGCACATTTAAAGTATTATAAAGTGTTTAACTTTCATCAGCGTCAAGGTTTATGTTCCCAAATTTTGCATATAACTGAACTTTCAAATCTGCTAACACCTGCTGAATTGATTCCACTCTGGATTCTAAGGTGTCAATTTTTTCTTACAAATTTCTCTTTGCTTCTTCTAACATTTCTTGTGTTTCTTCTTGAGAATGGCTAATGAAAACATAACCAATTTGATAAGGTATCATTAAGCAGTCATCATCTGCAAGCATGATGTCCTCACAACAATCTTCTAAATTTTGGAGTTATTTTTTACGTCTATTTCTTCCTTCAGCTCTGTGATTCTACTTGTATTCCGTGCAAATTTGTTTACCTTTTGTTGATCTCAAAAAGTAACATTGACCTCTTCCGCAGCCTCCTTCATGGTGGACACCATCTACAACTCTTTACTTAGTGGTTGAGAAGTCCAGATACGAAGTGGCTACTGCTCCAGAAACTACCATTCATGTACTTAAAGATGAGAGAGAACTGGAAATACAGCCCCGATAAGATTTGGGTTTGGCATCTGCTGTTCAGAGTGAAAATCAAAGCTACATGAACCTGGGGAAAGTGTTAATCCATCTGCTTGGTTTAGAAAAACATCTTTTTTTTTTTAATTTTTTTTTTCTTTATTGATGTTAGAGAGAGAGGAAGGGAGAGGGGAGAGAGGTAGAAACATCTGAGAGAGAACATCGATTGGCCGCCTCCTGCATGCCCCCTACTGGGGATTTGGCACATAACCTGGGCATGTGTCCTGACCGGGAATCCAACCAGTGACCTCTTGGTGCATGGGTCGATGCTCAACCACTGAGCCACACCGGCTGGGCAAAAAATCATATCTTTTTAAACCTAGAAATTTCAAAAGATCATTTTTTAAATGCTTTATAGTATTTTCATTACCAGTGATTTTATCATAGTAATAATGTAGATGCACAATTTTAGAGTTTAAAAGTTACTTAGAGATTATATAGTCCAACCCAACCTGTGATGAAATGGACACCTTTGAAAGGTATTTTTTCATACTTTTTTTTTTTTTTTTTTTTGGTCATACAGCACAGACACACAAAAGTACGTAAAAAAAATGTTTGGCATCACAAATTATTTTTTTAATACATTTTTATTGATTTTCTTAGAGAAATATCCATGTGAGAGAGAAACATGGATCAGCTGCCTCCTGCACGCCCCCTAGTGGGAATCGATCCCGAACCCGGGCATGTGCCCTGACCAGGAATCCAACCGGTGACCTCTCAGTGCAGGGTTGACGCTCAATCCGCTGAGCCACACTGGCCGGCCGGGTAGCAGCATAAATTCTTGAAAGAACAATTTTGAAGTTACTGCCAAGGGTGAGAAATGGAACTTTCCTCGTCAGTGGGCAGCCATCTGCCGTGCAGAGGAACCCCTCTGGGGTGGCGAGGGCAGAGCTGGGGGGAGCAGCTCTGCTGTGGGAAGCAGGCTGTTGGCAGGTGGTGCAGCAGCTCAGGTGCGGCCGGGCGGGGCGAGGCGGGAGCCCCGCTGTGAGCTCTGAGGCCTCAGTGCCGCTCCAGAGACGGCTCCACTGGGCCCGGTGTCACCGCTGCAGCTCTGGCGTCCCCGGCCAGGGAAAGGCAGAGCTCAGTGCGAGCAGAAAGCATGCTCTGGGGAGGCCCAGGTGAAGCTGGCCTGGAACAGAGTGCCGCCCGTCTCTGCGTGGTCCATTTCCATGCAGATAAGGTCTCCGAATCCTCGCACTTGGATGAATCCAAATAGCACTATCCTGATGGGTAGGACTGGACCTGTTCGCATTGGTCGGTGAAGATGCAAATAAGGATATAGCTCTGATTGGACAGGAAAGTCCAAGTTCTATTGGCCAAATCCTATCCTAGGAGCTCTCTTTATAAGGGGCTACTCAGAGGGCACCGGGAACACAGGGCAGGAGGCTCGCAGCCCTGTCTGTAGGTTTTCCTGGAAATGCAGTGTATGTTGGGGACCTCTGCGAACAATGGCCGCTAGACACCAGTTATGAATTTGAGCCCAATTAACCCAATCCCTTTTGTCAGGTGTATTCTCGGGGCCAACACTAGTCACCTCAGAAGCCCTGCAACTGCTCCAACCCAATCACAACCCCCTACGTCTCTCCAAAATAACCAATATCTTGACATTATTTTATTTTATTTTATTTAACTTATCTTTATTGTTGAATGTATTACAGATGTTCCTCATTTTTTCCCCATTGCTGCCCCCCTCCTGCTTTTCCCCACACTGTTGTCTGTGTCCATTGGTTATGCATATATACATATAAGTTCTTTGGTTTATTTCTTTCCGCCCCCCCAACTCCCCTTCTCTTTGAGGTTTGTCAGTCTAACAACCAATTTGTACTTCTTAATCCCTTCATCTTTTTCTCCCCTCCCCCCAGCCCCTACCTATCTGGTAACCAACAAAAGTTCTCTGTATCTATGAAATGTTTCTGTTCTGCTTGTTCATTTTGCTTGTAGATTCCATTGTTGATAGATATGTATTTATTGCCATTTTGTTCATATTTTTTTATCTTTTTCTTCAAGAATACCCTTCAACATTTCATATAATAATGGTTTTGTGGTGATGAACTCCTTTAGCTTTTCCTTGTCTGGGAAACTCTTTCTATGGCCATCGATTCTAAATGACAGCTTTGCAGGATAGAGTAATCTTGGTTGTAGGTCATTGCTTTTCATCACTCTGAATATTTCTTGCCACTCCCTTCTGGCCTGCAAAGTTTCTTTTGAGAAATCAGCTGACAGTCTTATGGGAATTCCCTTGTAGGTAACTAACTGCTTTTCTCTTGCTTCTTTTAAGATTCTCTCTTTGTCTTGAACCTTTTGCATTTTGATGATGATGTGTCTTGGTGTGGGCCTCTTGGGGTTCATCTTGTTTGGGACTCTCTGTGCTTCCTGGACTTGTATGTCTGTTTCCTTCACCAAGTTAGGGAAGTTTTCTGCCATTATTGTTTCAAATAAGTTTTCGATTTCTTGTTCTCTCTCTTCTCCTTCTGGCACCCCCAAGATGTGAATGTTGGCACGCTTGAAGTTGTCCCAGAGGCTCCTTACACTATCCTCATTTCTTTGGATTCTTTTTTCTTTTTGCTGTTCTGATTGGGTGTTTTTTGCTTCCTTATATTCCAAATCGATGGTTTGCTTCTTGGATTTACCTACTCTACTGTTGAATCTGTGTAAACTATTCTTTATTTCAGTTAGTGCCTCCTTCATTTCTGACTGGTCCTTTTTTATGCTCTTGAGGCCCTCTCTAAGTTCACTGAGGTTCTCACTAAGTCCACTGAGCATCCTTATAAGCAGTATTTTGAACTCAGCATCTGTGAGGTTGCTTAACTCCATTTCACTTAGTTCGTTTCCTGGAATTCTGTTCTGTTCTTTCATTTGGGACCTGTTTCTTTGTCTCCTCATTTTGGCTGCCTCCCTGTGTTTGTTTCTATGTATTACTTAGCGAGAGCTATAAGGCTAGCTGAGACCAGATGCTGCTTGTTTGAAAGAATTTAGGAAAAGCTGAAGCAGGATCCAAGACAGGCCAATCCTATGGTCAAGCAACTGGCAACAGCTTGGGTGGGCCTGAAAGTTGGGTGGGGCGGGGCCTCAGGGAATCACCAGGGCGGGGCCAACAGTGAGAGCCAGGTTGCTGGAGTCCCAGATATGGCGGCGTCTGCCGGCCCAAGGAAGGGCTCACCAAAGGAACAGAGGCCTCTGATAGCATGTCTGTCCAGTAGCAAGCTGCCTCTCCAGCCCTAGCTCCAATGCCAAACAACTCAGTTCTTCCCCATATGACTCTGGTGCCTTTCAAGCTGCCTCCCGCACGCTGGAGCCTGGAGGGTGCGAGTCCGAGTAAGTCCGTGCGCGGGCCCTTTAAGAGGAGCTGCCGGGGTTCCAGCCGCCTCAGCATCAGTTCCCACTGGTTTTTCCAGCCAGAAGTGATGGGGATTCTCTTCCTGGCTCTGGAACCCTGAGCTGGGTGCCTGGTGTGGGACGGGGACCCCTCAGTCCTCAGGGAGGACCTTCCCAGACGAGGTGTCCTCCTGATTTTTATCCGCCACATGCGGGTGTGGGACCAGCCCGTCCGCCTCCGCCCTCCTCCCAGTCTCCATGCAGTGGCTTCTTTAATTTCGTAGTTGTAGGACTTCCATTCAGCTTGATTTCAGGCAGTTTTGAATGATGGTTGTTCTGTAGTTTAGGTGTAACTTTGATGTGGTTGTGGGAGGACGCGAGACCGTGTTTACCTATGCCGCCATCTTGACCGGAAGTCTTGACATTTTATTGATTGATTGATTTTCTTTATTGATTTTTAGAGAGAGAGGAAGGGAGAGGGAGAGAGAGATAGAAACATCGATGAGAGAGAACATCGACTGGCCGCCTCCTCTAGCATGCCCGTCACTGGGGATCGGGCCCACAACCTGGGCTTGTGTCCTGACCAGATTTCGAACCCGCGACTTCTTGGTACATGGGTCGACACTTAACCACTGAGCCACACCAGCCAGACTGTAGTCAGTACACTTCTGTCCCCTTACCCCAGGCGAAACGTTGCTCTGTGTTACCATAGATCTGTCTGTTCTTGAACTTCATGCAAATGGAATCATACTATCCACACTTAGTTGTGTCTGGCTTTTATGCTCAACATAATTTGAGATTCAAACATCTGTTGTATGTAGTGTAAGTTGTTTCTTTTTACTGCTGAGTGATATTCATTCTACTGTGAGAATATGCAACCGTTTATTTATTTCCCTATTAAAGGACATATTGCTTGCCCGGCCAGGGCACATGCCTGGGCTGTGGGCTCTACCCCCAGTGGTGTATATGCGGGAGCCAGCAATTGGATGATTCTATCTCTGTCTCCCTCTCTCTCTAAAAAATAAATAAAAACATATTTTTAAACAAATTTTTAGCCCAGCCGGTGTGGCTCAGTGGTTGAGTGTCGACCCATGTACTAAGAGGTCGCCGGTTCAGTTCCTGGTCAGGGCACATGCCCAGGTTGTGGGCCTGATCCCCAGTGGGGGGCATGCAGGAGGCGGCCAATCGATGTTCCCTCTCATCAATGTTTCTGTCTCTCTCTCCCTCTCCCTTCCTCTCTTTTTAAAATCAATAAAGAAAAAAAAATTTTTTTTTAATTTTAAAGGACATATTGCTTCCAGTTATTGACTATTATGAATAAAAGTGTTATAAGCACTTGCATGCAGGTTCTTGTGTGGAAATAAATTTTCAATCAGTTGGGTAAAAACCTAGGAGTGTGATTGCTGGATCGTAAGGTTAGAAACTCTTCCTAAGGGACTGCAGCACTCTGCATTCCCACCAGCAATGAGTGAGCGTTTCTGTTGCTAACATTAATGTTGTCAACGATTTGTAGTTTATCCATTCTAATAGGGATGTACTAGTATCTCCCTGATTTTATTTGTAGTTCCCTAATGATACATGTTAAGCATTTTGTATGCTCGTTTGCCATTTTTAGTGTTTTTGATGTATCTGTTCAGATATTTGCCCATATTTTAATTATGTTGTTTTCTGATTGAGTTTTAAGAGAGTTCTTTCTCTATTTTGGATATCAGTCCTTCAGATATGCATTTTGGAAATATTTTCTCACAGTCTGTGGCTTATCTTTCTGTTTACTTAATAGTGCCTTTTGGCCTGACCAGTGTGGCTCAGTGGATGGAACATCATCCCATGGACTGAGAGGTCCCAGTTCAATTCCTGGTCAGGGCACTGCCCAGGTTGTGGGCTTGATCCTCAGTGGGGGGCATGCAGGAGGCAGCAATAGATGTTTCTCTCTCACATGGATGTTTCTATCTCTCTCCTTTCCTCTCTAAAAAAATCAATACAAACTTTTTAAAAATAGTACCTTTTGAAGAGCAAAGGTTTTTAATTGGAATAAATTATGGCATCAATTTTTTTCTTTCCTGGATAGTGCTTTGAGTTATATCTAATGACTCATCACCAAACCCAAGGTCACCTAGATTTTCTCCTGTTTTGTTATAGGCTTTTTATAGTTTAGTGTTTTACAAAAATGGATCATGATTTTGAGGTAATTTTTGTGAATGTGTAAGGTATGTGTTAAGATTTTTTTTTTTTTTTTGCCATGACCATTTGTTGAAAAGACTGTATTTCCTGCATTGAATTATCCTGGCAATTTGTTGAAGATTTGTTAGCTGTGTATATGAAAGCTTATTTCTGACTCAATTCTATTCTACTCATATGCCTAGCCTTTGGCCAGTACACACACTGTCTTATCTACTGAAAGTACTTTAAAACATATTTTTGCTGAGGTTTTTTTTAGAGAGAAAGGAAGGGAGAGAGAGATAGACACATCGATGTCAGAGAGAAACATAGATCAGCTGCCTCCTGCACGCCCCCTACTGGGGATTTAGCCCACAACCCGGATATGTACCCTGACTGGGAATCGAACCAGGACCTCTCAGTCCATGGGATGACACTCAGTCCACTGAGCCACATTGGCTGGACTCTACTGAAACTTTTAAGTAAGATGTGAAATTGGGAAGTGTGAGTTCTCCATTTGGTTACTGTTTTAAATGATTGTTCCAGGTGTTCTGGGTCCCTTGGATTTCCAAGTAAATTTTAAGATCTGCCTGTCAATTTCTGCAAAAAAGTCATTGGAAATGTTGGAGGTATGTTGAGTCTATAGATAAATTTGGGAAATTTTGCTACCTTATTATAGTCTTCAGATCATGATTACAGCCTATCTTTCTATTAATTTAGTACTAATTTAATTCTTTCAAGTGTTGTGTAGTATTCAGAGTAAAAGTTTTTTATTAACCTCATTATACTAACTTATATAACCTAACTTATACTAATTTTTCTTTCTTTATTGATTTTAGAGAGAGAGGAAGGGGGAGGGAGATAGAAACATTGATGAGAGAGAACATCGATTGGCTGCCTCCTGCATGCCAGCCACCCACTGGGGATTTGGCCCAGAACCTGGGCATGTGCCCTGACGGGGAATCAAACCGGCGACCTCCTGGTACATGCAGGAAAAAATATTAAACAAACAAAAAAAAGAACAAAGTTTTCCTTGTACTATTGGTATAATTTTAATAAGAAACTACAGTGGGTTCCAAGATGGTCCAAGCTATTCTATAGTGACAGAAGTCAGAACAATGGTTATCGTTTGATGGGGGATTCATATCTGGGTGGAGGTACAAAGGGGGCCTTCTGGGCTGCTGTAAATTTCTGCACCTTAATTTGGATCGTGGTTACCTGGATGTATACTAATGTAAGAATTCGCCAAACTGTACACTTAAAATTTGTGCATTCTACATGTGTATGTTACATCTCAATGAAAAAGCAACACCAAATTCTTGGTACAGATAAGACATTAGGAGTATCTATAGAATAAATGTGTGTGACCTGAGCTTTCCCATTTGGTTTCATTTATTTCACTGGTGATACTAATCGAAGTTTAGAAACATTTTGATGTTTGTATGAACAGAGCTGGTTCCATCCTGAGCTTATCCATAATCCTGAGTGAATACACTTGGACTTGGACCTCACCCCTTCCCGGGGGTGGACACTGGAACATGTACAGACTTTGGATTAATCATGGAATTTCCTTTAATTTTCCCTCCGAGGTGAGGCGCCCTTGATATCATGCATCTCTGAGCTCACCCTGACGCCAGAGCCTCCCTGTCTGGGCCCTTTGTTCCCTCGGACGGCCCACACATCCCTTTCCTAGCACGTAGGTCCATCTCTAGGAGGGGTGGGTAAAAGCAGGTGGTCTAGGGGTGAAAGATGCAGAGATCTGACACCCTGCTGCCCCAGGGACCACCTTGCTGTACACAAGTTCCCTGTGAAATTTAACCAACAAGCCAGACTTGTCTGCCTCATCCTTTCGTCTCTCATCTCCTTAGGTGTCTGGGGGCCTCTTTGCATATTGTGGCCTTTTCATGGAACAGTGTTAAATTGTGTACCCAAGTGACACACAAAGTTTAAAAACGCATCTTATCAGAATAATATGGTTTAACTTTACCACAAACAAAATACTGTTGGTCTGACCTGGCCGGTATGGCTCAGTTGGTTGGGCAGTCTCATGCACCAAAAGGTTGCTGGTTCGATTCCCAGTTGGGGCACATGCCTGGGTTGCAGGCTCGATCCCGGGTGGGGGTGTGCAGGAGGTGGCTGATTGATGTTCCACTCTCACCTCCATGTTTCTTTCTCTCTCCCTCACCCATCCTCTGTCTCTAAAAATCAATAAAAAATAATTTTAAAAAATACTGTGGGTCTTATCAGTTTATTTAAATTCAGCTTGGCTGGTGTGGCTCAGTGGATGGAGCGTTGTCTCATGGACTGAGAGGTCCCGGTTCGATTCCCAGTCAAGATACATGCTCGGGTCGCGGGCTCGATCCCCGGTGGGGGGTGGTGCAGGAGGCAGCTGATTAATTTTCTTTCTTTTTTTTTTTTATCCTCACCCGAGGACATTTTTTCATTTTTTGTCCAGATAGAGTGGGAGGGAGAGAGAGGAAGAGAGAGAGAGAGAGAAACATCGATGTGAAAGGGACATATCGAGTGGCCGCCACTCGCACGACCAACCAGGGCCGGGGACAAACTGCAACCAAAGCACATGCCCTTAGCGGGAACCGAACCCGGGTCTCTCTGGACCACAGGCCAACGCTCTAACCGCTGAGCCAAACCGGCCAGGGCTAATTAATTTTCTCTCTCTCTCTTTTCCTCGCTCTCTAAAAAATCAATAAAAACATGTAAAAAATAAATAAATATGTGAAGATGAATGTTAACTAAACTTATTGTGGTAATCATTTTGCAACATATACTACATATATAAGCCATTATTTGTACACCTTAAAGTAATACAATGTTGTATGTCAGTTATATCTAAATAAAACTGAAAAAAATAAACTACTTCATATTTCTGAAATACTCAACCCATGTGCACATTTATAAATAAAGGTTTGTTTTAATCAGAGAAGTATTCATCACCCCTTGTAGGTGCCCAACTGGACTTCTCTTGTGGAGGACACATACTATCTGTGGAGATTACAATCTCCCTGTGCCTGCCTTTGTGCAAGCTGGAGCACAGATTCAGACTATCTCTTACCAAGACCAGATTCATGTCAACCTGGAAAGTGGGGCCAACCAAATTTCTGTCACCCATCAGTATCTCCTGTGAAACCTACTTCATTACTACAGTTTGGCAAATGCCCTCACTGCATCAATGCATTGCTCATCCAAGGGGCAAATCCAAAAGAATGTGTATGTCTTGTGTGCAGACTAATTTCACGCTTATCACAATACCCTAATACTAATGAGGCTCACAGTTATTGAGCATTTTTGATGTGGTAATCCTATAATAGTTTTATGTGTATAAACGTATCTAAATCTCATAACAACCCTGAGTTAGAAACTGCTACAATCCCCTTTTCACAGATCATAAACCAAGTCAATGACGTACTAACTTGCCTAGGCTCACAAGTATCGTTGTCAGAGCGGGAACCTGAACCCATGTAGTCTGGTTCCAGAGTGCACTTTGTTAATAATTACCATATATTCTTTTTTAATTGAGATATAATTGATAGAATATTGTGTAAGCTTAATGTTGTAATATTATTAATTACTGTAGAGTTAGCTAACATCTCTATCATGTCCTATAATTGCCATCTTTGTTTTTTCTTTATTGATTTTAGAGAGAGAGGAAGGGAGAGGGAGAGAGTTAGAAACATTGATGAGAGAGAACATCGACTGGCCGCCTCCTGCATGCCCCCCACTGGGGATCAGGCCCACAACCTGGGCATGTGCCCTGACCAGGAATCAAACCGGCGACCTCTTGGTGCATGGGT
This sequence comes from Tadarida brasiliensis, assembly GCA_030848825.1. Classification (NCBI taxonomy): domain Eukaryota; kingdom Metazoa; phylum Chordata; class Mammalia; order Chiroptera; family Molossidae; genus Tadarida; species Tadarida brasiliensis. Next base: position 4,928,520 of record CM061265.1, read on the forward strand.
CGACGCTCAAACACTGAGCCACACCTGCTGGACTCAGTAAAATGCCTTTTAGACAGTACAAAGCAAGGTTTCTTTTTTGTTTAATTTGGGAGTGTTTCAATAAGTCCAGCTGATTATAATAAGTCCAGCTGAGTTCCATCGTTTACCTCCCAACAGCTTGAGAACCAGGGAGCAATAGCTCCCTTATCTGTGGGCTGTTTCATGGCAATAGAGTACGACCCTGGAAGCAACAGACTAGGGCACTTTGCCAGATGCCACATTTTAAATCTTTCAGCCGGCAAGACCTTCATTATGCAAAATTTATTCTGATTATAGTAAGTCAAGATTCCGTTTTCTTCAGAAACAAACCCAAAAGTTGACCTCTGGCTATTGCCTCCTACATTTCTGGCTCTAGGCCATCTAATTTGTTGATTTTCAGGCAGACAGGGCTTAGAAACTGGCAAATGTGACCTCAACAGTGTCAAGACTAAGAGAAATTATGAAGACTACTAGGAATCACTTTTTTAAGAAGCACCTGTCGTACCAAGCACTGCCATCTCTCCCTCTCTCTCTTGCCCTCTGCCTGGTTCCCTTTGAGAGTCCCAGGTCCAAGAGTCAGCAGACATTCCGTTTCCTCAGCGTTTGTGGCCCACAGGCAATTATGCTAAAAGTCTGTAATAGTGGATATTATACTTGAGTACATTTGTTTTTTTAATTCTCACCTGAGGACATGTTTTCCAGTGATTCTAGAGAGAGAGGAAGGGAGAGGGGGAGAGAGAAAAACATCGATGGGGTTGCCTCCTGTATGTGCCCCAACTGGGGGACGAACCCACAACCTGGGTATGTGCCCTGATGGGGCATCAAACCGGTGACCCTTCAGTGCGCAGGACAGCACTCTAACCACTGAACCACACCGGCCAGGACCATGTTGCCTTTTACACTGGACACTTTGCCCACTGAGCACAAACATGTTAAGGGTTCCATTGTGCATGAGCAGAACAGCACAACCTGAAACAGTCTGTCTGAGCTGGAGTCTTGTGTTTTTGTTCTGTTTTGTTTCTTTTATTGATTTTAGAGAGAGAGGGAGAGAGAGAAACATCGATGAGAGAGAACATCGATTGGCAGCCTCCTGCATGCCCCCCACTGGGGATCCGGCCCACAACCTGGGCATGTGCCCTGACCTGGAATTGAACCAGCAACCTCTTGGTGCAGGGTCGATGCTTAACCACTGAGCCACACCAGCCAGACTGGACTCTGTGTTTTTAACAGGAGTGCAATGCTTTGCCCTGGCCGGTGCAGCTCCATCCTCTCGTTCCAGGCACCAAGAGGTTGCAGGTTCCAGTCCTGGTCAGGGCACGTGTCTGTGCTGCGGGTTCATTGCCCGGTCAGGAGAGAAACTACAGGATGTTTCTCTCTCTCCCTTCCTCTCTCTCTAAAAGTCAATAACAATACTAAATACTACTACTACTACTACTAATAATAATAATGAATCAAAGAACATATCCTCGGGTGGAGAGTAAGAAATAAACCAACCAAATGGCGTGCCCAGGCGGCCGGCCCGTCCACGTCCGGCAGGGGCACCCGTGGTATTTTCAGTGCGACTCCATCTGTGATCAGAAACGGAAACGCTAAGTCATCCGCCCAAATTAAACAGCAAGTGCCGGAGGCGAACAGCCTCTGTTCCCAACTTCAACAGGACACGGCCCGTCGTTCCCCAGAAGGCCCCCGCGCCGAGGCACGCGCTCCGCGGTCTCACCCTGCGCTGCGGGCGGCCCACGGACCCCCACGGGCCCCACCCTGGGCTCCCGCGCACGCGCAGCCCGACAGCACCAGCGGCGCGCAGGGCGCCCCCGGGCCAAGACCCGCAGCGCGTCGGTCGCTCTCAGCCCCGCCGTCCGGCCGCTCGAGGAGCGGAAGGGGGCGGGGCCTGCTGGGGCCGGACTACAGGTCCCGGCGTGCACCGCGCCCGGCCCCGCCTCCTTCCGCTGCCCGCCGCGGGCCCTTCCCCGCCCCGACCCCGCCGCCCGCCCGGCCCGGGAAGCAGCCCTGAATCACATCCCGGCGACACGTGCGCCGACGGCCACGTGACCGCGCGAGCCGGGCCTACGGCGTCCGCACGGAGAGCCGCCCGCTACTCCCGCCCGGTGGCTGCCGGGACCCGGAGGCTCGGCCCGCCCGCCCGCGGGCCCGCTCCCCTCGCGGCCCCCGCCCGGCGCATGGCTCCATGAAGCAGGAAGAGGCCGAGCGCGAGAGGCCCCGTCCGCCCCGGCTGCGCCTGGCCCAGCAGAGCAGGTGGGCGGGCCGCCGGCCTCCCGGGAGCGCGGCGGGCCGGCCGCGTGCGGGGGCGGCGGGCCGGGCAGCGGGCCGCGGGCTCAGCTCCGGGGGAGGGCGGCGCACGGCCCGGTCCCGGGCGGCCTGGCTGGGCCCCCGCGGCGGGCGCACTGCCCGGGAACGGCGCGGTCCGGGCGCGGTTCGGGGGCCCCGACGGCCCCACCCACCGCCGCCGCTCCCGCCACCGCCGGCGTCCGGGTTCCGCCGCGTTGCGGCCCCGCCGCCCTCCCCGCCGTGGGGCGGTCCCCCCGGCTCCTCCCAGTCCCCGCTCTCCCCACCCCTTTCTTCTCGCCGGCGGCTCCCCTCCCGGCGCCGGCCCGCGCCGCCTGCCCCTGCGCCCTCCCCTGTCTGCCGAGCCCACCCTTGCCCCCTCCCGGCCACCCAGCCCCCGCTCCTTTGTCCCTCCACCTCACACTCGGGGTGTCCGCCTCCCCGCTTCCCCGGCTCGGCTTTGCCCTTCACTCCTGCCCTTCTCCCTCCCGTGTCCTCATCTGAACCCTCCCTCGGCCGCACGGCCGCCTTCTCCCCGCGGGCCTATCCTCTTTCACTGCCCTCTTCTGGGGTGCGCGGGTGGGGCCCGGGCCCCTGTTTACGTCTCGGGAGAGCTCGGGTCTCCGCGGTCAGGGAGAGTTGGTGAAGACGTCCGTGCACGGCCCAGAGTGAGGATGGATGGCTCCTACCCTCGGTTAGCATCTGCGCCGGGGGTGGCCAGGTGGCACGTCCTCGGGACCCTGGCCTGCTGTCCCGAAACTCTTCGCACCCTCTCTGCAGCGGAGGGGTGGGACCCTGTTTGTATTCTGAAACCAGTGGACAGCCTTGAAATGGTATATCTTGGCCCGAGAGCAAGTTTTGATCCAAATTAGCCGTGGAGAAAGTTTTAATGTGTCTCATGTTCAGGTTCAGTAAAACCTTTGATCCTCCGTGCCCTGGCTTCTTGGGGGCGATGCCAAGGATGAGGTGATTCAGTGCATGGGACTGCTCTTGCCGCCTTATATTTAGATTCTGAACTGTGTGGAGGTAAGGCGAGCCAGCCTGTTCCTGAGCTGTCTGTGTTTTTAGAAATTGCTCGGTTGAGTTGTAGTTTTTTTCAAAAACCATCTCTGACGTCTGCCCTGCCTTGATTGTGTTCATTCCCTGCATTTCCATCTCAGGTACAGGAAGAAGGAATGGACTCGGAAGGAAGAAAATTCATTTCAGAGACAAAATAGCTCCCCTCCTCTGTTATAGCTGTTCCCCTGGCAATACAAACTTTCTGCTTTCAGTGAGTATTATCTTGGATCTTTAGAATAGAATTTCATTGTTTCTTTGTTGTCTTAGGCCTGTAGGATATAGGTTTTACTTTGTTCACTTTGGATTTTTCTACTTCCATGTAGGGCTTTTTAATGTTGATGAAGTTCTTTCCACTTGCTCTCTGTTAAAATAAATATATAAAGACAAGTTTATTGTCCATAATCCCAGCAGAGTGACCTAGATGGTAGTGTAGCTTTATACTTTCCCTCTATGTTTTTAGAACATAAGTCTGGTTCTGCCCCCTTCCCAAATTATTCTTTAAAAAAACAAACGAAAGAGCATAACTCATTGTAGTTCTTGTCAGGGTCAATTATTGGGTCTCTTCCATACGGTTATAATGTTCATGTTCAGAGATTTAAAAAAAAATTTTTTTTTAAGGATATGTAAAAAGGATATTTTTCCATTTTTGTTCAGATAGAGTGAGAGGGAGAGAGAAAGAGAGAGAAACATCGACGTGAGAGGGATACATCAAGTGGTTGCTTCCTGCACGACCCCAATCAGGGCTGGGGAGAATCACAACTGAGGTACGTGCCCTTGATCAGAATCGAACCCGAGACTCACTGGTCTGCGGGCCGACACGCTAACCACTGAGCAAAACCGGCCAGGGCAGATTTTTTAAATTTTTTATCTTTTTATCTTAGCCCAAGGATATTCTTCCATCAGTTTTCTTTTTTAGATAGAGTAGGAGGGAGGGAGGGGAAGAGAGAGAAAGAGAGAAACATCCATGTGAGAGAGACAAATCAATTGGCTGCCTTCCCCATGACCCCGACTGGGGCTGGGGATTGGACCTGCAATCCAGGTATGAGCCCTGGACCCGGAATCGAACCCGAGACCCTTTGGTCTACGGACCAATGTTCCAGCCACTGAGCCAAACCGGCCAGGGCTGTTTACTGATTTTAGTGCGAGAGGAAGGGGGAGAGATTGATTAGTTGCCTCCCGTAGGCACCCTGACTGGGGATCAAACCTGCAACCTAGGTACATGCCCTGACCTGGAATCAGACTTGCAGCCTTTTGGTGCACAAGACAGTGCTCCAGTCAGCTGAGCCACCCGGCCAGGGCTTCCTTTGAGCTTATTAATAATGGTGTGCTGACACTTGTAAGAGAGTTCAGAGTACTTCACATCTCACTGGAGCCTCACAAACCTCTGTGAGGGGGGCGGGGAGCAAATATTTTCATTTCACAAATGAAAGCACTGAGGCCCAGAAAGAGGTGGCTTTTTGCCATAGGTCACATAGTAAAGGGAGGGGTGTAAACACAAAACAGAACTTCACTGCTATATTCATGTTTTTCTTTAAGCTAAGTTGACATAAAAATGTGTAGTTCTGTGCAGTTTTCTAAATCTATAACTTCTTTTTTTTGGGGGGGTACATGTCCCTAGCGGGAACCAAACCCGGAACTCTCTGGTCCGCAGGCCGACGCTCCAACCCCTGAGCCAAACCGGCCAGGGCCCTAAATCTATAACTTTTAAAGCAATTATATAGGTAGATCTATATTTTCCAGGAAACATTTTCACACAGCAATTGTTTTGTGTATGATGGGGTTTCAAAAATGTGGAAATTATTGTTTGAAATGATTACCAGAATGTGTGTGGGTTTTCATCGGACCGTTGTTTGGAATGTTTCCATAGTAGGCCAGAATTTCATCTCAGGTGCAGTCTCACTGCTCGGATGATTCAGTTTGTGCTTAACTCTCTTTGTCACAGAGGAAACAGCAGTCTGTTCCCTTCTGTATGAAGCTTGATTTGAACAGATATCTGGACACTAATAAAAGAAAAAAATGCAGAGACCTCGTTTTTCTCTGCCCCTTTCCTACTACCTGTCTTTCTTTGTTGTAAGGTTATGTGTGCCTTCCCCAGTAAACTGTTTTGAGGCTTGTCTTCAAAGGGTGAAGCTAGATTTTTTTTCACCTCCAGGCTTTTCTAGCTATTTTAATCTGGTTATTGTTTGAAATCTAATTTTGATGCAATAGTTCTGTTAGTATTCAATACATCAAGACATCTATCATAATAGGATATTTAGCAAGTTTCGTTTCTTTTTAGTATAAGCTTAGAAGAGGAGCCAGGTAGAGTAGAACTGGGTACACTTCTCAGACAGCTCAGTGTTCTTTCTTTGTGTTTTCTGGCCTTTGCAGTGAAAAGAACAGTGGATGATTTATTAGAAATCGTTGCACTTCGAAGAGGAAAGCGTTATAAGGTCATGGGTGTGATAATCATGTTAATGATATGGTCTTTTAGACTGTGAGGTGGTTCTTAGTGGAATTTTATTATGAAGGCACTGGTTTCTGTAGAAATGGTAAGAACTCAGAGCTGTGTTGTTTCTGGAACCAACCCTGCTTTCATTAATGGTGGTAGTGGTGTATTGGTTATAGCAGGCGCTTAACAAATAGCAGTTACATGCCAAAGAACTGAGAGGTGCCCTTCATGTCTGCCCATTGAGTCCTCACCGGTGACCTTGTGCGGAACAGGAGCCCAGGTCCACACAGATGTGACCGCGGCCTGAGTCTGCACAGCCAGTATGTGGCGCGTCACAGTAGGGGTTGGAGCCTAGGCTCTGTCCTCTGCGGATGGGAACTGCTCTGGGAAGATGTTGGCTTCTTATTGACAGTGACCTACAAGTCTTGGAAGAGACCCCTAGTGAGGGGGAAGGTCCTTGGCCCAGCCAGCCATTTCAGTCAGGGTGTCCTCACATCCTCCCCTCAATACTGGTCTTTATACCTTGTTTATAAACATTAGCAACTTGTAAGACATCATTTGTATTAACTCCTGAAATCATAAATTGCCGTCCAGTCAAATAAAAGTGCCCCATCATGCAAAGGAAAGAAAATTTTCTCAAGTGCACTTTAGAAAGTAGATATGGCCTGTCCAAAGAAAGCCTTAAATAACCTAAAGTTAAATATCACCTGTGGCCAGGTTCAGGCCTGACCAGTTACTGGTGTGTTTTAGCAAAGAAGACAGCTACCAGCATACATCAAACCAAGATGTTTGACCTAATTTCTGAATGAATTGTCCACATTGGCTATCCGTTTAGCTCTGAATTAAACCATTCCTGGGTTTGGGCTGAATGGAGTTGACATTGTTGAATAGATACTAGAATTCAGCTCCAGTCCCTGACACACTCCTTAGTGAGCACGTCAGGATGGAACCAGGTATCTAGGATTAGGGTGTGCCATAAACAGTTTTTATAAAAAAGGCAAACTGGAATGACATTTCTAGGAGATCTGCAGATATGATTGCTGGTGTGCACACGTGTGCAGGCACCGTGGTAGGTGTCGTGACAGGGAAAGCACAGAGGCCACCCAGCCTCGGAGACGGAAGGGGGGATGGATGCCCTGCCGGGAGGATTGGAGTGGCAGTGGGGCCCTCCACTCAGCTCCCTGAGCAGGTGAAGAAGAGTTGCCGTCTGGCCTTGTGGTGGACCCTCAGGAAGGGCAGGACACGAGTGTTGCATGTCAGGTGAAGGTGTGGTGACTTTTCAGCACTGAGCATACTTTATTTGACACTTGCTAGGTTAGGAGGTCTAAAGTGAAAAGGTGAAACAGTAATTCCTTTATTTCTTCCAGCTTTTTGTGGAAGTATGACTTTGTCTCCATCTGGTGGAAATCCATTTTACTAGCTCCTCCTTGTCCGTCTCAAGTGGGCAGCAGAATGAGGTCACTACTACTGGCTCTTAAAGTGGCCCTTGGGCTTATCTTTGAAAGTCACCACCCGAGGGCTTGAGAGGATCTGGGTGACACTGTGTCTGTGAAACAAGGGTTTCACACCTGCTTGCAGTTACTTCAGAATAACTGACTCTGCAGTAACCATTCAGTTACTCCTACTGTGATCAAAGTACAATCTGGGGCAGTTTCTATGAGGTTTTTTTTTTTTTGAAGATTCTACTTCTTTTTATTTATTTATTTTTTTTATCCTCACCCAAGGACATTTTTGCATGTATCTTCAGATAGAGTGGGAGCAAGAGGGGGGGGAAGAGAGAGAGAGAAACATCGACTGGTTGCCACCCACACGACCCCAACAGGGGCCTGGGACAAACTGTAACCAAGGTCCATGCTCTTAGCGGGAACCAAACCCGGGACTCTTGGGTCCGGGGGCCGATGCTCTAACCACTGAGCAAAACCGGCCAGGGCAGGTTTTGAGGAAGAGTAAGAACAAATTCCTACATCGTTTTAGAAGAGATGTTGAGTATGTCTTTAGGGTTTGTTTTGGTTTGGTTTGAAATCTGGTCAGACAGCAGGTGTGGGTTCATTGTACTGAAATTCTGTTACTCTTAGGTATCTTACCCTGTGCTCTCAGACACAGAACTGCTGGAGAATGAGTGTCCGCTCGTGGGAGGGGGTCCTGGGAGCCGAGTAGGGGCTGCTTGGTGGTGGTAAGATGCCTTCTTTGCTGGAGCAGGGCTAAAGAGAAAGGTGTGATGAAATTGGTGGATAGTTGTTAATGTTGTAACTGAAAAGTATTTACTATCAGCACCGTTTTTCCTAACATTCTTTTTTATTTTTTATGTATTTTTATGTACTGATTTTTAGAGAGAGAGAGAGATGTGATTTGTTGTTCTACTTACCCCTGCATCCACTGGCTGCTTTCCCTTGTGTGTCCTCACCTGGATCAGACCCACCACTTGGCACATGGGGACGGACAACTCCCCAACCAACCGAGCCACCTGGCCAGGGCTACTTAACATTCTTCTTTTTTTTTTTAATTTATTTAATTTTTTTTCTTTATTGATTTTTAGAGAGAGAGGAAGGGAGAGGGAAAGAAAGATAGAAACATCAATGGGATAGAAACATCAATGGGAGAGAACATCGATTGGCTGCCTCCTGCATACCCCCCACTGGGGATTGGGCCCACAACCTGGGCATGTGCCCTGACTGGGAATCAAACAGGTGACCTCTTGGTGCATGGATCCACGCTCCACCACTGAGCCACACCGGCCGGGCTCTTTTTTTTTTTTTAATATTTTTATTGCCTGGCCTGTATGGCTCAGTGGACTAAGCATTGTCCCATGGACTGAGAGGTTCCAGTTCGATTCCCGGTCAGGGCACATGCCCAGGTTACAGGCTCAATCCCCAGTAGGGGTGTGCAGGAGGCAGCCAGTTGATGTTCTCTCTCGTCGATGTTTCTATCTCTCTCCCTAAAAAAAATCAATAAAACATTTTTTTAAAGTATTAAAGCTGGATATTGAGTTCATTATGCTGTTTTATTTTGTTTATGTTTTGAATTTCCTGTAGATCTACTTTTATGGAATAAATTTTTAAAGCAGTGCCTTCTAATATGTCTTTGATGCAGAGAGTCTCTAGTGCTGCCTTTGGTCACTAATTGAGAATATCGATTGCCTTGTTTGCTTGGGCCTAAAGAGCCGCAAGATTTGGATTGGTTCTATTGATTGCAAATCATAGTCTGGGACGGGATGGGGCAGTTGCTAAATGTAATCTGTTGTGATCATTCCCACTGCTGATCAGTGTTGTCCATTGCAGGAAGAATATTCCCAGACTTCAGTTCTTCTGCCTTGGCGTGGTGTGAAAATCTCTTCTGTTGCTCGGTTCTGGGCTGTTTGCCTGTCAGGTAGTTGATAACACCTGCTAAGGAACACCTGCGTTACCACCATCTCATGAAATCTAGCTCTTCCTTCTGCTGTGCTTTGGTGTAATGAGAGTGATGAAAGATTTCTTTTTTTTTTTTTTTATTCCTCACCTGAGGACATTTCTCCATTTTTTTTGTTCAAATAGAGTGGGAGGGAGAGAGAGGAAGAGAGAGAAACATCGGCGTGAAAGGGACACATCGAGTGGCTGCCTCCCGCACGACCAATCAGGGCCAGGGACAAACTGCAACCAAGGTATGTGCCCCTAGCGGGAACCGAACCCGGGTCTCTCCGGACCGCAGGCTGACGCTCTAACCGCTGAGCCAAACCGGCCAAGGTGAAAGATTTCTTTTTTAACCTGTATGTTTCATCCCTTCTCTTTGTTTCTTTGAATTTTGGGGCTCTCTAGAGGCAGAGCTTCTGGGCCCTGTTGGCGTGTTATAATTCCAGCTCTCTAGTCCAGCGGATGAGGCTCAGTTGGTTGAGCGTCATCCCGTACACCAAGAGGTCGCCGGTTCGATTCTGGTCAGGGCACATGCCCAGGTTGTGGGCCCGATCCCCAGTAGGGGGTGTGCAGGAGGCAGCTGGTTGATGTTTCTCTCTCTCTCTCTTCCCCTCATCCTTCTTTTCTCTCTAAAAATCAATAAAAACATATTTTTTTTAAAAAGAAAGAAAACCTCCAGCTCTCTAGAGATTGTTCTGCTGCTTCAACAATATTCGTATCCTAAACCCCCTCCCTACTGTTACGTGCAGGGTAGAAAGTTTAATGAGAGCTCAGAGGCCAGTGACATCCACTGTGAACTCAAATGGCAATGTCTGGGGAATTGGTAATTGTCCAGGTGACGGCTGAGGTGTTGATCTTGATTTTTTTTTCTTGCTCCATTTTTGTTGGCAAGATTCTACACACTATTAAGCTAGTTTTTAGTATACCCTTGAATGTAATTTGTTTTTCATCGTGCCCTTAGGAAAGGGACTGAATCCAGCGGCTATTATTGGCAGGCCTCACACTTTGTGGCCTGGTGGGAAAACCCAGGCCGTGGAGTCTAACGGGTCGATTGTGGTCCCAACTCTAACTGCCACTTAGTGGGCCTGTTATCTGGCTTATGAAACCTGCGGTCCCGCCTCTGTGAAATGATGGCAGCATCGTCTGCCTGCTGAGTGGTTTTGAGGGTTCTGTGCACCTGGCTAAAGATCACCTGTTGGGTGCGAGTGCTGCAGTGCGATCCTGCCCCCAGGACTTCCTCTCCCGTGGGAGCCGTCCAACAAAACCCAGGTGGGGAGAGCAGCCGAATAAATGGACACTCACTACATGCAGGACACTGTTTTACGCACTGACATGTGTTAAACTCAATCGAACACCCACATGGGGCAAGTCCAGTTAGTTCCCCTGCGAAGAAACTGAGTCAGAGAGATAATCCTGAAGGAATTGGGATTTGAACCCAGGCCATTTGGCTCTGGAGTATCTTTTTTTTTTCTTTTTATTGATTTCAGAGAGAGAGGGAGAAGGAGAGAGAGATAGAAACATCGACAAGAGAGAACATTGATTGGCCGCCTCCTGCATGCCCCCCACTGGGGATTGGGCCCACAACCTGAGCATGTGCCTTGACCTGGAATCGAACCGGTGACCTCTTGGTGCATGGGGCGATGCTCAACCACTGAGTCACACTGGCCGGGCAGCTCTGGAGTATTTTCAACCAAGATGTTCTGCTCCCTCTCTTACTCATCTGAACAAGACAATAAAGTCCGTGCTCAGAAACAATATAGTTTTCGGAGGTTTTAATGGATCAAGTGCGTGAGGCTTTCTTAAAAAGAAGTCTGTTTCAAGCTAGACATTGACATATACAAGGTATTATTCCTTGGCTACAAACAACTTTCATCTCACTAAGAATTGTTGTAGATAAAAAGTGTATTTTGGGCCCAGCCGGTGTGGCTCAGTGGTTGAGCGTGGACCCATGCACCAAGATGTCACTGGTTCGATTCCGGGTCAGGGCACATGCCCAGGTTGTGGGCCCGATCCCCAGTGGGGGGCATGCAGGAGGCGGCCAATCGATGTTTCTATCTCTCTTTCCCTCTCCCTTCCTCTCTCTCTAAAATCAATAAAGGGGAAAAAAAAAGTGTATTTTGGCCCTGGCTGGTTTGGCTCAGCAGGTAGAGCAACAGCCTTTGAACCAAAGGGTTGGGGTTCCATTTTCAGTCAAGGGCATGTACCTGGGTTGCAGGTTCAATTCCCAGCCCCAGGCAGGGTCATATGGGAGGCAACCAATAGATGTGGCTCTCTCACATCGATGTTCCTCTCTCCCCCTGTCTCTCTCTCCCTCCCTCCCCTCTACTGTCTCTCAAATTCAATGGAAAAATATCCTCAGGTGAGGATTGACCAAAGAAAAGTGTATTTTGTTATGGATCAGCATATATCAAGAACATAAACAAGTAATACTTGTGAAATTTTTGTATCTCATTCAACTTAAAGTGGCAGTTTTTGTAGAAATAATAGCATTGCAAATGGGTAGGTAAACATCTGATTTGATTTAAAAGGCTGTTGAATGTGTAACCAAAACACTGTTGTGGAGCAATGCCTTAAAAGGCAGTCGTGTGCAGTGTGTTTGTTTGTTTTTTTTTTTTTTACTTTTATTGATTTTTAGAGAGAGAAGAAGGGAGAGAGGGAGAGGGAAATAGAAACATCGATGAGAGAGGACATCGACTGGCTGCCTCCTGCATTCCCCACCCTGGGGATTTGGCCCACAGCCTGGGCATGTGCCCTGACCGGGAATCGAACCGGCGACCTCTTGGTGCATGGGTCCATGCTCAACCACCAGCTGGGCATGTGGAGTGTGTTTAAATCAGAGAACATTTTAGGAAGAATAATACATATATCATTTGGAGGAGCACTAAAACTAACATGTAATGACTTGAGGAAAAACAGTATACTTTTTTCAAGTCAACAGAATTTTACAGACTTTGGTAAATCAATATTGAAATAACTAGGATCTGTTTTCCGATTCTGTTGATTATCGACACAACAGAAAGAGGATCTTGGTCGTGTTATAGCTATACATTTTTACCTTAGGCTTTTTAAGGAAAAAATTTAGTAAAAACGTTCCTCCCTCCCCTCCACACCATTAGATGGAACACTGTGGTTTTCTGGCCCGTCTGATGCCACATTAGGTTAAGCTGAGTGGCTTTGCATGTGTCTGCTTTGCTATGACAGGGCAGAATGGCTACCTCACAAAAGGACTGTGCAGCTTGGGTCATTTGTATGAATAAAGGTTGTAGCTTTTCCTGAATGAGGTCTGAAAAGGATTGAGAGATGTGTAGAAATGGAAATGAGTAGCATTGGAGAACGGTAGCTGTGAGGGCAGAGAGATGAGCCTTGTGTTAGCAGGTGCTCTTTTCAGAATGGCAGCTAACTGCTTTCCACCTTCACTAACGTCTGGGGCTGAAAGTCCACACACATCTAGGTTAGTGATGAGGAAAAGGCTGAAAGGATTGGTTAACAGAAAACGCATGAGAGTTCCTCTGGGGTCCTTTGAAAATAGAGTAGTTCCGTTTGGACCTCGGCGTGGTCGGGAGAGCAACCTGGTGAAGAGGTTGGCGAGCCGAGTGCAGTCTTGGAGCCAGTCTTGAAGTGTCCGCTATCGTCCAGCTTCACAGTGGCTGCCACCCCACCTTCCTCTGTCCCGGAGTCCTGGGCAGGGGAGGACCTCACTGCCTGCCTCCGTCCATGGTGATCATAGCTATATGGAATAGAAAAAATCATTCCCTTGTACGAAAAGGGTTAGGAGTTCCTGATCTGGAATTCAGGGTTTCTTCTAGCCCTGCTGGTCTGTGACCCTTTGTGACCATGTGACCTGGGTGAGAAAGAGAATTGATGACTCTTGCCTCTTCGTGGAGGCTTGCTTTCTGGTTTTTGTTTTCTCTTTTTAGCTAATCATTTGAAGTAATGCTGATGTCCTCTTTCTGGTTAGGGTTCTGTAGCATTCCAGACTCGAGCACTGAATCAGGATGGGAAAAAGACGTTGTGTTCCTCCACTCGAGCCCAAGTTGGCAGCAGGCTGTTGTGGGGTCAAGAAGCCCAAGCTGTCTGGAAGCGGAACGCACACTCACGGGAACCAGTCCACAAGTGTCCCCGGCTCTAGTTCAGGACCTCTTCAAAACCACCAGCATGTGGATGGCAGCAGTGGTCGGGAGAATGTGTCGGACTTAACTCTGGGCCCTGGAAACTCTCCCATCACACGCATGAATCCCGCGTCGGGCGCGCTGAGCCCTCTGCCCCGGCCCAACGGGACTGCCAACACCGCCAAGAACCTGGTGGTGACCGCAGAGATGTGCTGCTACTGCTTCGACGTCCTCTACTGTCACCTCTACGGCTTCCCACAGCCGCGGCTTCCCAGGTTCACCAATGACCCCTAGTGAGTAAGCCCTCAGGGCAGGGACAGGGACAGGCTGAGTGGCATCTTTCTACTACTTCTAAGAGCTTTCACATGACTTGGGCAAAGGGTAATAGGAATGGGATGATGAAAAATGTCCAACATCATCTAGAATGTTCACTGGATTCAGTATTGGAAAGGGGCTAGGCTATGCTTGGGGGAGGTGTAGGCTTGTTAAAGTAATGTTCTGGAAACCAGGATGATTGTGTTTCTTGGCTCTTGTGTTGTTTCCATGGCTGTGGGTAGGTCATTTACTCTCTCCAGTGTAGAAGTCACACTGCACATCGTGGTCGACCCCAGTAGTGGGGGAAATGCAAGTGAGTTGGGAGGGTGTGAGGGCCAGGCTGGAGACCAGGAGCTCCTGTAGTGGGAGCTGAGGTACTTTTAAGGAGGGTCCCCTCTTTGTCATCAGCAATCCTGTGGTGATCTTTGGGCTGCTGCACCCCACCCAGAGTGTCAGGATCTATTTTACTGCTTTTCATCCCAGACTGTTGTTTGTCCCGAACCCTCTCACGTGTCAGTGATGTAAGCACATGTGCGTAAGTGAGGGAACTCATTCTCGACTGGAAGCAGCTCTGAGCTGGCTTGAAAGAGCTTTTTGAGTTTTGTTTTTAGGAGATGCTTTTGGAGTACATGCTGACCTGAGCTCACTCACTCCTCAGCCTGCTAAGGCCCTGCACAGCCCACGGGGCAGGGAATGGAGAGCATAAAGGGAAGCCCTTGTTCTGGGGAGACTGGTCAAGTTGGCAAACCGCACACAGTTAAGCAGTGTGTGGCACACCGTGAGGGCAGCGCCGAGGAGAGGAGAGGTGAGAAAGAGTCCTAACAGTTAGGGCAGTGTTGCCATAGGGCGCCATGGGCAGAAACCCCCACTTAGCAGGTGGAGATGCTGAAACTTGGTGCGTGGGATCCGGCAGGGTATCCTGTAGAGAAGAGGGACACGGGCCTGGGGGGTGGGTGCTGGCTGCAGCAGTGCAGGGTGGGCTGCTATACCTGGGAGTGGATTCTGAGACAGCAGCTCTGGCAGGTGCTGTTGGAGTGTCTAGTGCAAGGGAGGCGTGTCGGTGGGAGAGCTGCTTCGTACCGTGATGGAAGGAGTAGGCAACTCGAACGTTTGAGTGGCTGTCAGAAGTGTTTAACTCGAGGATCGAAGAGGTAAAGGCATAGGAGCACGGATGGATGACTCTCAGGAAGAGGGACAAACCGTGACCTCTTTCTCAACAACCTGTCGCCATCTATCTGAGGTGGCCTAACGAAGCCTGACTTCGGGCTGGAAGCAGAAAGGGGCAGCTTCTGCCAATGGTGAGCTCTCTGCGGGACCTTGTTTTCCTTTCTGACGTTTATGAGCAGGAGTGTGTGCAGCTGCCAGCACGGAGCTCACTGTGAGAGCGGTGGGGTATAGGGCGTGCTTGCAGACAAGAAGGTGTGCGGACCCCGTGTGTCCTCATGAGGGTGCAGGGTGTGCTTGCAGACGAGAAGGTGCATGGGCCTGTATGTCTTCATGAGGGTGGAGCGAGGGGACTTGCAGACGAGAAGGTGCACGGGCCCGTGTCTTCATGAGGGTGGAGCGAGGGGACTTGCAGACCAGAAGGTGCACGGGCCCGTGTCTTCATGAAGGTGGAGCGAGGGGACTTGGACACTTAGCATAGAGTAAAGAAGAGGAGAAAGACATGGAGAATTAGAAGAAAAAAAGTGGAGTCCTGGAAAGAGGAAGAGGAGGAACATAGCATGTGGTGTCGAACTGTCAGCAAGGCACATAGGACAGGCTGCCCAGAGAGCCCTCCTGCGTGCCACCTGGTCGAGGTGTCCCCTCCATTTCCCACAAGGGACCGCACGACTCCCAGCAGGGAAGAGAGTCCTTCAGATAGCTGGCAATTCAGAAAACAATCCTTTTGGGGAATAACAAATGAACAGGAATAAAGCCAGGGTTTTGTTCTTACCCATGATTGATTTGGGACTGGAGTGTTTTGTGTTTTGCTTTTTTAGTCCGCTCTTTGTGACATGGAAGACAGGGCGGGACAAGCGGCTTCGTGGCTGCATTGGGACCTTCTCAGCCATGAATCTTCACTCAGGACTCAGGGAATACACGTTAACCAGGTAATTACATGAGGCATCAGATCAGTAGAAAAAATGGCAATCAAATTTATCAGCAGAATCAAAAACAACTGCCTGACTTATGTTTTCCAAGTAATGAAGAATGAGTGTTCTCTTTCTGATAATCAGGAAATGTGGAAGCTGTAATCTGGTGAGTCCCTTACCAGTTCAGGTAGAGACAGTCAATAGCATTGAGTTGTTTTTTAGCACATAAGTGCTAATGGATGATACAATACTCGGGCACGTGCTCCCAATGCCAGAGTAGCCTCACTTACATTTCTTGTCCCTCCCAGTGCACTTAAGGACAGCCGGTTCCCCCCCCTGACCCGAGAGGAGCTGCCCAAACTTTCCTGCTCTGTCTCCCTCCTCACTAACTTCGAGGATGCCAGTGATTACCTGGACTGGGAGGTGAGAGCAGCCGCATTTGGAACTCTGCGTCTCGTTGCATTTGGGTTCGGTTAGTACACGGTAATGCATCTCCTTCATTGAGGGTGTGAGACGGTGGAAGCTGAGTCTGGAAGCAGTGTGAGCGACCTAGGTGACAGGAGGGAGCAGGAACACTCGTGAAGCCTTTCCCTCGCCCCTGTCCACTCTGGTTCATTCTTCTCCCATGTTAATAAAAACAACGAGGAGGACAGAGCACGATATTCCAGACCCCGCTTGCTGAGCCCTGAGTAAGAGTTGTTCTGTAGAGTCATTTGTGAAGAGTCAGGAACCCAGGTCCAAACACTTGGCACGTTCCTTTAGTGGAATTAGGTAGAAGGTGAATATTCAGGATGATCAGATGAGCTATGAAAGGATTTATTTCTGTAACTGTATACTCAGAGAGGTGGCTACATGTGGAATCACACCTCTCAAGCTAGTTTTTGGGCTTCTGTATCTGACAGAGAACATTACTGATGAAAATCGAGAGGTTCTCCTTTTCTCAGACCTGGGTCAAGCTGGTCAGGGGACAATGTCAGTTTATATGTGGATGGCTGAAGTCCCTTAGAATAGATAATTGCCATTTATTTGGTTGTGTTTTTTTTTTTTTCTGTAGGTAGGGGTCCATGGGATTCGAATTGAATTCCTCAATGAAAAAGGTGTCAAACGTACAGCCACATATTTACCTGAGGTTGCTAAGGAACAAGGTGAGTGGGACAAATGGAATTTCAGCGAACAACAGTGTACATAGTGTTGCCCAGTATGGGCAGGAAAACAGAGCATGTTGTCTTTGAGCCTAAATGCACCTAGGAATGAGCGCCTTCCTTATAGAAGGAGAAATAAACTCTCCAAAAGATGCAGAAGCTGGGAAAAGACAAGGGGTGAAGATTTCTCCTACTCGCTTGTCTTACTTTCAGTGAATAGCTTTATTTCTTGTCCCCCAAGATGGGTCATTGTAGCAAAATTCCACAGATCAACATGACCATATCATGGAGTTCATTGTCAAGGGAAGCTGCCCATATCAGGGTGTTTTGAATTCTTGGTCATGAGGTATTAAACAGTATTATACTTGCAAAAAGGCAAAACGTAATTTCTCCTGATTTTTAAAGAACTTAGTAGTGGGGGTGTGGAGAAAAAAGAACTTGGTAGTTACTGAGTTCTTAAATTACGACATTGAAGATAGGAAATAGGTTGGGCAAGTTTTCTCTTTAAAAGAATACCATTAGCCCTGGCTGGTTTGGCTCAGCGGTTAGAGTGTTGGCCTGCGGACCAATGAGTCGATTCCGGTGAAGGGCATGTACCTGGGTTGCGGTTCATCCCCGGCCCTGGTTGGGTTGTGCAGGAAGCAAACAATCGATGTGTCTCTCTCACATCGATATTTCTCTCCCTCTCTCTCTCTCCCTCTCTCTCCCTCTCTTTCTCTCTCTCTCTCTCTCTCTCTCTCTCTCTCTCTCTCTCTCCCTCCCTCTCTCTCCCTCCCACTCTATCTGAAGATAAATAGAAAAATATCCTCGAGTGAGGATTAAAAAAATAATAATAATAAATAAATAAAAATAATACCATTAGCCCTGGCCGGTTTGGCTCAGTGGTTAGAGCATCGGCCCGTGGACCAGAGAGTCCCGGGTTCGGTTCCCACTAAGGGCACGTACCTCGGTTGTAGTTTGTCCCCGACCCCAGTTGGGGTCGTGTGGGTGGCAACCACTCGATGTGTCTCTCTCACATAGATGTTTCTCTCTCTCTCTCTCTTCCTCCCTCTCTCCCTCCCTCCCTCCTGCTTTATCTGAAGATGAATACAAAAATGTCCTCGGGTGAGGATAAAAAAAAAAAAAGAATACCATTTGCCCCAGCTGGTGTGGCTCAGTTGGTTGGGCATCGTCCCATGGACTGAGAGGTCCTGGTTTGATTCCCGGCCAGGGCACCTGCCCAGGTTGCAGGCTCGATCCCTGGTAGGGAGCATGCAGGAGGCAGCCAATCGATGTTTCTCTCTCACACCGATGTTCCTATCTCTCTCTCCCTTTCCCTTCCTCTTCCTCTAAAATAAATAAAGAAAAAAATTTTTTAATGTCTAAGAAACAACAGCATATGTGTGAACAATTTTCCGATCGTTTTTAAAGGACTAGCTTCCTTCCTGCTATCAATTCTCTGTAATAAAAAACAGGACTCCTAGAAATCATCAAAATGAAGGAAGGCCACACAGAGGAATAGAAGCTGCAGAATTTGAATTCTCTCTTTCCACAGAACAGCCCTGGTTACCAGAACTAGGTCAACAGGCCAGTCTAAGTTGGGACCATGTTTGTCTCTAGATACTTAACACTGGGATCACCTCTTACAGGAAAGATGCAGGAGCAGGGGCCTGGGCACAGCCATATGGCACGTGTCAGGCCTTAATCTCATGTCTCCAGGATGTTCCCTGACTGCAGTGAGGCAGACGGCTCATGCCCAGGGCTCCTCCACCCGCCCTAGCGAGCGTGGCTGCTCTCCTCGCTGTCAGAGGATGCCCCCTCTCACTGTGGGATGATCTCCGCGTATCTCTCCTCTCCCCAGACTGGGACCAGATCCAGACAATAGATTCCTTACTCAGGAAAGGCGGCTTCAAGGCTCCCATCACCAGTGAATTCAGGAAAACGATCAAACTCACCAGGTAAGCCCCATTCTCGTTTTCCTTGTCACTTGAATTTAGTTGGGTTTGGATGGAGGGTACTTTTGATGGAAAGGGGAAGAAAACAATGTCTCTGCTCTCTGAACCCCAGAGGTGTGATGAGGCTGGGGCTCTGAAGAGGCAGCGAGGGCAGAGACGCCCTGACAGCTAGGCCTGGAGCGGGGTGGGGGCAGGGCGAGGGCACAGCCAGTTGTGGGGGTTTGTGGCAGGTTCAGTGTGGGGGAGCCCGAGGAGGGAGGTCGAAGTCAGGAGAGAGAGCTCCCAGTGCAGAAGGCCGGGCAGTTGAAGTCACAGGCAGTCAGGGGGCAGGGATACAGGGGCATGTTAGAGGAGTAGTCAGAAGATGCTTTTTATAACGTTAAGGGAAACCCCCTCTGCCTGCTGGGGCGAGTGCTGCTTGGGAGGCTGCCCAGAGGGGTAGAGAACACGTGGACTGGGCCTGAGGCTGGGCTCGCACTTAGCCACGGCCTGGGCAGGCCCTCTGCTCTCTGAGGGGACAGTCCCCGTCTGTCAGAGGTGAATGGTAATGCCTTAGGGTTTTCACGTCGTGGTGAGGTACTGTGTGAGGAGTTCCTAGAACAGGGCCAGGCAGCAGGTGTTAGTTCTCTTCCCATCCCTACTGAACTAGGAAACACTGAGAAGTTTAGCTTCTGTGGGCTTCTGTGGGCCTCTGGCCCCTGATCTGTAAAATTATGAATAATCCTGTAGTAACCTCACAGTTCTGTTTGGAAGATAACCCAGTGTTTTTGAAATGCTTTGGATTCCAAAAAAAAAATCTTCACATACAAAGCATTATTATTACTATTATTATTATAATTTATTTGAACAGCCATTTCCCTGTCAAAATTCAGGAATAATCACCTTGCAGTGGAGGAGAGATTACAGTGGGAAAGAGATGGCTCTGGGTAAGGACTGTCGCCCAGCTCCTGTGGTCTGTAGGCTCCATAGGTCTGTGACACCCATGCTGCGCATCCTGACTCATGGCTCTCTCCAGAGCAAAGCCAGGGCTAGGAGTTCCCTTCTGGTGGCCCTGTGATACATGGCATACGCATCCAGGAACTGAGACCCGTCCTGTTCGCCCCAGACCCTTTAACGTTCTCCATGAGAATCTGACCCAGAATTAGGTATCTGTGCCCTTTCGGTTATAAATAACTCTTTGTTGCTTTTTGCAAATTGAGGTTGCATTTCTGTCAATTGACCACATGTTCAGCTGAAAGTAGATTTGCAGTTTGCACTGGGCATTGGTCACAGGCCTCTTCCAGTCTGCCACCCATACTGTGACTTGAAGTTCTTCCTCCAGACCCGTAGCAGATGCTTCAGAGCAGCCTGGCGATGGGCATTGTAGCGTGTGGAGGTGGGATGTGCAGGAGACACTCGGGGTTTGTGACTGTGCTTTTTCATCCCGTTCATTCGTGAGAACACGTTGTTTTCCCGTGCTGTCTTTCATTCTCTGTGAGCGAGGTTGCTCTTGGTCTTCCATTTTATCCCTTCAAATGTGGAATAAGCGTTGGGTTTTCTCTGCTGAGTGACTTCATTGGATGAAATGTTTGGGGTTCGTAATGCCCTTCCCTGTTTCCCCTCACAGGTACCGGAGTGAGAAGGTGACAATCAGTTACGCAGAATATGTTGCTTCTCGACAGCACTGTTTCCAGAATGGCACTCTCCATGCCCCGCCCCTCTACAATCATTACTCCTGACACACGGCTGCATGACCAGCCCCACCCCCCTGTGGCCACCAATGGCTATGACATCATCGGAGCAGATGCCTCCTCCTCCTGGTCCAGTTACTTCTATTACTGCACCATTTTGTGACGCCGGCTTCCGTTGCCAAGTCTGCCTCCAGCCGGCTCGGGGGTGGGTGGGGGGACGGGTTAGATGGAATGAAACAGAACTTGAGGGGCCCAAGCCTTATCTCAGCCTTTCCTCATTATGGGGTTCCGTTGGATTGGGGCTCCTCCATGACGAGAGAGAATTGCCTTGTGGGTGCAGAAGACCCTCGGCATGCACGTGACCACCTCTTGTTGGCCACACAGTGGAAGCTGGAGTCGTGGTTCCAGAAGGCTTACCCCACACACACCCTCACAGCCTCCCCAGATCAAGTAGGTGTTCCCTTGGCAGTCTGGGCAACGGAGACCAACAAGAAACATTTTTAGGTTGTTTTAAATTCCTTTTTTAAAATTCCAGTTTATTGCATACCAACAGTTGATTACGACTTTCATGCTTCATAAGTGGACGCCATGTCAGGGTTGAACGTGGGCACCGTGAGTCCTTTGAGGCTCCTGGACAGAGACCCACCTCAAGATCGAAAGCCCTTTGGATGGCGTGGCAGATCTCATTGCTCAATCAGCCTTGAAGGTTTTCATTCTCACCCTGCTCTCGGTTGGATTTTCTGGCACTCTTCTTGCATTGAGTCTCCTGGTACTGAGCAGAGCTCTGGTGTACCCTGCTGAGGAAGGAACTGGGATGCCTGCAGGAGAGCCTGGCGTCATTGCAGCACGCAGTGTGAAAGGAGAGACCTTCCTTACCACCCGGCTACCTCACTCCTCACTGGTAGCAGTGCCTATAGCTGCATCTAGGTTCGCAGGAGACGTAGATGTTCAAACAAGCGCCTAGGTTGGGCTTTAGAAAGACACATTGTCACAGGAGAGAATCCAGGGTCACCAAGCTGTTTTTTTCTTTTCAGGCAAACAGTTTTGAGGAACTTAAAAGCAGAGGAGTTCCTTTTTCTAGTTTCCCTGTAGAAGTGAGAAGACAGTTGAAGATTCAGTCCTTTACAGGACTTGAGAACAAAGCTGTGTAATTAAACAAGGTGAATCGTTATCTTGCCTAATATGCTGGGAATCTTCACCGCACCAGGGCAGAGTTCCAAATAGCTCATTTTATCCTAGGTCATTCAGTTTTTCATGTGGCATATTTGCCGTTGTTGCTGACTCTAGCTGTCAGCAAGTTTCTCTTCCCTCTCGCCTATTCTTCACTCGTTTGGTAGCAAAGTTTATAGAAGTTGAGGACTTGGAAGATGCTTTGGAAACATTGTCCCATTGGCACTGCTGAAAGTATTCACAGGAAGAGGTGGCCAGCTGGGAGGAAAGACCCTCAGGGTGATACACTGGTTTTCAGCAACATGCTTAGAGAACTCTTGAAGTGGATTGGATGTCAACCTGGTGGACACCATGTTTTTATTTAATTTATTTTTAAAAGTTTATGTGATGATGGTGTGGCTTTCCAGAATGGGCAGATAGTCGAGTCAAAAGACCTTTTGAGTTTTCCTCTGCCAGGCATTGGGGTGGTGGGCAGGGACACCATCTAAGAAATGACACCTGCTGTTTTAGGCATTGCTGTCTCATTTCTTGGAAGAGATGAATAAAGGTGGGCAGGTTTGCTTGACATCATCCTCTGTCCTTGAGGCTGTGGAGTGCAGGGGCCATGGGCCACACCAGGCCGCCAGGCCATCTGCTTTCTCATGTCCTGCCCCTTCCCCTGCAGAGGAATGAAAGAGCTATTGCAGATGAAGGGTGGTTTCATGACTTCCTGCTGCTGAGAATAATAAACGTCTTGTTACAGATGCGAGGACAGTTACTTCCAGGTGCCATGGATTGATGTCGGGGTGGTCCGCTGGGACTAAGCCACCCACCTTCAGTCTGTACAACAGTATTGATATATAGGGCTACACTTCATTACTGTTCACGTGTTCCATGTTAAAAGTTGTGTTTAATTTCTAAAGATTAAAAAAAGCAAAAAAATTGGTGCTAAATTTTACCCCTGAGCACGCTCAGTGAAACTGGTCATGCAAGCATTTACAGTGCCATGCTCTTCAAGCCTTTTTCTTGTACAAATGTTGCCCTACTTGTCTTCCCCAATGTATAGTGTTATTTTATTTTATTGAGGGTGGGGTAGGAGACCTACCATTTAAGAAAATGAACAGAAAATTTGAACCCACAAAATGAGGGGGAGTGGGATGAGTGCACAGGAAGCAGGCTGCTCACGCCCAGCACCACGCAGTGGGCTCTGGTCTCGAGAAGTCTCACCTGCACATCCCCTCACGCTCTGTACGGGTCCAGCAGTGCAGGGACTCCAGGCCCTCTTGCTTGCCAAGGGGACTCACGTTGACCAAGGGAAATTTGGCTCTGTCAAGAATGGCACTGTCATGGGGCCTCGTCAGGAAGCAGTATGGAAGTGTATGGTCGTGGTCACCTCATGAAGATGGGTGGCCGGTGGCTCTCAGGAAGAATACTAAGTCTGGATCATCCGTGTGGCGGCTTTGTGTAGGGGGATGGCGGCTCCGAACCAGAACTGACTGCCTTCCACACACTTGACCGATGAAGCGATGAGGGCCAGTGCATGTGGGTGGTAGGTGTAAAGAGGAGGGATGTTTTTCCTTGGTGTCCTGTTTGTCCTCGGGCTGCTCAAGCTGAACAGTAGGTGACCACTGTTTTCCAGCAACCGACCCAACTTGGCCGGTTTGGTTCAGAGTTCGTTTCATCCCTAGCTGTGAGTGCCTTTTGGTCTGGAAAGTTAGCTTGTCTCATAATACCCACAGCTAGGACATTCTCTCTGTAATTATGAATTGTGTTTGTTTCACATTAAAAGAGAATGTCTGATCACTAGAGTTTGTCGGTGTTGGATTGTTTCCACTGTGAGGTTCTTAAACTTTTTTGCTTCATAATTAATAATAAAGCAATTCATGTTAGAGACCCTTTCAACATGAAAGGTTCATAATTGAGACATAACATTTTATTGTTTAAAATAAAAGTCATCTATACGGAAGTCCTAGGTGTTAATTTTAACGTCTGCACCAGATCTGTTTTCCATGTTAAGACCTACAATCTCAGACTATCGATATTCTTTTCTGTTGAGATTCTGGAGCCTAGGGAGCTTGTGTTTTCTCGGTTGTTAATTTTCATCCCCATTTCCCCGAAGCAAGAGACTTTGTATGGCCTTCAAATGCAAGAATTTCAGACCAATTCTTCGTATTCCACTTGGTTGCCTCTTGGCTATATAACTTCTGAGTGCAAATCATTGAACTCTTTAACGAAGTATTGTAGAGAATAAATCATAATGGGTAAAAATTGTTCTTTGTCCTGCCTCTTCTGTTTTGTTTTGTTTTCAATGTAGTTAATTGTTTTTTACAGAGAGAGGAAGGGGGAGAGGGAGAACCAACCATGTGACAGCGTAACACCGATCTGCTGCCCAGTACACGCCCCCTACTGGGGATCGAGCCTGCAACCCAGGCATGTGCCCTTGACTGGGAATCAAACTGGCAGCCTCCTGGTGCTCAGGATGACGCCCAACCAAGTAATACAGGCCCAGGGCACCCCTTCTTTTTTTGGCATAGTGGTAACAGTCATCTTATTTTTATTTTATTGGTTTTGTTGTTGTTGATCCTCACCTGAGGGTATTTTTCCATTGATTTTTAGATAGAGTGGAAAAGGAGGGAGAGGGAAACATCTACGTGAAAAACACGTTGATTGACTGCCTCCTGCAAAACCCCAACCAGGGCTGGGATCAAACCTGCAAGCCAGGTCCATGCCCTTGGCCAGGAATTGAACCCAAGACCCTTCAATCCATGGACCAATGCTTTAACTGCTGAGCCAACCTGCCAGGGCCAGTCATCTTTTTTTAATCCTCACCCGAGGATATTTTTCATTTATCTTCAGATAGAGTGGGGGGTGGGGCATTGATGTGAGAGACACATCATTGGTTGCCTCCTGCATGTCCCCGACCAGGGCCCGGGACCAAACTGCAGCCAAGGTACTTGCCCCTCACTGGAATTGAACCTGTGACTCTTTGGTCTGAGGGCCAACACTAACTGCTGAGCCAAACTGGCCAGGGCCAGTCATCTTATTTTTAAAGACAGCCAACCGGACGGTATTCAATCAGGCTGCGTATTTTATGTGTTATAACACTTGTATGTATATTTTTTTGTGTTTGGAAGCAATGCCACTGTTTTATTAGAGTGAAATTTCTTGAACCTTTTAAAGTTTGGACTTTGGAAATAAAGTTCATAGATCTCATTAGCTTTTCCAATGAAACTGACCTTGCCCATAAATTTAAAAACTGAAGTGGGGGAAGAAATGCTCAAATTTAAGGTATCATTTGGTGACATTAATCCAAACAAAGACCCTGGGGCGTTGACATGTTCTGACCTAAAGGAAAAGGTTTATTGTTCTTGGATGGCCCAGCAAAGATGAGATGTGTTTGGAGAAAAATGACAAGTAGCCTTTCAAACATATTCTGGGATTGTCAGTCTTGAGTTTAAAATTTGATTTACAAAAAAAAATTTTATTTACACGGATATAATTTTTTTCTTAAGACCTCCAGTTCTGAGGCCCGTACACTTGGCAGAGCTCACAAGCACATGGCACATGTTAGATGTCAGGGTCATGTGATAATTTCAGAAATAAACTGCGAGCAACTGATTAAACATCGAGTTTGGTAGTAACTCGGGTATACGAGAGGAACTGTTTCTTCAAGAGAAATTGTGGTTCTAGAGATGACTATTCTACATTCCCTGTAAGATGAAGAGCATGGAATTCCATATTATTTGGGTAGGGCTTGGTGGTGGTGGTGGTCACTAGAACATAAATGTGCCACCCTGGCTGGGTGGCTCGGTTGGTGCATCGTCCTGTACACCAAAAGGTTGTAGGTTCGATTTCCAGCCAGGGCACATACTTGGGTTGCTTGGGAGGCAACCGATTGATCTCTCTCTCTCTCTAAAGCAGTGGTTCTCAACCTTCCTAATGCCGCGACCCTTTAGTACAGTTCCTCATGTTGTATGTGGCGTATCTGCATGTGGGTGGACCCGCCTGGAGACGGATAGAGGAACGGTGTCTCAGTTCCTAAGACCATCGGAAATATGTGTTTTCCTATGGTCTTAGGCGACCCCTGTGAAAGGGTCGTTCGAGCCCTGGCTGGTTTGGCTCAGCGGTTAGAGCGTCGACCTGCGGTCCAGAGAGACCCGGGTTTGGTTCCCACTAGAGGCATGTACCTCGGTTGCAATTTGTCCCTGGCCCTGGTTGGTCGTGTGGGAGGCAGCCACTCGATGTGTCCCTTTCATGTCGATGTTTCTCTCTCTCCCCCTCTCTCTTCCTCTCTCTCCCTCCCACTCTGTCTGAACAAAAAATGAAAAAATGTCCTCGGGTGAGGATAAAAAAAAAAAAAAGAAAAAGGGTCGTTCAACCCCCAAAGGGGTCGCGACCCACAGGTAGAACTGCTGCTCTAAAGTCAGTAAACAGCCCTGTTGGCGTGGCTCAGTGGTTGGGCATCGACACATGCCCCAAGAGGTTGCAGGTGCAATTCCTGGTCAGGGCACATGCCCAGGTTGTGAGCCAAATCCCCAGTGGGGGGCATGCAGGAGGCAGCCAATCGATGTTCTCTCTCATTGATGTTTCCATCTCTCTCTACCTCTCCCTTCCTCTAAAATCAATAAAAAGAAAAAAAATTTTTTAAGTCAATAAACATACCCTTGGGTGAGGATTAAAAAGCTTTTTTGCCATATTAGCTATCCCTATTGTCTAAAATGTGAACTAAGTTATCTGGCTAGAGATTAGTGGTGCTAGTTCTGGTGCGGTGGAGGAGGTGCTCACAGGGTCTGTGGCCTTGGCGTCAGCATCTGGCTCTGAAATGCAATTTACTCACTGAGCTGGTGGGAGGACTTGACTCTGACCACAGCAAAGAGCCAGCAGCAGCATCCTGAGGGGCAGACGGCAAGCCCTACTCTCTGAGTCTTTTTCCTTGTTCTGAAATGAAACCCTGACCAAGATTCCAGGGCCTCTGTCTTCACTGTGTCTATGTAGGTTCTGTAGGCTCCAGCAAACTGAAAAGCAAGTGACCCCTCCAATTTCAAAACTACTGATGCTGGCAACCAAATGAGAGAAGTCTCAAGGTCACCCAGTCATTAAAGTCCCTGCTGCCAGTGAGACCCCCAATCCCCTACCCCGGTGTGGCCATTCTGGTCTCCAACCAAAGAAATAACCCAGGGTGCTGACATTGGAAACTTCACAGGCTGCAAATTCTCTTGAGAGCGAATCTTGGCCCTGCCATTTATGAGCCAGAGAGGTAGTCACTCCTCGGAGCTGAAGTTCCTGCTCTAAGGCAGCAGTCTAAGGCAGCCTGTTCAGAATGCTTGGCCCGGGCCTGGCACATGCTGCGATGGCTGGGACCATCTGAACTGCCCTCTAGTGGTAGGTGGAGATGGGCCAGGCCAGTGTGAACCCTCCGGAACGTGAAGCTGCGAGGGCCTAGAAAAGAAGTGGCATCACTGGCGTGCTCAGCCCCTGGTCAGGACAGGCTTTCTGAGAGAGACGTGCACTGAAGTGAGCATCTCAACCTCGAGCAGAGGCTTCTCAGGTAGGGTCGAGCCAGCACAGCACAACAGGGGACACTGCCACAGGCAGACAGAGTCCAAGTCCAGCACTCCAGCGACAGCCTTCTGGAGGTTTTGTACCTGGAAGTGAAGGACTGTTTGCAGGATCACACAACCGCCACCCTCCCATACACCCCATTCCTTTGTATCTCTAGAGACTAATAATTTGGATATTTTTGTAGCACCAACAAGCAGACTTCCAGCAGCAGATGCCAAAGATTAATTTATGAGAAACCAGGAGATTCTGTACGTTAACCTTGAGTGTATGGAGAATTGGGAAATGTTATCATTCTATTTTAGAGGTAGAACACCTGAGTCCAGGTAGAAAACATGAGTGATTCAGTCCACAAGGGATTCTTTGAGAAGTACTCTAAAAGGTTACAAAAGGTGGAAATGATCATTTTGATTGAAAAAATGATACAACACTAATGAAAAATGTATTACAACATTGTTCCAGGTTTGCATAGTTACTGTGACATCTAAGGAAGTTGAAATACGAATTTACCTTAATGAATATTCTGCTATGTACCTGACAATTTTGTTCGCTACCCCCTCCCATCTCTGGCTACATATGGAGGAGCAGTGCCCGTGCCAACCCCTCCTCCCAGATCCTCTTGTAACTCACCTGCCCCCAACCAGAAGTGACCTCTTGCTCTTTGTATTCTTCTATAGCACTTTCTTCTATACCACTTGCTACTTTCTGTCTTTTATTATGGAAAATAAGCCCAGATCTTGCATCAGCTCCTCTTGGTGAGCTCCCTGTGAGGACCGATCAGTGACTGAGTGTCTTTTTAACCGAAATGTTGCACATTCATGTTTGCAGTGATTTCCTGAATGAACATCACTCTATGTATTACTTGTTAACCTCCTTCTCTCTTTACCTGTTGTCTTCTCTACCACTGTGTGTGCAGAAGGTACCAAGTGTTGGCTATCCAGCTAGCCCTTGGGCCAGCACATGGTAAGGTCCAGTAAGTCGTAGTTGCTCTGTAAAGGTCTGTTGGATGAAGAGATAGAAGACAGAGGCCTACACTGAGTTCCAGGCCCATTTCCACACACAGCTGCTGCATGTTCCAGGATTCCTCATCAGTACATCTGTTCACAGCTCTCATAAAGTGTGTAGGAAAGCACTTCGAAACAGTAATAAGCTCTGCCAGTACTATATACCTACTATTATTTTACCTGTGGGCCAAAAATGAGCCACATACTAAACCTGACAAACTCAGAGGAGGCCCACATAGCAGATCTTACAAACTCAGAGATCAAAAGTAACCACACAGGATAGTCTGAAGATAAGAACTCCTAAATGAAAGCAGGTCATGAGGCGTAATCATGTCCTAGGCCTTAACAAAGGTCAATCTTTTTTGAAATTGTCTATTGTCTTTGTGTATCTAAGATAACATACCTTTGAAATGTCAAATTAATTTTCTTTTCCAGACCCTTCAAGGCACACCCACAGAACCAGAGCTGAAGACCACAGAACTCCTCATTGTTGTTATCTTTTTTTCCCCCCAAAATATGTTTGTATTGATTTTAGAGAAAGGAAGGGAGAGAGAAGAGAGAAATATCAATGAGAGAGAAACATCAACATCGATTGGCTGCCTCCTGCACATCCCCCGCCGGGATCAAGCCCAGGCAACTGGACCAAACCTGGGCAACCAGGAAGGTGACCTCTTGGTGCATGGGTCTGCGCTCAACCACTGAGCCACACTGAGCCACACAGGCCAAACTCCTCCGTTATCTTGCTGCCCACATACCATCTCTATGGACTACAAATGTTAACTGCCCTATACCCACTAATGTAAAATAAGTATGTGTCTCTTTGTTTTACTTTTTATCCAGGCCCCCCCCCACCTTAATCTACTGCCCATGGATATAACCCTCTTTATGTTTCCTCCTTTGATTCTAATGTATAAAATAAGCTGCAAAACTGCCACTCTCTGGAGCATTTTCTCAATCTGTGGAGATTTCGCTTCCCGACAAGTGTCACCTTGGCTCAAATAAAGTCTTATAAGACTTTTTCTTAGGCTGGAAGTTCTTTTGTCAACATACCCAATACATTTTTTTCTGGAAATAGAGATACAAAGAAAATTAATTTTGTAAAAATTATATTTATAAAACAAAGGAATGTTAAGTACATACTCTTGTCTGGTATTTTTGTTGTTGTTGTTAATCCTCACCAGAGGATATTTTTCCATTGAATTTTAGATAGAGTGGAAAGGAGGGAGGGAGAGACAAAGAAACATGGATGTGAGAGACACGCTGATTGGTTGCTTCCCATACGCACCCCGACAGGGGCTGGGGATCAAACCTGCAACTCAGGTACCTGCCCTTGATCAGGAATCGAACTCGTGACCCTTGGGTCTGTGGGCCAGTGCTCTAACCACTGAGCACCCCGGCCAGGGCTGCTCATTCATTTTTTGTTAATAGAGTTTACATGATACTTAAACATTGCTCACTACTGAGCCGAGTGGCGCACCATGATTACGTCCTTTATTTTACAGTCTTGTTTTCTCTGAGGTTGAAAACAGCATAATTTTTGCTTTGCTTGCTTTTCTATATAACATCCAAATGTTTCAAGGGATGTTAAAGGCCTTTCAACATCACTGTCCACGTGCCCTGAAGTGTCATTGTGAGGTCTTGCTTCCCGGCATGTCGCCAGTTTAGTTTAAACAAACTCTTATAAATAAAAATTTTTAAATCCACTAAAAAACAATAAATTGTAAATGCTTAAGGCACAGAAACAAATTCTGTTGTGTGTGTTTGGAGTCACCTACCCAGCTTGGCATCCACGGGAGCGCCTTGGCTCAGTCAGCGCATCCCCGCATCTCGTCTCGTCCTTACCCAGCTTCACAGTGAAGAAGAGGCTCCAAGGGCCAGCGCCCAGCCCCAGGGTTCGCGGCACAGGACGGAGGGACCACGGGAGCGCGGTGCCTTGGGTCATCAGCCTAACTCCCCGGCCGCGCCCACCGCGCCGCCAGGCCCCGCCCCGCCCGCAGGCCCCGCCCACAGCGCCACCAGGCCCCGCCCACAGCACCTTTCCGCTCACCGACCCCCCACCCCCCGCGCCAGGCCCCGCCCACCGCGCCTTCCCGCTCACCCTCCGGCAGGCCCCGTCCACCGCGCTGCCAGGCCCCGCTCACAGCGCCTTTCCGCTCAACGCCCCCGCCAGGCCCCGCCCACAGCGCCGCCAAGCCCCCTCACCTCCAGATCTGCGCGTCGCGCGGCCAGGCCCCGCCACCAGGGCCCGCCCACAGCGCCTTCCCAATCACCCTGCTGCTAGGCCCCGCCCACCGCGCCGCCAGGCCCCCTCACCTCCAGACCCCGTACGTCGCGCCGCCAAGCCCCGCCCTGCCACCAGGGCCCGCCCACCGCCAGGCCCCGCCCCTTCCTGACCTGAGCCGGCCCGCATCCACTTCCGGCGGTGTAGGCGTGGGCTCACGGCGATGGCGGCAGGTGGCAGCGACCCGCGCGGTGGCGACGTAGAGGAGGACGCCTCACAGCTCATCTTTCCCAAAGGTGGGCCCCGGGGGCTGCCCGACCGCCCGACGTTTCGCGTGGTTGCGGCATGCTGGTGTTGACTCGCGCCGGGTCCACGGCCGGGCACGCCGCGAGGAGGGTTCCGCAGCCCTGGGGGCGGCAACCGGCTGGTGCCTGGGTCCCTCCGCGCCCTTCTTCCCTGTCCCTGGGCAGCTTGCTGCCTGTCTGTGGTCTGTTTCCACCGCTGGAGAGGGTGTTCGCGATAAGCACAGCCCACGCGAAAGGGACCTGGACAGACTGTAATCCGTAGCAGTGTTATTTGGGAAGAGAGTCGTGGGACTGAGCTCACCTTCCATTTGTGTAGAAGTGACGGCCTTTTTCTTTTCCTCTCCTTAATCCTCATCCTTGGGTACTTTTCCATTGCTTTTATTTTATTTATTTTTTAATTTTTTTCTTTATTGATTTTAGAGAATGAGGAAGGAGAGGGAGAGAGATAGAAACATTGATGAGAGAACATGACTGGCCGCCTCCTGCATGCTCCCCATTGGGGACTGGGCCCACAACCTGGGCATGTGCCCTGACCGGGAATTGAACCGCGACCTTTTGGTTCATGGGTCCACGCTCAACCACTGAGCCACACCGGCTGGGCTCCATTGCTTTTAAATAGAGTGGAAGGGAAAGAGAGAGGGGGAAAAAAAATCGTAGTGAGAGAAATACCCATTGGCTGCCTCCTGCACGAGCCCAACCAGGGCCCGGAGTCGAATGTGCAACCCAGGTACGTGCCCTTGAATTGAACACCCGGCCCTTTGGTCCTCAGGACAACGCTCTAACTGCTGAGCCAAACTGGCCAGGGCGACTGGGCCTTTTAAATGCAGGATGAAGGCATAGGGAGGGACTGGTCAGAGAAATGAAAATGACAAAAACTGGGGCCAGAATCGAACCTGCAACCCAGGTATGGGCCCTTGACTGGGAA
Source organism: Tadarida brasiliensis (assembly GCA_030848825.1). Lineage (NCBI taxonomy): Eukaryota > Metazoa > Chordata > Mammalia > Chiroptera > Molossidae > Tadarida > Tadarida brasiliensis. The sequence continues at coordinate 4,960,105 of CM061265.1, forward strand.
TAAAACCCGAGATCCGACTGACTGGTGTGGCTCAGTGGTTGAGTGTCGACCCATGCACCAAGAGGTCACCAGTTGGATTCCTGGTCAGGGCACATGCCCAAGTTGTGGGCCCAATCCCCAGTGGGGGGCATACAGGAGGCAGCAGATCAGTGTTCTCTCATCAGTGTTTCTCTCTCTCTCTCCCTCTCCCTTCCTCTCTCTCTCAAATCAATAAAGGAAATAAAATAATAAATCAAAAACATTTTTAAAAACCCAAGACCCTTTGGTATGTGGGCCGATGCTCTAACCACTGAGCAACACCAGCCAGGGGTTATATAATTTTTCACACTAAAAAGTGAAAATCTATACCCTTTCTCCCAGATGAAACTACTGTAAACAGTTTAGTGCTTATTCCTCCAAATTTTATACTTAGTCATAAATATACATGTACATTTTTTTTCTTTGCAAAATGGGATTTTGCTATAGAAATCGTGCAGCTTTTAAAAAGTTTGGTGGTTTATTGTATAGAACTGTCCTATTCTGATTGTACTGATAGGTTGCTTCCAGTTTTTAATTTCATAGATTCAAGTGCAAATATTTCTATAGGATAGCTTCACAAAAGTTTTTTTTGCATAATGGCAATATACATTTGTTTCTTTTTAAAAGTGTAATAAATATGAAGGAGATGGTTTCCTTAATTTCACGATAAATTAAGCCTCTAGTTTCTTTTTACTTAGTGTCTTTTGTTTGTTTTTACATTATGAAAATACTTGTCTTGATAAAATCAGGTAGCATCTGGTACACGTGAAAATTTTACTGTATTGGTTATAATTAGATTATAGATCTTATCAATCTATTTAACTTCTCAGTTGATAAGGGCATATAAAGTGTTATGTGTTTTATTTTTTTTAAGTATGTTTTTATTCATTTCTTTTTTTTAGAGAGAGAGAGAGAGAAAAATTGATGTGAGAGAAACATCGATCGGCTGCCTCCCACACGCCCCTTACTGGGGATGGAGCCTGCAACCTGGGCATGTGCCCTAACCGGAAAGCAAACCGGGACCTCTCAGTCCATGGGAGAATGCTCAGTCCACTGAGCCACGCCAGCCAGGCACATAAAGTGTTACGTATTTTAGATACAGGTAGATATATAGAAACAACAGTAAGTACTTAAAAGACAAGGAAAGCCTTTACTGTGGGATGGGAAGTAAACAAATGTGTGAAATTAATTGTAGGACTGAAAGAATGAAGGAGATGACTGAAAGCTTCTCAGTACTTTTAGGGGTAGTTTTCAAAAGCACATTTGCCCACAAATGAAATTTGTCCTTCATCTGTGTGATATAATTAATAGCACTTCTATTGAAGAAATTAGAAAGTAAGCCATTTTTCTAAAAAGGATTATATAATCCCAGTCACTCCCTCCCTCAACTAAAGAACTCCCCTAAACCCTTTTGTAGTAGAGAGGAAAATGTACAGTATAAGAATACTACCTGAAACTGCCACGCTTATCATAAGACACAAATGGTTGCAGTGAAGGCTTCTCAATGAAATTTTCAGATGAAGTGCTGGCCAAGGAATTGTTTTCCTTCTTACATGATCAGAGATTAGTGAATTATGGCTGTTGCTCCTTTTTTTTTTTTTTTTTTTTTTCTGGTTAACATTGTTATTATAGTATCTCCTTTTAACTTCCTTCAAGACAAAAAAGCAAACAAAGACAATGGTCCTGGGAGGAACACACGACTCCCCAGAATCCACAGCAGACTCTTCTCTTGGTGGGATTGTGCTCTTGGTGTCGTGGCTATTGCTCTTAAAATATATGCAGTGAGCCCGGCCAGTGTGGCTCAGTGGTTGAGCATTGACCCATGCACCAAGAGGTCGCTGGTTCAATTCCCGGTCAGGACACATGCCCAGGTTGTGGGCCCAATCCCCAGTGTGGGGCACGTAGGAGGCGGCCCATTGATGTTCTCTCTCAACAATGTTTCTATCTCTCTCTCCCTCATACTTCCTCTCTCTCTAAAATCAATAAAGGGAAAAAAAATTTTTTTAAATATATCTGCAAGGGGTTAATAACTTGTAGATCCCCTAATCTGTTTCCTTTAGTTTTCCAAATGAATTATGTGTAGTGTGTGTGTGAGTGTGAGAGATTTCACCTAAAAATGGTTGTAGTGGTTAGAGGTCTTGGGGCCTAACTCTCCATAGTTACAAAAGTATTTGAACCACCTCTTCTCTCCCCATTTATTGATTCCAAGTCCTGGAAATGCCTTTGTGGTGGGTCTCAGGCACCCTCTCCTAGGTTCTCCAAGTCATAATTGGGCTGCCTTGACCTTTCATTAGTTGAAAAGAGTGAGAGTGATATATAAATAGTACTTGGCATTGCCCTCAGTGAGGAATAGTAACAGGTGACTAGTCTCCTGGTGTCCTGAGTTCCATCCATTACATTTCACAGGTAAATTTGTTTAGTGCAGAAAGGTAGGCATCTCTAACTTTGGGCGATTTTCCAAAAGCCTTAAAAGCCTCAACAGCCCTGGCTGGTTTGGCTCAGCAGTTAGAGCATCAGCCCTCGGACCAAAGGGTGGAGGGTTCAATTCCCAGTCATGGCATGTACCTGGGTTGCAGGTTTGATCCCCGGCCCCGGTCGGGGTCGCGCAGGAAGCAACGAATCGATGTGTCTCTCTCACGTCAATGTGTCTCACTCTCTCTGTCTCCTTCCCTCCCTTCCACTTCTTATCTAAAAATCAATGGAAAAATATCCTTGGGTGAGGATTAACAAAATAGAAAACAGTTGGTTGAGTGACTTCCAGTGCACCCAGAGGTTGCCAGTTTGATTCCAGGTCAGGGCACATGCCTAGGTTACAGGCTCAATCCCTAGTAGGTGTCATGCAAGAGGCAGCCAATCAATGGTTCTCTCTCCCTTCCCCTCTCTCTCTCAAATCAATAAAAACATAAAAAATAAATAAAAACATCAATAGCTTTAACAAACTCAGAGGTGATTATTAGTAACTCTTGTTTAGCCTCTTAATTTTCATTTTCTTTTTTAAAATATGTTTTTAAACATATTAAAAGGTTTAATACGTTTAAACATCAATCCACTGAACCACACTGGCCAGGCATATAAAATGTTATGTATTTTAGAATATAGGTAGATACATAGAAACAACAGTAAGTACTTAAAAGATAAGGAAAGCCTTTACTATGGGATGGAAAGTAAACACGCCCCCTACTGGGCATTGAGCCCGCAACCCGGACATGTGCCCTGACCAGGAATGGAGCAGGACCTCTCAGTCCATGGGACAACGCTCCTTCCACTGAGCCACACCGACTGGGCTTAAGTTTCATTTTCTATGGCTGTATTAATGCTGCAGCCTCAGAAGCTGAGACTGACCCTGGTTCAGCTGCTGCTGCCTTCTTCCCCTTATGTCACTTGTGACTCTCACTGCATAGAATTGGGGTCATACTTCTGATATTTGATGCATTCTCCACTCATTGCTCTGAGGCAGTCGTTTCCTCCCCTGCATGCCACCTCAGAAGCTTTGGCTGGAATGAACTCTGAGGGCCCTCTTTTTCAAACTGCGGCTCTCAGAAAAGAGCTTTGGAGCACCTTATATTCAGTAGCAGTGAGAACCTTTCAAGTAAAAAGTTTCCTTTTGACACCCCCCACACACAGAATGTTGTGAAAGGAGAGAGAAGCTCCTGTCGCCTGGCCCGAGACAGGAAAGGCCCTGGTCTGATGGGGTGGTCTCCCCAGTGTCACACAGACCCATCCATACCGCATGTGTATGCCAGTCGCGCAGCTGGGCTTTTCTGCTCTTGCCCCCTGTCAGCAGTGTGCATCATGAACGTGCAGTGTGTTTATGGGCGCTTTCTGCTCTGGGACTTCACTGTTGAGGGAAGGGAGATAAAAGCCAGCTCTGATACCTCGTAATAAGTATTAGGAACATACGTTCCTTTGGGGAATGTGAGGAAGATAAGATTTTCCCAAGGAGGTAATAGCATTTTAACAATTCATCCTGGAAATACAAGGAAAGGTTGCCATATAGTATGGGAAGGAGCCAAAGGTTTTTTTTCCCTCTTTTAAACTTAGTTTTAAAGATTGCTTATATAGGTATTCTCAGTGGTCAAGAGAATTATTTTGTTTATTTTGCATGTTTTTATTGATTTAAAATTTTTCTTTTTCTTTATTGTTATTAGAAAGGAAGGGAGATGGAGAGAGAGAGAAACATCGATGAGAGAGAACATCAATTGGCTGCCTCCTGCATGCCCCCCGCTGGGGGTTGGGCCCATAATCTGGGCATGTGTCCTGACCGGGAATCGAACTGGCAACCTCTTGGTGCATAGGTCGATGCTCAACCACTGAGCCACACCGGCTGGGCATCAAATGAGCTTCTTAGTATCATGAACTCTACTGCATCTTGTGGTATACAAGTCTGAGGGTAAAGCTGTAGGATATGAAGCCTCTGGATTTCTGCGGGGACAGAGACTTGCTAGTCTTAAAGGCAAAAATCAACATTTAGAAGTTGACTTTTGAAGGAATATTTTCAGCTGATATTTATGCTTCTCACAAATAGAGTTTGAAACAGCCGAGACACTTCTAAATTCAGAAGTTCACATGCTTCTGGAGCATCGAAAGCAACAGAATGAGAGTGCAGAGGACGAACAGGAACTTTCTGAAGTCTTCATGAAAACTTTAAACTACACAGCTCGCTTCAGTCGTTTCAAAAACAGAGAGACCATTGCCAGTGTCCGTAGGTGAGTGCTAAAAGAAAGTTTTCATTAATCCACACTGTTGGACATCTGCAGGTTGAATGCTATTTGCTAACCCCCCACTCCCGCATCATCTATAGGATTAATGTATATAAAGTAATTTCTTTGTCAAAAATTTAAAAACTGTTTATAAGGCCAAATTCCTCTTTGGCCACCTCCCATACTCCAGATCCCAGTTACATCCTTGCAAAGTAACTATTGTTAGCAGTTTGTTGTTAGCCCTTCAGATCTTTTTGCATATGTGTGTGTGTGTGTGTGTGTGTGTGTGTGTGTGTGTGTATTTATATTTATAAAAATACAAAACATAGCATTGTTTTGTGGGTTTTTTCAATGAAGTGGGCTTCTCTTTATTATTCATCTGAAATGTATCAGAGATCTTTGTAAAGTAATAAATATAAATGAGGAGCATTATTTCTGGATCTTCACTTGACCTTTCAAAGTCAAAAGGCGGCCAGCTTTCAGCACTTCTTCCTGAGACAATGCTTCTCGAATTGGGCTGGGTGTGCCCTGGGAAACAGTGATGTGCCAGAGGTGCTGGAAGCCACAGGGAGAGCAGCACGTCTTCCGAAGTGTAAGTTTACTGGGTGGTAGGTGATTTAAAACAAAAAATATGTATGAATTCTCGAATTAAATCGTGAGACTTAAAACCCTGCAGTTGCAGAAAGTCAGTGGAGCCTCTGCCCTCAGGTCCCCTAGAGGTGCTTGTCTGCTCCACTCTGGTAAAAATGTCAGAGAAGTACTGCCCTAAGGAAAAGCAGTGGACAAAAGATATGATAATTAATGGTAAAAAAGCAACCAAAACATTCAGCAGTAATTAGATACATTGTGGTAAGTCTGTTTGATGGGCTACTGTGGTGTCATTAAACCCGCGATAGGAAATGGAATGGAGAGATGTTCACGTGGGTTAGGCTGCAGAAACGAAGGTGGCAGACTGTATGTGAAGTGAGTGTGCTCTGACAGGCGCAGGTGTGCAGGAGACAGGCCGGCAGGGACTCGGCAGAGCTCCCACACACCTGCACACTGCTGGGCCTCACAGGTGATTGAATAAATGAAGGTGGATTTAGCACATTCACAAATGAAAGGTCTTTATATTGTAAAAATGTCAGTTCGCCCCAAATTAATGTGTACATTTTCTATTCTAAACCCTCAAGGGAATTGAGAGGGGGAGCTGAATAAAATGATCTTAAATTTGTAAGAATTGTCAAATTTTTAAAAAAAGAAAAATGAGCCCTGGCCATTGTAGCTAAGGGATTAGAGCATCGGCCCGTGCACCAGAGGGTCACAGGTTCAATTCCCAATCAAGGTCATGTACCTGGGTTGCAGATTCGGTCCCCGGCCCTATGCGGGGCGAGTTCGGGAGGCAACCAGTCGATGTGTCTCTCACATTGATGTTTCTCTCTTTCTCTCTTCCCCCCTCCCCCCTCCCCCCTCCCCCTCCTTCACTGCTCTAAAAAAAAAAAAATCAAAGGAAAAAATATCCTCAGGTGAGGATTAACAAAAAACTAACTAAATAAATGAAAAGATGATCTTAAAAAAGACAAAAAAGAAAAATGAAGGGGAATTGCCCTACAAGATGTTAAAATACAGCCCTGGCCGGTTTGGCTCAGCGGTTAGAGCGTCGGCCTGCGGTCCAGAGAGACCCGGGTTCGGTTCCCGCTAAGGGCATGTACTTCGGTTGCAGTTTTTCCCCAGCCCTGGTTGGTCGTGCGGGTGGCAGCCACTCGATGTGTCCCTTTCACATCGATGTTTCTCTCTCTCTCTCTTCCTCTCTCTCCCTCCCACTCTATCTGAACAAAAAATGAAAAAATGTCCTCGGGTGAGGGTTAAAAAAAAAAAAAAAGATGTTAAAATACATTAAAAAGTGACAGTAATTAAAATAATATAGTGACACATTGTCATGAAATAGATCATTGAAACAGAATAGAAAATTCAGAAACAGATTAAAATACAAATACAAATTTATTATATTTTATTTTCATTTTGTTTATCCTCACCCAAAGATATTTTTCCATAGATTTTTAGATAGAGTGGAAGGGAGGGAGGGAGAGAGAGAGAGAAACATCTATGTGAGACAGGCACATTGATCAGTTGCCTCCCCCATGAACCCAACCAGGGCCAGGGATTGAACCTGCAACCCAGGTACGTGCTCTTGATTGGGAATTGAACTCAAGAGCCTTCGGTCTGAGGGCCGACTCTCTTAACGCTGAGCCAAACCAGCCAGGGCCAAATTTATATTTTATGTGAGTCCAATATGTGGTAACGATGACACTGTAAATTAGTGAGGAAATATATTACAACAAAATTTGAACTCTGTATTACATCAAAATGAATTCCTAAGAAATTAAGGATTTAAATGTAAATCTGATGCATAAAAGTGCCGTGTGATAACACGAATGATGTATATATTATCTTGGGTGTGGTCAGCAAGACTTTAAATGTGGGACACTTGAATGACTAGTAGAAGGTAAGCTTTTGTGAAGGCAGGTCCTTGGTCCTATTTGTCACTGTGTCAGTCTCACTGTGGGCACTAAATAATTAGTTGAGTAAGTAAATGAATTTGCATAAGTATATTTAAACTTTCCTATATCAAATTAAATGCCATGTGTAAAATGTAACTTTGAATAAACTGGGGAAGGATTGATATCCTTGGATTATACCTAGTTTATAAAAATGGCTTGATTTAGCCCTGGCTGGTTTGGCTCAGCAGTTAGAGCGTTGGCCCACAGACCAGAGAGTCCTGGGTTTGGTTCCTGCTAAGGGCATGTACCTCAGTTGCAGTTCTTCCACTGGCCCCGGTTGGGGTCGTGTGGGTGGTGACCAGTCAATGTGTCTCTCTCACATCGATGTTTCTCTCTCTCTCTTCCTCTCTCTCCCTCCCGCTCTATCTGAAGATAAATGGAAAAATGTCCTCTAGTGAGGATTAAAAAAAACAAAAAGGCTCGATTTATATCAGAGCTTTAAATGACTGTCTAGGTCACGTGAAATAATGGTCATCTTCAGGGAAATTAATAAATGACAGGCCCTGGCTGGTTTGCCTCAGCGGTTAGAGTGTCGGCCCGCGGACCAGAGAGTCCCGGGTTCAGTTCCCGCTAAGGACACGTACCTCGGTTGCAGTTTGTCCCCAACCCTGGTTGGGGTCGTGTGGGTGGTGACTAGTCGATGTGTCTCTCTCACATCAATGTTTCTCTCTCTCTCTTCCTCCCTCTCTCCCTCCCGCTCTGTCTCAAGATAAATACAAAAATGTCCTCAAGTGAGGATAAAAAAATAAAAATAATAATAATAATAAAAAGAAAAATAAATGACAGTATAGCTAAGTAGACTTAAAAAGATGAAAAAGAACCTAGTGTAACAAGTAGGGCAAGTGAGCACTGTCATTTATTGCTGGTGGGACTATGTATTGGTGAAACACTTGTAGGGCGCTGTCTCTCACAAGCCTTCCAGACAGTCATATCTTTTGAATAATTCTACTTCCAGGAATTTATTTTCAAAACACACAGTAATCAAGTGCACAAAGAAGTATGCATTTATAATGACGTTCAAAAAGCATTGAAAACAGCTGAAATGTTCAACAGGAAATGTGATGTATAAATGACGGCACCACTTTTCAGTGGAATGTGTTGGTCAAGGTAGTTCTGTGTACTAACAGGGAAACAGTCACTGTGCTGTTGAGTGAAGACTGGCCAGTTGCAGAATAACATGCTATGATGATGATTTTGTTTTAGAAATATATAAAGAGAGGAAGGGTAGGGGATCTCCATGAAAGTGTTAATACTGGTTATTTCTGGGTAGGATTTTAGATTATTTTCACCTCATATATTTCAACATTATGAACCTCTTCTCATGTAACTAAATTTACTGTATTTTTAAAAAATTTATCTTTATTTTTAAAAGTGTTACCGATGTCTTTCCTTTTTTCCCTGTTGACACCCCCCTCCTCACCCCCTCACCCCCACCTTCACCTCACTGCTGTCTGTGTCCACTGGTTATGCACATATGCGTATGAGTTCTTTGGTTTATGTCTTCCTGCCCCCACCACCACCACCACCGCCGCTTCCCTCTGAGGTTTGTCAGTCTGTTCCCTACTTCCATGTCTCTGGATCTATTTTATTATCAGCTTATTTTGTTCATTATATTCCACAAATAAGTGAGATCATGTGATACTTGTCCTTTTCTGACTGGCTTATTTTGCTTAGGATAATACTCTTCAGGTCCCTCCATGTCGCTCAAAGGATAAAAGATCTTTCTTTCTTTTTCTTTTTCTTTTTTTTATCCTCACCCGAGGACATTTTTGCATTTATCTTCAGATAGAGCAAGAAGGAGGGAGGGAGGGAGAGAGAGACATCTATGTGAGAGAGACACATCGACTGACTGCCACCCACATGACCCCAACCGGGGCCGGAGGCAAACTGCAACCAAAGTAATGCCCTTAGCGGGAACCGAACCTGGGACTCTCTGGTCCACGGGCCGACGCTCTAACCGCTGAGCCAAACCGACCAGGGCGAGATCTCTCTTTTTTACAGCTGCATAGTGTTCCATTGTGTAAATGTACCACAGCTTTTTTATCCATTCATCTATTGATGGACACTTGGGCTGTTTCCAGATCTTAGCTATTGTAAATAGTGCTGCTATGAACATGGGGGTACGTGTATTCTTTCTGATTGGTGTTTCAGGCTTCTTAGGGTATATTCCCAGAAGTGGGATCAGTGGGTCAAATGGCAGTTCCATTTTTAATTTTATGATGGAATACCATATTGTTTTCCATAGTGGCTGCACCAGTCTACGTTCCCACCAGCAGTGTACTAGAGTCCCCTTTTCTCCACACCCTACCCAGCACTTGTTGTGTGATGAATTATTGATGGCAGCCATTCTGGCAAGTGTGAGGTGATTTCTCTTAGTCGGTCCTTTCTCAATTTACTTTATTTTCTTTATAAAGTGAAAATACCTTTAAGTGACAACGGATTACCAAACAGAATGTGTGATTTTATATTCTGAAACACAGAAAAATGTTTAAAATGATATACCAAGATAGTATGTTGATTTTGTTTAGGTGGTAATATGGGTAGCTTTTTCATTTCTTGCCTTTCTGTATTTTCTAAATTTTGTACATTAACTAATATGCTTGTACTACAGTGATAAAGACAGTGATTTGTTTCTGAACAGATAAAGTTTTCTCTGAAACCACGTTTACCATTGGTGAGCTCTATTTTTATTTTTTATTTATTTATTTTATTTTTTTGGTTAATCCTCACCTGTGGATATTTTTCCATTGAATTTTTCAGATAGAGTGGAAAGGATGGAGGGAGAGAGAGAGAGAGAGAACCATCAATATGAGAGAGACACATCGATTGGCTGTCTCTCACATGACCCTGACTGGGGCTGGGGATTGAACCTGCAACACCTGGGTCCGTGGGCCAATGCTTTAACAGCTGAGCCACACTGGCCAGGGCTTTATATTTATTTTATTTTTAAAAAAGATTTCTGTATTGCCCAGCCAGTGTGTCTCAGTGGTTAAGTGGCAACCCATGCACCAAGAGGTCGCCAGTTCAATTCCCAGTCAGGGCACGTGCCCAGGTTGTGGGCCCAATCCCCAGTGGGGGCATGTAGGAGGCAGCTAATCGATGTTGTATCTCTCTCTCCCTCTCCTTTCCTGTCTCTCTAAACCTCTCAATAAAGAAAAAAAATAAGATTTCTATATTGATTTTTTAAAGAGTGAGGAAGAGGGGGTGGAGAAAGAGAGAAACATCAATGTGAGAGTGAAACATTGATCAGTTGCCTCTCACACACCCCACACTGAGGATCCTGCCTGCAGCCTTTTAGTGAAGAGAGAGATGCCTAACCAACAGCGCCACACCTGCCAGGACGATGAGCTCTGTTTTCAGAGGTAGTGGAGTTTAAATCCAATGTACGATTTGTATCAGCTGTTCTTTCAAACAGTTTGGCATTTAAAATAAGATGCAGTCTACACATGTATTTGTACAAAGTAAGGCATGCCTGTATTTATTTATTTATTTATTTTGATAAATTTAAAATTTCCTGCAAATCCAGTACCAAATAGATTGGGGGCATCTAATGTCATTTGTCATATAAAATTAATAACAAAGGAAGCAAGGAAGAGTGGTAGGAAGAGCAGAGAGCAAGAAAATAAGTTCCCTGGGGAAAGGTTGTGTAGTCCTTCAGGCATATTGTGGGTTGTCAGAAGTGCAGCGGCAGGTCTTCTCTGCCTGTATGTGCTTTCTTAACTGTCATTGTCTCTGCTGACTTTGCTTAACTTCCTGTTCTGCAGGAGGAGGAACAGGAAGTGATTTGAAGGTGGGATTTTGCAGCCAGCCTAACCATTATGGAAAGATCAAAAGTGCTTCCCTTTTTCTGTTCATTGCTATATTCGATCCCCCTTTTTCTAGTCATCATTCTTTGATTTTGTTTTGTTTTGATTTTCTTTTTTATGATCAGCTTGTTGCTTCAGAAGAAGCTTCATAAGTTTGAATTGGCCTGTTTGGCCAACCTGTGTCCAGAGACTGCTGAGGAGTCCAAGGCTCTGATCCCAAGGTTAGTGCTGGGTATGATAAGTTTTATGTGTATTGGATATATTCCTACAACTGGAATTACTGTATCTAAAAAGAATGTGCATTTAAAATCTGACTAAATAAAACTTTGAGTGAGAGGGCTTTTTTTTTTTTTTAATCCTCACCCAAGGACATTTTTGCATTTATCTTCAGATAGAGCGGGAGGGAAAGAGGGAGGAAGAGAGAGAGAGAAACATCGATGTGAGAGAGACACATCGAGTGGCTGCCACCCACACTACCCCAACTGGGGCTGGGGACAAACTGCAACCGAGGTACATGCCCTTAGTGGGAACCAAACCCGGGACTCTCTGGTCCGCAGGCCAACGCTCTAACCACTGAGCCAAACTGGCCAGGGCGAGAGGGCATTTTTTAACAGTGTGAGAACGATGATTTCTGTGGCACACCAACTGTCAGTAAAAATGTGGAACAGCTAAAACTCTCATTCACTGATGGTAGGGGTGCAAGTTAGACAGTCACTTTGAAGAGCCATTTGGCTGCATCTAATAAAGTTAAAGGTGCATGTACCTCATGACCCAAACATGTATTCCTGGATACATGTATTCCTGGATACATGCCCTAAGAGCCACTCATATAGTTTAAAAAGAGACGTGTGTTCCCGTGTCCATTGCTGCATTGTTAGTGATAGAAGCATGACAGTAACCTGTCAGTCAATACGAGACTGTGTAAATATCATTATATGATCACACAGTGTTTGTTACATAGCAGTGAAAAAATTAGTGAACTAGAACAACATAGAATAATGTCAACATATGCCAGAATGAGTTTTGAGCAAAAAAATTGCAGAAAGATACAGTATGATGCCGTTTCTTATAAAGTTTAAAAACAGTGCTGCATATTGTGTGTAGATATATTTACATATACATACAGTGAGTATAAAAATATTTATAGGAATGATAAATACCAAAGCTAGGATAATGGTCACTTCTGGAGAAGGAGGTGAAGGTGTTGCGCAGGGCGCGGCACAGTCCTCAGTTTGTTCCTGTTCACTAAGGAGATCTAAATCCAGCAGGGTCGCTGTTCGGGCTGACTTATTCTCCACGCCCGTTCTATGTTTGCAGTACTTCAGGTTTTCAAAAGGAGCGGCGGGAAATAAACACTGACGGTAGACGTTCGGTGTTTAGGGGCACACAGAGAGGGCAGCTGCGCCCCAGCGTTGGCCTGTGTTACGGAGGAGTGTGGGGGAGATGGTCAGTCACCCAGATGCTAGTTTCTTCTGGTTTCTTGTAGCCTGGAGGGGCGATTCGAAGATGAGGAGCTGCAGCAGATCCTTGACGACATCCAGACCAAGCGCAGCTTTCAGTATTGATCTCCGACGTTGCTCCGCTTCCGGGGGAACCGCGTCCCAGCACCGCCCCGCTGTCTCCCCGGATCCGAGTTCTGTCACAGAGGACACCAGGCTCCTTGTGGATACAGCAGCCCCGCTTGGTCTGGGTTTGAGTTGGGGTTCAGACGTGACTGTTAGGTCCTGGTGACCGTGCCATCTTGGAGAGGCCTGGCAGAGGCTGCGAGTGGCTCCCTGAGCTTGCTGTGGAGGGGGAGGGGGGCTGATGTGCTATAAACTGTGCTGCAGACTGCCTCCTACTGGTCTGGGCCCTGTGTTATTTTTGATTCCTAATATTTTATGTTTTGATTTCAGTGTGTTTGTAGTTTTTGAAACTATACTAGAACATATGACAGTGGTACAGGAAACAAGTCTGGTCTCTAAATGCAAAAGGAGCCCTGGCCGGTTTGGCTCAGAGGTTAGAGTGTCGGCCTGCGGTCCAGAGAGACCCAGGTTCGGTTCCTGTTAAGGGCATGTACCTCGGTTGCAGTTTGTCCCCGGCCATGGTTGGTCGTGCGGGTGGCAGCCACTCGATGTGTCCCTTTCACATCGATGTTTCTCTCTCTCTCTCTCTCTCTCTCTTCCTCTCTCTCCCTCCCACTCTATCTGAACAAAAAATGAAAAAATGTCCTCGGGTGAGGATAAAAAAAAAAATGCAAAAGGAAGAAGCTGTATCACTGTTTGAGATTCTTTTGTGTGTGTGTGTGTGTGTGTGTTTTAATTTTTTTTTTCCTTTATTGATTTTAGAGAGAAGGGAAGGGAGAGGGAGAGAGAGAAACATTGATGAGAGAGAACCTCGATTGGCCGCCTCCTGCATGCCCCCCACTGGGGATTTGGCCCACAACCTGGGCATGTGCCCTGACTGGAAATTGAACCGGCAGCCTCTTGGTGCATGGGTCAACGCTCAACCACTGAGCACACTGGCCAGACTGTTTGAGATTCTTGAAGATGGGATGGTAGTGTTAATGCCCCTAAGAGAGCTTTGCCATCATTGTGCTCAGTCCAGTGGGCAGGGAAGCAGCCCACGGTGGAATGCAGCTATACCTGAGGGTAACTGTGCTCAGTGTTGTGGGGCCCGCAGCTGTGAGGTGATGGATACCTTGCCTTTGTTCTTACACTATTGCAGAATGCAATTTTGGAGCAAGTGATCCTAAAGAAGTACTTTGTCACTCCCAAATTAAGATTTCTTTCACTTCGTGCCAGATGTGAAGGCCTGAACACTTTGAAGTCTGCTTGTATGTGGCATCCCGTCCAACCCTCTGGCGCTTGGCACCATGCTATCTGATGGGGTGATTCGGAAGGAGGGGTCTGCCCTTCCTGAGTCACTGCAGTGAAGTCACTCGATCTTACACAAGTTGGAGAAAACATCCCAACAGCTAAACAGTCTATCTTTGGTTTTATGACGGGAAATAGACCTGTTTTCTTCACAATTTGGGATTTTTTTTTTTTTTTTTGAGCACTTGTTGGCTCCAAGTGAATTCCTGATCCGAGGAAAAGGTTGAGGAAAGAACACAGTCGGCTTTAAAGGTCGAGATGGTGTGATAGTAGATGCTGACTGTGACAAAAATAGGATATTCTTTTTTGTTGTTAATCCTCACTCAAGGATATTTTTCCATTGATTTTTTTTCTTTAGAGAGAGAATGGAAAGGAAGGAGGGGAGGGAGAGAGAGAGAGAAACATTATTGTGAAAGAGACACATCAATTGGTTGCCTCCCACATGACCCCAATCAGAGCCAGAGATCGAACCTGCAACCCAGGTACGTGCCCTCCACCGGAATTGAACCCAAGACCCTTCAGTGCATGGGCTGACACTCTAACTGCTGGGCCAAACCAACCAGGGTTAAAATATTATTTTAATAAATTCTTTCTTTTTTAAAATAATATAAACGAAGCCACTTTCTTCTTATTATTATTTTTGTTAATTCTCACCTGAGGATATTTTTCCATTGATTTTTCAGAGAGAGTGGAAGGGAGGGAGAGGGAGGGAGAGAGAGAGAGAAACATCGATGTGAGAGAGACTCATTGATTGGTTGCCTCTCACATGACCCCGACCAAAGTCAGGATTGAACCTACAACCCAGGTACATGCCCTTGACCAGAACCAAACCCATGACCCTTCGTTCTGCGAGCTGACACTCTAACCACTCAGCCAAACTGGGCAGGGTTTATTTTAATAAATTCTTAAATGACATGGTTTTGTCACCAGTATTCTTATTAATATTTCAAGGAAATAATAATTTCATCCTTGGGCAACTTGACCTCTTTGAGACTCATCATTGTTCTCAGTTGTGAAATGTGGAAAATAATAATATTTATATAACCCATAATTTTGAGAAGATTGAGAAATTCATGAGAAAATATTAAAAGCAGCCTATTGGTATCTGATATATATTATGTCCCAATAAATGTTAGCTATTATGCTCAGTAGATGAGCAGGTATACATAGGTGATAAATCAGCTTCATAGAAATTAGTGCAAGAATTTGGTAGCATATCAAATGGTACTGGTATCAGACTATGAAAACAAACCAAATTGCTTATTCCTTAAGTCTCTAGAATTATCTTTTAAGAGAGGCAGTTATACCCGGGCGGTATGGCTCAGTGGTTGAGCATCGACCCATGCACCAAGAGGTTGCCGGTTGGATTCCCCATCAGGGCACATGCCTAGGTTGTGGGCCCGATCCCCAATGAGGGGCATGCAGGAGGCAGCCAATCAATGTTGTCTCTTATCAATGTTTCCATCTCTCTCTCCCTCTCCCTTCCTCTCTCTCTAAAATCAATCAATAAAGAAAATAAAAATAAGAGAGGCAGTTATATGAGCAGGTTGGCACCAAGCAGTAGAAAAGAAAGAGCAGACCTGGAGAGCAGACCTGAGTTATTGTCAGGTGCGTGTGCTGTCTGGTGAGGGCGGTGCAGTGCTGTCTTCACTGCTGTGCCCACTGTGCTGTGGGAGTCTGAGCCGTGGAAGTAGGAAAGGAGGTAAAGTGCCTGGAGTCTAGTTAGGCACTGATTAACTGTAGTAAGATGGTTAGAAGCAGATTTTAAATAATAACTCACAGTAGCCCTGGCCGGTTTGGCTCAGCAGTTAGAGCATCGGTCCGCAGACCAGTGAGTCTCGGGTTCAATTCTGATCAAAGGTTAAAAAAAAAACAAAAAAAAACTCACACTGGAAAATTGCTTGTACAAACCACCTCATGCTTTGTTCTAGATTCAAAACCTAGTGAACACATTCTGCTGGGCATGTTCTCTACAGTCCTGGCAGCAGCTCTCTGCTTCATCCTCTGGAGGCCCAGCAGACTCTTCATTCGTCGTGCAACACTGTTAGGCCTGCCGTGCACTGTGCCACACTGTTAGGCCTGCCGTGCACTGTGCCACACTGTTAGGCCTGCCGTGCACTGTGCCACACTGTTAGGTCTGCCGTGCACTGTGCCACACTGTTAGGATTGCCGTCCACTGTGCCACACTGTGCCACACTGTTAGGATTGCCGTCCACTGTGCCACACTGTTAGGATTGCCGTCCACTGTGCCACACTGTTAGGATTGCCATGCACTGTGCCACACTGTTAGGCCTGCCGTGCACTGTGCCACACTGTTAGGATTGCCGTGCACTGCATTTATACAAGCAGAACTTGGGGACACCGAAACAAAGCAAAGAGATATCTTGTCTAACCATCACTTCACCAGAAAGCTACTAGAAAAAACTTACTTGAAAATTCTAATCATTCTGGTTTTACTAAGATTTATTAAACAGGCTTAGAAAAGAGCCTTACTGGATGGGGCATGATTAATGTTTTAAGCTTATTTACAAAACCATTGAAGCCTACATAAAGACTTGTATGTAAATAATCAATGTGAGCCCTGGCCGGTTTGGCTCAGCGGTTAGAGCGTCGGCCTGCAGTCCAGAGAGACCCGGGTTCGGTTCCCGCTGAGGGCATGTACCTCGGTTGCAGTTTGTCCCCGGCCCTGGTTGGTCACGCGGGAGGCAGCCACTCGATGTGTCCCTTTCACGTTGATGTTTCTCTCTCTCTCTCTCCCTCCCACTCTGTCTGATCAAAAAATAAATAAATAAATAAATAAATAATCAATGTGATATTAC
Source organism: Tadarida brasiliensis (assembly GCA_030848825.1). NCBI lineage: Eukaryota > Metazoa > Chordata > Mammalia > Chiroptera > Molossidae > Tadarida > Tadarida brasiliensis. The sequence continues at coordinate 4,976,843 of CM061265.1, forward strand.
TCATAATAGCTATAAACAATTCAAATGCCCACAAACTGGTGAATAGGTCAATAAAATGCAATATATATTCTTTCCAACTTTTTATTATGAAAAACTTTAAACATATAGAAAAGCTGAAATACTAGTACATTCATCACCTAAATGTTCATCACCTACGTTTAACATAAAATTTGTAGTATTTGCTCTATCTGTAATATATTTTTGCTGTGAAGCATTTGAAAGCAAATAGCATGCCACTTCATTGAAACAGTTAATGTGTTTTTCAAAATTGACTTTCCTCTCTAAGCAATATTGGACTTGGGAACATCAACAAGAATTTCCTGATATTTAATATTTAGTTAATATTCAAATTTCCCCTGGGGAGAGTTTTGGGCCCTGTGTTGGTATAATTTAGTATTATATAAAAGCAATTGTCACTAAGAATCTAAAATGACATTTGACTTGTGAAAAATATTGAAGAAATACATGTGGTTTCTGTCCTCAAGTTGCTGTAAGGATCTCTGACTGGACAAAAATACCCATATGCACCCTGGCTGGTTTGGCTCAGTGGTTAGAGCATTGGCCCATGGACAGAAGGGTTGCAGGTTCAATTCCCAGTCAAGGGCACGTACCTGGGTTGCGGGTTCGGTCCCTGGCCTTGGTTGGGGTCCTGCAGGAGGCAGCCAATTGACATGTCTCTCTCACATCAAAGTTTTTTTTTTTGTTTTTTTTTGTTTTTTTATCCTCACCCAAGGACATTTTTGCATTTATCTTCAGATAGAGCGGGAGGGAGAGAGGGAGGAAGAGAGAGAGAAACATCGATGTGAGGGAGACACATTTAGTGGTTGCCACCCACACGACCCCAACCAGGGCCAGGGACAAACTGCAACTGAGGTACGTGCCCTTAGCAGGAACTGAACCCCGGACTCTCTGGTCCACAGGCCAACGCTCTAACCGCTGAGCCAAACCAGCCAGGGCCATCGAAGTTTTTCTCTCTTTCTCCCTTCCACTCTATCTAAAACCAATGGAAAAGTATCCTCAGGTGAGGGTTAACAAAAAACAAATAAAACCTATATACAACCCCATGATGAAAAATGGGCCTAGATAGGTTGCAGGCCCAAAGTAGACCTTGATCACCATTGTGCCTGAAATGGCTCTCGGTCTTTTTCTTCATCATCAGTGGGAGGACAGTTTGGGACTAAACAGGCAGGATGGGTGAATGGTGATGTCACCAAATGTGAAGTCACATGCAGACTTGAGATGTGTGTGCCTCGTTTTCCTTTGCTCAGTACCTATTAGTAAATGTTTTGCTGGCCCCTTGTAGCAGGACCTTATCTTGAGACAAATGTAGGAGAGAAGGGGGAAGGGAAGGGGGGGAGAGAGGAATCAGACCACTTAGTGCAAATCATCCTGAAGCTGTTAGAACAGCAGGGAGGAGAGGGAAGGAGAGCCTCAAGTTTATCTCATGCCCCTGTTCGATGAAGAGCCAGCAGTCAGGATTTAATTGCCTGGTGCTTGCCATAAAGTGCTGGGAGCCATAACAAAGGGGGGCCTGGCCGGTTGGCTTGGCCCACGGACTGAGGAGCCGTGGGTTCGATTCCCAGTCAAGGGCGTGTACCTCGGTTGCAGGTTTGATCCCCACCCCGGTCGGGGTCATGTGGGAGGCAGCCAATCCATGTGTCTCACATTGATCTTTCTCTCCCTCCCTTTCTTCCACTCTGTCTAGAAGATCAGTGGGAAAATATCCTCGGGTGAGGATTAACAAAAAAAGAAGGAAGGGAAAAAAAGGGGAGACCTTCGGAGTTAATCTGTATCAGGATATCTAGCAGAGGAATTATTTTTTGAAAAATACAGACAGCCCTGGCTGGTTTGGCTCAGCGGTTAGAGCGTCGGCCCAACGACTGATGAGTCCAGGGCTGGATTCCAGTCGGCGGCACGTACCTCTGGTTTGTCCCCGGCCCTGGTCAGGGTCGTGCGATGTGTCTCTCACGTCGATGTTTCTCTCTCTTTCTCTCCCTCCCACTCTATCTGAAGATAAATAGAAAAATATCCTTGAATGAGGATTAAAAAAAAAAAAAAAAGTAGCTGAGAGCCCATCTGTGCTTCATAAGCCAGATGCATAGGTTTGCTTGCTTTGCTTCGTGAATAAATGTGCATCCTTTAATTTTTTAAATGAATTCACTTACTTTAATGTTTGACTCAACTCACTAAGCACCACAATCAGGGTCTCGTGTGTGAATTCACTGTGAGAAGACAGGATGGAGGCTGAGGCTGTCTGATCGCGCCTCTCTGGTGTCTGAGGTGTTTGTCACAGTTTGGTGCTGCGAGTGGGATCAGAGTGATGGGAGCTGAGTTGGAGGGCTGCCAGGTAACTTCCCTGCTCCATTGTCCTTGACTCCCTCCAACGGATCACAGAGTTCAGTCCCTTTGGGGATTTCCTTTTCTGATTTGTCATCGGGGTTAGGGGGTTGCAGCATAATAAAAATTGGCAAGACATACTAGGCCTATGCTCGCGGGCAGAAAATCTGAAATAAAACCAAATGAGTGTCTGGGTCCCACCCAAGCTCCGAAGATCAAAGAGACAAATTCCTTCCTCCAATTCCGAGTCTCAGTTCCTAGTCTGGAATGTCCTTAGGTGAGTAAGGGCCTTGCAGAGGTGTCTGGCATTGAACCCTAAGACGTGCAGGGCCTCTCAGGGACTCCAAAATACAATGTAATTAAACTTTGACCCATCTGGGCAGTGCCCATCAGGCCTGGTCACCTGCACCCCGAGTCCGCACGTTTGTTCTAGACAGAGCAAGAGAAACCGAGACCCCCAGGAGGAGTGCGCATGCCCACGGGCTTCCCCGCCTCTGGGAGCTCCCGCCACAAGCACAATGACCCACTCGTAAAACCCTTACCTCTTCTGCCTCGAGCGTGGCCGGGAGGAAAAGAAACAAATCGCCAATCAGTTGTCAGGCTGTTGCACCTCTCTGTGCCCCCCTCGCTACCCACACCGTGGCTCTCGAAGCTCTGTGTACATCTGTACCCCCCTTGTAGAAAATGTTGCATCTGTGGCAGGCAAGGGAAAGAATCCATTTGGGATTCCTCAAGTTTCAGAGAGAATATCCAAAAAGCCCAGAGGAAGTTCCTCCCTTAGGCTGCCTTACAGGCTCTGCCAGGACAGACACTGGCCTGGAGCAGCTAACCCACAGCTCCTGCTGCCACGGAAACAAAGGCTCAGGGGGACACCCAGTTCAACACACTGAGGCCAGGCCCTACGGGCGTTACCAGGGCTCTTCATTCCTCCCCACTAATTAGGGGCTGGTTCTGTGCCAGGTATGGAATAAATGGGATAAGGGACCTTCTTCATGTACATGCTCTGGGCTCTGATACCTAGTTCTGACACTCAAAGACATTGTCAAATATCTTGAGAAAGCTGACAGGCGCAGCAGGGTGTGTTGGCCTTGTCCTGCTGAGCCTTACCACAGTGTAGGGGGTAGCAGTGGATGACCTGTTTGGATACGGACAAAGGAAGGATTGCCCGTGCTATCTGGCATCTGTTAATGGCTCCGAAGGACCCACGAGGCAGGGAGCAGACAGGAGTGGCAGGTTTTCAGACATTCCAGTGGACAGGTGTATTGGATAGCAAAATTTTTTGAAGGAATGAAAATATTGCATGAACTTAGAAGGGGGCCTGTCTTGTCCAGCCGCTGTGGCTTGGTGTTTGAGCATCGACCCATGCACCAAGAAGTCGCAGGTTCGATTCCCAGTCAGGGCACATGCCCAGGTAGTGGGCCCGATCCCCTGTGGGGGGCATGCAGGAGGCGGCCAATTGATGTTCTCTCTCATTGATGTTTTCATCTCTCTCTCCCTCTCACTTCCTCTCTCTGAAATCAATAAAGAAAAAAATTTAAATAAATAAATAAATTTTTTTTTAAAAGGGGGCCTGTCTTTACGAAAGTTGACGGGGCTAGAAACACTACAATTCTTAGTCCAGCAGGGCCTTTGGCAGGAAAGACGGGTCATTGCTGCCGAAATAGAATAGGAGTGCACCCAGGAAGTATGAGGCCACCCCTGGCGATACCGGGAAGGAGGGGTTGGAGGCAAAGGAGGTTTGAAATCAATTGAGAATAGAGACATGAGGGGGCTCAGGGCACCTGTGTGGAGTTGAGTCCCCTGCCAGTGAGGTTAAATCATTCCACCCCAAGGCACGGGGTAGACACATCCACAGGCAACTGCAGCCAGAGGGCTACACAGTAAGACTAGTTATGCCTGGAAGCCCAGGGTACGGGCTGCACAGTGAGACTAGTTAAGCCTGGAAGCCCAGGGTACGGGCTGCACAGTGAAACTAGGTGAGCCTGGAAGCCCAGGGTCGGGCTGCACAGTGAGACTGGTTAAGCCTGGAAGCAAGCCATGCCTGAGAAGGGGCGCCCTCTCCAGGAGGTGACATAGGAGACAGAACTGGGACGCCCATTCTCCCCCATGGTCTCCTCTGTTCTCTTTCAGACGGGAAACCAAAGTCCAATACCAGGAGATCCGTCTCTAGGATGCATTTTAAAGAATTGGGACAACTTTGACCCTCGGACCGTAAAGAGAGAAAGATTGATTTTCTTTTTTAACAGCTTGGCCCCAATATAAGTTAGGAGATGGGGAAGTTTTGCCCGGACGTGGGAGCCTAAACATAATGCAATCTTGCAATTAGGCTCATTCTGTCGAAGGCAGGGCAGGTGGACTGAGATACCATGTGTCCAGGTCTTATGGCCCTGAGAAGTAACTCCAAATTGTACCAGAGCTGTGGGACAGGTCCTGCACTCTCAGCAGCCAAAGCAAAGAAGGCACTGAATCTTGAGAGGGATGCCTGATCCCACCCACTGAGCCTCGGCAACCAGCTGCCCAGCACTAGCACCACCCTGTACTGAATCGGCGGGTCGGTGGGGAGACAAAGCAATGGATTCCGAAGGGAAACAGAAAATACCACCTCTTCTCTTCCCTTGGAGGGAAGCCTCACGACGGGGAATAATAAGAGTCCAGGTTCCATTTAACATGCAAGACTTCATAGGTACAGAGGACAGGCTGGGGAGTTTTACCGCGACCCTGGTGAATTTTCCAAGAGTGGAGGAAGCTCATTACCACCCAGACCCTAACATGTTACCTGTAAGGAAAGTCATAAACAGGAAACCTATTTTTTTTTAATATTTTTTTCTTTATTGATTTTAGAGAGAGAGGAAGGGAGAGGGAGAGAGAGATAGAAACATCAATGAGAGAGGACATCAATTGGCCACCTCCTGCATGCCCCACTGGGGATCAGGGCATGTACCCTGACTGGGAATCCAGCCGGTGACCTCCTGGTACATGTCAACCACTGAGCCACACCGGCCGGGCAATAGGAAGCCTGTTAAAGGAGTTGTTTGGGTATAATATTCCTTTTTCTATGCCTGACCTAGCCCTTTATAACTTCTGTTAAGGGCCGAGCACTTTGGGGATGCATTTTATCCAACAGACAGCCCCAGACATTAGGAGAAAGTCACCAAAAACCAACCTTAGGACCCCAGATCCCCACTGAGCAACTGGTAGAAATAACTTTCAGTGTTTTTAAAAAACAAGACAAGGCAAAGAAAGAGCAGAAAAAACCATCCCATAGAAACCGTACATCACCTCAAGGGCACTCGACTCCCAGAATACAAGGACACCAAAGGGCCGATGTTATTTCTGCTAACAAGAGAGACACTGGAAAGGGGGTGCCGTGGGAAGGGGCTTCCTCTGTTGCCAGTGTGGCCACTGGAAAAGGGACTGTCCCAGGGGCTGCAGGGTCCTCAGACTAGAGCCTACCCACACGATGGCCTTAAACTGAAGGGGGTCCTATGTCCCAGTCGCCCGCCCCCTCCCCCAACTAAGAACATCATCACTGAAGGGACAAAGCCAAGGGCAACACTTGACGTGGCAGGTGAGCCCATTACATGTTAGACACGGGAACTGCTTGCTCCGCTCTGACTCTCTCACCAGGCCTCGTTCTTCCAAAACCTGGCTGATGATGGGAGAATGGGTGTCCTCAACGCTACCATTCACTCAGCCCCTGGCTGCAGCCTCGGGAATCTCTCAGTCATGCCTTTCTCATACATCCAAGGTGCCCCTTCCCCTTGTCAGGGAGGGACGTCTTACCTAGTCTAACCTTCTGGGTAATAAAAAATGTAAATAGCCCTGGCCGGTTTGGCTCAGCGGTTAGAGCGTTGGCCTGCAGTCCAGAGAGACCCAGGTTCAGTTCCCGCTAAGGGCACGTACCTCGGTTGCAGTTTGTCCCCGGCCCCGGTTGGGTCATGCAGGAGGCAGCCACTCGATGTGTCCCTCTCACGTCGATGTTTCTCTCTCTCTCTCTCTCTCTCCCTCTATCTGAACAAAATATGGAAAAATGTCCTCGGGTGAGGATAAAAAAAAAAAAAATGTAAACAAGGCTAAGGTAATTCAAGAAAAAGATATAAAAGTAAATCTTTTCTTAAAAATCCTCAACCCGAGGATATTTTTCCATTTATCTTCAGAGAGAGTGGGAGGGAGGGAGGGAGAGAGAGAGAGAAACATCCATGTGAGAGAGACACAATGATTGGTTGCCTCCTGCACAACCCCAACCAGGGAACTGCAACCGAGGTGTGAGCTACGTGCCCTTGACCAGAATCAAACCTGTGACTCTTGGGTCCACAGGCCGATGCTCTAACCGCTGAGCCAAATTGGCCAGGGAATGCAAGTAAATCTTTTATTTATTAAAAAAAATTTTTTTTATTAATTTATTTTTGTTACAGATGTTTCTCCTTTTTTCCCCATTGACACCCTCCTCCCCACGCCCCCCACCCTATCTCCAGCTTTGTTGTCCATGTCCATCGGTTATGCATACATGCATATAAGTTCTGTGGTTTATCTTTTCCTTCTCCCCCACCCCCTCTTCTGAGGGTTGTCAGTCTGTACCCTACATCCATGTCTCTGGGTCTACCCTGTTCCTTAGACTGTTATGTTCATTATAGTCCACAAATAAGTGAGATCATGTGATATTTGTCTTTCTCTGCTTGGCTTGTTTCGCTTAGGATAATACTCTCCAGGTCCCTCCATGTTGTCTCAAAGGATAAGAGATCTTTCTTTCTTACAGCTGCATAGTACTCCATTGTGTATATGTGCCACAGCTTTTTTATCCATTCATCCACTGATGGACACTTGGGCTGTTTCCAGATCTTAGCTATTGTAAATAGTGCTGCTATGAACATGGGGGTACATGTATTCTTTCTGATTGGTGTTTCAGGCTTCTTAGGGTATATTCCTAGAAGTGGGATCACTAGGTCAAATGGCAGTTCAATTTTTAATTTTTTGAGGTAACACCATAGTGTTTTCCATAGTGGCTGCACCAGTCTGCATTCCCACCAGCAGTGTGCTAGAGTCCCCTTTTCTCCACACCTTCACCAACAGGTGTGAGGTGATACCTCATTGTTGTTTTAATTTGCATCTCTCTGATGATTAGTGATGTTGAGCATTTCTTCATATGTCTCTTAGCCATTTGTATGTCCTGTTTGGAGAGGTGTCTATTTAGTTCCTCTGCCCATTTCTTAATTGGGTTCTTTGTCTTCCTTTTGTTGAGTTGTATGAGTACTCTATATATTTTGGAGATTAACCCCTTATCTGATGTATCATTGGCTATTATGCTCTCCCAAACAGTGGGTTCCCTTTCTGTTTTTTGGGGGGGGGGTTTGTGCTTTTTTTTTTTGGTACGTGCCCCTAGCAGGAACCGAACCTGGGATTTTCTGGTCCGCAGGCCAAAGCTCCAACCACTGAGCCAAACCAGCCAGGGATCCCTTTCCATTTTGATGGTGGTTTCTTTTGCTGTGCAGAAGCTTTTTAGTTTGATGTAGTCCCATGTGTTCATTTTTTTGTTTTGTTTCTGTTGCCTTAGGTGATGTATCAGTGAAGATTCTGCTATGTATGATGTCCGAAATTTTGTTACCTACATTTTCTTCTAGGATTTTTATGGATTCACGAGTCACATTAAAAAAAATTTTTTTTTCTTGCCCTGGCCGGTTTGGCTCAGCGGTTAGAGCGTCGGCCTGCGGTCCGGAGAGACCCGGGTTCGGTTCCCGCTAAGGGCACGTACCTCGGTTGCAGTTTGTCCCCGGCCCTGGTTGGTCGTGTGGGTGGCAGCCACTCAATGTGGCCCTTTCACATCGATGTTTCTCTCTCTCTCTCTCTCTCTCTCTCTCTCTCTCTCTCTCCCCCCTACTCTGTCTGAACAAAAAATGAAAAAATGTCCTCGGGTGAGGATAAAAAAAAAAAAAAATTTTTTTTTCTTTATTAATTTTTAGAGAGAGAGGAAGGGAGAGATAGAAACATCGATGAGAGAGAACATCGACTGGTCACCCCCTACACGCCCCTGACTGGAGACCAGGCCCACAACCAGGGCATGTGTCCCGACCAGGAATCGAACCGGTGACCTCCTGGTGCATGGGTTGACACTCAACCACTGAGCCACACTGGCCGGGCACGAGTCACATTTAAGTCTTTTATCCATTTTGAGTTTATTCTTGTGTATGGTGTAAGTTGGTGGTCTAGTTTCATTTTTTTGCATGTAGCTGTCCAATTTTCCCACCATTTTTTTAATTTCCTTTATTGATTTTTAGAGAGAGAAGAAGGGAGAGGGAGAGAGAGATAGAAACATCGATGAGAGAGAACATCGATTGGCCGCCTCCTGCATGCCCCCCACTGAGGATTGGGCCCACAACCTGGGCATGTGCCCTGGCCGGGAATCGAACCGGCAACCTCATGGTGCATGGGTCGACACTCAACCACTGAGCCACACCAGCCGGGCCCAACACCATTTATTAAAGAGGCTGTCTTTACTCCATTGTATGCTCTTGCCACCTCTGTCAAATATTAATTGAGCATAATGTCTTAGGTCAATTTCCGGATTCTCTGTTCTGTTCCACTGGTCTACATGCCTGTTCTTGTGCCAGTACCAGGCTGTTTTGATTACAGTAGCTTTGTAGTATAACTTGATATCCGGTATTGTGATCCCACCTACTTTGTCCTTCTTTTTCAAGATTGCTGTTGTTATTCGGGGTCTTTTTTGGTTCCATATGAACTTTTGAAGTATTTGTTCTAGTTCTATGAAATATGTTGTCGGTATTTTGATGGGGATTGCATTCAATCTATAGATTGCTTTGGGTAGTATGGACATTTTAATGATGTTAATTCTTCCAATCCATGAACAAGGTATGTGCTTCCACTTTTTTATATCTTCCTCTATTTCTTTTTCCAATGTCCTGTAGTTTTCTGAAAATAGGTCCTTTACTTCTTTGGTTCAGTTTATTCCTAGGTATCTTAATTTTTTTGCTGCAATGGTAAATGGGATTGTTTTTTTAGTTTCTCTTTCTGTGAGTTCATCATTGGTGTATAAGAATGCCGTCGATTTCTTGACGTTAATTTTGTATCCTGCTACTTTGCCAAATTCATTTTTTAAGTCTAGTAGATTTTTGATGGAGTCTTTAGGGTTTTCTATGTATAATATCATATCATCTGTAAATAACGACAGTTTCACTTCCTCCTTTCCAATTTAGATCCCTTTTATTTTTTCTTCATGTCTGATTGCTTTGGCTAAGACTTCCAGTACTATGTTAAATAAGATTGGCGAAAGTGGGCATCCCTGTCTTGTTCCTGTTCTTAAGGGAAATGTTTTTAGTTTTTGTCCATTGAGTATGATGTTGGATGTAGGTCTTTCATATATGGCCTTTATTACGTCGACATATGATCCCTCTATTCCCACATTGCTGAGTGTTTTTATCAGAAATGGGTGCTGGATTTTGTCGAATGCTTTTTCAGCGTCTATTGATATGATCATGTGGTTTTTATCTTTCATTTTTTTTATGTGGTGTATCACATTTATTGATTTGCAAATACTGAACCAGCCTTGCATCCCTGAGATGAATCCCACTTGGTCATAGTGAATAACTTTTTTGATGTATTGCTGGATCCGATTTGCTAGTATTTTGTTAAGGATTTTGGCATCTGCAAATAAATCTTTTAAATGCTCCAGATTTTCTTCCCAGAGGGCCGGAGCTGCAGAAGCTACAAGGCAGTGTCCACTCGCCCCTGGGAAAGGAAAGAATGTGGCACTTTGAAATCCAAGCTCTGGAGGCTGGGGAACTGCTGCAGTCTCAGGAACAGGCTCAGCTTGGACCCCACCCCCACCCCTTTCCAGCCTCCTTAAGGCTTAACAAAGATAGGAAACAGGGTGGTGCCCTTGTGCAGACTACCAAAGTCTCAGGGGCAGGGCGCACCCTCTTCTATAAAAGGGAAAAAAGGAGGTATTTTTTTTTTCTTTTAATCCTCATCTGAGGACATTTTTCTATTTATCTTCAGACAGAGTGGGAGGGAGGGAAGGAGGGAGAAGAGAGAGAAACATTGAAGTGAGACACATCGAGTGGCTGCCACCCACACAACCCCAGCCGGGGCGGGGACAAACTGCAACCGAGGTACGTGCCCTTAGCGGGAATAGAACCCAGGTCTCTCCGGTCCGAGGTCCGATGGCCGCTGAGCCCAACCGGCCAGGGCAAAAGGAGGTACTTTTAAGCCGAAGCGGCCAATATGCCCAAGCCCAGGGTTTTCCTGCACTAGATTCAAAAGACTGTCCTTGCCACATCCCCCTCGATGCCCAATGCATGTTTGCATTTGAATGGGTTAAACTGCAAACTAGGAAATTTTGTCAATGTACATAACTGTGCTCCCTCCGGGCTTTAGGGATGGTTTCCAATTTGTTTGCAAATGCTTTAGCCACGGGATTAGGAAAACTCCAGTTGACCAAAGGGACCCTCCCACAATATGCTAATGGCCTGTTCATTTCTAATAAGAACAAAAAGGCCCAAATAACCTCCCAGCAGGCCCAATACCTTACTTACCCCAAGAACCAGGACCCAGTCACCAAAGGAAATGGGCCATAGTGGCTCTTGGGGTCCCACAAAGTAAATAACAGTTTTGAGGATTTTTAGGAGTAGCTGGCTTCTACCACCTATGGATACCAAGTTATTTATTTATTTATTTATTTATTTATTTATTTATTTATTTATTTAAAAATAATTTGTTTTTTCCTTATTGATTTTAGAGGGAGAGGAAGGAAGAGGGAGAGAGAAATAGAAACATTGATGGGAGAGAACATCAATCGGCCGCCTCCTGTATGCCCCTCACTGGGGATCGGGCCCACAACCCTGGCATGTGCCCTGATCAGGAATCGAACTGGCGACTTCTTGGTGCATGGGTCAACGCTCAACCACTGAGCCACACCGGCCGGACTGCGACAGTCAGTTTTGAAAAGAACTGCTCGCAGCAGTAAGATGTTCAGAACACAGATGCATATTTCAACGCATGTCTCCTCACAGTGGGAAACTCATCAGTGCTTATGGAAAGTTTATAGAACTCAAGCAGAGGAGGTGGTTGTACCGGCTTTCAGCTCATCATCGCTTTGCAGTTAAATGGTTTCGTGGTGTAGGTTATCAGGCACATCAGCTGGTTCCACATTGAACCATGTAGCAAAGATGTTCAATTCCATTTGTTTACTTTTCACGTCCTTGAATCTTTCATTAAATGCCTCAATTACTTTTGCACATTCACGATCATATTCAAGTGTCCTAGAAGGCTTTTGTCCTTCCAGAGCGGGGAAATGCACCATGTTATTCCTTTCAAGTTGCACTTTCCACAGCCTTCATTTAGCTTCAAGTGATTTCACGTTTGAAAGCAGGTAGCTGAGAAGCTGGGTGGGGCCCTGCAGCTCGACATTCAGCTCTGAGAGGGACTTGGTCATGTCCACCATGAACGCTGAGTCACACAGCCACTTGCCATCATTGAGTTCCCTGACAGGTTTTCCCTTCATCTCCATGAACTGCTTGACCTCATCCCACAGTTCCTAAAACCTCATGAGCATGTTCCCGAGACTCAGCCACCACACTTCACAGTGATAAACCAGGTCACCGCACTCAGAGTCAAGGACATTCAGTAACTCCTTCAACTGGCGGCTGTTAAACCCTCTGCTTTGGACAAAACATATGCATGACGCTACTGTTGACATCACATTGTTGAGCCTCAATGACTGTGCACAAGACTTTCTTGGTGTGTGATGCAGTGGCATCTAATTAAATCACTTGGATCAAGACAGATGATTCAGTTCTTTCTTTTTCTTTGTAAAATGTTTTTTTAATATGGTTTTTTATTGATTTTTTAGAGAGAGAGGAAGGAAGAGAGAGATACAAACATGAATGAAAGAGAGAAGTATCGATTGGCTGCCTCCTGCACACAACCCACTGGGGATCGAGCCGGCAACCCGGGCATGTGCACTGAATGGGAATCCAACTGGGACCTCTCGGTTCATGAGACAATCCACTGAGCCACACCTGCAGGGCTAGTCTGCAGGGCTAGTTCTTTCCTGACAAATGCAATTAACCCTCTTTGCGAGCCAACATGACTGGAGTTTTGTTTTGTTTTTGTTTTTTGGTTAATCCTCACCCGAGGATATTTTTCCACTGATTTTTAGACAGAGTGGAAGGGAGGGAGGGAGGGAAAGAGAGAGAGAGAGAGAGAGAGAGAGAGAGAGAGAGAGAGAGAGAGAGAGAAATCAGTGTGAGAGAGACATATCGACTGGTTGCCTCCCGCATGGCCCCGACTGGGCCAAGGATCAAACCTGCAACCCAGGCAGGTTCATGCCCTTGACTGGGAATCGAACCCAAGACCCCTCAGTGATGCTTTAATCACTGAGCCAATCCGACCAGGGCTAGCTCAAGTTTTTCCACTGATAAAACAAGTCTCTCAAACAAGTCCTCCCCTCTTGTAGGGCCATGCATGCCTTCCAGGGACAGCAGTTCCTCTCGCCGGTCAAACTCTGCAGTTACCCCACGAACGAAATAGGCCAGTTGGGCAGTATTTGTTATGTCCGTTGTCTAAACACAAGACAGAGAGAAAAATTGGAAATCTCCTGCAGAATCCTTCAGTGTTTTTCAGTATCTTGTGCTAAAACTGATCTGAGACAGTTCTCCGAGACAAACTAACCCTCTGAAACAATGTTACTCTGTCTGTTGCTAACTCTGCAGCAACCACCACGCACTCTCACAGACTCTCCCTCTGCATGAGGCTCAGATTCTTTGTGATTAGCTCTCTCACCACACAACTCCTCTGAATAACGTTGTCTCTGTCACAACGAGGCCTAGTGAAAGCGGCTTGTTGTGATTCCAAACTCCGCTGAAGAGCATTGATTTTATCCAGACGCATCTGGCCTCCCAATTCACTGAGTTTAGCATGTTTTGAGCTGTAATGATGCTCCAGATGGGTTTTTTTCATTACTGCTAATGCATCGCCACAAACTAGGCCACAGGTTTGCCTCTGACTTCAGCAAAAAATCAATCATTTGTTCATTTCTCTTGGAAGGACTGACACTCTGCATCAACTTTTCTTTGTAATCACCATTTGTAGGATGTCACACCACTTATGTTTTAATAACTGTCCAGTGTGTGTGTCACCAGTGACATGATTATTTTGCTTTGATCGCTGTTTAAATCCTGCATCTTGGATTTGGAACATATCCAACATTAGTATCATCGACTCTTGAGATCTTTTCTGTGTACTGTGATTTCCTTAATCTTCATCTGAGATGCAGTTTTTGCAAGGATTGTTGATCATAAACATGTGGATAAAGGTTGGATTGGAGTTATCGTCCGTGTCAACAAAGAAGTCGACAACATCATCATCAATCATCAGAGGCAAGGAATCATCAATGTCAATCATCAGAGGCAAGGTCATCAACGTCACCAGGAATCCTCTCATCACATCTCGTCTCATCATCACTGGATCGCTGTAGCTTCTCCACAGTGTGTTAACACTTTCGCAGCGTGTGCACTCCCAGCCCACCTGGCACTGACTGTCCTCTGAGCCACCACAATCCAGGCGGATGGGCCACGGCAGCCGACGAGAACCATACCTGTCTGTCCTGTCGTGTACTCATATGTGTCCTGTCCATCCCGTCATGGACGTTCCTTGCTTGTCCCTCAAAATTTACATTATTATTATGATTCACTTAGTATAAATGTATGTTGCTATGAAAAAAAGCTCCCAGATTTATTGAATTTCGAGTCCTGCCTATGGTTGCTTCGGCAGGGCCAGGCCAAAGGATTTTGCAGGACTTATATGGCCCGTGGGTCAGACGTTCCCCACTCCTGGTTTATATAAACTTTACTCTTTTTTTTTGTCTTTTCCTTATTGATTTTAGAAAGAAAGGCAGGGAGAGGGAGAGAGAGATAGAAACATGCATGAGAGAGAACATCGACTGGCCGCCTCCTGCATGCCCCCCACTGGGGATCTAGCCCACAACCTGGGCATGTGCCCTGACCTGGAATTGAACCGGCGACCTCTTTGTACAGGGTCGACGCTCAACCACTGAGCCACACCGGCCGGGCTGAATAGTCTGTTTTGTATCTGGTGCCCACTTCTGGATGTGGCTATAGAGAGCAATAAAAACCTTGCAGCTCCCAGGGAACCACATGCTTGGAGGGGCATGCTGAGGAAGTGGTGTTCCCGGAGGAGGAAAGCGGTTCCTGGCAGGGTTATATAAATGACAGCATCCCCCAGAATGGATGACGTACCATAAAAATGTTGATACTCTGACCATTTCTGAAAATTCCTTTGTTATAACCTGACGGCGAGATAACCAGAGACGCATGGCCGAATTGTAAAGGAGCACTTTATTTCGCCGGCGGGCTGCGGAGGGCATAGTTTCCCCTCAGATCAACAGCCCCGATTCTCCTTGCTCGTCCCATTTTAAAGACAGAAACTCCCTCCTCCTTTTGCCCCCTCCCCTCAGGGAACCAACACAATAGTGGGAGTGACAGAGACCACAGAAGTCAAAATTAGCATTATTTACCGACGGCCTAAGTACTTACAAGTACCTGCAAATACCTAATACTCAGGAAACTGCAAATGCCTCCCAACTCCTGGGGCCATTATAATCTTAGGCAAAATTCCTTTACATCTAGGGGTAATTAACCTATTGTTGGAAGAATATCGAGGAATGTCTATTGGTGACAAAATGGAGTCTTTTAGTCGCCTTAACCAAGGGGCCTACACAAAATGGAATCTAGTTGCCTTAGCCTTGGAGCCCACAACACGTTCTATACCAAATATCTTGACTACGGAAAAAGTTCTACATCCAGAGCTGATTCTCACTCTTTTTTCCAATAGAGAAATGGCAGAGTATGTTTTGGTTACTTGTTCGTGTTTGATCACTCACCGATCAAACAGGTTTGCTTTGTTCAGGAATTAAATGGTTTACAACTAAAATACTATGATATGGATGGACCTTGAGAGTATTATGCTGAGTGAAATAAGTTAGACAGAAGAAGACAATACCATATGATCCTAGTTATACCTTGAATCTAAAAAAACCCCCAAACTCCGAGAAACAGAACAGATGGGTGGTTGCCAGAGGTGAGGGATTGGAGGGAAGGGATGGGAGAAGCGGGTGAAGGCGGTCAAGAGGCACAAGCTTGCAGTCATCGGGTGAGTCCTGGAGGTGTCACACACAGCGTGGTTACTGCCGTCAGCAGCACTGCATTGCACAGCTGGAAGTTGCCAGCAGAGTATCCTAAAAGTCCACACCACTGGAAAAATCATAAGATGTTATGTCAGTTAAATCTGGAAAAATATATAAAACTGTATATATGGAATATATAAAATATAAAATGAAAAAAAAAATGTATAAGCCCTGGCGAGGTAGCTCAGGAGGTCAGAGCCTTGTCCCAACACGTCAAGGTTGAGGGTTTGGTCCCCCGTGAGGGCACATACAAGAATCAACCAATGATTGCATAAATAGGTGGAACAATAAATCAATGTCTCTCATCCGCACTTCCTCTCTCTCAAATCAAGAAATAAAATAATTTTATTTAGCTCAGCTGGTGTGGCTCAGTGGTTGAAATCACTCGTTCAAGAGGTCACCGGTTCATTCCCGGTCAGGGCACATGCCCAGGTTGTGGGCCAAGTCCCTGGGGGGGGCATGCAGGAGGCAGCCAGTCGATGTTCTCTCTCATCGATGTTTCCACCTCTCTCTCCCCCTCTCTCTTCCTCTGTCTCTAAAATCAATAAAGTAAAAAAAAACTTTTTAAAGAGAGAAGAAAGATAAAAGTGTGCATAGTATCCTACCTGTCTAGGAGAAAAAGTACATGTACACATTATTTTCACATACATATGTTTGGAAGGACACAAGGGAGGTGGTAAGGGTGGATGCTTCCAGGGAGCTGACAAGGCGAGAGAGCGATTCTCTTTCCACTGTTTTCCCTGTTGTAATGAATTTTCTGCTATTTGCATGTACTACCTACTCCCAAATTAATGAGGCAATTGTTTGACCTCCTTTTAAAGAGAATTTCAAATGTACACAAACATAGAATAGCATCATGAACTCTGACCTTCCTAGCACAGAGCCACGTTGTTTCATCTATTGCTCTCTTCCCACCCTGGCCCCTCACGTCCTCAGCTGGGATCTCTTAAAGCAAACACCAGGCCTTACGTTGTTTAACCAACAAATACTTCAGAATGCAACTAATAGAAAAATATTTTTTTAATTGATTTTTAGAGAGAGAGAGAAACAACCCACAACCTGGACATGTGCCCAGACAGGGAATTGAACTTGCCACCTTCACTCCAACCGACTGAGCCACACTGGCCAGGGCCAGAAAAAGATTTTAAAAATTTAATCAAAATATCATTTTAGCCCAGCTGGTGTAGCTCAGTAGATGGAGCGTCATCCCATGGACTGAGAGGTCCCAGTTCAATTCCTGGTCAGGGCACATTCCTGGGTTGCCGGCTGGATCCCCAGAGGGGGGCATGCAGGAGGCAGCTGATCTATGTTCTCTCTCATGTCGATGTTTCTATCTCTCCCTTTCCCTTTCTGTCTCTCTCAAAAAATTAATAAAAAAAAAATATCATGCCCTGGCCAGTTTGGCTCAGCAGTTAGAGCCTAGGCCCGCGGACCAGAGAGTCCCGGGTTCGGTTCCCACTAAGGGCACGTACCTTGGTTGCAGTTTGTCCCCGGCCCCGGTTGGGGTCGTGTGGGTGGCAACCAGTCGATGTGTCTCTCACATCGATGTTTCTCCTCCCCCCCCTATTTGAAGATAAATGCAAAAATGTCCTTGGGTGAGGATAAAAAAAAAAAGAAAATATCATTGATAGCCCTGGCTGGTGTGACTCAGTGGTCAACCTACACCCCAAAGGGTCACAGGTTTGATTCCCAGTCAAGGGCACATACCTGGGTTGCAGGTCCTATCCCTGGCTCTGGTTGGCACATACTGGAGGCAACCAATAGATGTGTCACGTCGGTATTTCCCTCCCTGCCTCCCTCCCTCCCTCCCCCCTTCCTTCCTTCCTTCCTTCCTTCCTTCCTTCCTTCCTTCCTTCCTCCCTCCCTCCCTCCCTCCCTCCCTTCCTTCCTTCCTTCTTTCTTTTTCAATTTATTCAATTTAGGATCCAAACAAGGGCTACACAGTGCATTTAGCTGATATATCTTTTAGGTCTCTATAAATTAATATATAACAGTTCATGCCTCTATTTTTTAGTGACTTTTTTAAAGACAGTGGATCTTTTTTATAGAATTCTATAGCATATAGAATATTGCTATTTGCATACTTGTAGTATATCTCTTAATCAATTTTTAAAAATTTTCTCAGCAGGACCCATGAAATTAGAGGTGTGAATAGCCTATGATTAGAATGGTGATTTTGATAGGTGAATACAGTACCTTTTTTTTTTTTTTAATCCTTACCCAAGGATATTTTTACATTTATCTTCAGACAGAGTGGAAGGGGGAGAGAGAGAGAGAGAGAGAGAGAGAGAGAGAGAGAGAGAGAGAAACATCAATGTGAGCAAATCAATTGGTTGCCACCCCAACTGGGGCCGGGGACGAACCGCAACCAAGGTACATGCCCTTGGCCGGAATCGAACCTGGGACTTTTTGTTCTGCCAGCCGACGCTCTAACCGCTGAGCCACACCGGCCAGGGCTGAATACAGTACATTTTTATGATGACATTTTATGATGATTTTACAGGTGCCTGTCACTAGACTGACCCTCCAGTTCAGCACATTTTAAGGATTCTCAAGGATCAGGACACTTTAATATGCTTGAAGACCCTCTATACCACTTATAACTACTTTTCTGCTTACCTTTAGAACTCAACTCAAGGGTGGACTTCTTAGGGTCACCTTTCTGACCCCACTCCTCTCTTCAGCCCATGAAAATCCTACCTGCTATTCTGGCTTTTGGTTTCCTGCCATCCCATCCTACACTTACCACATGGAACTAGACTTGTCCCTTGTGCTACAAGGAACTCCTTGAGATATGGTTTATTCTGTGTCAGATCTCAGAAGATAGAGGAAATGCAGGACAATAACTATTTGTTGTATGAAACAAATTGTTGTAAAAATAAGTGGTTTGTTGACTGAGTAATGGGTTCTTCCACACCACCCATCCCTGCTCCACCCACTCCCACCTCCCTCATATTCTTTTAGGGGATGTACACCTAGTGTTCAAAACAAGGCGACAGCCCGGCTGGTGTGGCTCAGTGGTTGAGCGTCGACCCATGCACCAAGAGGTTGCCAGTTAGATCCCGGTCAGGGCACGTGCCCAGGTTGTGGGCCAGATTCCCAGTGGGGGGCACGCAGGAGGTGGCCATTTGATGTTCTCTCTCGTCGATGTTTCTGTCTCTCTCGCCCTCTTCCTTCCTCTCTCTCTAAAAATCAATAAAGAAAAAAAAAATTAAAACAACAACAACAAGGCAACAGGCCCAAACTGTAGTCACTTATGCTAACACCCATGTCAGGAAACCAGGACTTACAGTTTTGGCCCTCCCGGAAGTGAAATCTTACACCAGTCAATCAGGCACTAGTTAGGTAATCTGCCTGGTAGACCCCTGCTGTCCCCTAATGCAAAGTGACTTTCCCTGGTATAATCTTATTGTTTCTGCTCCCTTCTGCCTATAAGTCTTTCATTTTGTATAGCTTCTTGATGCTCCTTTCTGTCTGCTAGATTGGATGCTGCCAAATTCATGAATCATTGAGTAAAGCCAATAAGATTTTTAAAAAATTAAAAAAAATTTTTTTTTCTTTATTGATTTTAGAGAGAGAGAGAGGAAGGGAGAGGGAGAGAGAGATAGAAACATTGATGAGAGAACATCGATTGGCCATCTCCTGCATGCCCCCTACTGGGGATCAGGCCCACAACATGGGCATGTGCCCTGACCTGGAATCGAACAGCGACCTCTTGGTGCATGGGTCGACGCTCAACCACTGAGCCACACCAGCCAGGCCCAATAAGATTTTTAAAGTTTACTCTGTTAAAATTTTTTTAAAACTAGCTTGGAGTAAAATTCCTGCTTTCCCAAATCTTTGCTTGTTGCTTCCAAGTTTATGATAACCCCTGACTTCCTGGAATTGGGGGAAGGAAGACTAAACTCTTGACACCTGGGTAGTTGTAGGGTCCTAATATTTATTAATAACACCCAGTGGTTTCCAAGTCTAATACAAACAAATGGAAAAATGGAAAGATTCCCCAAGTGATGTATGATGTTAAACAATCAACAGGAAATTGGATAGTGTAACTGGTAACAAGTAGAACTGCATTTAACAATAAATAACAACATACAATGTCAGTAACCTGTTACTTCTTTAAAAAAAAACAACACCCATTCCCTCTTAGTGATTACAAAAGCAAAACACATATATATACATACATTTTTTTTTATCCTCGCCTGAGGACTTTTCACTTTTTGTTCAGATAGAGTGGGAGGGAGAGAGAGGAAGAGAGAGAGAGAGAAACATCGACGTGAAAGGGACACATCGAGTGGCTGCCACCCACACGACCCCAACCGGGGCGGGGACAAACTGCAACCGAGGTACATGCCCTTAGTGGGAACCGAACCCGGGTCTCTCTGTACCGCAGGCCGACGCTCTAACCGCTGAGCCAAACCGGCCAGGGCTCAAAACACATATATTTGAAGAAAGCAGTCATCCTTAGTCCCATCATTTTATTTCCTTAGCTGTTTCTCATTACATATACATATTTACAGTTGTTCATATTCATGTCCCACTAAAATTATTTATAAGCATTTGTGATGTCATCATAAAAATTTGGTACTATAGCCCTGGCTGGTTTGGCTCAGCAGTTAGAGTGTCAGCCATGGACCAGGGAGTCCTGGGTTCGATTCCAGCCAAGGGCACGTACCTCGGTTGCAGTTCGACCCTGGCCCCGGTTGGGGTGGTCGTGCGGGTGGCAACCAATCGATGTTTCTCTCTCTCTCTCTCTCCCCCTCCCATTTTGTCTGAAGATAAATGTAAAAGTGTCCTCAAGTGAGGATTAAAAAAAAAAAGTTTGGTACTATGTACTCTGTAATGTCCATGTGGTACTTTGTTGTATGGTGTGCTATCACTCAACCATTCTCTGGTGGTGCACATTTAAGGTGCTTCCATTCTCTGCCATCATCAATGCTACCTCAGTGATAGGTTTGTTCACAAATCTTTTTCACATTTCTCAGACTATTCTTAGGATAGATTTTTAGAAGAAGGATTAGAGTTAAAAGTAACAGATAATTTATTTTATTTATTTAATTAAAATTTTTTTCTTCATTGATTTTAGAGAGAGAGGAAGGAAGAGGGAGAGATAGAAACATTGATGAGAGAGAACATCGATTGGCCATTGACTGGCCGCCTCCTGCATGCCCCACATTGGGGATTGGGCCCACAACTTGGGTGTGTGTCCTGACCAGGAATTGAACCAGCGACCTCTTGGTGCATGGGTCGACACCCAACCACTGAGCCACACCACCGGGCTTCAAGTCGGATTCTGAACTTCATATAAACAGAATCCTCCAGCCTCCACTTTCGTGCCTCATCTAACAATATCTGCGATATTCATCCAGGTTGCTGTATTTATTGGCAATTATTTCCTATTGCTGTGTAGGTCATGCATAACCACACCACGATTTGTTTATCTGGACAACCGCTGGTGGACATTTGGTTTGTCACTGTTTGGTTGTACAAATACAGCTGCTGGGAACATTTCTGCACAAGCCTTTGGTGGATGCACTCTTCTGCGAACTCCCTGCGCACGGCCCAATTTTTCCAAAGCGGCTGCACCATGGGGCTCCGTTCCTGGGCTCCACTCTTACCCACAGGTACCATTCGCACAGGGCGATTGCATGCCTGACTCAGCGAGGCGCTTTCATTTACATGCTCAGGTAGGAGCCCCCATTTCACGGACGGACAAAGCAAGGTCGAGCGCCTTGTGCCCAACTTCGCTCTCCACTATGCTTGGCCACATCACCCAACACAGAACAGAATTCTCATTCCCATTTTGGAAAAAGGCATTGCCGAGAGCGTCAAGGCTGGCCCGCGACGCGAAGACAGCCCATCCACACAAACCCGGCCACGCTCCTTCCCCGGAGGTGGGGCCACGCTGCCCGCGCCGGAACAAAGGAAGCGCTCCGGTAGGCTGCGTGCGGTTCCGGCCAGGCCCCGCCCCTCACCTATGCACATGCGCAGGCGGAGCCCTACGGCCTGTGGGCCCCGGCGCGCGTGGCGTAGAGCCGTACGCAGGTGCGTGATGACGCAGGGACGTGCGCTCGGAGGCTAATCCGGGGAGATGGTGGCTGCTCCTTTGGAAGAGAGGGACTGAGAGGGGCGGAGGGAGGAGGCCGGCGGGAGAGACGTTCCCAACGGTGAGCAGCCACACTTCGCTCGCCGTTCAGGACGGGCTGCGCGCTGCGCCGGAAGGTGAGTGCGGCGGCGGCGCGGGCAGCTCCCGGCGGCCGGCGGCGCGTTCCGCCATTTTCCAGCTCGGCCGTTGCGTGGTTTGGGGGCCTGGGGCGCCTGGGACAGGTCGCAGGAGCCGGGAGGGCGACGTCGGGGCTCCTCGGGGGCAGACTGGAGGCCGGGGCTGGGGCAGGAGGGGCGGGCATGCGGGGCCGAGGCCCGGCCTGGCGGCGACGGGCAGGTGTGGGTAGGCCACGGGGAGCCGCGGCGCTGGAGGCGGGAGCGCGTCCAGCACCGTGGGGCGGTGCACGGGTGGGCCCGGGCTCGCCCGGAGTGGGCTCCGAGGGCTGGCTGCAGCGCGGGTCAGCGGAGTTCATGCGCAGCCTTGAAACGGCGGAGGGGCGGCTCGCATGCTCGGCGGGTGCTGGTGGTAGCCCGGCGAGCGACCGGCCACCGCGACAGCGCGCCCCGCGAGGGTCTCCGCCCCGTGCCGCTCGCCCAGCCGCGCCCCCCGCCCCCCCCCCCCGGCAGCTGCACAGTCCGGCTCCTAGAAAGCATTCTTAAAAAAAACAAACACAAGGAACATGTCGATGCTGGGTTGTGACCCTTGCGGTCCGGGGCCCATCCGGAGGAAGGAGGAGGTGGCTCCATAGGTCCCATCGTTGGGTCCGTTGACATCAAATGAGAAAAGCACGGATTACTTGTGGAAAGCCCACTGAGAAGGCTTTACTCATTTCTGCACAGGTGACGTGAACTGTGCAGGAGCCCGGGGCGACGTTAGGGTGCGCACCGCGAAGCCGCGGGGAGGGGGTACCCGTGGGAACGCTGACTTGGCTTAAGGATACCTCGTGCACGCTTTCTTGCCTTTAACGTGCAGGGGGAGATCTGTTTAATGTAAACAAAACTCGTAGTTGAAGGGAAACTTGTTAATTAGTTGTTCCCTTCGTAGCATCCCCCCCATCTTAATTGCACATAACATCGATCTTTTATTACCCTACTTTTGCACTTCTTAATGGGTCTCCTTGTCTAGAAGAAGATACAAATACTGCGTGGGTTTGAGTTGGTGCTGAGGCTTGAAGTTCCATAGTTAGCCCGTTTTCCTGGGGAAAAAAAAAATTACCTTTCCATACTCTGGGAAGGATTTCGGTAGAAAGTCGGCCTTGCCTCACAGTACTTTAGGAAAAAAGAAATCCTTACTTGTGAAGTTGATGGCTTAACCTGCGTTCTTTGGTCGGTGAAAAATATTGAAAAGACAGATTTTGCCATCACAGTTCTAACTTGACCTAAGGCTTTAGTGACACTTCTGATAACCACTTCATGTGCTTTTTGAACTCTTTGCCAAGTCTTAAGTACATATACCTCTCTATTTCACATGACTTTTGGAAAAACATGTTATCTGATTATTGCTGAAGTCTGAACTGTTTCATATTTCAGAATAAGAAAGTAAAGTTACAGTAAAGTAAAGCTTTATAACTACAACAAATACATTGAGAAGGATATTAGTGGAAGTTATTCACGTGTGATGGTGTTTACATAATTCCTGTGAGGTGGCTTAGGAAAAAATAAGATTTTTACAAGTGTTTTCAGATAAAGTAGTATTAACTAGTTGGAGCTTGCATTATCAAAATATTTATTAAATGTAAAAAAATTACCAGTTGTTTTAGAATTCCAGATTTGTTGTTGAAGATTCCAGACAGTCCACGTTTTCTGCCAAATATCATTCCAGGATTTTGTGTTGAAACTTTTGCTTATAAGAGATGTTAATATTTTTTTCCAATGGTGGAAGTTTTTCTGTTGCCGTAATGTGTTGTGTGACAAGTAAATCAACTGACCATAGTTTTACTACTTAAAAGTATTTTGTCTTTTGTCTTTGGCAGAGCTACAGGTTCAAAACTTTTCTAATTGGATACTCTTTCTTTCCCCATTGCAAAGAATTTTCACTAGTCCTAGACACAGATGCTTTTAAGTACATGGAAAATCTTACCCACATTACTCTCATCTTTTCTGGCCCTTGAACATTTTAGTATTTTCTGGTAGAGTGACTAACTTCATACTGTTTGTATTGTACCTAATATTCGTAATTTGAGTACCTTTAAATTCCCAGAGCTGGGCATAGATTTCAGCAGGAGACACACCTAGGTTTGAATGCCAGGCTTACCACTAACTAGCTTTCTCATACTGGGTCAATTAATTAAACTTCTGAACTTCAGTTCCTTTTGTATAAAAATGTTAATTATAATACTTATCTCAAAGAGTTAAAAATTGAACTGCCATTTGACCCAGTGATCCCATTTCTAGGAATATACCCTAAGAAGCCTGACACCAATCAGAAAGAATATATGCACCCCTGTGTTTATAGCAGCAGTATTTACGATTGCTAAGATCTGGAAACAACCCAAGTGTCCATCAATACATGAGTGGATAAAAAAGCCGTGGCACATTTGCACAATGGAGTACTATGCAGCTATGAGAAAGAGAGATCTCTTATCCTTTGAGATGACATGGAGGGACCTGGAGAGTAATATGCTAAGCAAAATAAACCAGTCAGGGAAAGACAGGTATCACATGATCTCACTTATTTGTGGAATGTCATGAACAAAATAAGCTGATGAACAAAATAGATCCAGAGACATAGAAGTAGGGTTCAGACTGACAAACCTCAGAGGAGGGGGGTGGGGGGGGAGGAGGGAAGAGCTAAGACAAAGAACTTATGCATATAAGCATAACCAATGGACATAGACAACAATAATGCTGGGGAGGGGGATGGGAGGAGGGTGTCAATGGGGGGAAAAGGAGAAACATCTGTAACAAAAATAAATTAATTAAAAAAAAAGTGATTACCCCAATAAATCTAGTATCCATCTGACAGCATAACAATATTATTGACTGTGTTTCTGTGTTGGTAGTTTACATCTTCATAACTGTTCTGTAACTACCAATTTGTACTTTTTTTTTTATCCTCACCCGAGGACATTTTTGCATTTATCTTCAGATAGAGCGGGAGGGAGAGACGGAGGAAGAGAGAGAGAGAAACATCGATGTGAGAGAGACACATCGAGTGACTGCCACCCACACGACCCTAACCGGGGCCAGGGACAAACTGCAACTGAGGTACATGCCCTTAGCGGGAACTGAACCCAGGACTCTCTGGTCCGAGGGCCTGTACTCTAACCGCTGAGCCAAACCAGCCAGGGCCCAATTTGTACCTCTTAATCCCTTCACCTTTTTCTCCCATCCCTCTAACACCCCCCACTCCTACCCTCATTCTGGCAATCATCAAAATGTTCTCTCTATCTGTGAGTCTGTTTCTGGTCTGCTTGCTCATTTATTTTGTTTTTTAGATTTCACATTTAAGTGAAATCATGTGGCATTTGTCTTTCTCTGTCTTACTTATGTCACTCAGCACAGTACCTCTAGGTCCGTCCATGTTGTTGCAGATGCAAGATTTCATTCTTTTTTATGGCTGTGTCACTCACATTCCATTGTATATATGCATCACTTCTTTATCCACTCATCTACTGATGGGCACTTAGGTTGCTTCCATATCTTGACTATTGTAAATAAAGCTGCAGTGAACATAGGGATTTAGTGTGTTGGGTTTTTTCAGATAAATACCCAGAAGTGGAATTGCTGGGTCCTTCTTTGTCTCTTGTGAAAGCCTTTGTTGAAAGTCTGTTTTGTCTGGTTTAAGTATTGCTACCCCAGCTTGTTTGTTTGTTTCCATTTTCATGAAATATCTTTTTTCATCCCTTTACTTTCAGTCTGTGTGTGTCTTTATCTGAAGGGAATATCTTGTAGACAGTATATGTGTTGTTTAGTTATCTCTTCAGCCACTTTATGTCCTTTGATTGCAGCAGTTAATCCATTTGCATTTAAAGTGTTGTTGGTATAGATATGTATTTGTTACCGTTTCACTATTCCTACTTCCGATCTTTTTGAAGATTCTTTTTCTTAAAGAAGACCCTTTAATATTTCCTTTAACATTGGTTTAGTGGTGATAAACTAATCCTTTAGCTTTTTCTTGTCTAGCTCTTTATTTGTCCTTTGATTCTAAATGATAGCTTTGCTGGGTGGAATAATCTTGGTTATAGGTCATTGCTTTTCATTACTTGGAATATTTTGTGCCTTCTGGCCTGCAAAGTTTCTGTTGAGAAATCAGCTGACAGCCTTGTGGGAACTCCCCTGTATAACTAAATGCTTTTTTCTTGCTGCTTGTAAGATACTCTCTTTGTTTTTAACCTTTGGCATTTTATTTTATTTATTTTTTTATTCCTCACCTGAGGATATTTTTCTACTTATTATCAGATAGAGTGGGAAGGAGGGGGAGAAAGAGAGAGAGAGACAGAGATAGACATTGATATGATAGAGCCACATCGACTGGTTGCCTTCAGCACGACCCCACCAGGGCCAGGGACAAACCGCAACTGAGGTACGTGCCCTTGGCTGGAATCTAACCCACAACTCATTGGTCTGCGGGCTGATGCTCTAACCGCTGAGTCAGACTAGCCAAGGCAACCTTTGGCATTTTAATTATGATGTGTCTTGGTGTGGGCCTCTCTGGGTTCATCTTGTTTGGGACTCTCTTTGCTTCCTGAACTTGACCAATTTCCTTCACCAGCTTAGGAAAGTTTTCCGTCATTATTTTTTCAAATAGGT
This sequence comes from Tadarida brasiliensis, assembly GCA_030848825.1. Taxonomy (NCBI): domain Eukaryota; kingdom Metazoa; phylum Chordata; class Mammalia; order Chiroptera; family Molossidae; genus Tadarida; species Tadarida brasiliensis. The sequence goes on from CM061265.1 coordinate 5,003,253, forward strand.
TTTCAATTTCTTGCTCTGTCTCTTCTCCTTCCAGCAGCCTCGTGATGAGAATGTTGGTACGCTTGAAGTTGTCCCAGAGGCTCCTTGAACTATCTGCATTTTTTTGGATTCTTTTTTTCTTTTTGCTGTTCTGATTGTTTTCTGCTTCATTATCTTCCAAGTCCCTGATTTTTATCCTGTGCTTCATCTACTGTTGATTTTCTGTAATGTACTCTTCATTTCAGTTATCATAGTCTTCATTTCTGACTGGTTCTTTTTTATGTTTTCTATCTCCATTTTTATGTTTCCTATTTCTTTGTTAAAGTTCTCACTGAAATCATTGAGCATCCTTATAACTGGTGTTTTGAACTCTACATCTGGTAGATTGCACATCTCCATTTTGTTTACTTTTATTTCTTTTTCTGGAGTTTTGTTCTGTTAATTCATTTGGAACATGTTTCTTTGTTGTCTCGTTTTGGCTGCCTCCCCGTGTTTATTTCTATGTGTCATGTAGAGCTGCTATGCTCCCAGTCTTAGTAGAGGCTGGCCACTGGGCACACTGGCTCTGGGCCTCTTGGGAGGTGCAGGCCAAGATCAGCTGCCACCTGTGCCCTGTCAGGCCAGCCAGCTGCTACTTGTGCTGGGCTTGGAGGTGCCCAGGGGAGGCCATGCTGAAAACTGAGGCCAACTACTCCTAGTGCTTGGCCTAGGGTCACTTAGTGAGAGGTATGGGCTCGCCAAGGCCAGATGCTTCTTGTTTGGGGGTTTGTGAACCTTTGAGAGATTTTAGGAAAGCCTAAAACATGAACCATCACAGGCTGTTTATACGGAAAAGCCACCTGTGTGGGCCTCCTCCAAGCTGGGAATCACCAGGGCTGGGCAACAGTGTTAGTCAGGTTGATGTAGACTCAGATATGGTGCCTGCCTGCAGGCTCTGTAGGGGAAGAACTCAGCAAAGGAACAATGGCTTCTGCTGAGCAGCGGTTCTCAACCTGTGGGTCACGACCCCTTTGGGGATTGAATGACCCTTTCACAGGGGTCGCCTAAGACCATCGGAAGACACATATTTCTGATGGCGATTCATAACAGTAGCAAAATTACAGTTATGAGGTAGCAACGAAAATAATTTTATTGTTGGGGGTCACCACAACATGAGGAACTGTATTAAAGGGTCGCGGCATTAGGAAGGTTGAGAACCACTGTGCTAGCGCTTGTGTCTGGGAGAAAGGTGGCCCTCCTGAAGCCAGACAACTCAGTTACTTCTTGTATGTCCCTGGGGCCTTCCAAGCCCTGCTCCAGTGCTGGAGCTCAGAGGGAGTGAGTCTGAGTAAGTCTGTGTGCCGGCCCTTTAAAAGCAACACTGGGACTCCAGCAGCCCCCTTTCCTCACACAGCCACAATCCCCACTGATTTCCACACCAGAAGTTAGGGGTACTTCTGTTCCTGGCACTGGAACCCTGGGCTGGGGCCCTGGTTTAGAGCTGGGATTCCTTGCTCTTCAGGGGGCAACCACCTCAGTAGCTGAGTTATCCCTCCTGATTAAAAAAAAATGTTTTTTCTTTATTGACTTTAGAGGGAGAGGAAAGAAGAGGGAGAGAGAGATAGAAACATCTATGAGAGAGAACATCGATTAGTCACCTCCTGCATGCCCCCCACTGGAGATCGGGCCCACAACCTGGGCATGTGCCCTGACTGGGAATCGAACCAGCGACCTCTTGGTGCATGGGTCCACGCTCAACCACTGAGCCACACTGGCCAGGATACCCATCCTGATTTTTTTTTTTTTTTTTATCCTCACCCGAGGACATTTTTAAATTTTTTGTTCAGATAGAGTGGGAGGGAGAGAGAGAGAGAGAGAGAGAGAAACATCGACGTGAAAGGGACACATCGAGTGGCTGCCACCCGCACGACCAACCAGGGCCGGGGACAAACTGCAACCGAGGTGCATGCCCCTAGCGGGAACCGAACCCGGGTCTCTCTGGACCGCAGGCCGACGCTCTAACCGCTGAGCCAAACCGGCCAGGGCCCCATCTTGATTTTTAATCCCTACGAGTGGGTATGGGGCCAGTCTGTTCTGCATCTCCACCTCTCCTACCAGGTATAGGCCTTCTGTTAGCTAGATTTCAGGTGGTTCCGAATGATGGTTGTTCTGTAGTTTAGTTGTAATTTTGATATGGTCATGAGAGGATGTGAATACTGCATTTACTTATCCACCATCTTGGAAATTTAACAGTTTTTTTAAAGTCGTTAGTGTGACTTTGGTGTGAAGGTCTGAATTAGTTGGCTATTAAGGCACATTATTATTTTTATATGTATATGTGAGTTTGCCAAAACCCAATAGTTTCCTAAGCACTTAAATTGTGATCATTTTTCTTTTTCCACATGTGTAATTGATGTATCTAATGCTCTTATAAGGATTACATTTGACATATCCACATAAATGACATAATTTGGAAATCTATGTATATAAAATAATATGACAGGATATTATTGTACTGTCTTCATTTTGGACCAGAAGAACTGAATTGAATTTCAGTTGTTGTGTGGTGTTTTCATGGAATGAAATGTGTTACAATGATAGTAAACTTTTGAGTTTTTAAGCATCTTTCTCTGATGGCATTCTCTGTGGCTTTTTTTCCCTAGTCAAACCAGTCATCTCTTTGAAAAAGCCAAACTCCCTCCTGCCACAGGATCTTTGCATATGTGTTTCTTTCTATTCAGAATGCCACCACTTTCTGCACTTTGCTTAATTTACTTGAACTCAACCTATAGATTTAAGCTCAAATGTGATTTTTTTTTAAAGGGAGCCATTCTCTGCTGTCCATTATCACATAGACCACAGCACGAAAACTCTTCGTAAATAGTGCTTGTCTCAGACACACACAGTTGTTCATCAGCTCAGGAGGCCAGGAGTGAAAATAGAATGGCAGGAGCTAAGTGGGAAGACGTGAATGCGTACATTCTACCTGTTAGTAATTAAAAAAATTTTTTTTCTCTATTGATTTTAGAGAGAGAGGAAAGGAGAAGGAGAGAGAGAGATGGAAACATCGATGAGAGAGAACATCAATTGGCTGCCTCCTGCGTGCCCCCCCACTGGGGATCTGGCCCACAACCTGGGCCTGTGCCCTGACTCGGAATTGAACCGGTGACCTCTTGGTGCATGGGTCGACGTTCAACCACTGAGCCACACTTGCCGGGCTACCTGTTAGTAATTTTTACCAGGGGTGGATATGGTCAGATGTATGTTTTAGATGGATCACTCTGGCAGCACGACAGTGGAAGAGATGACATTGATTTAAGGAGTAAATCTGGTGATTAAAATTTAATGTTTGACTTGATGTGGATGAAGGGAGAGAAAGGAATCTGGACAGCCTGTTGGTTTCTGACTGGGTGACTGGGAGAATGGTGAGGTGCTGAGACAAGAGAGATACAGATGAGGATGAATGGAAGCAGGAGAAATAACTGTTCTGAATCAGTCCTTCCTGTAAAGCAGCCAAATGAGTGTAAGAGTTGGATGTAGACATGTGAAAATCACCAACACAGCTGGAAGTTTAAATCACAAGAACTTCTGAACTTGACCAGAAAAAAAAAAGTGAGGCTGAAGATAGACAGGAGCATCCTTAAGTAACAGCAATGAAGACAGAAAAGGAGACCCAGGTTGGAAGCTGAACAACGTCAGCTTCCATTTTGCACGTTACCAAAGCTGCTGGAGTAGAGGATTTTCAAGACAGATATTTCCAAAGACAAACAGTAGCTCAGGGAGAAGAGTGGCGGTGAAACAAACAATACAACACAATTACCCCCTCAGAAATAGAATGCCAAGAATGGTTTTCATGGAACAGTAGGAGACAGAAGACCAATGACATTGAAGATCCAGTTCCTTTGCCTTGGGGTACCCAGTGCACCAGTACTGCTTATAGTATACGTTGTCACAAAGATGCTTTGCTGAACCAGATGTCAGTCAGGCCCATCTTCTCCTTGGCCCGTTTGGGCACTTCCTTGTAAGAACCCAGTTTTAGCAAGAACCCTGCTAAAACAGTTTAACCAGAACCCTCACCCTCAAGATCTGGTCAGGTTTCTCATCCTTCAGATCCCACAGACACTGATCACCCTGGCTTGTCTTCAGCAAAATTGTGTTAGGTCAGTGTAGCCAGAACCCCCTTACCCCTGGTGTTTCCTGTCAGTAATTTTTTCATCCACTGACTCCCATCCTTTTGTTTAGCTATAAATTCCCACTTGCTCATGCTGTGTTCAGAGTTGAGCCCAGTCTCACTCCCACTGCAAAATCCAATCATAGGGGTCTTTGTACCTGTCATGATGGTCCAGAATAAGGTTTTCCTTTCCATCTCTAACAAGGCTTATTAAATATTTTATACTTTAACCAGAATTTTTTATTGTTGTTGTTGATCCTCACCAGAGGATATTTTTTCCATCGGTTTTAGAGAGAATGGAAAGGAGGGAGGGAGGGGGAAAGAAAGAGAGAAGAAACATTGATGTGAGAGAGATGTCGATCAGCCACTTCCTGCACACCTGCAACCCAGGTACATAATCGAACCTGTGACCTTTGGTGCTTGGACCGATGCTCCAACCACTGAGCCACACTGGCCAGGGTGATTATCACAAATACTAATGGTCATCTTATTTCTTTTTGATATGTACTATTTATAAGAAGAATGTAGTGATAAGAACATCAGTATGGTAAAAAAAAGTTCTGTGGACTTGGCCACACAGTCATTGGGCAAATAAGGAAACCGAGTCTCTGGAAAGTGCAAGCATTTTCTCCAGGATCACATGGTTAGTGACCAACAGAGGCTGAAGCTCTTCTGTCATGGACTTTGACAACCACCAGGTTCTCCCTTCCCATTATTGACATGACCCTTTAGTAACCCCATGGAGCGCTTAAGACAGCTGTTTGTCTCTCGCATCTCAGCAGCTGTCAGTGCTTCTTGGCGATGTTAAAATGTGCAAGACGACCGGACACAGGATCAAGTCACAGATAGAGAGAAAACCTTTCGGTGAGATTTTGTAAATATCTTTACCATGTTTCCTCAAAATGTTATTCACGTTGACAAGTTTCTGTTGCAGCTCCTACCCTACTGTGAATACTTGGTGCCATCAGCAAAAAAGACAGGAGTGAGGATTTTCAAGACTGCGTTTCAGCGGGTTCTGGTCAAGATGGCTGTATAGGTAAATGCAGTACTCAGGTCTTTTCAGAATCACACCCACATTAAAATTAAGCTATAGAACAGGCATTCAGAACCACCTGAAAGCTAGCTGAACAAAAGTTTTATGACTAAGGACATAAAGAAGAAGCCAGGTTGAGACTATTTGGAGGGGTGAAGATGCGGAAGCAGGTGTGGTCCCATACTCACGTATGGTGGATAAAAATCGGGAGAAATACCTTGGCTGTGGTGGTTCCCCCTGAGGAGCTAGGGGTTCTAGTCCCGCACCAGGCTCCCAGCCCAGTGTTCCAGTGCCCTGAAGAGAGGGCCCTGTGGCATCTGGCTGTAAAGACCAGTGGAGGTTGTAGCTGAGTGAGAACTAAACAAAAAGCAGTTACTTACCTACGAGGGGCTCCCAGAGGACTGGCAGCGAATTTCTCAACAGAAACTTTGCAGGCTAGAAGGGACTGGCGAGAAGTATACAAAGGAATGAAAAGCAGGGACCTGCAACCAAGATTACTCTATCCAGCAAAGCTATCATTTAGAATAGAAGGATAAAGAGCTTTCCAGACAAAAAAAAGCTACAGGAGTTGAGTACCACCAAACCAGTATTTCAAGAAATGTTAAAGGGTCTTCTTGAAGAAGAAGAAGAAGAAGAGGAGGAAGAAGAAGAAGAAGGAGGGGAGAAAACATAAGTAGTAAAATGTAATAAATACATATCTATCAAATTACTTTAAAGGCAAATGGATTAAATGCTTCAATCAAAAGACATACACAGTGTTGTCCTCTGGCATGGCTCAGTGGCTATAACATTGGCTCGAGCACCAGAGGGTTGCGGGTTTGATTCCTGGTCAAGGCCATGTACCTGGCTTGCATGTTCGATCCCTGGCACCAGTCTGGGTGTGTGCAGGAGGCAACCAATTGATGTGTCTTTCTCACATCGGTCTTTCTCTCTCTCCTTCCCTCCTTTCCACTCTCTCTAAAATCAATGGAAAAATATCCTAGGGTGAGGATTAACAAACAAGCAAAAAAGACATACGAAGGCTGAATGAATAACAAAACAAGACCCTTACATATACTGTCTACAAGAGACTTTCTTCAGATCAAAAGATACACAGACAAAGTAAAGGGATGGAAAAAGATATTTCATGAAAATGGAAACAAAAAAGCTGGGGTAGCAATACTTAAACCAGACAAAACAGACTTTCAACAAAGGCTTTCACAAGAGACAAAGAAGGACCCAGCAATTCCACTTCTGGGTATTTATCTGAAAAAACCCAACACACTAAATCCCTATGTTCACTGCAGCTTTATTTACAATAGTCAAGATACAGAAGCAACCTAAGTGTGCATCAGTAGATGAGTGGATAAAGAAGTGATGCATATATACAATGGAATGTGACACAGCCATAAAAAAGAATGAAATCTTGCATCTGCAACAACATGGACGGACCTAGAGGTACTGTGCTGAGTGACATAAGTAAGACAGAGAAAGACAAATGCCACATGATTTCACTTAAATGTGGAATCTAAAAAAATAAAAGCAAGCGGACCATAAACAGACTCATAGATATTTTGATGGTTGCCAGATGAGAAGGGGTTTAGAGGGATGGGAGAAGAAGGTGAAGGGAGTAAGAAGTACAAATTGGTAGTTATGGAACAGTCATGGGAATATAAAGTACAGCATGGGAGTATAGTTCATCATGTTGTTATGACATCACTGTGTATGTCAGACGAGTACTAGATTTATCAGGGTGATCACTGTAAGTCATTTAAACGTCTAATCATTATGTTGTACACCTGAAACTAACATAAAATTGTATGCCAATTGTAATTGGAAAATAAAATTTTTTATTTTTTGTTGTTGTAAATACATGTATTTGAGTGAGGGGTGACAGAAGGCGGAGCCAGTGCTGTACATGGCTGGTACAGTTGTGGAGGCTGAGCACCACGGAGAGAACAAGACAATCTGCCCCACAGGGCAGGTGGGGCGGCATTCTGGGGCCTGTAACTCTTGGTTGGTGGGTGTGCTGGCAGGGGTCTTGTCCAGGGCTCCCTGGCTTGAGGGTAGTGTAGGCAGTGGCACCCAGGCTCAGCTTACATCCTTCAGGGCCTTGTGGGCAAACTCAGGCAGGACGAAGGCTCTGGGTGCAGGTCAGTTGTGTATCTCAGCTGTATCTGTGGGCCTGGCTTCTGCGTCAGCTTGCTGCATGGGCTCCTGGAAGTTGGTGCTTGGGTTTTTGCTGCACAGCATGAAACTGATCTGGCCACTGGGCTAGGTTGGGATAGTGCAGTGGGTGTAGCCCACCACTGGGAACAGCAACCCCAAGAAGTGCTGCATGTCCTTGAGGTCCAGGTGCAGCCAATGGCACTCGTCCTGGCAAGTGGATTCGTCCTCCTTGAGAGCCGTCTTCATGAGCTGGGTGTAGGACTCTTTGAGGAGGCTCTCAAAGGGCCCGTGGGGTCTGAGGAGACAGTGATGATAATATCCATGGAGTCCTGGTTCTGTTTTATGAAGACAAAACCGTCACCCATGTGGAGGGTCAGCTTTGAGTTGGAGTAGCCAAGGGCCTTGCCTGGCAGGAACTTCTTAGAGACTTGAATGATGTCCTTGTCATTCTCGCACTGGACCACGGACGAATGCTTCACTACCTCGGCACTACATCTCTGTTCTCGCCCTTGATGATCAGCACCTTGGGTGGGTTGGGTTGGGGTGGCTGCAGGGCGGCAGGGCAGCAGGATGGCTGTCATCTCCTGGTAGGAGAACTAGTTTCTTTCTCAGCACTGGATAACTCTGTCCTTCACCGGCTTTTGGCTGTAGCTCTTACTGTGGAAGACACGGGTATCCTGGCACCGCTCGCACTGACGGTGCAGCAGCTGCTCTGCTGCAGGGACAGGGCCTGCCCCGGCCACAGTCTGCGTCCAGTGGGACCAGCCTCACGGATGGCAGCAGGGCGGCCCTGGTGGGGCGTCAGGGCTAGGCTCCATGGCCAGTGGCAAGGGGTGCGGACCTGGGACTGGAGGCCGCCCGGAGCCGCAGTCCAACCAGACCAGCTCTTCCCCGCTGCCCGTGCCTTGATCTCATCCACCCAGAGGGGCCGAAAAATAAAATTATTGAAAAAATAAAGCATAATATAAATCTAAAAAAAAATTAGTTGAAAGAAACTTTGAAAAGTTCTCAACTGCTCCCTGTGTAATCTTGAAATTACAGAATTATTTTACTTCTAGAGATCACTAAATCTAGACCCTTTAATTTGAAGATCAGGGAACAGGTTTGAGGAGATTATATTTGTTCATAATCACACAGTTATGGCACAATCCGGGTCACCTGAATACCAGTTTAGTGTTCTTTACAAAAAAAAAAAAAAAAAGAACATTTCATAGTATAACTTTAAAGGGATTTTTGGTTCCTTGTCTTTGGGAGAGAGCTAAAATTATGACAATTACAAAGCTAGTAAGGTCTAAATTAAAGGTTTTCATCTGGAATTAAGTGGTCACATTATTTTGTGGTCTTAGCTTGTCATATTGAACTTCGTTCAAAATTAATACCAATTAGGACTTTTGTAGATACATATATATTTGTTAATCCTCACCCAAGGATATTTTTCCATTGATTAAAAAAAATTTTTTTTCTTTATTGATTTTTTTTAGAGAGAGAAGAAGTGAGAGGGAGAGAGAGATAGAAACATCAGTGAGCCCTGGCCGGTTTGGCTCGGCGGTTAGAGCGTCAGCCTGCGGTCCAGAGAGACCCGGGTTCAGTTCCCACTAGGGGCACGTACCTCGGTTGCAATTTGTCCCCGGCCCTGGTTGGTCGTGCGGGAGGCAGCCACTCGATGTGTCCCTTTCACGTTGCTGTCTCTCTCTCTCTCTCTCTCTCTCTCTCTCTCTCTCTCTTTCTTCCTCTCTCTCCCTCCCACTCTATCTGAAAAAAAAAAAAAAAAAGAAACATCAGTGAGAGAGAACATTGATTGGCTGCCTCCTGCATGCCCCCCCACTGGAGACTGGGCCCACAACCTGGGCATGTGTCCTGACTGGGAATTGAACTTGCCACCTCTTGGTGCATGGGTCGATGCTCAACCACTGAGCCACACCAGCCGGACTTCCATTGATTTTTAGATAGAGTGGAAGGGAGAGAGGGAGAAAGAAACATCCATTGGTTGCCTCCCACATGACTCCGACTGGGGCTGGGGATCGAACCTGCAACCCATGTATGTGCCCCTGACTGGGAATCGAACCAGTGACCCTTTGTCAGATGGCCGATGCTCTAACCGCTCAACCAAACCAGGCAGGGGTCCTTTCATCTGTATAGCACCATTGCTTTCAGTTTGCTTTGAGATAGTTGGAGCTGTGTTAGCAAACATATTTACTATAGGTGTGTATAGAGTCGTCGCTGTATACTATACTATATTTGAAAAAGCGATAGAGGGAAGCTGCAAAAGTCGAAGCATGAAGTGGCGAGGGATGACTGTATATAAATAAAGAATCCTACTTTGCGGAAATTCATTTATCGCGGTAGAGTCTGGAACTGATTCACCACAATAAACGAAGGCCGACTGTATTTCCCTTTTTTTTTGCATATCACATACACAGTGGTATTCTATATACTATTTTGTTTTTTGCTTTTTTCACTTAATAGTATATTTTGGGGATACTAAATAGAACTATCTCCTTTATAGTAATTGCATAATATATGTTGTGTAGATGTTTCATGATTTACTTGAATTCGTTTTTTACTTGATAGATATGGGTGGTTTCCAGTCTTTTGTTATTACAGTGCTCTGTTGGATAATTTTACACATACATGTTTGTGCCCATGCGTAAGCATGTATGTAGGGATAAATTCATGGCAAGTAGAATTGCTTGATCAAAGTGTATGCTCTATCAGTATATGTATACGATGGTTTTTCTCACACCAAACCAACACTTGAATGTGGTATATTTTTATATAGTATAATGTTATGTAGTTTGTTGCATACATTATGCAAGGTAGATCCTGAAAGGCAGTCCATTAAGAGTCCTGCTTAGTCAGAATTTCAGATTGTAGTAAAAATTTATACAGATTATAAAAAAATTTAATGAAAGATAGTAGTAAAAAAAATGCTCACTGTCTACCTGGATTATTATAGTTGTCTAAATTGTTTTCTTGCCTCTAGTCTGTCTTATACATTGCATAGGATAATGTATCTTCCTAAACTTCAGATTTTATAATCTATACTTGTGGGATGATTGATTTATCATTGCCTGCAACAGTGTTCTTTGTGCTTTTTGGACCTTGTGGCAATCTGTTGAAAGTCACTGTGTCCTAGCGTTCTTCCCAGAAAAATGTAAATGTCCATGTTAGAATTCTACATGCAACTGCAAGGTAGGGGGTGCTATTGAATTCTTGTTACCCCTTTGAGTATCCTGTAGACCACAGTTAAGGCTTCTTGCTGTATTTGATAGATTTAAACTCACTAGCGTGTGTAGGTTGGCATAATAGGAATTTCAGAATCCAGTTCCAGTATATGAACTTAGATTTCCAGTTTCTTCCAGTGCTGTTTTCTCTTCATCCTACCCCATTTATGAACCACTTTTAAAAACTCAGGTACGACAACTGGCCGGTTAGCTTAGTTGGTTAGAGCATGGTGCTAATAAAAACTCAAGTACACCGCCCGGATCAGTGGTTGGGTGTTGATCCTGCACCAAGGGGTCGCCGGTTTGATTCCCAGTCAGGGCACATGCCCAGGTTGTGGGCCCGATCCCCAGTGGGGGGCATGCAGGAGGCGGCCAGTCGATGTTCTCTCTCATTGATGTTTCCATCTCTCTTACTCTCTCCTTTCCTCTCTCTCAAAAAGAATAAAGAGAAGAAAAAAAACCCAAAAAACACCCAAAACAAAACTCAAGTACACCTAAAACGAATACAATGTTGTATGTCAATTATACCTCATCTAAAACAAAAAAGAAATGGAATATTTTCCCTTTACTCCTACTTGCTATTTCCTTTGCCTTGAATTGCCCTCTCCCACTTTTCCATATGGTGTACCCCTTCTTTATCACTTCATAAATTAGTTCATCTGAAACTTTTCTGTTTTACATTTGTGCAACTCCACTCATTATTTCTTGTTTCTTCCCATAGATTCATTCCCATAGCACTTGAAAAACAATCCTTCAGCCCTGGCCACTGTGGCTCAGTGGCTAGAGCGTTGGGTTCTATTCCTGGATATACCTGGGTTGCAGGTTTGACCCCCAGTGTGTCTCTCTCACATCCATGTTTCTCTCTCTCTCTCCCCCTGCCCTCTTTCCCTTCCACTCTTGAAAAATCACCGGAAAAAAATATCCTCTGGTGAAGATTAACAACAAACATAATCCTTCAGTATGCATTTAAGGCCACTCATTCAGTCACATACTGTGCCTGATGGGTTTCACAGCTTTCTGTTTTTAAATTGTGACATTTACCACTTTAACCATTTTACTTATTTATTTATTTATTTATTTATTTATTTATTTATTTATTTATTTATTTATCTATTTATTTATTTATTCATTCATTCATTCATTCATTCATTCACTCACTCATTCATTCATTTATTTATTTATTTTTTTAATCCTCACCCGAGAACACTTTTTCATTTTTTGTTCAGATAGAGTGGGAGGGAGAGAGAGGAAGAGAGAGAGAGAGAGAAACATTGATGTGAAAGGGACACATCGAGTGGCTGCCACCCGCACGACCAACCAGGGCCGGGGACAAACTGTAACCAAAGTACATGCCCTTAGCGGGAACCGAACCGGGGTGTCTCTGGACCGCAGGCCAACGCTCTAACCGCTGAGCCAAACTGGCCAGGGCATTTTTAAAATAATTTTTTTTTTTTTTTTTTATCCTCACCTGAGGACATTTTTTCATTTTTTTTTTTGTTCAGATAGAGTGGGAGGGAGAGAGAGGAAGAGAGAGAGAGAGAGAGAAACATCGATGTGAAAGTGACACATCGAGTGGCTGCCACCCGTACGACCAACCAGGGCCAGGGACAAACTGCAACCGAAGTACATGCCCTTAGCGGGAACCAAACCCGGGTCTCTCTGGACCACAGGCCGACGCTCTAACCGCTGAGCCTAACCGGCCAGGGCAAATAATCTTTTAAAAAATATTTTTAAAAATGCGTTTTTATTGATTTTATTTTATTATTTTTTTTTATCCTCATCCGAGGACATTTTTGCATTTATCTTCAGACAGAGTAGGAGGGAGAGAGGAGGGAAGCGAGAGAGAGAAACATCGACGTGAGAGAGACACATCGAGTGGTCACCACCCACATGACCTGAACTGGGTCCGGTGACAAACGGCAACCGAGGTACATGCCCCTAGCGGACACCGAACCCGGGACTCTCTGGTTTGCGGGCGACGCTTCAACCGCTGAGCCAAACCGGCCAGGGCCGTTTTTATTGATTTTAGAGAGGAGTGAAGGAGGACAGAGAGAAACATAGATAGGCTGCCTCCTGCATTTTCCCTACTGGGGATGGAGCCTGAAACCCAGGAATAGAACCAGCAATCTCTTGATGCATGGGACCACGCTCAACAGCTGAGCTATACTGGCCAGGGCACTCTAACCATTTTAAGTGTGTATGCTTCTGTGACATTAAATACATGCACATTGCTGTGTAACCATCACCACCATCCATCTTCGGAATCTTTCAGTTTTCCCAGCTGAAAGTCTGTACTTATTAAACACTGACTGCACGTTCCTCCCTCCCCCAGCCATGGCCACCATTCCACTGTCTGTGTCTGTCTGTTTGCCTTCAATAGGAACCTTATAGAAGAGGAGTTGGACTGTGTGTCTTCTTGTGGCTTAGCATAATGTCTTGAAGGTTCATCCATGTAGCATGTGTTAACATTTTCTTCCTTTTTAAAGCTAAATAATATTGAATACAGCACACTTAAAATTTTTTTGTTTTTATTGATTTTTTTTTTTTAATCCTCACTCGAGGACTTTTTTTTTTTTTTTTGCATTTATCTTCAGGTAGAGTGGGAGGGAGAGGGGAGGAAGAGAGGGAGAGAAGCATCGATGTGAGAGAGACACATCGACTGGCTGCCACCCACACGATCCCAACCGGGGCTGGGGACAAACTGCAACCGAGGTATGTGCCCTTAGTGGGGACAGAACCTGGGTCTCTCTGGTCCTTGGGCCAGTGCTCTAACCACTGAGCAAAACTGCTCAGGGCTTTATTGATTTTTTTAGAGAGAGGAAGAAGAGAGAGAGAGAGAGACATCAATCAGCTGCTTCCTGCATGCCCCCTACTTGAGATCGAGCCTGCAACCCTGGCATGTGCCCTGACTGGGAATTGAACAGGGACCTCTCAGTCCATGGGAGGATGCTCAATCCACTCAGTCATACCCGCTGGGCATTTTTTTTATTCATTCATCTGTTGGACATTTGGGTTTTTCACCTTTTAACTATTGTGTGAATAATGTTACTATGAGCATGGGTTTACAAATGTCTGTGTACCTGCTTTCAATTCTTTGGATATATACCCAGAATCCCATAGCATTTTTTTTTTTTTAAATCCTCACCTGAGGATATTTTCCCATTGATTTTTAGATAGCATGGGAGGGGGGAAGGGAGAGCAAGAGGTAGAGAAAGAGAGAGATATTGTTGTGAGAGAGACACATCGATTGATTGCCTCCCAAATGACCCTGACAGGGATAGGGGATTTAACCTGCAACGGAGATACGACATGCCCTTGACCTGGAATTGAACCCGCGACTCTTTGGTCCTTGGGTCAGCGCTCTAACTTGCTGGGCCAAACCAGCCAGGGCTTCTATAGCATTTAAAAAAAAATTTTTTTTTTCTGTATTGATTTACAGAGAGAGGAAGGAGAGGTAGAGAGAGATAGAAACATAAATGAGAGAGAACATCGACTGGCCACCTCCTGCATGCCCCCCACTGGGGATTGGGCCCACAACCTGGGCATGTGCCCTGACCGGGAATTGAACCGGCGACCTCTTGCTGCATGGGTCAGTGCTCAACCACTGAGCCACACCAGCTGGGCTCCCATAGCATTTTGTACATATTTTTATAGCCCTTTGTCCTGTTGTGTTATAAATATTTGTATGTCTTAAGATTTTAAGCAAGGCTTATGATGGGGAAGCTTGAGAGATAATGAAATTGAATCATTGATTAATAACCTTCCAAAACTGAAAGCACCAGACACAGGTAGGTTCACTGATGAGTTCTACCAAACAGTTCAGAAAGAAATTGTACCAATTCTCTACAGTCTTTTCCAGAAAACAGAAGTAGAGGGAGTACGTCCTAATTCATTTTGGAGGCCAGCATTACCCTAATACTAAAACCAGACAAAGACATTATAAGAGGAAAACTATAGATTAATATCTCTGTAACATAAATACAGAAATCTTTAACAAAATATTAGTACTTCTAATGCAACAATGAATAAAAAGAATTACATACATTATGACCAAGTGGGATTTATTCCGGATGTGCAAGGCTCATTCAGCATTCAATAATGAATTGATGTAATCCATCACATCAACAGGCTGAAGAAAAATATTGTTATATCAATGAATACAAAAAAAATTTGAAAGAATTCAGTACCCATTCATGATAAAAATGCTCAGCAAATGAGACATAGAAGGGAACTTCCCCAAGTTGATATAGAACACCTATATACACCCCCCCTCCCCCCAGCTAATATACTTAATAGTGAGAAACTAGATGCTGAGATTAGGAACAAGTTAGGGATGTCCACACTCATCACTCCTTTCCAGCATTGTTCTAGAAGTCCTAGCCAATGCAACAAGACAAGAAAGGGAATAAAAGGTATACACATTGGGAAGGAAGAACTAAAATTGTCTTTGCAGAAGTCATGATTGTCTATGTAGAAAAATCTTAAGAATAAGAAAAAAAACTCTAATAAGTGATTATAATAGCAAGATTCAGGATACAAGATAAATATACAAAAGTCAGTTGTTTTCTTATATCGCCACAGTGAACAGTTGGAATTAAAAACAGTGCCATCTACATTCACACCAAAAAATGTACTTAAGTATAAATCCTCCCAAAATGTACAAGATCTGCGTGAGGAAAACTATAAAACTTTGATGAAAGAGATCAAAGAAGATCTAAATCAATGGAAAAATATTTCTTGAACATGGATAGAAAGATTCAGTATTGTCAAGATGTGAGTTCTTCCCAACTTGGTCTGTAGATTTAACGTGATCCCAGTGAAAATCCCAGTAGGTTATTTTGTGGATATTGATAAACAAAATTCCTAATACATTCTGTCTCTACATGCAGACATAAATGCATACACAAATATTTTTTTGCCATTTGGGAGTAATTACAGACATGATGACACATAATACCTCAGCATGCAATTTTAGCATGTATTATCACATCAAAGAAAATTAGCCGTAATTGGTCCATATTCAAATGGTCTTTGATAGCTGGATTTTTCATACCAAGACCTAATCAAGGTTCATTTGTTTTGTTTTTTTTTTAATCCTCATCTGAGAATATTTTTTTGTTTATCTTCAGGTAGAGAGGGAGAGACGGGGGGTGGGGGAGAGAGAAACATCGATGTGAGAGGGACACATCAACTAGTTGCCTCCCGCATGACCTCGACCAGGGCTAGGGGTGAACCGCAACCAAGGTACATGCTCTTGCTGGAATCGAACCCTGGACTCATTGGTCCGCGGGCTGATGCTCTACCGCTGAGCTAAACTGGCTATGTTTTATCTGGTTGTATTCTTGGTCTTGTTTAACTAGAGCAGTCTTCCTGAATTTTTTATTTTTCATACTTTTTTTTTAAAGGCTTACTCACAGAAGTATCTCAATTGCAAATCAAGCCTCTATGCTCTGCAAACCTAATTTAGGGCTAGTTGAAACCATCACTTGTTTTGTCTGTCCAGGAGTCTTGAGGTGTATCTCTTGGTGGACAGCTAAGGAGGGCTGTTACAGTAATTGTGTCTGTGATAGTTGTTCTGGAGAATGGACTTCATCTCTTTGTGCATCTTAAGGATTGTCCTCCGACCTCAAAATGTTTATGTATTTATTGTTGTTATTAGTCCTCACCCAAGGATATTTTTCATCGCTTTTATTTTTTATTTCATTTCATTTATTTATTTATTTATTTATTAATTCTCACCTGAGGATATTTTCCCATTGATTTCTAGGTAGAGTGGAAGGGAAAAAGGGAGGGCGGGAGGCAGCGAGAGAGCCAGAGAGACAGACAGACATTGATGTGAGAGAGAGAGACATCGATTGGTTGTCTCCCACATGAATTTGACCTGGGCCGGGGATGGAACTCGAGACCCTTTCGTCCGCAGGCTGATGCTCTAACTACTGAACCAAACTGGCCAGGGCTCAAAATGTTTACTTTGTATGTGTGATATATATTCTGTAGACATATCCTTTCAATATTGTGAAACTTCTCTTAGCTCATTCCCTGTGATACAGATACAAAAATTATTACTGTTTTGTGAGTAAATACTGTGTTTGCTGGACCTTTTCTCTGTATGGTTACTATTTTTTCCTTTGTAATATGTGTCTTGGAGGAGATACTTTGAAACTATGTAAATACACTGTTTCTTCTCAAACTTGTTTGCTCACTAATTTTAGCATCCATTGGGGGAGCCTGTCTGTAGCAAGTGTTGCTTGGTGTTCCAATGGTGATTTTCTGTTACCGTATATTTTAACATATATCTATTATAATTTTCATATGTGCTGGGCTGTATGCAAATCATGGCGAATATAGAGATTACAAACATTCAGTCCTTGCTTACAAGAACTTTATAGTTTAGACAGACATGTAGTTTTTACCATTATGCTTTGGGAATGCAAAGACTGCTGAATAAATTGAGTATAATAAGCATAATTTTACAAAAATATTTGAGAACATTGTTGTAGGAATATGCCAACAAAGTTTTGAAAGTACAGTCATGTACTGCTTGGGGACGGGGATAGGTCCTGAGAAATGTGTTATTAGATGATTTCACTGTTGTGTGAAATCACAGAATGCACTTACACACACCTAGATGGTATAGCGACTACCCACCTAGGCTACATGGTATAGCCTGTTGCTCCCAGGCTACAAGCCTACCTGTACGCATGTTATTGCACAAAACAACACGAGGCTACATCAGGCACAAGAGAAAATGATGCCATCAAAAGACACCGTAAACACAAGATGTGTGCGGCTGTCTGTGGGGTAACACAGCACACGTTCTACAGCAGACTTTTTTATTTAATAAGTAGGAAGAGTACATTCTAACAATACATAGTATAGTAAATATGTAAACTAGTAAAGTTGTTGTTTATTATTATCAAGTATGTACTGTACATAATTGTATGTACTATACTTTTATATGACCGGTAGTGCATTGGGTTTGTTTACACCAGTATCACACAAACTGGTGAGTAATGCGTTGTGTTGCAACCTTGTGATGTCTGTGGTGTGGCTAGGTGACAGGAGTTTTCCAGCCCCATTGCAGTCCTGTAGGGTCACCATCTTTTACGTGGCCCATCGTTTATTGAAATGCTGTGCAGCACATGACTATTTGGCAAAGGTAGAGATTTTAGAAGGACATTAAAAAAAAGAAAAACACCATTCCTACCTCTTTATAAAAGTAATCCATATCATCCTAGGGTGTGGCTCAGTGGATTGAGTGCCATCCCATGGACTGAGAGGTCCTGGTTCAATTCCTGGTCAGGGCACATGTCCGGGTTTCAGGCTCGAGGGGCCGTGCAGAGGGCAGCTGATCAATGTTTCTCTCTTACATCAATGTTTCTATCTCTCTCTTCCTTCCCCCTCTCTCTAAAAAAAAATCAATAAAAATATATTAAAAATATATAGTAATCCATATCTGTTGTTGGACAACTTGGAAAAACCCAAGGTATAAAGAAAACAGCAAGATTTTACCATAATTTCATGCTTTTGTTACATTTTTATGTGTTCCTTCCCATTTTTTGACTTGCATTAAAGTATACAGTTCTTCCCCTGGCCGGTTTGGCTCAGCGGTTAGAGCATCAGCCTGCGATCTGTAGGGTCTTGGGTTCGATTCCTGGTCAAGGGCACGTGCCTGGGTTGCAGGTTTGATCCCTGGCCCTGGCCAGGTTGTGCAGGAGATAGCCAATTGATGTGTCTCTCTCTCTCTCTCTTTCTCCCTCTCCCTCCCTTCCACTCTGTCTAAAAATAAATGGAAAAATATCCTCAGGTGAGGATTAACAACAAAAAAAGTATACATTTCTGGCCTGGATGTGATTTTTTTTTTTTTTTTAACCTGAAGTATCAAAGATTATTTGACTTCATTAATCCCTCTTGGTTATGATAGAAATAAATGGAAAAAGCGTTGTGTAAAAAGATGATGAGTGCCATTTGAATTTTAGGTAACGTATATTTTAAAACAATTCATACCCTGGCCAGTTTTGCTCAGCGGTTAGAGCGTCGGCCCTCGGACCAGAGAGTCCTGGGTTCGGTTCCCGCTAAGGGCACGTACCTCGGTTGTGGTTCATCCCCGGCCCTGGTTGGGGTCGTGTGGGAGGCAGCCACTCGATGTGTCCCTTTCATGTCGATGTTTCTCTCTCTCTCTCTTCCTCTCTCTCCCTCCCACTCTATCTGAGCAAAAAATGGAAAAATGTCCTCAGGTGAGGATAAAAAAATAAAAATAAAAAAAGTAAAACAATTCATATGTCCCACAATGGGACATTTAGTAAATCATGTTACACTTAGTGAAACATTTAGGAAGTTGTTAAACATTTGCAGCCCTGCCTGGTTTAAAGCGTCCGTGGTTTGAGCATCGGCCCGCGGACCAATGTGTCACGGGTTCAATTCCAGTCAAGGGCACGTACCTCAGTTGTGTTTGTCCCTGGCCCTGGTCGGGTCGTGTGGGAGGCAACCAGTCGATGTAGCTCTATCATGTTGATGTGCCTCTATCATGTCGATGTTGCTCTCTGTCTCTCCCTTCCTCCCACCCACTCTGTCTGATAATAAGTAGAAAAGTATCCTTGAGTGAGGAATAAAAACAACAAAAAAATTTACAGCCTGGCCAGTGTGTCTCAGTGGACTGAGTGACATCCCATGGACTGAGAGGCCCCGGTTGGATTCCTGGTGGTCAGGGCACATTGCCTGGTTTGTGGGCTGGACTGGGGGAATGCAGGAGGTAGCCTGTAGATATTTCTCTCTCACGTAGATGTTTCTCTCTCTCTCTTCCTTCCTCTCTCTCTGAAAAATCAATAAAAACATTTAAAAAAAACATTTGCAAAGTTTAAAAAATATTTGTATTTTTTTTTTTTTTTTTAAGAAAGGGGAAGGGAGATGAGAGAGAGAAACATCGATTGGTTGCCTCCCGTATGCACCCCGGCAGGGGATTGAACTGCAACCTGGGTGTGTGCCCTGACTGGGAATTGAACTGGAGACCCTGTTGGTGCACGGGAGGACGTTCAACCAAACAGCCAGGGCTGCAAAGATTTTTCAATATGGAAAACTTCTAAGCTGTAATTATTAGGGGGCAAAAGTAAAATTTTACATGTACTCCACAATGAGACATAGTTCACTAATGGTGGTATGTTTTCCTCTTTCCTCTTCCCTTTACTTTCTCAGACTCTTTCTCCAGGCATTCTGTCATTACTGTGTATTGTTTTCATAGTGGACAAAGGTTTAAAATATGCAAATTATGAATAGGTAGTACAAATGTGACTCATAGTATGGATCATATGTGACCATAAGTGTCCATCATACTGTGGTACTGAGGTGGAACAAGATCCCTTATGTACCTTCTAATAGTCAGTAGAAAGAAATTATATATAAAATGCTTGTCACTTATTCATTCAATTTTTTTGAACTCTGAAAGGTACAGACTTCTTTTTTAAAAAAATTTATTTATTGATTTTTGATTTGTTGTTAAACTTACTTATGTATTCATTGGTTGATTTTTGTATGTGCCCGACCGAGGATCCAACCTGCAACCCTAGCATATTGGGATGACGCTACAACCAACTGAGCTACCTGGCTAGGGTGCAGGTTTCTGAAACTTCAATGTTTATTATCTGTAGGAATAAAGAGATTTTCTTAAATAACCATAATAGTGTTATTACATAAGAAAATTAGCAATAATTATCTAATATTAACTAATATCTATTCTATTTATCTAATGTAACTAGGTAAATACTACTTACCAACCTTACCTAATTGAACTCTATAAATTTAGTAAATTATTTGGTAACATTTTTTGCACTAATTGTAAAAATTGAGGTAAAATTGACATATAACATTAGTTCAGGTGTACATCAATGCTTTGATATTTGTGTACATTGCAAAATGATTACCACAATAAGTCTAGTTTACATCAGTTACCTTACGTAGTTAAAAAAATATTTTTCTTGTGATGAGAACTTTTAAGATCCCCTCCCTTAGCAACTTTCAAATATACATACAATACAGTGTTACTAACTGTGGCCACCATGCTGTATATTCCATCCCCATGACTCACTTATCTTATAGCTAGAAATTCGTACCTTCTGAACACTTTCACTCGTGTCCCCACTCCCCCACCCCTTGAGCCTCTGTATCTGTATCTATTATGTTTCCTTTTTTTTTTAATCCTCACCCGAGGACATTTTTTTGCATTTATTTTCAGACAGAACGGGAGGGAGAGAGGGGGCCGAACCAGCCAGGGCAAGATTTTCTTTTTTATGGCTGAGTAATACTCCATTTTATGTATGTATATATGTATATATGTGTGTATACCATATTATTTTTAGCCATAGATCCGTTGATGGATAATTTGTTTTCTGCAATGAGCATATATCTTTTTTATTTTATTTTTTTTATCCTCACCCGAGGACACTTTTTCATTTTTTGTTCAGATAGAGTGGGAGGGAGAGAGAGGAAGAGAGAGAGAGAGAGAAACATCGATGCGAAGGTGACACATCGAGTGGCTGCCACCCGCACGACCAACCAGGGCCGGGGACAAACTGCAACCGAAGTACATGCCCTTAGCGGGAACCGAACCCGGGTCTCTCTGGACCGCAGGCCGACGCTCTAACCGCTGAGCCAAACCGGCCAGGGCAGCATATATCTTTTCTATTTAGAACATTTGTTTTCACAGAAGTGAAATTGCTGGATAGTTCTGTTTTTAATTTTTAATCTCAATATTCTTTTCCATAGTGGCTGCACCAATTCATAGTCCCACCAACAGTGCACAAGAGTTCCCTTTCCTCCACATCCTTGTCAACTCTTGTTTAACTTTACCTTTTTTTTCATATCGTTTTTTTTTTTTTTTCATCCTCACTGTAGGACATTTTTGCATTTATCTTCAGATAGAGCGGGAGGGAGAGAGGGAGGAAGAGAGAGAGAGAAACATCGACGTGAGATAGACACATCGAGTGGTTGCCACCCACAGGACTCCAACCAGGGCAGGGGACAAACTACAACTGAGGAACCGAACCCGGGACTCTCTGGTCCACAGGCCGACACTCTAACCGAGCGTCGCTGAGCCAAACCAGCCAGGGCTTAACTTTCCTTTTAAAATCAAGATTCCATCAAGAGGATTAGTGTCTTTTTAGTCTCTCCTCTCTTTTTTCTTACTTTTTAAAGTTTTTAAGACAGTTGTCTTTTAGAATCTTACAGTGTAGGTTTGTGTATGCAATTGCTTTGTTAACTTGTTTTCTCTGTATTTCCTATCCTCTAGCTCTAGAGACCCAAGTAAATTGTTTAATTTTTATGGATTAAAAAATGCAGTTCTGGCTCAGCTGGTGTGGCTCAGTGGTTGAGTGTCAACCCATGCACCAAGAGGTCGCCAGTGTGATTTCCCAGTCAGGGCACATGCCCAGGTTGTGGGCCCGATCTCCAGTGGGGGGCATGCAGGAGGCGGCCAGTCGATATTCTCTCTCATCGATGTTTCTCTCTCTCTCTCTTTCTCCCTTCCTCTCTCTCTGAAATCAATAAAGAAAAAAAAATGCAGTTCTGTCTGCCTGACAGGTATAGTCTTGTTCCAGAGATTGAACCCATCAGAGCCTTTGGCATGATACTCCCCTTGTACCAGTACCATCAACCTCCATGAGGCTTCTAAATTATTAGTAGAGCCCTGGGCAGCAAGGCTAGGTTGGTAGGAGCGTTGTCCCATGCACCGAAGGTCTCGGGTTAAATTCCCGGTCGGGGCACATACCCAGGTTGTGGGTTTGATCCCTGGTCGGGGTGCATGTGGGGTGGAGGTGGGGGTGGCAATCGACGTTTCTCTCCCTCTCCAAATCAATTCAAAAAAACATAATCCTGCCCTGGCTGGTTTGGCTTGGCTGTTAGAGCGTTGGCCCGTGGACCAGAGACACCTGGGTTCGGTTCCCACTAGGGGTGCGTACCTTGGTTGCGGTTTGTCCCCAGCCCTGGTTGGGGTTGTGTGGGTGGTGGCCAGTTGATGTGTCTCTTTCACATCGATGTTTCTGTCTCTCTCCCTCCCACTCTGTCTGGAGATAAATGCAAAAATGTCCTCGGGTGAGGATTAAAAAAAATGTTGGCAGTACAGTGGCTGTAAAGTGGTATCTTGTTTAAAAAAAAGTTATTGGATTATTCGATTGCAGTTGGGAATAGAAGTGATGCTTAAGCACATGTTGAAAGGATAACTTTCTTTGAGAGTTGATTTTTATTTCG
Source organism: Tadarida brasiliensis (assembly GCA_030848825.1). Classification (NCBI taxonomy): domain Eukaryota; kingdom Metazoa; phylum Chordata; class Mammalia; order Chiroptera; family Molossidae; genus Tadarida; species Tadarida brasiliensis. The sequence goes on from CM061265.1 coordinate 5,026,024, forward strand.
CATTTCAAATAAATTTTGGTTAAAAGTATTTCAAATAGACTCATATTAGACTTGTGCCTTATTTATTTATAACAATGTGATGATGAAACGAATGTCAGCTCACTAGAAATGTTATGTTAGCTTGAATTCTCCGTTTCTCACATATATAACGTGCATGCTGTCTTCCAGCCTCACAGAACTTGCAGCTGAAACCTGTCCCGGCTTTGCGCTTGGAAACTCAATTCAACAGAATAAGCAGCTGAATTTATATTTTTAGCATTTATAAATGAATACTATCTAGTCACTAAAGGAGACGGAGTAGGACCGCTATTGGTTTAGAAAGATTATACATATAATTGATACACTTCAGTGGAAAAATATATTTTTTTAAGAACAAAACTGAATTCTGGCTTCTATTTAACAAGTTGAGTGAGAGGGTGAAATTCTATAGTGTTTTAAATTGAGTTTTTAATGTATCAAGTCATTAAGTATTATCTGTGAAGCATTTAATTTTTGAGGGTAGTACATATAGATGGTCTAAAATTCAAATGGTGTTGACTAAATTTCTTGTCATCCTTTTTTTTATTTTATCCTCACCTGAGGACATTTTTCCATTTTTTGTTCAGATAGAGTGGGAGGGAGCGAAGGAGAGAGAGAGAGAGAGAGAGAGAGAGAGAGAGAGAGAGAGAGAGAAACATCGACGTGAAAGGGGCACATCGAATGGCTGCGTCCCGCACGACCCAACTATGGCTGGGGACAAACCACAACCGAGGCACATGCCCTTAGTGGGAACCAAACCCGGGTCTCTCTGGACTCTAGGCAGACGCTCTAACCGCTGAGCCAAACTGGCCAGGGCAAAATTTCTTGTCATCCTTATCATGAGTTACCTAATTCTGTTTCTCAGAAGCTGTCACTAGTAATGTTTTTGGTGTATCCTTTTTAAAAATATGTTTTCATTGGTTTTTTTAGAGAGAGAGTGGAAGGGAGAGACAGACAGAAACATCGATGTTAGAAACATTGATCGGTTGCCTCCTACATGCCCGCCTCTTGCATGCCCCGCCACTGAGGATCAAGCCCACAACCGGGGCATGTGCCCTGACCAGGAATGGAACTGGGACCTCTCAATCCACTGAGCCACACTGGCTCAGCAGTCCTATACCTTTTTAAGAAACTGAATTCATAGTTCAAAACCTTCCAACAGAGGAAACTTTAGGTCCCAATGGTTTCACAGGCAAATTCTCAAGCATTTAAGGAGGAAATGGAAAGTGTGGATGAAGTACTTTTGCTACTTACAATGTCTATACGATCTCTTCCAGGAAGTATTAGAAGGAACACTTCCCAACTCATGAGGTTTGATGTAAAATCTGATAAAAATATTACAAGGAAACTATGTCAGTATCCCTCATGAACATAGATGCAAAAGTCACAACAAAATTTTAGTAATTCAAATCCAGCAGTATGTAAAAAGGATAATACATCATGATCAAACAGGATTTATTCTGGGAATGCGTGGCTGTTCAGCATTTGAAAATCAGTTGGGGTAATTTAGTAATAGACTAAGAAAAACCAAGTGATCATCTGTTTTAGTGGAGAATAAGCATTTGACAAAATTCTTCATACTTCACAATAAAAGGGGTTTTTCTTTTGCCTGATAAAGGGCACCTGCAAATATCTGTACCTAGTGTTGTATGTAAATAGTGAGTACTAATAGTGGAGGACCAAGTGTTTTCTCCTCTGAGATTGAGAACGGTGCTTAAGGCAAGAAAAAGCAATGAAAGGACTTTTAGAACATAAAGGAAGAAATAAAATGTCCCTTTTTGTGGATGACATGATTGTCTGTGCAGAAAACCTCAAGGAATCTACAAGAACGATTGATTCTAGAACTAGTGAGTTTAACAAGATCACAGTATATATGGACAGTGTATACAAATTTTGGAAATCAGTAAAGAACTACCATTTAAGGAGCACCCCAGAAAAGATATTGATCTGATAGAAATGAGTACAAGACTTGTGTGCTAAAAACTACAAAACACTGATAAAAGACATCAAAGAAGGCCCAACTAATTCCAGAGAATTACCTGCTTGTGATTTTGAAGACTCAGTATTATTAAGATGTAATTTCTCCTCAGATTGATTCACCCAGATCAGAACTCAGCAATATTTTTTGTAGATAATGAATGATAAGCTGCTTTTTGAAATTATGGAATGGCAAAGGAACATAATTTTATAAAACAGTTTTGATAAAGAACAACATAGTTGGATAATCTGATCTGAAATCTAGTTGATTTCAAGACATTCTATAACAGTGGTTCTCAACTTTCCTAATGCCACGACCCTTTAATACAGTTCCTCATGTTGTGGTGACCCCCAACCAAAAATTATTTTCGTTGCTACTTTATAACTAATTTTGCTACTGTTATGTCTTAGGCGACCCCTGTGAAAGGGTCGTTCGACCCCCAAAGGGGTCGCGACCCACAGATTGAGAACCGCTGTTCTATAAAGTTACAGTAGTCAAGATACTGAGGTAGACCCCTACAAAATATATTCAGTTGATTTTAACAAAGGTGTAAAGGTGACCTAGTAGGAAAAAAATAGTCTTATTTCCAGTATATGGTGTCAGAACAATTAGACATTATGTGAGTAAAAAGGAGATAATCTCAGCCTATCCCTAATACCTAATTTAGAAATGAACTCAAAATAGATCACAGATCTAAATGTAAAATGTGAAACAATAAATTTGGCAGAAGAGAACACAGAAAAAAACCTTTGTAACGTTGGCTTAGATAAAGATTTCTTAGATAAGATTAAAAAGAAAATAAATTGATAAATAAGGTTTCATTATAGTTGAAAACTCCTGCTCTTTGAAAGATATGATGAAGAGAATGGAAAGTGGCAGACTGAGAGAAAATACTTACAAATGGCATATTTGATGAAGGGTTTGTATGTAGATTACTGAAAGAACTCTCAAAGCTCAACAGTAAGAAAACAACCCAATTAAAAAAAAATAAACAGCCCTGGCCGGTTTGGCTCAGCGGTTAGAGCATCGGCCTGCGGTCTGGAGAGACCCGGGTTCGGTTCCTGCTAAGGGCATGTACCTCGGTTGCAGTTTGTCCCCGGCCCTGGTTGGTCGTGCGGATGGCAGCCACTCGATGTGGCCCTTTCACGTCGATGTTTCTCTCTCTATCTCTTCCTCTCTCTCCCTCGTCTGAACAAAAATAAAAAATAATAAACAGGCAAAAGCTTTGCTGGATAGATACATATTGGTGGCAAATAAGCACTCGAACATGATCTACATTATTAGTGAAATGCAAATTAAGGTCACACAGTGAGAGCCCTGGCTGGGTTGGCCCAGGGTTTACAGGGTAGGCCGGAGGACCAAAGAGTCTTCGGTGTGATTCCGGTCAAGGGCACATACCTTGGTTGCAGTTTGATCCCGGCCAGCTCTGGTTGGAGTCATGCAGGAGGCAACCAATCTATAAGTCTTTCTCATGTCGATGCGGGAGGGGGTGGTTTCCCCCTCCTCTCCCTCTTTCCCTCCCTCCTACTCTATGTGAAGATCAATAGAAAAATATCCTTGGGTGAGGTTTTTTTTTTATCCTCACCCGAGGACATTTTTGCATTTATCTTCAGATAGAGCAGGAGGGAGAGAGGGAGGAAGAGAGAGAGAGAAACATCGATGTGAGAGAGACACATCGAGTGGTTGCCACCCACACGACCCCAACCAGGGCCGGGGACAAACTGCAACCGAGGCACGTGCCTTTAGCAGGAACTGAACCCGGGTCTCTCTGGTCCGCTGACACTCTAACCACTGAGCCAAACCGGCCAGGGCAAGCACAGTGTACTCTTAAACATTTCTCCTGGAGCTTGCTTTACAGGCAGGCCTGCAGAGCATGACTGACATAACTTTCTTAATCTTGGACTGTAAGCTATGTGACAACCAGAGCACTTGAAACATTTAGTTAGAGCCTGTAATGATATTTCTAGACTCTGTGATCTGATACCTAAATGTTTTCATTGTTGACTGTCAGTTTGAAAATCAGTGGTTGCCAGGGCTCGGAGTAGTGGTGGGAGATTGCTGGCAGAGCCAGTGTGAGGAATACAGGGGTGTGAGGAACTGCGCTGCATCTCAGCTGTGCTTGTTCACAATTCTGTGCATTTGTCAGAAATTAGAAATGCAGCCCTGGCCAGTGTGGCTCAGCAGCTGGCGTGTCGGCCTGCAGACTAGTGAGTCTCGGGTTCGATTCTGGTTGGGGGGCATGTACCTTGGTTGCGATTCATCCCCAGTCCTGGTTGGGGTCGTGCAGGAGGCAACCAGTCGATGTGTCTCTCTCTCTCATTGATGTTTCTCTCTTCCTCTCTCCCTCCCACTCTATCTGAACAAAAGTGGAAGAATGTCCTTGGGTAAGGATTTAAAAAATTAAAATAAAATAAAATAAATAAAAAACTTAAAAAATGTATACCAAAAAGTGCATTTCATTGCGTGAAACTTTAAAAATAAGAGTATGAGAAGACAGATCACAGACTGGGAAAAAAGTTTTGTAGAAGATACATCTGATAAAGGACTGTTATCCAAAATATATAAAGAACTCTTAAAAGTTTAACAATAAGAAAATGAAAAGCTTGATAAAAAACTGAGCATAAGCCGAGCCAGTGTGGTTTACTTAGTTGGTTGAGCATTGTCCCATGCACCAAGAGGTTGCTGGTTCGATTCCCGGTCAGGGCATATGCCTGGGTTTCGGCCTCCATCCCCAATAGGGGGCGTGCAGGAGATGGTTGCTCCGATGTTTCTCTCTCCCCCCCCACCCTTTCTTTTTATTTCTTTTTTTTTTTTTATCCTCACCCGAGGACATTCTTCCACATTTTGTTCAGATAGAGTGGGAAGGAGAGATAGGAAGAGAGAGAGAGAGAGAGAAACATCGACGTGAAAGGGACACACTGAGTGGCTGCCCCCCGCACAACCCACCAGGGGCCGGGGACAAACCGCAACCGAGGTACGCGCCCCTAGCGGGAACCGAACCCGGGTCTCTCTGGACCGCAGGCCGACGCTCTAACCGCTGAGCCAAACCGGCCAGGGCCCCCCCCCCCCCCCCCGCTTCCTAATAATCAATAAAAACATATTAAAAAAAACAACAACCCGGCTGGTGTGGCTCACTGGATTGAGCGTTGTCACATGGACTGAGAGGTCCCAGTTCAATTCCTGGTCAGGGCACATACCCGGGTTTCAGACTCGTTCTTTGGTAGGGGGCGTGCAGGAGGCAGCTGATCGATGTATCTCTCTCACATTGATGTTTCTATCACTCTCTCTTAAAAAAAAAAAAAAAAGAAGAAGAAAAAAAAACCAATTGGGCAAATCTGAACACATTACCAAAGAAGATATACATATATCAAATAAGCATATGAAAGATGCTTAAATCACATACCACTACACACCTATTAGATTGTCTAAAATCCCAAACACTGACTACACCAAATGCCGGTGAGGATGTGGAGAAAAAGAGCTCTGATTCGTTGCTGGTGGGAACGCGGCATGGTGCGGCCACTTTGGGCAGTTTGTCGTTTCCTACAAAACTAAGTGTGTTTTACCAGAGGATCCAGCAGTCCTGCTCCTTGGTATTTTCCCAAATAAATTGAAATTGTGTCTATACCAAACCTGCATATGTTTCTTATTGTGCTTTATTAATAATTGCCAAAACTTAGAAGCAACCAAGATGGCATTCTGTAGGTAAATGGATAAACAGACAGTGGTACATTGAGACAATGGAATCATATTTAGCACTAAAAAGAAATGAGCCAGCTATTGAATCAAGGACAATACATATTACTAAGTGAAAGAAGCCAATCTGAATACATTTTTCAAACCCTTAGGGTGTATAGTACCAAGAGGGAACCCTCATGCAAACTATGGACTTTGGGTGATAATGAGGCGTCAGTGTTGGTACACTGATTTAACGAATGTACCATAAAACATATACACACAGAAACAAATATGCCACTCTGATACTGATGCTGTGGGGGAAGGGGCCGTGTGTGTGTGTGTGTGTGTGTCTTAGTTTTGCTGTGGACATAAAACTGCTTTAAAAAATAAAAGTTCTGTAAAAATATTAAATTTAAAAGAAAAAGAATGACAAGCTGTGGCATTCCGACTTGAGTATATGGCAGATATTTTTCTGGAAGATCAGTGTGGGTAGACTGTTGGTTCAAGGAAAACCACTATATTTGTTGCCAGTGCTTTATTTATTTATTTATTTATTTATTTATTTATTTATTTATTTATCATCTAATACACAGTTTATTTTTTTATTTTTTAACTTATCTTTATTGTTGAATGTATTACAGATGTTCCTCATTTTTCCCCCATTGCCCCCCTCCTCCCCATTCCTGCCCCCCTTCTGCTTTTCCTCACACTGTTGTCTGTGTCCATTGGTTATGCATGTATGCATATAAGTTCTTTGGTTTATTTCTTCCCACCCCTCAACCCCCCTTCCCTTTGAGGTTTGTCAGTCTAACAACCAATTTGTACTTCTTAATCCCTTCACCTTTTTCACCCATCCCCCCAACCCCCCTCCCATCTGGTAACCAACAAAAGTTCTCTGTATCTATGAGAATGTTTCTGTTCTGTTTGTTCATTTTGTTTGTAGATTCAGTGGTTGATAGATATGTATTTATTGCCATTTTGTTTGTTCATATTTTTTTTATCTTTTTCTTCAAGAAGACCCTTCAACATTTCATATAATAATGGTTTGGTGGTGATGAACTCCTTTAGCTTTTCCTTGTCTGGGAAACTCTTTATATGGCCATCGATTCTAAATGACAACTTTGCAGGATAGAATAATCTTGGTTGTAGGTTTTTGTTTTTCATCACTCTGAATATTTCTTGCCACTCCCTTCTGGCCTGCAAAGTTTCTTTTGAGAAGTCAGCTGACAGCCGTATGGGAACTCCCTTGTAGGTAACTAACTGCTTTTCTCTTGCTTCTTTTAAGATTCTCTCTTTGTCGCCCTGGCCAGTTTGGCTCAGCGGTTAGAGCATCGGCCTGCGGTCCAGAGAGACCCGGGTTCGGTTCCTGCTAAGGGCATGTGCTTCGGTTGCAGTTTGTCCCCGGCCCTGGTTGGTTGTGCGGGTGGCAGCCACTCGATGTGTCCCTTTCACATCGATGTTTCTCTCTCTCTCTCTCTCCCTCCCACTCTATCTGAACAAAAAATGAAAAAATGTCCTTGGATGAGGATAAAAAAAAAAAATTCTCTCTTTGTCTTGAACCTTTTGCATTTGGATGATGATGTGTCTTGGTGTGGGGCCTCTTGGGGTTCATCTTGTTTGGGACTCTCTGTGCTTCCTGGACTTGTATGTCTGTTTCCTTCACCAAATTAGGGAAGTTTTCTGCCATTATTGTTTCAAATAGGTTTTCGATTTTTTGTTCTCTCTCTTCTCCTTCTGGCACCCCCAAGATGCGAATGTTGGCACGCTTGAAGTTGTCCCAGAGGCTCCTTACACTATCCTCACTTTTTTGGATTCTTTTTTCTTTTTGCTGTTCTGATTGGGTGCTTTTTGCTTCCTTATATTCCAAATCGATGGTTTGCTTCTTGGATTTACCTACTCTACTGTTGAATCTGTGTAAACTATTCTTTATTTCAGTTAGTGCCTCCTTCATTTCTGACTGGCCCTTTTTTATGCTCTTGAGGCCCTCTCTGAGTTCACTGAGGTTCTCACTAAGTCCATTGAGCATCCTTATAAGCAGTATTTTGAACTCAGCATCTGTGAGGTTGCTTAACTCCATTTCACTTAGTTCTTTTCCTGGAGTTTTGTTCTGTTCTTTCATTTGGAACCTGTTTCTTTGTCTCCTCATTTTGGCTGCCTCCCTATGTTTGTTTCTATGTATTACTTAGCGAGAGGTATGGGGCTAGCTGAGACCAGATGCTGCTTGTTTGAAAGAATTTAGGAAAAGCTGAAGCAGGATCCAAGACAAGCCAATTCTATGGTAAAGCAACTGGCAACAGCTTGGGTGGGCCTGAAAGCTGGGTGGGGCGGGGCCTCAGGGAATCACCAGGGCGGGGCCAACAGTGTGAGCCAGGTTGCTGGAGTCCCAGATATGGCGGCGTCTGCCGGCCCAAGGAAGAGCTCACCAAAGGAACAAAGGCCTCTGATAGCATGTCTGTCCAGTAGCAAGCTGCCTCTCCAGCCCTCGCTCCAATGCCAAACAACTCAGTTCTTCCCCATATGACTCTGGTGCCTTTCAGGCTCCTTCCTGCACGCTGGAGCCTGGAGGCAGCAAGTCCACCGTGCGCGGGCCCTTTAAGAGGAGCTGCCGGGGGCTCCAGCCGCCTCAGCCTCAGTTCCCACTGGTTTCTCCAGCCAGAAGTGATGGGGACTTCTCTTCCTGGCTCTGGAGCCCTGAGCTGGGTGCCTGGTGTGGGACGGGGTCCCCTCAGTCCTCAGGGAGGACCTTCCCAGCCGAGGTATCCTCCTGATTTTTATCCGCCACACGTGGGTATGGGACCAGCCGGTCAGCCTGTGCCCCTCCTCCCAGTCTCCATGCGGTGGCTTCTTTAATTTCGTAGTTGTAGGACTTCCATTCAGCTTGATTTCAGGTGGTTTTGAATGATGGTTGTTCTGTAGTTTAGGTGTAACTTTGATGTGGTTGTGGGAGGACGCGATACCGCGTTTACCTACCCGCCATCCTGACCGGAAGTCTGTTGCCAGTGCTTTAAAAAAAACTAAGTTTTCAAGCGAAAATTAGAGTTTTGAAAAACTTGTATCTGCCATATGAGATTAAATTTCCCAGTAATTGATAGTTTTTATAAGACCAGTGATGATTTTAATAAAAATGATTATTTTATGTTTTATAAGTAATGTGACAGATGTGTGTAGTTCTGTGGGACCAGTGTCTTCCGTGTGGTCAGGGAATGGTGGTGTACAGTGGGCGAGTGTTCCATAGTGCAAATAGACCAGTGCCTTGAAATGTGACAGGTCAACAAGCTTATTGATGTGATTTCAGATGTCATGTTACACTTAATATTTATTAAGCTACTGCTTATCAAATTCATTGGAATATCAAAGAGTATCCATATTTTCTGAAGAGGCTGTTAAAATATTCTTTTTCCAAATATGTATTTGTGTGGGTCCAGATATTTCTCATATCCTTCATCTCAAATAACAGTGTGACAGATTGAATGCAGAAGCAGACATGAGGATTCATCTGTTTTCTTCTTCTTCTTCTTTTTCTTTATTGATTTTAGAGAGAGAGGGAGAGAGAGACAGCAACATCCATGAGAGAGAACATCGATTGGCCGCCTCCTGCATGCCCCCCACTGGGGATCTGGCCCACAACCTGGGCAGGTGCCCTGACCGGGAATTGAACCATGGTGCATGGGTCTCCGCTCAACCGCTGAGTCACACTGGCAGGGCTTCTTTTTTTTTGGTTAATCCTCATCCCAGGATATTTTTTCCATTGATATTTTTAGAGAGTGGCAGGGACGGAGAGAGAGAGAAAAACATCCATGTGAGAGACACATTGATTGGTTGCCTCCCACACGTGCCTCAGCCAGGACTGGGATTGAACCTGCACCCCAGGTACGTGCCCTTGACAGGGAATCAAACCTCTGACCCTTTGGTGGGCAGGCTGACATTCTCTCCACTGAGCCACACTGGCCACGGCTTTTCAAAACTTTTATTAGCATTTATTTTATGTTGAATTTATTCCCGGGCCATAAGTGTTTGTTTCTTCAGTTTCTTCGGGGATATCTGTTTCTTTGGGCAGCCTCCCCTCTGGTTTAGGAGCAGTCTGCTCTTTCTCTGTAGGATCCTCTCCCCGTGGCAGGGAGAGCTCACGTCTGGGCTGATCCTCCCATGAGCTCGGTACGTTCTGTGCTGCATCCTGGGAGCTTTGTTCACCTGGATGTGCTCCGTGACCCGAGACCTACATCTAAACCCTGAAGTTCAGTGTTACTCTCTGCATTTTTAACCTCGTGCAGCAAAAACTCAGCACTTTTTGGGCCTCCGACCCCGTGTCCAGCCCCACTGTTTTGCCTGGGCACACCTACCAACGCCATCGTAACGACAGAATGGCACACATTGCTTCTGTACAGTGACAGCCTTCAGATGCTCGGTGGCTTTTTGAGTATGCATGCACTTGATGGCCTGGGCAGTTCCACGAGTGCTCTTACAGTGAGCCTCTTGAGTTGCATGATTATGTGTGAGTTTCTGGGTCAAGTGAATATCGAACCATTTTCAGAGGTCACTCAGGCTGCTTATGGGAAGAGATGAGTTTATCATTTTAAAATGAATTACTTTGTGTTTTTCTCTTTTGATTTCTAATATGACAAGTATCTATAGTTATAAATACCACAATAAACAAATTTGGGGAATCCTCAATTTTTATTAGTAAAGGGGTCCTGAAGTAAAAAGTTTAAGAACTTGCTGGTATAAGGACATTTTCGAAAGTAAGCCACCCAAGTTACTTAGTTCAGTGATTCCTAAATTTTGCCACACTTTAGTATAATCTGGAAGCTTTGAAAAATCTCTGCTGCCCAGTTTATTTCCCGTACCATTAAATCAGAATGAAGATGAGAAGCTTCAAGCCTAACTTTCGGACCTCCTGGTTTCAGCTCATAATTGAAACTTTGAATTCTTTAGTCCAGGTTTTGGCGGGGGGGGGGGGGGGGGCGCACACACATAAGTTTACCTAACTTATCTAGGAAATGGAACATAGTTTTTGTTTACTTTTGCAAAGGTAGATAGTAATCCAGTGAGAATTAGTTTGCTTAATTTTATTGGTTCAAATAGTTGATAACTTAATGTATAATATAATTTATTTATTTATTTTTTAAAACCCTCACCTGAGGATATTTTTCCATTTATCTTCAGATAGAGTGGGAGGGAGGGAGGGAAGAGAAGGGGGGGGGAGAGAAACTGATGTGAGAGAGAAACATAGATTGGTTTCCTCCCACACCACCCCGACCAGGACCGGGGACTTGTGACTCTGGTCTGCAGGCTCACAAAGCTCTAACCCCCGAGCCAGACCTGCTGGGGCAAATTTGAAAAAACAATGTAAAAATGGGAAAACCCTCTGCTTTGTATGCTAATGACCAGGGGATAAAAACCACACCCAATAGGCACTGCCATTATCTCCTTTGAGAACTGTTGATGGTGAGTTGTTACTTTCTAATTGAGCAAACAGCCAGATGTGTGGTCATGTGTGCATTATATATTAAAATTAACTAATGAAATGGGGCAGAAAACTAAATGTGAAAGCCAGAAGGTATCAAGTCCAGTGCAGAGTCTACCAACAAGTTCAGTGACTGGATAGCTGAGTGAGCAGTGGAAGCTGCTTGCTGCGCGTTGTGAAGAATTACGCAGCGAGGTCTATGGCTGAAAGCCGTAGAAGTTGAAAAACTCCTACAAAGAGAGTTAATTAAAATTGATTTTTAATGTCAAGTTTAGTCATCAACAAATTTACAGTAGCAGCCTTAAGATGCTTGCCTTTAAGTTGACTATTCCATATGTGTGTTCTCAGCGTGGGTTGTTTGATCTTACCAACTAGTGAGTTGTTCATGCTAATGTTTTAAAATTGATTTTTTATTGAGATAATTTTACATTAAATGCATTTGCAAGAAATAATGCAGAGGGATCCTGTGTATTACCTAGTTTCTCCCAATGGTAACGACTTTCAAAACACAGGTTGAATATTGACATCGATACAATCTACAGATCTTACTCGAGATTTCCTGAGGTTTACTTCTACTCATTTGAGTGTGTGTATGTATGTGTGGTTCTCTGCAATTTCATGGTATGTGCATACTTGTATATCCACCACCATAGTCAAGACACTTAACAGTTCACCTCTACAAGTGTTCATTCCTCCTTTATGACCACCTCCACCCCCATCCCTAACTCCTGACAGTTACCAGTCTCCATCTCTGTCATTTTGTTATTTCAGCAAGGTCATATAAATGGGAGTGTGTGGTATGTAACCTTCCAGATAGGTCTGTGGATCTTACCACAGTCAAGATCATGTGAACTTTTAATTTTTATTTATTGAATGATTTTAGAGAGAGAGTAAGGGAGAGAAACATCAGTTTGTTATTCCATCTACGCATGCATTCATGGGTTGATTCCTGTATGTGCCCGGCCCAGGAATCAAACCTGACACCCTGGTGTATCGGACATGCTCTAACCAGCTGAGCTGCCTGGCCAGGGCACGATCATGTGAACTTTTAAAATCCACATATTTAAACAGCTGCTTTCTATTTTATTCTTTAAAAGATTAAATGGCCTCAATATAATTTCTCCTCATTTGTTTAGGATTCACATTTATGAAAGATTGAGCAGGGAAGAAGAAAATATGTTGCTCATTTTGTTTCTGGCCTTGTTTACCCCTCATGTAGATCCCCTCACAGTTCAGATTATATATCACACTTCTTTTAGGGTAGATTATCCATCTCAGGATCCACTGGTCTGGAGATACATAATTTTACATAGAGGTTCCCAGGCTGAAGTTCTGGCCGGGGGGCCGGCCAGGTTTGTGTTAATGAGAGTGGGGATCTTAAAACCAGTTATTATTTTTTAAAAGCCCTACAGTAATTGCACTTGCTATCCTAGGTATTTAATGCATCAATGATTTGCTTTTGGTTAGAGTTCTTTAATCTCATTTTGGGAAAACAAGCTTTGTTGTGCTGATCAGAAGCTCTGATTAGTGGTTGACATGGTAAGAATTGTTGGATTTGATCCAAATCCAAGACTCTGGTGCCAAAGCTGGGGTAGCCAGGCACAGTGCCCCCACTGGACAGGTGTTATCTGTGAAATTTTTGGCTATAGATACACAGTGGCAGCAGGAATTAAGTGATCATAAGTGGAAGGTACATGGATAGGAAACCTTGATTTTCACTTAATGGTTTGTTAACATTAAGCCATTTGTTATAACTTTTGACAGATTAACAGGAAGAAAATGCTTTTTCACATTGTGACCCAGTGTACACATATGTACAGTTGGAACAGAAGTTTCACAAAAGCACTTCTTTCCTTTAAAATGTGCAGTTTAGCCTGGCTGGTGTGGCTCAATGGATTGAGCGTCATCCCTTGGACTGAGAGGTCCTGGTTCGATTCCCAGTCAGGGCACGTGCCCAGGTTGTGGGCTCGTACTCCAGTAGGGGGCGTGCAGGAGGCAGCCAATTGATGTTTCTCTCTCACATGGATGTTTCTGTCGCTCCCTAAAAAATCAATAAAAACCTATTAAAAAATAAAATGTGCAATTTAATCTTATGTATTCTGTTTTTAAAAAAAAATTAAAATATTGCTGGTTGTCAGCCACATTGACTTCAGGAACCACCAGCAGGATGTGACCTCTCTTTTAAAGAAAAACTACTGTAGGCCCTTCATGATCCTCCAGGTCATAGGAGATTTTTGATATAGAGCTTCATGTCTACCCTGCCGAATCGTAGTTTAAAGATCTTTTTATTCAGTTATGTGAAGCATTTGGTGTTGACACTGAATTCATTTTGGATTGAATTTGTGGAATTAGTCAAATTTTAGCAAGGTCGTTTCCTATAAAAATATACCTTTCATCTGTGTTTTAGTTGGACATCAACCGTGATGATTAATAGAGTCAGAAATGTTTGGTTGGGGAAGATTATTTTGGATTGTTTCATTGGGGGAAAGATGATTCTGGCCTCGGTACGCTGAGTGAATGAGAGAGTGTCAATTATTTCGTTTCTTTTTCAGCAGTGTCTTTTCCTCCCCCTTTTCCACCCTACTCTGAATGTGAACTACTGAAGGCTGAATTATGCTGTAAGCCCTTACGTTGTCTCTCTATTGCCTGTGACAGTTTCTGGCAGACAGGCATAGTGGATTCTCAGTGCAGTAGTAGATTCTCATATCGCTTTTTTTCTTTCTTTTCTTTTTTTTTTTAATTAGTCAGTCTCTCGAGACCAGACTTGCTGAGTGTGTGTGTCCGCGTCTCGTGCCTGTCAGGTACTTTAGTGCTTGCTGATTAGCTCTCGAAATGAATTTCATTTCTTTTCTTTTCTTAATCCTCACCTGTGGACATTTTTAGAGACAGTGGAGGGGAGGGGAGAGAAAGAGAAAGAAAGAGAAAAAGAAAGAAACATCGATGTGAGAGAGACACATCGATTAGTTGCCTCCTGCGCAAGCCTGGACTGTGGCTGGGGATCGAACCTGCAACCCAGTTACATTCCCTAGACCAGAATCCAGCCTGAGGTCGCTCTAACCACTGTTCTACAGCAGCCAGGGCAAGAACTACATTTCTTATGTATCCCTTTGCCACAGGGATTTTCCAACTGTTTCAGCAGTTTCTAAGTGCATGTGTATTCATAGCTGGTAACTTCCTTACTGATTTTGGTGGTGCCTGCTCATTATCCTATATCCATACATCTTTCTATATGATTTCCTGTTTAAGTCCTGCCTCTCTCATGACTCCTCCCTGTTTATTGTTGCTCAATTTTTGAGGTTTTCGTTAGTATTTGTATGGTTTTTTTACTTTAGAGGTTTAGCTCAATAAAATGAATTGTTTAGTATCACAATTCTATACAGCCGTCCCTCGCCACTTCGTGCTTCGACTTTTGCGGCTTCACTCTATCGCGGTTTTTTCAAATATATTCATTAAAAAGATGATCGAGACAGTGAAAATGATACAGCGCGCGCTCGGTTGTCTTGAGTCAATTATACACCCCTGTATTACAATTACAATTACAATTAAAATTAAAATTACGGTACGTATGGACTGTAGGCCTATGTATTCGAGCACCCCAGGAACCCTTCAACGCCAGGAGCAACCGCTAGAGTCTGGAACGGATTCAACGAGGGATGACTGTAATGTGAAATTTGTAATGACATTTTTTTTTAAAGCAAAGCATTTATGGTTTTTTCTGTCCACTGCCTTCAACTATAATTTTGGTAATATCACATGACTAACAAACAAAAATTGTTTTGTAATAGTTGGGACAAGAAGCAGAACTATAATGCTGGTATGGGCTTGTGCACACAAACATTGGAGAACTAAGTGTGGGCATTCCATTCTGTTAAACAGACTACTCACTGCATGGGCTAAAGGAGTAATGTGTTTCATGCAAAATAATATATTTAAGAAAAGGATCTTGGAAGTTACCTGTGTTAACCTTATTATCTAGGTTGAGAAAACAGATGCATAGTAGGTGAATGGCTTGCCTAATTTGAAGGAGAAGTTGAAAGCTTGAAGCCTAAGGATATGCGCAAACTTTTGTGAACCCAGGGGTCTTTGTATTTGTCAAAAATAGATTTAGGGACCAGATACCACAACTTCTCAGAGGAGAAGTGATGCCCAGTGAGTCAGAGCATGCTGTGCCTGATGCAGGGCCGGCGGTTACAACATGCTGTGCCTGATGCAGGGCCGGCATTTGAGGAAATTGTGCTGATTGCTTGAAACCTCAGAGGTTTGGGTGTGCAGGAAGAACATGATGGCTTCAGTGTTTCAGGTGGATTTTTTCCTTAGCAGTTTGGTTCTATTATTAGTATATGTTTAATAACCCTAGGCCAATAATTTGTCCTCTCTCTACTTCAGTTTCTCTCTCTTCCACTCCCTCCCACCCCAGTTCCCCAGTCCCTCCCTTTCCCTCCACCCCAGATATGAGATGAATATGCTTTGGAGAGAAGTCTGACTTTTATTTTATTTTATTTATTTATTTTTCTTTATTGATTTATAGAGAGAGAGGGAGAGAGAGGAAGAGAGTGAGAGACACATCAATGAGAGAGAACATCAGTTGGCCGCCTCCTGCATGCCCCCAACTGGGGATTGGGCCCACATTCTGGGCTTGTGCCCTAACCGGGGTCGACGCTCAACCGCTGAGCCACACCGGCTGGGCTTGACTTCTCGTTTAAATTGTGGTGTTATGTTAGTGTAGCTCAAGTGAATAGTGCAGTGAGTAGAAATCATAGTTATTTTTATTTTCATTTATTTTTTATTTTTAAATCCTCACCTGAGGATATTTTTCCATTTATCTTTAGGTAGAGTGGGAGGGGGAGAGAGAGAGAGAGAGAGAAAGATCAATGTGTACCACAACCAAGGTATGTGCCCTTGACCGGAATTGAACCAGCGACTCTTTGGTCCTTGGGCCAACGCTCTGAGCCAAACTGTCCAGGGCAGTAGTTATTTTTATGAAGAATGATTCCCTTGTTTCTTTTTCTGCATTTGATTGTGTGTGTGTGTGTGTGTGTGTGTGTGTGTGTAGTCCTAAGTGAAGCCAGAAGGAATAGTTATAATGACTTGAGTTCTTTCTATTTGGGTCACTGATTTTCAACCTCATGTCAGAGAAAGCTATTAATGTCCTTATTGCTGAAATCTTTTGGCATCCCATGTTGAAGGCGAGTCAGGAGATCCAGGTATTTTGCTCTGACTGCCACTGTAATAGTCAGCTAGAGCTGCTGTAACAAAGTACCACAGACTGGGACACTGAAACAACAGACATTTATTTTCACAGTTTTGGAGTCCGAGATTAAGGTGTAAGCAGGATTGGTTTCTTTTGAGGCCTCGCCCCTTGGTTTGTAGATGGCCGTCTTTCCCTGTGCTTTCATATGTCCTGCCTTCTGTGAGTGTCTGTGTCCTAATTTCTTAGAAGTACACCAGTCATATGGATTAGGGGCCTGTCTCCAAATACAGTCACATTTTGAGGTCCCAGGGTTAGGACTTCAACATGTGAAATTGTGAGAGGACACAATTTAGCCCATAACAGCAATTAAGGGGCTCTGTAGTGACTTGGGGCAAGTAATTAATAACAGTTTGCAGGAAGTGAAGCTGACAAAGGCATATGTGAAGACTGGTCACTCAGTTGTGAGGAGTTTTGTTTTTGTTTTATTTTAGCACTGGCTCTTTTTTTTTTAAAGTTTATTTTCTATTATAGTAGATGTAGAATATTATGTTAGTTTGCGGTATACAACCCAGTGATGAGACAATTATATAACTTACGAAGTGATCACCCCGATAAATCTAGTACCCACCTGACACCGTACATAGTGATTATGGTATTATTTACTATTTAGGGCCAGGTCTTGATTTAGAATATAGTTGTGCTTTCTATTTTCTCCTTTTCTTTATGCTGGACTTTTATATCTGGAACACAAATAAAACTTCACCATTCAAGGAAAAGTTAAAGTTTTTTTTTTTTTTTTTTTCCTCAACCGAGGACATTTTTTCATTTTTTGTTCAGATAGAGTGGGAAGGAGAGGAAGAGAGAGAGAGAGAGAAACATTGACGTGAAAGGGACACATCGAGCGGCTGCCACCCGCACGACCAACCAGGGCCGGGGACAAACTGCAACCGAGGTACATGCCCTTAGCGGGAACCGAACCCAGGTCTCTCTGGACTGCAGGCCAACGCTCTAACCGCTGAGCCAAACCGGCCAGGGCTAAAGTTTTTTTTTAAAACAAATTTTACTCAACAAATTTGTAAATGGGAAGATATTTTCTCCCATCCTCTATAAGGTTTAAAATGAAGGAGTATATATTTTCTCTCTTTAACATATGAATTATTTAGAAGTGTTAGTAACAACATATGTTGATTATTTTGCATTTGACTTCAGTCATTTCCCCATAGTTGTACACAAATCCTCGATTTCGCTCTTGGCTAGCACTTTGTGTTCGTGTACCTAGCACCCAGCCTCAACACCATCAACCGTCTGTTAATGTTTCATCTACCCTCCATCTGATTTTTTCCAGTGGATTAAATTCTTTTTTTTTTTTTTTAATCCTCACCCGAAGACATTTTTGCATTTATCTTGAGTTAGAGTGGGAGGGAGAGAGAGAGAGAAACATTGACGTGAGAGAGACACATTGAGTGGTTGCCACCCACACGACCCCAACTGGGGCCAGGGACAAACCGCAACTGAGGTACGTGCCCTTAGCAGGAACCGAACCCAGGACTCCCCGGTCTGCGAGCCGACTCTAACTGCTGAGCCAAACCGGCCAGGGCTGGATTAAATTCTTTAACTGAGGGAAAAGTCACATAACAATCACTGTTTAAAATTTTTTTTCCTTATTGATTTTAGAGAGAGACAGAAACATCAATGAGAGAGAACATCGATTGGCTGCCTCCTGCATACCCCCCCTCCCCCCCAGGGATTGAGCCCACAACCTGGGCATGTGCCCTGACCGGGAATTGAGCCAGGGACCTCTTGGTGCACATGGGTCAACACTCAGCCACTGAGCCACACCGGCCGGGCATAAAATATCTTTTTAAATTATGCATATTTACATTATTGGAATGTAAGTTTAACTGGAGAGCATTAAAGTTGAAAATTATAAGCTTTTAACAGTTTTTTTTGTTCAAATGTTAGCTTAATGCTGCTTGTATAAATAAGTAAATACACATACTGAGAAGTAAGTTTCTGTGGTAGTTACTTTAGTTACTTGCAGCCTTACATTAGATGTATGTACTGTAGCATTCATACGAAATAGGATAGTTTATTCCTCTTTCTGTACTATTCTTAGAAAATTTAAAAGGACAAAAGTTAGGCCTTAAAATTTTTGTAGTGATAAAATGGGATCTTACGATAAACTTAAAATGATTTGATTATCAAACATCTGATGAAAACTTCATTTTAAGAATGTGAACAGTTCTCCTCAGTGGTTCTGTCTCCCCCCCGTTTGCCCACCCACATGTGCACAACACACAGCACTCCTTACTCAGCCCACACTGTCACAAATTGTGGTTTTGCCTTCCATCAGACTGCATTTTACAACAGGTGCTTATTATTAGCACTTACTCTATGAATTGGCCTTTTTCAAATGTGTAACTGGTCTCTGCCATTAAATCTGATAGTTTGTAACTAGGTTGACTAAAAGCTAGAAAGGAAGCATATTAGAAAAGGGCAAAGAAGTGTAAAAATGTTCATTTGAAAATGTTTTCAGTGCTGATATTTGTAGTGAAAGTACTTTTTCCATACCCCAGTGTCCTAGAACGAAAACATCACCATGGCTACAGAAATTGGTTCTCCTCCTCGTTTTTTCCATATGCCAAGGTTCCAACACCAGGCACCTCGACAGCTGTTCTATAAGCGACCTGATTTTGCACAGCAGCAAGCAATGCAACAGCTCACCTTTGATGGAAAACGAATGAGAAAAGCAGTAAACCGAAAAACTATAGATTATAATCCATCTGTAATTAAGTATTTGGAGGTAAGTCCAGGTCATGTGTTTCATATGACCACACTTTGTTTTTTTAAAAAAGAGAAAAAAATTTAAATGCAGGTTATAATTATAGCTGTAGTTCTTGAAATAGTGGGATTTTAAATGATGCCAATCACTAGTACTTAAAAAAAATTCTGCATTAAAAAAACTGTATTAATTATCTTCACAAACATTATTAAAGTTAGACTCCACTTTAGAAATAGGCTTTGTTCTAAAGATTCACAACAAATCTCAGAAGAGGGTACTTAAAAACATTTTTTTTTCTTTATTGATTTTATTAGAGGAGAGGAAGGGAGAGGGAGAGATAAAACATAGATGAAAGAGAACATTGATTGGCCGCCTCCTGCATGCCCCCCACTGGGGATCGGGCCCACAACCTGGGCATGTGCCCTGACTGAGAATTGAACTAGCGACCTCTTGGTGCATGGGTCGACGTTCAACCACTGAGCCACACCAGCCAGGCAGAAGAGGGCACTTGAATTCCTAGGCCAGCCTTAAAATACTTGTTAAACCTACAGAGTACATGAAGTGTTAAAAAACTCCCAATATAGGAATTAGTATGTTGCAGGCACATAGGAGAAACAGATTCATTCAGAGGTAAAGCCAGATTTAGTTTTTTCCATGTATTTCAGTTAGAAAAGTAGACTAGGAGAGTTTGAGAGAAAGTAAGAAAACTCAGGGGCAAGATATGAGGAATTGATTTTGTGCTGAGGATTTTGAAGGAATTGGGAATGTCTCTCTACCACCCCCCCCCCCCCCCCCCCAATTAAGATATGTATGGTCAGTGAGAATGTGTTGGGGTTAAAAGCATCTTGGATGATTGGTTGGGCATAATATGAGTAAGGAGAGGAGGGAAATTCTAATCAATGTTAGTGAGTAAGATAACAACTATTATGTATGTTTTAGAATGTAATGAAAAAAATTCAATCCTGTTTTTTCCTCATTTAATAATAGATTGCATTTTGTCTGTTTCATATTGAGTATAATTAGAACATATAGCAATTGATACTTAATCTCTTTTTAACAGAATAGAATATGGCAAAGAGACCAGAGAGATATGCGGGCTATTCAGCCTGATGCAGGTTATTATAATGATGTAAGTATAAGAGATGTCATACTGGCTTAATGTAAACCTCTTTGCTTGGACATTTGAACCTAAAATCATGTAATCTCCAATTCAGTCATGGACTTCTCTCATCTCAACTTAAAATTTTCTCTCTCTTTTTTTAAATCTTCACCCGAGGATATTTTTCCATTGATTTTCAGATAGAGTGGGAGGGAGGGAGGAGGGGGGAGAGAGAGAGAGAGAAACATCGATATGAGAGAGACACATCGATTGGTTGCCTCCCGCATAACCCTAACCAAGGGCCGGGGATCCAACCGCAACCAAGGTACGTTCCCTTGACTGGAATCGAACCAGTGACTCTTTGGTCTGTGGCCTGATGTTCTAACCGCTGAGCCAAACTGGCCAGGGCTTAAAATTTTCTTTTAATCTATGATGGGTGAAGTTTTGATTTGGGGCTTGAAGCAGTGTTCAACAAAGGATTACCTTGCCTCAAAGTCTGTGTCAAAGAAAAGTTAATTTTAAATTTGGCTCATTGTTGACTTCGAGAAGTAATTGGGGAAATCTGGTACCTAATTGTGTTGTTTGTTTAGTAATAATTGACATTTCCCTGTTCTATATCTCAGTTTTCCTCATTTAGTTATTATATATAGTAATCTATTATTACAGTTTTTAAAAGTCTTGTATATTTCTGAATTTGTCTTTAATGTTGAAATAATAACTTTGTATGTTCCTGGTTTATGTCCTGTACATAATCAGGAGCTTTTAAAACACCTTTTTTTTTTTTTTTTTTTAAATATAGCTGGTCCCACCTATAGGGATGTTGAATAATCCTATGAATGCAGTAACAACAAAATTTGTTCGAACATCCACAAATAAAGTAAAGTGTCCAGTATTTGTTGTTAGGGTAAGTATTTTGTTGGATATTTTTGGAAAAATTGATCATGTGTTAGTCTGTGAATATATTTAACAGGGCAAAGAAAAATTAAACATTATTTTAAATGTGTATCTGGGATAAAAATCAGTGTATTGCTAATAATTTTATTTTGGAATACCCAATTATTGATCCACTATATCTGCATTTAGTAAGGTATTATTTTGGATTATTTTCTTCTTTTGCAATTTCCATAGAATTCTTTCTGAGCTGGCCATGAGTATATATTGCAGTAGGTCTCAGACTTGCTTTTGAATAGGAATGCTTTTGTTGTTTAGAAAGCAGCTTCTCAAGGTGAATGAAAACTCTTAGGTGTTACTAGGAAGGAAAATACCTGAGAAGAGCTGAAGACAAATGGTAGATTATAATTGTCAGTTTCCAAGGTACATAGTAGGTATTCAATACATTTTCACTGAAATTTTTAAAATATAATTTTAAAGTAAATAGTACATTGATGTGGTTCAAAATACTGAAATATGAAGGGGTTTGGAGTAACGAAATGTCTTCCCATTTCTAGTTCTCCCAAGCTAGTTAATAGTCAAAGCTAAGCAAGTAAGAATTGGGGGAAAAAAACACAGGACAGAGAAAAGACAGTCATAGCAAACATTTGGCGAATGAACAAAATAAGTAAGTCCTCTGATATTAGGGAGGTGTGATACAGACAGCATGGAGAACAGAGAGGGGCTAGAAGAGATGCGGGCTTGAGCGCCGTGCAAATGCTGCAGCCAGTCTGTGGCCGCAGCCTGCTTCAGGGGCCTGTATCAGGAGAAGCATCGGTAAAGGAACACTTGTTCAATGGTTTTTGTGTTAGTAGAGCCAGCTAGTATGTAGGGTAATTTTGTTTGCTAGGGAATTTGGGAAAGTGGTATGATGTGCAGCTATTTTAATATCCTCTTAGTGTAACACAGAAAACCTTTTCGAAATGAATAAAATCTGAGCATTCTCTGTCCTGTATCTTGTTGCATGGATAAATTTCTCATTTTGGGATCAATCTATGAGATCCTAGGAGAAATTTGCACATAGAGGTATGACAAGCTATTAAGACATAGAAACTGTGGGTCCTGTGTCTACAGTTTGCTTGCCTGTAGTATTTAATTGGTTGGGATTCACAGCAGATAACAGAAACTAGGAAAGTAGGAGGATTTTATTCATAATAATCCAAATCATAATCTGTAGGTGAGCAATGAAAAGCTAGATTGTCATATATATCTTTATAATTTACCAAATAGTCTTCATTTTATGTATCTTATTCTACTGTTCTTATTAGCACAGTTGTATTTTTCAACTCTGTGTGACAGTTTTTATTTTGGAAAATAGGATTGTTGTATTGACATTTTGTGTATTTACATCTTGTAAGGAAAATGAGTGTGTAAAGCTATCATAGAAACTTGAAAATAGAAACACATTTTTTTTGGTAATACATATATTTTTTAATCTTCACCTGAGCATAATGTTTTTATTGATTTGACAGAGAGAGCAAGGGAAGGAGGGAGGGGGAGAGGAAAAGAAGAGAGAGAGAGAAAGAGAGAGAGAGAGAGAAACATCTATGTGATAGAGAGAGACATTGATCTGTGGCCTCCTACAATACCCCAGCTGGTCATTGAACTCACCACCTTTTGGTGTGCAGAACGACGCTCCAGCCAACCGAGCCCACACCTGCCGGGGCTGAAAAAATACGTGTTTTGAGTTGATAAACATCACAGATTTTCTTCAATATGAAAATTGTAGCATTAAAATATCGGTGTAGTGTTTGTCATGAATTTGCTGTATTACTTTTTTTGAGGGATTAGCATAAGATTTGTTACTACTTGATACTGAACAAAGGAGAGCATTAAAAAGCCTTTTTATTTTGTTTTGTTAGTACATTTGTTTGTCAGTAAAAGTTTGATAGCCTTGATGTCCTTAAATTGGTACTTAATTGTTAATGCTGCCCTGGCCAGTTTGGCTCAGCGGTTAGAGCGTCGGCCCGCGGACCAGAGAGACCCGGGTTCGGTTCCTACTAAGGGCACGTACCTCCGTTGCAGTTGGTCCCCGGCCCCGGCTGGGGTTGTGTGGGTGGCAACCAGTCGATGTGTCTCTCTCATATCGATGTTTCTTTCTCTCTCTTCCTCCCTCTCTCCCTCCCACTCTATCTGAAGATAAATGCAAAAATGTCCTCAGGTGAAGATAAAAAAAAATTAAAATAAAAAATAAATTGCTAATGCTTTTTTTTCATAAAATAGTGGTAGCTTTCCTGCCCGATTTAGTCCACTAGCTGTTGAAATTCTTCATTCAGTCTTTGAGTTTTTCTGGTGATTGACCATCTTATCTCTGAGTCTGCCATGTATCCCAGGAGAATGAAGTCTGGGCAGATTTTGTTGTGAAGTGTTCTTTAGAGTGCTTAGGCCTGTGTAACTGAGCAAGGCACTCGTAGTGCACGTACTTGCTTTAATTTAGTTAATGAGCTGACGTGCTAGAGCCTTCCCTGCACTTTGTCAACCAAGTTCTTTTCTGACAAAAGACTTGCTTATAAATCTAAGCTACACTTAAGTGAAAGCCAGTATCATCTACTTAATGTTGATTATTGGGTATTTTGTAAATAAAGACTTTCTTAGTGTTCTAAAAATAAATGAAGGTTGAGGGTTTGTGGCCTTGTATAACCTGTCTTCTTTTCTTCCCCAGTGGACTCCAGAAGGAAGACGATTGGTCACTGGAGCTTCTAGTGGGGAGTTCACCTTGTGGAATGGACTCACTTTCAATTTTGAAACAATATTACAGGTAACAGCAATCATCAGATGGTAGCATCTTGAGATATTGCATAACTTTATTGGCATTTTACACTTACAATTGGACCAAGTGGTGGTTGTGAGTGGATAACGGCTCCTGTGAGGCCTCCCATCGTGTGTTCTCGTATATGATGTTTACCAAGGTTCTGTTTTCACAGGCTCACGACAGCCCAGTGCGGGCCATGACGTGGTCA
This sequence comes from Tadarida brasiliensis, assembly GCA_030848825.1. Lineage (NCBI taxonomy): Eukaryota > Metazoa > Chordata > Mammalia > Chiroptera > Molossidae > Tadarida > Tadarida brasiliensis. The sequence continues at coordinate 5,050,124 of CM061265.1, forward strand.
CACAATGACATGTGGATGCTGACAGCAGACCACGGAGGATATGTGAAATATTGGCAGTCGAACATGAACAACGTCAAGATGTTCCAGGCACATAAGGAGGCGATTAGAGAGGCCAGGTTTATACACAATATACCATTTTCTGTAGTCCCTATTGTCATGGTTCAATTGTTCTCTAAGTGTATTCTGGGTGCAGAGATGCATGGGCTCTGTCAGATTCTGGGAAACTTACTGCACCCTATAAACCCAACATTTTCCTTTGTTTTCACACACTCACCATTTTGCTGGCGCCTTTCTGAAGTAGTGTCGTCCTGGTATCTGCCTTTACAAGATGTTAGAGATGTATTGTCTGCCGCATTTTGCACTGGTTTTCTCTTTTCATTTATGGTTGATAATGTGTATCCGTTACTCCTTTTTATTACCTACTGTGTAAGACAAGAATATTTCATTCCAAATAAAGAATTCAGTCTTTAATTATACAACTGAATAAAATCTAAAGCCTACAGAAAACACCTTCAGAATTCACACAAAATACAAGAAAAAAGGCTTAAGTGAAGACCTGGTTGGCTTGGTTATGCCACGACTCAAAGGAAAGCACAGTAGGTCTAAAACTCACAAGTAACTCTGGGTGTGGCAAACATTAATGGGTTAATGAATGGGCTCTGCAAGCTTTGACACTGTAAGCAGATCACTGTCAAGAAGACTCTAGGACTTTGCTTCCGATCACTGTTGATACCATCAGTTATGCAAATGTGTAACAAGTGCAGTTTAAAATATTTTCAGTGAGTTGTATATATATTTTTATATATCAATGAGATATGTACAGTAAAACTGGAAAAAGAACGTTTCAAAATCCAGCCTGAAGCGTTGCTGCAGCCTCAGAATAAAGCTGTGAGCATTCTCTGTGGCTGTGCCGCACACATGTGGTAAGAGGTTGACGTCTTCATAGGAACATCCTCCACTGCAGTCACTGTTTCTGCTTTCAGAATCTTAACCAACGTGGGTGGATAAACATGCTTCTGCAAAGATGTTACTGTAGTGTCCCGCCCATACATCCGGTCTGCACTGCTGGTCATTTCTCAGTCACAGAATTCAAAGCTTCAAGGAGTTCTTAGGGTTAGACGAGAAACTAGATGGTCTTCCACTACTGAGAGGAAAAATGGCACTCTCCTTTGCAGCAGATTCTTGGGCTTTAAACACAAGTCTGAATCTCCCTATGTTAACATTTTCATCAGAAGGTGCAACATTCATGAGATAGCTGGCCAGGAAGAAGGTGTGGAAGTTTTCCTTAGACCTTTTAAATAAACGGAAGTATCATATGTAGGAATGTTTAGCAACCAGTTTTTAAAACGCTTGCCCAGAATTATTCAGTTTATCATTTCATGAAGTGTCTGAGGTAGAAGCTGATGCTAACTTTTTGAGCAGTATTCCTTTGTGATTTAAAAGATTGTTTACAGGAATATTGCAGAAACAAAATTCATTTAGTTTCTACACTTAAATTAGCTCTGTGTTTTCTGTTGGTACAACAGGAAATCCTGTACTCCGGGGAGCACGAAACTCAGCAGTAGTAATACACTCGTAAAGTGCTCTGAATATTGATGACTGAAAACCAAGAAGCAACCACTCTATTACATTCTTCTTTTGATGAGGTGTAATGGTTAGCTGACAACATTCTCTTTAGGCGTCTTCACGGGTGGATACTTCCCTCTTCTATTTGTAACGCAGCACAGTGTTTTTATTTTTCCCTGTCTGAGAAGCACAGATAATCTGTTAAATGCTGACTTCTTTCCCCTGCTGTGTGTCTTCATGTAACAGTTTCTCACCCACGGATAATAAATTTGCTACATGCTCTGATGACGGCACTGTTAGAATCTGGGACTTTCTTCGTTGCCATGAGGAAAGAATTCTCCGAGGTACGTGTACTAACAGTACTCATTGGAATATTTCAGTAGGAAGGCGTTTGTGGTTAACTCACAAGACCACAAGACTAGCTTACATCTCCATTCAGTTTTCTAACATACACACTGTCTTAGTCAGGCTCCTTAAAGAAACTGAACTCTCTGGTTCACAATCATTTTGTAGAGTTTACTATTAATATCATCTTTGAATTCTTTGAGGTATAAATTAAATACAGTGTTTCCCTTCTTCATTGCCCCCAGTTACTTGCTTATCTATATGCATCTTTTAGAGCTTTCCTTCCTTTCCTGTCTGGTACCCAGGATACCTTTCTCCAGCATACTGACACTGCAGTTGTACTTAGGTGGCTCCCATTCTCCTGGCAGTCTTTGTACAATATGAGCTCACTGATGTGTCCATAGTTGTACTCCTCAGTATTGCTATTTCTGAAAGCCGGTGGTTTTCATTATGATACATTTGTACTACATGGCCCGTTTGTTACTAAAGTTTGGAGGGATTCCGTGTTTACTTTCATTGATTTCATAGTTATAAACTAACTTCTATTAATTACTCCATTTTACAAAAGAAGTCTATATTTTCACTTGGATTAGCTTAGTTTTTGACTTCATAAAGTGGGGCTGTTGAAATACACCAACACCATCCACGTGAATTTAGCGGTGGTGGGTGGGGATGAACTGTTCTGTATATGCAGGATGAACATTGAGACAGACATTTACACGTCTGCCAAAGTCTCATCAGTTATTACTGACTAGGACGGTAGTTTCCTCAAGTGCTTAATTTGAACCTGTACTGCTTTAACCTAGAGTACATTCTACTTCACACTCTTGATTTCAGTATGCCATAAAAGTAACAGCTTCCATGGGTGTGTGGGTGCCACAAGCATTGGGTGTCAAATGCATTATTCACAGGTTCCCCTTTCTGTCCAAGAACCAGAGCTCGTGGTCTTGGTTGGACTGTAAGTTCCCTACAGCGTTTCCGAGCTGCATTTGCAGCCTCCAGTGTGAGTGCTTTCTGGGCAAGAGAGTGAATACTCTTGGTAGTCAACCCCTATGTCAGTACAGTCTTTAAAAATCACATTTGCTTAAGCATTCCTGGACTTGCACATTGTATGCGGGTTCGTCCGTAGGATTGCGTGGCGACAGCTAGTGGGAGCTGGGACCTCTCGTGATGGAGGAGCGCGCTCAGTGTGGAGGCCATAGGATCGCACAGCTTCGGGACTGGGGTGGGCTCTGGAGTCACCAGGGCCGAGTGGTTTTGTGGGTGAGTGCAGTGACCACAAGGCTTACATGACATGTTCAGTGTAAACTAAGTTCAGAGCCAGGACTGGAATCTGCCACGTGACTCCGAGCTGAATGCTGCACTGATGGTGCATCTTTCTTCACCATTAGCAGAAGTCGCAGCTGTTAAACAGAAATAGAAAACCAACTTGGTCTAGGCTTTGGAAATTCTAAGAAATAAAGAGGAAACAAAAAATTTTATTTATTAAAAGTGATTCTGAACTACCCAAAACAATGAATTTTACCGTGGACTAAGACTATAATACCTGAAGTCAGTTATAAAACTACTATGCATCTTGGATTAAAAGAATAAAACCTGTTACATGATAACATTTTTCTTTTTTTTTTTTTTTATCCTCACCCGAGGACATTTTTCCATTTTTTGTTCAGATAGAGTGGGAGGGAAAGAGAGGAAGAGAGACAGAGAGAGAAACATCGACATGAAAGGGACACATCGAGTGGCTGCCTCCCTCATGACCAACCAGGGCCGGGGACAAATTGCAACCAAGGTACGTGCCCCTAGTGGGAACTGAACCCGGGTCTCTCTGGACCGCAGGCCGATGCTCTAACCGCTGAGCCAAACCGGCCAGGGCATGATAACATTTTTCAATCCCAAATTCTAATGAAGTGTTACTCAGTTTTGTTACTGAAACTTATTTCTAAAGAGTGCTTAAGAACTTTTCCTCTGAAAGTCAGAGTACATGTGAGATATTAAATAGCAGTTAAATATTTCCAGATTTGAGTCCAGGTGAATTTGGATATAGTTAAGTGGATGCGCTCTCATTACCTGTTCTTTCTATAGCTTAAAAAAATAACCCCACTATCGTGTCTATATTGATTTGAGAATTGAATTTCATTTTTTACATGGGAGCTCATTTTAGTTTAAGTTTTTACTGTGGAAATTTCAAACATGCACAAAAGTATAATGTACCTTTATGTGCTTACATATGTTCTAGCCTATTCATGTTTTTTTTTTTAAATTAATTTTAGAGAGAAAAAGGGAGGCAAGGAGGGCGGAGGGAGAGAGACATTGCTGTGAGGGAGAAGCATGGATCAGTTGCCTCCCTCATGCTTCCTGACAGGATCACACCTGCAGCGTGGCTTGTGCCCCGACGGGATCGGATCCAGCGCCTTTGGAGGCCCAGGATGATGCTCCGGCCACCGGAGCCACACCGGCCAGGGCCACGTTTTATGTTTTTAAAAAATAACATTATACTTACTTTATAGTTGTGATTTTTTTCTTAGTATTTCAGTGAGTATGTAGGATCAGTATGACTTTTAAACCAAGTTAAGGATACCACCCGAGCAGCAGTTCTAACACCGCAGCAGGTCTGGTGGGGTGGCTGGGTCACTAGACTCCATTACCCATATTCTGTCATTCATTTTTCTAACTTTTCTGAATTTTAGAGATGATTATAAAGTAATGGAACCAATGTTCTTATAATTTTCCTGTCTTTCACTTGGTGGGTTGGGGATCAGGGGATGATGAAACTCCAGTTCACGAAGTCAAACAACTAGGATCTTCCAGCTTCTAAACTGTCAGTCGCCCTGTGTGGAGGGGTCGTGCTCGTGGTCCCACATGCACTCGCAGCACTGGCCAGGGGAGCAGATGCCTGCCTGCAGCACGTTAGTGTGGAGCATTGCACCTTCACTTGGGATTAAGTATTAAGAAAATTCAAGAACATTTTATTTTTTAAAATTTATTTATTTTAATTTAAAATTTCTAGAGGAAGGGAGAGGGAGAGAGAGAAAGCAACATCAATGACAGAGCTACATCGATCGGCTGCCTCCTGCATGCCCCCTACTAGGGATTGAGCCCACAACCTGGGCATGTGTGCTGACCAGGAATTGAACTTTCAACCTTTTGGGGCACGGGATGACACCCAACCATGCCACACCGGCTGTCATCAGCTGTAAGCATACAATGATCCCTGTGCATGGCAGAAGCCATGATACCATACTATTGAGTGCAGAATTTACAGTTGCTTTTTGGTGTCCTCTCTGAGATTGTTCTTAGGCTTCTTGGAAAAGGAAGACATTACATAAGAAAAAGTAATCAGTATTTTTAAGGTTATATGAGCATAGATCTATTGTCAGGAAACTTGCTACTTAAAAGTTTATGATGATTTCTCCATAGGTAGGAAAAATACACAGACACTTATGAAACTGAATCTAGTGCAGCATTGAGAAGTACCACCATATGCAAGTCAGCACCATTTATACACATTTATCCTTTTCTAATGAATTATAGCACTCAGTTTATGGACTGGGGTTAAAATTACATTTAAGCACCAGGAGTACATGAGTCTAGATTACAGGTGTTTATGCATTTGACACCAGGTGAAATACACCTATTAAAATTGATTTATTGCCCGGTCGGTGTGGCTCAGTGGTTGAGCGTCGACCCCTGCACCAAGAGGTCACTAGTTGGATTCCTGGTCAGGGCACATGCCCAGGTTGTGGGCCAAATCCCCAGTGGGGAGGGGGAGTATGCAGGAGGCGGCCAGTCTATGTTCTCTCTCATTGATGTTTCCACCTCTCTCTCTCTCCCTCTCCCTTCCTCTCTGCAAAACCAATAAAGAAAAAAAAAATGATTTATTTAATTAGCATATACTATACACACTACCATAGGTGGTTTTTTTTACAAGTTGTGACCCCTATTGTGCTTAAAGTTCAGTACAGAAGGTAACATTTTTACAAATTTAAGATGTTGGATAGTGTGGGAGAAGAGTCGTAATAGTACTAGAAATTTAGTATGATCAGTGTGAAGTTAGAGTCAGTCAGGACCAGCTAGTGTCAATGTGGAGGGCTGAGAGGTGGGATCTGTAAGAGCACTGCGGTCAGCTTTAGTATAAAGCACAACACTCTTCACAAGAATCCAGGCCCCAAGTTTCACATTCTCCAAGTTCGTTTCAGCTTCCTGATTTTAACAATGACACATTATACGGACTGTGTATCAGGCATGCTCTAAGTATTTCATTTAATCTTCCTAATGGGCGTGTAAGATGGGTACTTCTATCCACATTTTAGAAGTGGATAGCCAAGGGTAAGTTATGTGAACCCACCCGAGGTCGTGACTGAACCCTAGTTGCTTGGCTCCAGAGTTCATGCTCTTAACCACTATGTTAGACTGCCTCTTTTATGTTTTAAAAGTAACAATAGCGCCTGGCCTGTGTGGCTCAGTGGTTGAGCGTCGACCCATGCACCAAGAGGTCACTGGTTCGATTTCCGGTCAGGGCACATGCCCAGGTTGTGGGCCTGATCCCCAGTGGGGGGCATGCAGGAAGCGGCCAATCGATGTTTCCATCTCTTGCTCCCTCTCCCTTCCTCTCTCTCTAAAATCAATAAAGAAAAAATAATTAAAAGTAACAACAGCAATAATATTTTCCTGAGCTGTGATGACAGAATTACAGAGTTTTTTTGAAGAGGAGAGGGATGTGGGTAGAGGGAACTCTTTTAGGTACTCAAGTTTATTTTACCATATCCATAGAGGCTATATATTTTCAGTGTATGATATATTTAACAACAAAATTTAACCACAATGAATAGTTCAAACTGCAAATGGGTTATAAGATACATACTAGGTTATCGAAATAGAACATGGACATAAGAAGGTATATGAGACTCAGGAGCACTCATGGAGAGGAAAAGAACCCTGAGCACACACAACTTAAGAACAAGAGTATTAGTACTTTTGAGAAGTCCCTGTGTATTCCTTCCTGGTTGCATTTGACTTCCTGGTGATTTTTAATAAATGAGATCCATCCCTCTGCAAAGAATTTGTGGTTAAGCAGTGTGTTTTTGAACTGTGTAAAAACACTGTTTTTACGACATGTTTACAAAGTTTGAGTGTTTCAAAAGTCTCTGATATTTTTTATTGGAAATAATTTAACTTACTAAAGTAAAATTGACAAACCATGTAGTTTATGATTTAAAGGACCTTAGTTATTTTTTCACAAAACATTCCATAAAATCCTATCTATTCTCCCACGATGAAAAACAGAATCACCTATCTTCCTTTAAAATAGCCTGTAGCAGCCCTGGCCGGTTTGGAGCGTCGGCCCACGGACCTGAGGGACTCGGGTTTGGTTCCCACTGAGGGCACATTTGTCCCCAGCCCCGGTTGGGGTCATGTGAGTGTCACATCGATGTTTCTCTCTCTCTTTTCCTCCCTCTCTATCTGAAGATAAATGCAAAAATGTCCTCGGGTGAGGATTAAAAAAAAATAGCCTGTAGCAGAATAACTCCTTCCAGTAACATAGTTCGTGTTAATATTAAAAGCATTTCAGACACATCTCACTTAATCATTCAACCAATCATGTGGACACATTTTACATAGGGACATCTATTTTCTCTGTATCTGAGTTTCCTTATTTTATTTAAGGGTCCTTTCCCTCTGCTCTCCTATAAAGACTGGATCATGGTAGGTTCTCCTCTGTAAATAATTAGCTGAGTATATTATGAAAGGGAAAAAGACTTAATATTTACTTCCAACGCACATTATTTGAAGAAATTAATAAGGTCCTAAAATACTCATTTTATGTGTTGCATTAACAGTTTTACAGGCATTGTTTTAGATTTTTATAGTTGGCTTTGTTCTTTCCATCTTTGCACTTGTTTTATTTATTTATTTTTCATTTATTGATTTTAGAGAGAGAAGGGAGAGGGAGAGAGAGATGGAAACATCGATGAGAAAGAACATCGACTGGCCGCCTCCTGCATGCCCCCCACTGGGGATCGGGCCCACAACCTGGGCATGTGCCCTGACCAGGAATCAAACTGGCGACCTCTTGGTGCATGGGTCGACGCTCAGCCACTGAGCCACACTGGCCGGACTCTTTGCACTTGTTTTAGACATTGCATTTAATATGGCCAAAGCTTGTGGAAACGAGATCTGTGGCTCTTCGGCTGGCAGAGCTGCATGTTGCTGCAGTCACATTTCCGAGGTGCCGCCGGGTCGAGAGCAATGCCCAGACACGTTCATATAAAGATTCCAGTGTTTTGACAGTGACAAATTCTATGATTAATAATGTAAGCAGCTGATTTTCAGAAATAACCTTTGCATGTTGTGCATTTATTAAATGTTCTGTAATTGTCTGCTTCAGTTAATTTAAGTGATAAGACTTAAATTTCCATTTGCTGATGATTTAGCTACCCTGATGCATTGTAGAGCTTTCCAGCTAATTAGACCTTTGATAATTTTTCATTTTTATTTTTATTTATTTATTTATTTATTTATTTATTTATTTATTTATTTAATCCTCACCCAAGGACATTTTTGCATTCATCTTCAAATGGAGCAGGAGGGAGAGAGGGAGGAAGAGAGAGAAACATCGATGTGAAAGAGACACATTGAGTGGTTGCTACCCACACGACCCCAACCGGGGCTGGGGACAAACTGCAACTGAGGTACGTGCCCTTAGCGGGAACCGAATCTGGGACTCTGGTCTGCGGGCTGATGCTCTAACCGCCGAGCCAAACCGGCCAGGGCAGACCTTTGATAGTTTTTAAAGTTAAAATTCAGAGCTTTGGAAAAAGGTGATAAAATGAGATACATATGTAATAGGCTTTTGACTTATTAGGAGGTGAGTCCTTTAAAGAAGTATATGATTAAAATACAGTATCATAAAAGATAGTTATTTGTTACCCTGGCCGATTTGGCGCAGTGTTAGAGCTTGGGCCAACGGACCGAAGAATGGAGCGTTTGATTCCCCATCAAGGGCACGTACCTCGGTTTCAGGTTTGGTCCCTGGCCCTGGTCGGGGTCGTGTGGGAGGCAACTATTCCACATGGTCTCTCACGTTGATGTCTCTCTCTCTCTCTCTCTCTCTCTCTCTCTCTCTCTTTCTCTTTCTCTCTCTCTTCCCCCCTCCCCCCTTTTCCCCCCTTTCCCCCCCCTCTTTCCCCCATCTCCGTCTCTCTCTCCCCCTTCCCCCTTCCACTCTACCTGAAAATTAATGGAAAAATATCCTCAGGTGAGGATTAAAAAAAAAGTTATTTATCAGTGGTTAAGTACAACAGATACTGTTTTTTTTCCATTCACTTTTTTCTTTTACCCACCTTTTTATGATGTACAAGAAAACCATTTTAAAGTTTGATTTAAATCATATTTCAGGAATTTTTGAGAAGCATCTACAGTGCTCTGATCACTTTAATTTCAGAGACCAGAATCATCAAAAGTTAAAATAGTAGTTCTTTTCTTGGTCCTGTCAAGCCTAATGACTGCTTTTTCTGATAAGTAGTATATAACTTCTACTCTTATGAAATGAATTTCACTGATCATGACCGCTGCACATAAAACTACTTTAAAAGGGTGGCAGTGTGCGCGCGCGCGCGCGCGCGCGCACACACACACACACACACACACACACACACACACAACGCCTCTAAGAAGGGAAATCTTTAGGGAGTTGCTCATTAAGTGATGTTACTGCTTCCATTTGAGAACCAGTGGCTTGGAATACATCATGCTAAAACAACCCTATTCTTACAGAATTACTGGAGGGGTCACAGGAATTGTAGCTAAACCATAGGCCATCTTTTGAACTAATCTGTGGATCATGATAGTAGAGTGTAACTTTGTAGCTTCATGATTGAAAGGTCATTTCCAAAGTACCCATTGGAAGTTTGATACCTGTGAGGCCAGTCTTCAGCCTGAGGCAGCATCTTTTCTTGGCCTGTGTCACTTTTAACCCTTTTTTTTTTTTTAAATTATTCTGAAGATGGCTTGCCTTGCAAATTTACAATTGATTCAAAACCAAGTTCTTTGGATGTCAGGATTGAAGAAGATACTGGGATGTTAAACTTAACATGTACAATTTTAAATATAACTATAAAGTCCCGTACTTAGGTCTCAGCCTCAATTCTAGAGTTTAACATGCTGGGTTATGAGAGTTCATATAAAAACAGTGATGGGCTTCACACATTGAGTCCTTGTGGTGTCATCCCCTCCCACTTAGTAAAAGTGGATGAAGGGGGATGGTTAGAACGGGGAGGGTCTGGAAATCATGAGGGTAAAGCAAAGTGCAAGGTGTGAGTCCTCAGTTTGCGTAAGAGACTTAAGAGTCGTTTGCAAAGACTTAAAGGACTTGGTGTGAAAGTAGGATTAGATTTATTGTATGTAGGTCTAGAATATAGGGGTGGGGAGGATATAGGACTTTGTATTTGGATCTAATTATGGAAATGTGTTCCTGTAGAAGGACAAGAATGGGCAGTTACGAGAGCTGTTAGGCTCCCCTTTGCTGAAATTGTGCATGGCTAGCTTGCCAGCTGGTGGGAGGCTGCAGAGGACATTCCCTTTCCGAAGGGCAGCTCACTTTCATAATAGCCTAGGTTAGGTTGTGTGTTAACTGTGATTTCATGTTTGAGGGAGGACTCAAAGGGTTAAGTGGATGGGATATATCCCAGGAGGAAATATTGCCAGTTTCCTCTAAATTTTGTTGTTGAGATAATATATCATTTTATCAGGCCTATTGCTTGAATTAGCCTCAAAACCATCTAAATATTTAAGAATATTTATTCATACTTTAAAATTATACACACACACATACCTATGCAGTAAAGCACGCAGATCTCAGGTGCACAGTATGATGCATATTTACATGGTCACACACCCTTTCAGATCCTGATAGAGGCTGTTTTCAGCACTCAAAAGATGTCTTCAGGCTCCTTTTCCACCTAAGCCTTCTATTTGGTAGTTTAGACTTTTAAAGGTATTTTATTAAATTATTTTTCCCTTTTCTCTACTGTTGAAGTTTATTTTGTCATTTTAAGGTTTCTATGCTCTTACTGTTGTAGCAGAGCTGTCTTAATTTCCTTTTTTTTGATTTGTCTCTGTGCTCTTTGGGAAATAATATTTTGTTTTTTCTGATTAGCTTCATTTAGTAGTTTTCTGCTACTTAACAGCAACAGAAGTCAGTATGTCAAGAGACAGTATGACATATTATTTCAACCACACTGTGGAACCTGGGTGTTAGTCACAGGTTTAGTCCTTAGCAGCCATGGGACACTGAGGCAAGTCACATTTCTGCGTCTGTCCTCATCTGCAGAATGGGATCAGTAACACGACTGACCTCACTGAGTTGTTGTGAGAGTTCAGTGGGTTAATGCATGAGAAGCATCGAGCTAGTGCCTCAAAGAGTGTTCCGTTTTAGCTATGATCATGTCATTCTCAAAGCTCATTTCAGAGCTGCTTTCATTTCTCTGCCTATTTAAGGATAAAAATGGTTAGTCTTGGAAGTGTATTTTACTTTTCTCATTTAAATGTTTTTCACTCATCATTAGTTATTACAGTAGTACAGGTATTCCATAAATATAACCACTTGTTTAAACAAAGTTGTCATGAATTTCTAATGTTTTCAGATATAAAAAAATTCAGCACTTAGGCCCAGCTGGTGTGTCTCAGTGGATTGAGCATTATCCCATGGACTGAGAGGTCCTGGTTCAATTCCTGGTCAGGACACATGCCCGAGTTTTGGCTTGATCCCAGTGGGGGGCGTGCAGGAGGCAGCCGATCGATGTTTCTCTCTCATATTGATGTTTCTATCTCTCTCTCCCTTCCTTGCTCTCTAAAAAAATCAATAAAAACATATTTAAAAAAAATTCAGCAGTTAAAATTGGCCTTTTTAAGATCTTATATGGAATCATTTAAAGATTCTGTTTTCATTGTTAGTTGAATCAAATAATCATTGATTACCCACTGTGGGTCAAGGTACTGTGTGCTTGGTTCTTTTGCTGATATGAATTCATAAGACATGGCCTTGTACCTTAAATAGTATTTCCAACAGTTCCCTAGTTCTTTCATTTCTTCAAATAAGTTTTGTGATTTGGCCAAGTACCGTGGAGAACGGGAATGCTGACTACACTGAACCCAGTCTCCACAGCTAGTGCCTGCAGCGGCCAGGTCACTGGTGCCCAGGCTCTTCGTCAGGACAGTGTTCATTGTTCTCTGAGGGAAGAACTCGTTTTCTTTTTTTCCCTATTGACCAGATTTAATTAATCATCATTAATTTCTGGCTCATTTAGTAATAAAGTTGGATGAGCTAGTGATAGCTCTGGTAAAATGTCATCTCTGTTAGCTATCTTTGATAAGTAATGTGATCAGGGGTAAGTTAGGAGTCTTGGGAAAAGTGTATTCTACATGTTTTTTGTCACAATAGACAGGACTTAAATACAGACATCTAAGGTCATCTAAGGTCATCTGTTTGGGCCATGTGACAACACTCTGTCCCCATCCCATCAAACTAGCCCACTAACAGCACACTGGGTGTAGCCTGTTCTGTCCCCAAGGTCTTTGGTGGAGTGTTCCGCAGAGCGGGAGCTAAATCCTTACCCAGGATGTAGCAGCTACGGACCCAACTGCTTAACTGACTCTGAGCGCAAGCAGGCTGGTGTTGAAGGAGATGTTAGGAATTAAAGAGCATTGTAAATTCAGTGATTTCGGAACTTACATCCTGCTTCTTTCTTGAGGTCATATAGTACAGTGCCTGGTTTTAATGTTCTTTTTGTAGGCCCTGAAGGTTACATACTTCAAAAATTGGGTATTATTACTTTATATATTTTTTGTAATGGTCAAGTAAGATCATTTAATTTAGTTTTCAGGAATTTATGTAAACTATTCCATTTACATATTCTTCAAGTATATTATTCTGCTTTTTAAAAAATGATGTTTGTAAGTTAGCACTTACATTTTTTCTTTCTTTTTTTTTTAATCCTCACCTGAGAACATTTTTGCATTTATCTTCAGATAGAGTGGGAAGGAGAGAGGGAGGAAGAGAGAGAGAGAAACATTGATGTGAGAGAGACACATCGACAGGTTGCCACCCACACAACCCCAACCGGGGCCGGGGACAAACTGCCCTTAGCGGGAACCAACCCGAGATTCTCCGGTCCGCGGGCCGATGCTCTAACCACTGAACCAAACTGGCCAGGGCTCTTTTTCTTTTTTAAAAAAAATATTTTTCCTTTATTGATTTAAGAGAGAGAGGAAGGGAAAGGGAGAGATAGAAACTTCAATTCTCACAGAGGAATCATTAAATCAGCTACTGTAAAATACTTTAAATAACTTTTTGAATTAACTGTCTTAACTGTCTTAACTTTATAATTTGGACCTTTAAAAAAAAAAAAAGTCTGCTCTCTTCCCACAGTGAGGACATAAGATGACACAGGTCTGATTAGGAACTGGTTATTAGAGAGTGAAGCCCGTGAGGTGCCAAGTGTCTGAAAGACTCTGTCCTGGAGGAGACAGACCTTCGACCCTGGTGGAGGACTGAGGTCCCGTGAAGGGCAGGCTGGGCACTGGTGAGGAGGTTTATCAGCACTGTGGTTTTCATGTATCATTATCGTAGAATCCTGTTTGAATTAAACATGATGAGGAGATTCACCCGGGCAATAAATCTGCATTTCTTAAAAAATTTAGAAGAGATTTACAGAGGAGGTCAGATTTACTTGAAAAGGTCAGCCTTCTTATTGAATTATCTTTTAAAATAAATTCATCTTTATTGTTGAAAGTATTACAAATGTCTCCCCCAACCCTCACATTGACCCCCTCTACCCCTCTCCTGTCTCCCTCTCCCTGCCAGGCCTTTAATGCACTATTTTACTTTTAATACCCTAACAGAATCACGTGAAAGGAAATAAACCTGCTCTAAAATGTAATGTATGAGTATTCAGCCCCCTTTTCCCTAAAACACCTGTCAGTGCCCCACCCATCACGTGGACTCAGGGCGCCCACCCCCTCTTTTTCCACCGCGAGTTACACTCACACCACTGGGCATTGTGCGCACTGTCGTCGAAGACGCTTCTACATGTTTTTTAAAAACCGGGTGCTCATACCGGAGTCTGTTTTTGATGCACGATGCATCAGAAGATGAGCTTACATCGTCGCGCCTTCCACTCGTCGAGTAACCAGTTTTTACAGTCGTGAAAAATAAGTGGTGATGGCTGTCCAACAAGGCAGGTCATGTGAGATATGCAGCCCTTTCTGTGCTACAGAAACAGAGGGCAGGGTAGTGAAGTGTTCTCTCCCAGCCGAACGTCCACACGCAGGTCCTAAGAGATGTGCCTGTGGAGACAGTGGCCTGCATGGCTGGGGTCCCCGAGGACGCTCCAGACTTCTGTCCCCCGGTCAGGAGGGGCACGGTCTGCAGTCGGGAGCCTGACACACACTCCCACGGCCGCCTCCTTTACACTGAGATCGCCCAGTTTCATCTGAAATTAGGTAATGGGTGATTTTTTTAAAAAGCTGATTTTATAGTTGACAAAAAAGGTATTTCTGCCTTTTGTTTGGGGCAGAGAGGGGCTTTTTTATTTTCCTCAGGTTCTTCAAGACTTCTAGTTTTTAACTTTTGTGTTAAACATCTAATTGTGAACAGATTAGCTTTAAATATATTTTTGACAAAATGCTCATTTTATTTATAGTATATTTGTTTGTTATAGAAACGTGTTGTATCTAAATTGGCATTCTTGTGTTCTTTTGTTTTTTTTACCTCTGGATGTAATCAATACTTACAAAAATAACATTCAGCTTTAAAGTGGGAAACTTTGCACATGGGAAGTCTTCCAGTGAAAGAACGCACTGCGAAAACTGCTTCCTTTTCTTCCTGCAGCTAATCTGTTCAGATTTCCCAGTACTTGGTAAGCACGATTGTTTAAAAAAACACACAAAACCCCTCTTCTGTCTTTTCCTTATACCTTTGGTTTTGTTATTATTTGGTATTTTCCTGAAGTTTCTGTTTTAAAATCCTTGTGAATCTGGGTGTAGCCCAGATACTTGAGCACACCCAGGGGAAATGGCTCTTGATGAACTCCTGCTCGGTCTACTAATCAGCTTGGCTAGATAGACTTTTTCTTCTTTTTTAAAATACGTGATTTTTTTTTTTTTTTTAATCCTCGTCCAAGGACATTTTTGCATTTATGTTCAGATAGAGTGGGAAGTAGAGAGGGAGGAAGAGAGAGAGAGAGAAACATCGACGTGAGAGACACATCGACTGGCTGCCACCCACATGATCCCAACCGGGGCGGGGGACAAACTGCAACTGAGGTACGTGCCCTTAGCGGGAACCGAACCCGGGACTCTCTGGTCCACAGGCCAGCACTCTAACTGCTGAGCCAAACTGACCAGGGCTTTTTTTTTTAATTGTCACCTGAGGACATGCTTAGAGGAAGTGAGAGGGGGAGAGAGAAAGAAAGAAATACTTTTTACTTTATCTGAACGTTTCAACATGTTTTAAGCATGGTCTTGATATTAAATGAAAAATGGAAGAAATCTTATAGCAAAGTCATCCAAAGCTGCCCTCGCTATGAATTTTGAGATGTGTATTAATAAATCATTTATTAGAGTCATTTTGTTATCCGAGAACATTTAGTCTTATTTTATCCCACAATTAGTATTCACAAGTCTAAGTACCCTTCAGTCAGAGACCATCAGGAACACACTTGTAGCTGAACAATTTTGATTTATTGTTGCAGGAAAGAACAGATCACAGGGAGCCATGGAGCCTCAGTACGAGTATGTGATAAAGACTGTACTCTAGGATTCGGGCTTTGGAGAATGTGGCGGAGGGTTCAAGGAAGTAAGGGCTGCCACTGATTTAGGATAAGAGCAGTGTTTGGTATTCTGTGAGTTGTGCACTGACCTTGTTTGTGTCTTCTGCATGGTCTCGGAATGACTTCCTTTGATAGAACTGTTTAGTGAGATTGTCCAAGGAGAGCAGAAGGTAACAGTTTAGCTGTAAACGTGAGATCGATTTGTCATGAGATTGAGACTTACCTGTTAGCATCAGATTAGCTCTCAGAGGTCAGGGACTGGTTTCTCCCCCCCCCCCTTTTTTTTTATCTTCACCCGAGGACATTTTTGCATTTATCTTCAGATAGAGCTGGAGGGAGAGAGGGAAGGAGAGAAAGAGGGAACCATCGATGTGAGAGAGACACATCGACTGGTTGCCACCCACACGACCCCAACTGGGGCTGGAGAAAAACTGCAACCGAAGTACATGCCCTTAGTGGGAACCGAACCCGGGACTCTCCGGTCTGTGGGCCGATGCTCTAACCGCTGAGCCAAACTGGCCAGGGCTCCCCCCTCCCCTTCTTAAAGGCATTTAAATCCAACTGTCTTCTTACTCTGCAGGGGCCAGCTGGGGAGGTCAGGATTTAGTAGTAGGGACATACTGGGCGTGCCACTGCAACAGGTTGCAGCTAGAGGAACAGTGATGCTTTTATAAAACAGGGCAACTGGGAGGTACGTCACACATGCTAGTTCTCTGCTGACTAGCAGTAGTCAGTGGGTAAAATATGAACATGTTCTTTTTAAGAAATAAGATGATTGCCCTGGCCAGTTTGGCTCAAGCGGTTAGAGCGTCGGCCTGTGGACCAGAGAGTCCCGGGTTTGGTTCCCGCTAAGGGCACGTACCTTGGTTGCAGTTTGTCCCCTGCCCCGGTTGGGGTCGTGTGGGTGTCAGCCAGTCGATGTGTCTCTCTCACATCGATGTTTCTCTCTTTCTCTTCCCCCCTCTCTCCCTCCTGCTCTATCTGAAGATAAATGCAAAAATGTCCTCGGTGAGGATAAAAAAAGAAATGAGATGATTGAGTTTGCCTGCTGCACCCCCTGGGGGATCCTAGGGTTTCCTCTGCTGAACCTGCTGTCTAGGAATCAGTGCTCAGTGCTTCGGGAGCTGTTTTCTTACATCTGGAAGAGTCAGCTCTGCATGTTCTGTAATGTTTATGTTAATACAAAGCAGTCAGTAACAAAGGGTTTTTTAAAGTTTTTAAGATTTATGAACTGAAGGACCATGTTTTCGCAGCTCCACTCCAGCTTAGGCGTGTGCGCAAGAGATCACTGAGAGGAAATGTGTTTATTCATTTATTCAAACAATTCTGGTGTGCTGTGCGCCGGGCTAGGTGCCTGGCCTTTGGTATGGTGGGAGGGGTCAGTCATACCTTCCTTCATGAGCCGTGCAAGGGATGGCTGAAAATTTTTGGTTTAAAAGCATCACTTTTAATAGTATCTTAATTTCACATATATTCTGAAATAAGCACTACATTATTGTATTATAGTACATACAAGAGTATCTGTGATTAATGATGTGGTTTTTATAGTTTTGGGACTTTAAAAATGGTAACTTTTTGCCCTGGTCAGTTTGGCTCAGTGGTTAGAGTGTCAGCCTGAGGACCAAAGAGTCTCGGGTTTGATTCTGGTCAAGGGCACATACCTCAGTTGTGGTTCAGTCCCCAGTGCTGGTCAGGGTCATGCGGGAGGCAACCAGTCAATGTCTCTCACATCGATGTCTCTCTCTCTCTCTCTCTCTCTCTCTCTCTCTCTCTCTCTCTCTCCCTCCCTCCCTCCCTCCCTCCCTCCCTCCCACTCTATCTGAACATAAATGGAAAAATATCCTTGGGTGAGGATTTAAAAATAAAAAAGAATAAAAATGGTAACTTTTGCCCTGGCCAGTTTGGCTCAGCGGTTGGAGCGTCGGCCTGCGGTCCAGAGAGACCCGGGTTCGGTTCCCGCTAAGGGCATGTACCTCGGTTGCAGTTTGTCCCCGGCCCTGGTTGGTCGTGCGGGTGGCAGCCACTCAATGTGTCCCTTTCACGTCGATGTTTCTCTCTCTCTCTCTCTCTCTCTCTCTTCCTCTCTCTCCTTCCCACTCTATCAGAGCAAAAAATGAAAAAAAAAAAATGGTAACTTTTAAAAATCAGATATTTTTCGAGCATCTGCTCATGCCAGTCTGGAGATACCTTTAAAATGCGGAGGCTGGAGGTCTTCAGACAGAATGTGTCTCCTCGTGAACTGTCAGGCAGGCTGCTTCTCTTGTGTCTTCACCTCGAGTACTGAATTGTGGGTATTCTCCTTAATACTGAGTAATACTTAGTAATTCTTTGTATCATTTGGTAAAAACTGAGTAAGTTTTAAAAATAGAAAAGTTGGGCTTATTTAGACTTAACCGTGAGTACTTGTAGTGTCACATGGAGAGATAATTTAAAATGTCTAGTCCTCTAGACAAGACACATTATAGGCAAACAGTCTTCATGTGGTTCTGTACTTCTGCCATTGGTCTGTGGAACATTTGTCTAAACATAACTGTCATCACAGTTGTTCTTTAAATGTCATCGCTTCATGGTAGCTTTGAGCATTTTTGAGAACCTTGAAAACTTTTAAGGAAGGATGTAGATTGCAAAACTTGATACATTTTGGTGCTTTGATGGAGCAGCAGTAGCATTAGAATATTGTTGATTTGGACCAAACTAAGGATGGTGACTTTTCAGTATAAGGTTTTTCTCCTAAAGACTATGCCACACAGGAAAATATGTTTATGTTAGATTTTAAACACCCTATCATTTAGATTTTATTTACTAAGTTCAGTACATATTTTTGCATGGGAAAGGCATTCCAACGTTGCCCGAGTTTTCAGGATTGGTAGGGAACTTACTATGTATCCATTTTTTACTGTGACTAAATTTTTTTTTTTTTAGATTTTTTCTTTTTCTTTATTGATTTGAGAGACAGAGGAAGGGAGAGGGAGAGCGAGAGAAACATCGATGAGAGAGAACATTGATTGGCCGCCTCCTGCATGCCCCCCACTGGGGATTGGGCCCACAACCTGGGCATGTGCCCTGATCGGGAATCGAACCAGCGACCTCTTGGTGCATGGATCCACGCTCCACCACTGAGCCACACTGGCCAGGCTACTGTGACTAAATTATGTGTAGGGACCAGAATGTATCATCATATAATTTAGGCACATAGGTTTGTGGTACATTCTCTTGGTTTAGGTGCCTAGATAAGGTTTCATATTTTGAAACTAAATCTGTCTGGGCAGCAATCCACTTTCATAATCCCCACAAAATTCACTGTTACTATTCACTATAACCACTAGATTTTCACTTATGTCTTCTTTATAACTTCCATTCACCAGGAGGGTTCATGTAGAATAGTACCAGTTTACTATGTCTTTTCAGAGTCAATGATTCTGACTGTTTGTAATATGTCATTTTTTTCTATTAAAATGATGAGGTAAATTATAGTTTGTGTATTGTTACCTTTAAATTTTCATGATTGTAGAATATAGTATAAATTCTGTTTACAATGATTAAGTGACAGTGAAGAGGAAATTATTAATAGTGAACCTCTTGTCCAGCTGCTCCAAAATCCGCAGTGCAGTCATAGCTTCTACCAGGGCAGTCTGTATTCCCTCTGGCTGCTTTAACAGTGCCCATCTGAGGCAGCTGGTCTGGCTTTGAATCCCAGCGCTGCCACTGGGCAGGTCAGTCTTCCTCCGTTTGTGTCTCCTCCTCTAACACGGGGCTCATGGTACCTACCTCACAGGGTTGTTGTGAGGGTCCCACAGTGCACAGAGCAGCACTGCTCCTGTTGTAGGCATGCAGTAAATACTTGTTGCCTAAGTCTGTGATCCTGTGCAAGGAAAGATGCTAAAAAGCATGGCTGGTGTGGAGCAAGTATCACATTTAAGTCAATTTGATGTCAGAGGAGGTGGAATTGATCAGGAAAGGTGTTATAAAGGGTTTACTTAGGAGGAGCTTCTTTGCTAGATCAGGAATTGGGATGAGGTATCATACATAACTATCCTATTTCCAGTAGTGATTCTTAGGGTTAGAATAAACCTAAAAATAAAATGAATTGTAGTATAAGCAACATTTAAATAAATAACAGTATATTGAAATGGACCTGTGACTTATTTTAATCCCTTATATAAGTCCTCATACTTTTTCACTTCCACTGTTGTCTCAGAACCACAGCATTGCCTAAGGGAACACTTCCTCCCTCGTTCGCCTGGCACTGTGCCCAAGGTCTGTTCTCCTGGGGCTGCTTGCTTGCTTCCTTGTGTTTTGAACAGATGATATATTTGAATCTTTCCTGAGAACCCTGTTTTTTTTTTTTTTTCTAGTTAGGTAAATTCATATCTGAGGTGTGTAACATATACTGAAGTATTCTCTAAACTTACAGCAGAATATTCTCTTCATTGCTACTTTTACTAGGTTTACAATATCTTGAAAAAATACAAAGACTAAAAAAATGACACGTTTGTGGCGTGGATTCTTGATTTGGACATTTTAATAGAGATTTTAAGTTAGACCAACATTAAATACTCCGCTGTTAGAGGGATGTGGATAGCTAGCACTTGGGTCACATTGTGAGTCCCCATTTGTTCTATTGCCCTGTATTCCTTGATGGTCCACGTTTATTATTGCCTTTTCTGAAAACGAGTAGTGAGAGAACAGCCTTTCTTACAGCGCAGTTCAGGCCGAGAAGCCTTCACTCTGCCACTTCCTCTGGCTTTTTGTCCAGTGAGAATCAGAGACCAGAAGCAGAGCTGCGAGGTCCCTCGCACCCTGACCTCACAGCCCCGCAGAGCAGTCGCGGTGCTGCTGCAGAGAGTGGCCGACCCACATGCTCGCTTGGGAAACACTTGAGGACGTCATTTAGTGATTTATGTGTGGGTGACTGTCAAGGAAATGTATAAACTCTGGTCGTACACATACACAAACGTGTTCAGAATACAGCCATGAGACAAAGCCTGCTCTCACTATGCATCTTTTAAGAAGCGTTTGCACGGCTTAAAATGGATTTACTGTGATCTCCGCATCTGTGCTGTCACCAGGGAGACGACAGGTGGTGGACAGAAGTGAGGCTGATGGCACTGTCAGTCCATCACCTGTGCGGGGGCGTCACGCACACTTGGCTCCGCTGGCAGCACCATGCCCTAGCCAGCCAGGCTGACGGCCAAACGCACGTCCAGCTGCGGCTCTCGTCAGGCATGCAGGGCATCACATGTATTCTCTGTTCCGCGTGGAGTAGGATTTGGAGAGAACTCAGGTCTGGATTCACACATTTCCACTACGTGCCACCTGGAAGGCTGAGACCCTGTGGTACAGCAGTGCTGGGGATGGAGGGTGGAAAGGTAAGGAAAGACTGGGGTGGGATTAATGTTGCCTTTTACAAAGGTAATGTCCATAAAAAGTCCAGACAATCAGAAGTAAAGAGTCAGTGTCTTTCACATTCTCAATCTCACATTCAGAGCTCATCACAATTCTATTAATAGCTTGGTGTGTATGTTTCCAAAATTCTTATGAAAAAAAGATTATTTTAAAAACCACACAGAATGGGATTATACTACATATATTCTTTTCTGTTTGCTTTTGCCAGGATGCCGTGAATTATGGTCATCCTGTCATGTCATTGCTGTCCCAGTTGTCTTCAGATGACTGCTTCAGCATTCTGTGTCCAGCATGTGTGTAGCCATTCTCATCGATAGGCGTTTAGGATCTGCAAGAGGTTTTTGCTAAGACACAGTTGTGTGCTAAGCTTCCTTGTACCTTTATCGTTGTTATCACTCATAAATTTTCTTTTAGGATAGTCTCCTAACAGTAACTTAGTGGGTCAAAGAGTATGAACATTTAAATTTTTGGAAGATACTTCTGAGTTATCCTTACCGTCTGGAGTCATTAATGATAAAGTTTAAGAATGTTGTGGTCTGGCCAAACACTCTAGAGGTAACATAGAACTTAATGTTTTAGGAAATTTCCACCATTTTGAAATGTAACATTATTTTTCACAATTATAAATAATATGCACACATGGTAAAATCTTTTCTTCAACAGTGCAGAGCCATGGAGCTCGAAATGTAACAATCTGCTGATCTTCCACCATTCCCCAGATAAAATCTTTTGAAACTAATTTTGAAAATTTGTTCCTGTGATTACCATTGGAATTTAAAATGATAACATATTTCTTGGTATATCTGTCTGACAGTGTCCCTTTTACTTAGTGTCATAAAAGTTGAGGAATTTCATATATCTACACTACCAACTGTTCCTTTTACTCCTGGGCTTTGTTTATGAAATGTAGTTGTGCTGATAGTTGTTTTTTTTTTTTTTTTTTAAATATGGCTTCATTGATTTTTTTAGAGAGAGAGGAGGGAGAGAGAGAGATAGAAACATTGATGTGAAAGAGAGACATCAATCGGCTGCCTCCTGCACGCCCCCTACTGGGGATTGAGCCTGCAACCAGGGCATGTGCCCTGACCGAGAATCAAACTGGACCTCTCAATCCATGGGACAACGCTCAATACGCTGGTTTTTTAATCCTCACCCGAGCATATTTTTCCATTTATCATCAGATAGAGTAGGAGGGAAGGAGAGAGAGGGAGAGAGAGAAACATCGATGTGAGAGAGACACACCGACTGGTTGCCTCCTGCACGACCTGACCAGGGTCGGGAACGAACCACAACCAAGGTACGTGCCCTTGACTGGAATCGAACCTGTGACTCTTTGGTCTGCAGGCCGATACTCTAACCACTGAGCCAAACTGGACAGGGCTGGTTTGTTTTTTATAGCTTTAAATGTTCTTAGTTCTTTATGTTTTGGGCCACCAACTTTATGCAGTATTCCTTGACTCACCATTATATTAATTACCTAAGAAAATCTGTCCCTCAATGTCTTCTTACTTCTCTCTCTTTTATCTCTCTTTACTTAAACAGTGTTTTGGATTTTTTAACTATTTAAAAATTCTAAAAAAAAGAAAATCAATAGTATTATTGCTAGGAATGATACTGTTGATTGCAGAACCAAGCAGTATAATTGGGTTTATAATAATAAACCCGGTGGCAGTTAGAAGTTGTTCTACTTGAAGAATGTAAAGATAAGTGACATTCTGTTTTCTTAAATCTGTTGTCCTATAAACTGTTGAAAATGATGCCACAGTTTAGTTTGCTGTAGTTTTTCTTGCAAGTTGTAATTGTTATTTTTTTCTTAATGTTACTAAAAGCCTATATCTTAGCAAATTTAAAAATTTTTAATTTTGCAATGTAGTAAATTTTTTTCTTTTTTATCCTTATCCGAGGACGTTTTTGCATTTATCTTTAGATAGAGCAGGAGGGAGAGAGGAAGGAAGAAAGAGAGAGAAACATTGATGTGAGAGAGACACATTTACTGGTTGCCACCCACACGACCCCAACCGGGGCCTGGGACAAACTGCAACCGAGGTATGTGCCCTTAGTGGGAACTGAACCCGGGACTCTCTGGTCCACAGGCCGATGCTTTAACTGATGAGCCAAACCGGCCAGGGCAATAAATTTATTTTTCTATTTTTGAAGATATTCTTTTTTTTTTTTTTTTTTATCCTCACCTGAGGACGTTTTTTCATTTTTTGTTCAGATAGAGTGGGAGGGAGAGAGAGGAAGAGAGAGAGAGAGAAACATCGACGTGAAAGGGGCACATCGAGTGGCTGCCACCCGCACGACCAACCAGGGCCGGGGACAAACTGCAACCGAGGTACATACCCTTAGTGGGAACCGAACCCGGGTCTCTCTGGACCACAGGCCAACGCTCTAACCGCTGAGCCAAACCGGCCAGGGCTTGAAGATATTCTTGACTAGGATCTGTTGTCCACTCTGATTTGGACTAATGGCTTCTGTGCCTGTGACCGCAGTCATACTGGGATTTCTTTGCCTTTCCCAGTGAAGGCCACTCACTTTTTTTTTTTTTTAGTTTAGTTGAAAACATTTAAAAATATTATTTTTCAGAATTTTTTTAGTGCTTCAGAGGTAAATTTCAAAATTATTATGTCTAGTCCGGCCGATGTGGCTCAGTGATTGAGCGTTGACCCATGCACCAAGAGGTCGCTGGTTTGATTCCCGGTCAAGGCACATGCCCAGGTTGTGGACCCGATCCCCAGTGGGGGGCATGCAGGAGGCGGCCAGTCGATGTTCTCTCTCATCAATGTTTCTACCTCTCTCTCCCTCTCCCTTCCTCTCTATCTAACATCAATAAAGGAAAAAAAATAAAAATAAATTTATTATGTCTAGTGTGATCTTCAGTTTGCCATCATACTTGACTTATAGTTTGTCTCGGTTGAGATTTCCTGGTTCAAAATGCTTTTCACTCAGAATTTTTGTTTTTAAGATTTTCAAAAAATTGATTTTTAGAGAGGAAGGGAGAGGGAGAGAGAGAGAAACATCCACATAAGAGCGAAACACCGATCGGCTGCCTCCTGCATGTCCCCTATCAGGGATTGAGCCCGAAACCCAGGCATGTGCCCTGACCGGGAATCGAACCGGGACCTCTCAGTCCATGGGACAATGCTCCATCCACTGAGCCACGCCGGCCAGGCATGTGTACGTGTATTTAAATTTCATCTTTCTTGGCTCTCTATAATCTTCTATCTCAAATCTTTATTCCATTTCAACGTGTGTTTTTTTTCTTTAATTATCATTTCACATGATCTCTGCTTGTCTTCTGGAACTCTGTGTGCACGCTGGGCCCGCTGGGGCTCTCTGCCTCGGGCATGTCTTCTGGAACTCTGTGTGCACGCTGGGCCCGCTGGGGCTCTCTGCCTCGGACATGTCTTCTGGAACTCTGTGTGCACTCTGGGCCCGCTGGGGCTCTCTGCCTCGGGCATGTCTTCTGGAACTCTGTGTGCACGCTGGGCCCGCTGGGGCTCTCTGCCTCGGACATGTCTTCTGGAACTCTGTGTGCACGCAGGGCCCGCTGGGGCTCTCTGCCTCGGGCATGTCTTCTGGAACTCTGTGTGCACGCAGGGCCCGCTGGGGCTCTCTGCCTCGGGCATGTCCTCGGTCATGGTTTCTCTTTCTCTCCTGTCCTCTCACCTGCTGGGAGATTTCTTCTGTTTCCTATTCCAGAACACCGTCTTCAGTCATGCTCAATCTGTTATTTGGCCCCTCTGGTGAAATTTTTATTTTATCAACTGTGTATTTAATTTCCAAGATTTCCTAGTGGTTCTCTGGTCTTTTCATTTTTCATAGTGACTGTTTTGTTGTTCGTTTTAAATTATGCCTTGAAACTTTTAGCATAGTAATTCAGGTGTTTGGTTTGGTGTGGTCTATTCCAATCTGTTTTCCTTCAGATCACTAAGTCTGTTTCTTTATCCTGGTCTTTCTCTTTTCCTCTTCTTTGATTTTTCTTACATGTCCAGTGATCCTTGGTTGCCCAAATATTTGAATGAAGATTTGTACTGGTTAATGTCAGTGCACTTGCCTAAAAGGCTCCTCCCTTGGATAGTAGACCTCACTGTGGAGAGAGAGAGAGAGAGAGAGAGAGAGAGAGAGAGAGAGAGAGAGAGAGAGAGAGAGAGAGAATGTGTGTGTAGTGAGCTGGGCAGGAAAGTACAGTATTGGAGTAAATGGTTAACTGCCACAATTGCAAAGTAAACAGATTGTGTTATGAGGTTGAGTGCTTAGTTTATTTCACTCTTTGTGGACCTGCCTTTCATTCTCCTCTCTGCCCCTCCCCTTTCCTCCTTCCCTCTCCTGTCTCTTCTCCCTTCCTTTCCCTGCTTCTCTCCCTCCTCCTCTCCTTCCTTCGGGTCCTAGTGTGACAATGCCACCGCTGTGTGCTGCTTTCCTTTCCAGCTTAAACCCTGCTCCGGGGTTCCTTACTGGACTGACTTTGCCCAGTATAGATGCGATTATCTGGCTTCAGTTGAGGAAGCTGTTGGTATAAGTGGGTAGTCGGGAGGGTCCTGGACATGCTGCTCTGTGGAGAGTCCTGTAAGCACCCTCACTGCAGCCTCATGGAGCTGGGGCGGGGCCTGGAGTGTCTTTAAGGCCCTAATGGCCGTCTGTGTATTTTGGGTTTTATTTTCCTCTGTTCTGGTTTATTCATCAGTATGAGCCCATCTATTTTTGGGCAATGCTCACATTTGGGTTGAAGTTTTCTGAAATTTTCATAGCATTTGGGGTCAGTATCAGTCTTGGGAAATAAATGCATCCACTGTAATTCTTTGACTGACTTAGGAAGGGGCCATGTATACCACTGCACACTGAAGTCAGGACACACGCCGAGACACACCTGCTCCTCCACGCAGTGCGCCCAGAGTGGTTCTCCTTCCTTCTCTCCTGGCCTCGTTCCTCTGCTGTCGTTTCTCTATTTCCTAAGAACTATTCATGTATTTCCTTCTTAAATCATGCATTTGAAGCTAAAAGTAATCCATGGCACTGGGGGATTTAGAGGTAAGTGATCAAGTAAAATAACTGAACGATACTTGAGTTAAACCTAGTATTTTCCTGAGAAATGACTTAATATTTTAAAAACAGAAGATGTAGAGAGTATCATCAAATGTTTACTCCATAAATAGAAAGGGAAGTGATTGGTATTATCTCAGTATGGGAGTCTACAGTTTAATCTAGTGCAATCAATATTGTTACATCAAAAGTATTATCTGTTTTTCCTAGTTACTTAAAGGCAGTGATGAGCCCTCCTTAGGTTTTCCAGTTCTGAGAGGTACATGCCACTAGATCAAGTCTAACGCTTGAGTTGGATGTTCATTAGAACCCAGTGTTTTTTCTCAGGGGTCATTTGAAAACTGAAATTAAGGAAAGTCTCAAGAAGTCTAACTTTGGGAAAGTAGTCTCAAACTGAGCCATTTTCTGCTTTCCCATACTCTGTTCACAGTAGCGACTCTTGCTGGATAAGTAACTCTGTATGGAAATATCTATCCCCATGATGAGCTTTTTCAGGGCAGAGATTGGATCAAAATAAGAGCTTTTATTGACTCTTCAAAATGTGTGCTAGGCATGATGCTAAGTACTTCATTTAATTCCTGAAGTAACCCAGTCATTGGGTAGACTTCATTTTACACATGAAAATATTAAGGCTTAACAAGGGTTAAGTACATTACATAAGGCCACAACTGGTCAGTGACATCCAGATTTAAACAGATAAGGATCACTCCATATTTACTTTTAACCATTGATTTGCATATGAGCACTAAACATAATTCAAATGTGAGTTAAATTACATTTAAAATATCCTTAATTCCAAATAAAAATGTTTTGACACTGACCCTGTCAAGCTCCAGTTGGAGAAAGCTGATTTCATCTCTTGGTTATTTCTTCCTGTGGGAGGGAAGTACAGCAGATTACACATGGAAGTGAGGATTTTCGTGATTCACTCTTGGTACTGCTCAGTGAGGAGGGCCGAATAAAACGTTGATCTGTTTTCCCTAAGAACACAATTGTGTGTGTTTGTTTTTTAATCCTCACCCAAGGATATTTTTACACTTATCTTCAGAGAAAGGGAGAGAGAGAGAGAGAGAAACATTGACGTGAGAGAGACACATCGATTGATTGCCACCTGCATGACCCCAGCTGGGGCCAGGATCGAACTGAAGCCGAGGTACGTGCCCTTTACCGGAATCGAACCCGGGACTCTTTGGTCTGCAGGCCGACGCTCTAACCGCTGAGCCAAACTGGCCAGGGCACAATTGTAGTTTTTAGTATTATGTGTATAGATTTTTTTTCTCTCTCTGGACTTTTTTCATTCATTCATTTATTCATTCCATTCATTCATTCATTCATTCATTCATTCATTCATTCATTCATTCAATACAGTACGAGAAGGTGGTGGATTACAAACACCTCCACAAGGAAATACTGGCATTCTTTATGATATGTTTAATTTGAACTGGTTTGGATTTTCACATTTCCTAATAAGCATTACTTGTTTTTCACATTTCTAGAATGGTAGTTAAAAAAAATTATTGTATGCCCTTATTTCATGCTTGCAGTTACAATGAGGCTTTGGCTGGATAGAGAATGCTAGCTTCAAAGTTTCCCCACTTTAACACTGTCAAGAGTGTGTCCCCTGTGTTCAGCCAGAGTATCGATGAGAAGTTTATGGCAGTTGGAAATGTTCCTAAATTGGAATTCAGCTGATGTTTTTTTTTCTCATGATAGGTTTTGTTTTTATGGAATTTTGGGAGGAAGATCAGAGGTAAAGCGCCATTTTCATCACATCAGAAGAAAAGTGTAGATTATTAACATGCCTTGATGTTGACCTTGATCACCAGGTTGAGGCAGTGTTTCCCAGAGTTCCCCAGTGCGAGGCTAGTCTCCCCTATGTCCTTGCTTCCATGCTATAGCCTGTGCAAGGAGGTCATGCCGCACAGCCCACACTTCAGAGGAAGGGACTTAGTTCTGCATCCTCGAGGGCTGAGTAACTCCGTAAGTTATTTGGAATTTTCATGCATTGGAGATTCAACTCTTCTACCCCTCTTATTTATTTATTCAATTATTTGTATCACTATGGATTCATGGATATTTCATTGGTATATATTTTTACTATGATGGAAACTAGGTTATTTAACTAGCTCACAGTTCAAGTTTTCTCAGTTATCTCATTTTTCTTTGAGACAGAAATGAAGATAATTAACATCTAATTGGAATATGATGCCATCCCAAGTTATGTATAGGAAAAGGTCTTAGTAATGGCTGGAAATTCCAGTCTGCTGGGGTCATGTGATAGACACCACCCCCTAAGCCGCATTTAGGGGTTCAGATACCTTCTTGTCCAGATACAGGTAAATTTCCATAATGTTGCCATTGTTACCGTCCTTTCTTCCCAGAGGTGAGCAGTAGTCGGTGGACAGGATTGTAGGGAGCCACACATACTGAAAAGGTGCAGCTGTACCCAGACAGGTTCTGGCAGCACTCAGTCTCGAAGTGCAGCTGCGGGTGTGGTGCGTGGCTGTGCTGACCGTGTCGTCTTCGCAGGGCTGTCTGATGCTTCTATGTATCTTAATTCCCACATTTAAAACACTGCCCTCGATCTGGCCACCGGAAGATTGAACCAGTTTCCTTTTTTGTATCATTTTCAGAAGGCAAGTCTACCCTAGACGTTCCCTGAAGGATCATTCTAAGTATCTCTTGTGGGGGTTTCAGTCATGGCTTCTCTTCGTTGTTGGCCAGGGCATCTGCTGGCACTCATCACTCTTGCTCCTAAAGTAGCACCGGGACTGCTCTTTCAGTAGTCCTGGTGTTGTCAGACTCCCATAATTCTTTTATAGTGTTTTTGATTTTTACATATTTCCAGTTTTCAAGTGATAACTGCTTCTTTTCTTAACCCTTTAGAAGAATATTGTATTATCTGTATATTACTATGCATCGTGAGTGTGTGCAGAAATGTTTACTAGAGGACCTTGAGCTATCTGAGCACACACACCCCAGCGTACTGTACCTCTCTTATAAGGGACTTTGCTGCTGGTGTCTGCGTTGTGTGTGGGATTCCAGGTATCTTCCATCCCAGGCGAATAACTGAAGAGCTTTGACGTGGGTTGTTAACATCGAGCAGGTGGGGAGGACAAGCAGGGAGGTTTAGAGAATGTCGGGTTGTTGCATTCCTTCCTGTAAGCTTCTTTGATAAATATTCTCCAAAATAGTCTTTTAATTTTTTGAACACATTTTTTAAAAAGCCAACAAGGGGGTAATTGCTGTTCGGCACAAAACATGCTGCAGAGTTGCTTTGTCCTGGTTACAGTAACGGAAGAATATCAGGGTGGACTTGGAAAAGAAACGCTGTTTCCTGTTGTAGCAGCATTCCTGATTGCTGTTCTCCCTTTTGTACGCCTCGAGATTTTTCACTCTTTAAACTTGGAAATAGTGCTTTTTTAAAAAAACACTTTCTAGTTTTTAAAAAGAATTACTGATTTTAGAGAGGGGAAAGGGAGAGGGAGGGAGAGAAGCATCAATGTGAGAGAGAAACATTAATTAGTTGCCTCCTGTATGCACCCCAGCCTGGGGCTGAATCTGCAACCTGGGCATGTACCCTGACTTGGAATTGAACTGGCGACCTTTTGATGCACTGGAGGGTGTGCAACTGAGCCACGCCAACCGGGGCAGAAATAGTGCTGTTCTCTGTTTACACCCTTCCCCCACATGCACATGTACCAGCATTCCGACACGGAAGTTTCAGCAAAACGTGTGCCTCTATATGTTGTTTTTATTGGACTCAAATTGTATATTTACAAAGTTTTTTCACTTTGATGCCAGAAGTAGTTACATGGCATCAGTCTTACGAGATGTGTGCTGATTTTAATTTTTAACCTACTTGGCCATTTCCTTTAGGTCAGCCTTTGTTGGTCTTCCATGTAAATTACATGATACAAATGTAGAAGGCATTTTACTTGCATATGCAAATTAAATGTGTGACTCAAGGAAGAGATTGGCAAATCCATGCTTCGTCTATCTCCTTACTCCATCTGAGTCTCTCGGGTGCTCTTCTGGTGCCGGACCTTTCAGTCTCACAGCCGCCACTCGGCTGCAAGCCCTCACCTCCTGCCGTACTTCTGACTTTTAAAAAGAAGTAACAGCCCTGGCCGGTTTGGCTCAGCGGTTAGAGCATCGGCCCGCGGACCGGAGAGTCCCGGGTTCGGTTCCCGCTAAGGGCACGTACCTCGGTTGCAGTTTGTCCCCACCCCACTTGGGGTCGTGTGGGTGGCAGCCGCTGGATGTGTCTCTCTCGCATCGATGTTTCCCTCTCTTTCTCTCTTCCGCCCTCTCTATCTGAAGATAAATGCAAAAGTGTCCTCAGGTGAGAATTTAAAAAACAAAAATTAAAAAAAAAAAAAAAGAAGTAACATTGCAGGTATGGTTCAAGGTCCCTTTACGTGTCCCTCCCCAGTGCCAGACAACATAATAAGCTAGCATTTCAGAATTTCCCAGGGTGGTCTCCTGAGGGACTTGGAAGTGCTCTGAGAACAGAAGCTCATGGTCAGATTCTCACCTACAGATTTGTAACGCATAATGAAGGCACTGCAGGGGCTCTCAGATTTGGAAAGAAACTTGTCAACTTTTAAAACTCAGCATTGCCCAATTATTGGACCACAGAGCCCCTTCCCTCATTATTCTGTTCGCTGCTGTTGCTTGGGGCATGCTTTGTGAAAACACTGCCTAGAGGGATGCTCTTTCCAGAGTTAACTTTCCATTTAGTTTTATAGTGTTTTACTAATGTAACTTTCTAGATTTAGATGGCAGATTTACTAGTAGCAATCACTTCCAGTTGATGTTGATTGTTAGCTCAAGTTTAAAATCACTTTACACAAAAGGAAGGAAAATACTAATAAATTGCATATTCATTGACCAGCATGCTAGTCACTTGTGCTCCTTAATTTTTAAATTATTGAGTTTCCTGATCTGTTGAAGTGTCTGGCTGTGGACCATGGCTACACATATCCTTTGCCTTAAACTGATCTGTTAACATTTTATGTTCTGGCTGGACGTAGCCTGAGTGTGTTGTTAATGTTTGACACATTTTCTTGAATAACAGTTATTCGACTGTTAATGTTGTACAACATGGTACTCGAATTCTTTGTTTGCTTTTTTCTTTCCTGTATTAGAACATCTTGGTGCTTTTTGTAATTTATGTATAAAATAATTTTTTCTTAAGATTTGTTCATATAATGGTCTGATCCAGGAGAAATAAAACGGGAAAATGGACACTATTTCTGACCTTCAAATAAAACTTTCTCTGTTGGTTTTCAGACTGTTCACCCAGCCGTGGGGTCAAATGCATTATCTTAAGGCAGGGCTGTTTGCCTGCCCAGGGTCTGCTGAGGGACACACAGTTCACACACCGTCTCACAGAAGCCAGGGAGCCGCCGCCTCTAAGGGAAGAGTTCAAACCTAGTTCTTTCCTTTCTGGCTTCTGTCCTTCCCTGCACTGCACTGTTACCGTCGAGAGGGGCTGGCGAGGACGGCTCTGCTACTGCCCCGTTCGACTGCTCACCAAGTAGCCGAAGGCTGAGCCATCTATGCCGCTGTTCTCAGGGTTTTAGGGTTTATCAAGTGTCCGTATTTTTAGGGTCTCCTTAAAAAAAAAAAAAAAAACAAGTATTTTTTTCATTAGGAAAAAAATCTTTTTTTTTTTTTTTTTTTTTTTTTTGTATTCTACACCTTGCTGTTTCAGGCATAATCATGTAACATTTTTAAAAAGAGATATTTCTGTTTTTACTTTGTGGAGAAAGGTCTCTCTACAACCTGCATTGGTTTTGTTAGCTTAGTGTCAGTTTTTTTCAGACAACTTTTTTATTCTAAGTGTTAATTTTCTTGACAGTTATTGTAACTGGACAGTGTGATTCTACAGATACTTCTCCAATGTTCAGTCCTCGTTTTGTGTAGTCACATATTTTAGGGATTGAGCGCCCAAAACAGGAGCCCAATAAATGTGCACACTTGTTTCAAATTAATGAGTGGAAGAAGGATCAAGTAGAATCAGTAAAATGGTTGTTTATCTTCGGTTCAGAATAAGTTATAATGTACAATTAATAGCTGTTTTTGCAAATAATTTTTATGAAGTAATAAGTTTAACAATTCTGACGTATCAGACACAGGTTAATCCACAAAGCAGTGCCACCTGTCTTCAAGAGGTTAGCTCTGTCACTTTACTTTCCCTACGACCCGACCCAAGGGAATGTTTAGCTAGGAGATGATGCAGAACTCATCGCCCTCAGGCTTCACCTCTAAAGATAGACCCACTGTGGTTAGATTAATTTGGAATTTCTTTGGAGTTAATGGTTGCCAGATTCAAGACCCTGGTTTTCAGAAGCAATCTGATTACTTCTGGATGGTTGAAAGAAGTACTTCTTAGCTATGTATGTATTTTTAGATTTTTATCCCTAATTTTTCTTATATGGTTCTAAGAGATGGAAAGGTATACAGAATTTTGTCTTCTACAACCTCCTCAATTCCATTTGAGAAAGTGAAAGTTGACTGATGAGTGAAACAAAACAAAAGGAAGTATTCTTCCACTTGATTTGGATGTTGTGTGTTTGGTGAGGTGAAGCAAAGACTGGAATGCAAAGAGGAGAATCCAGGCCACCTCTGGCCATGGGATGACCATTACATCTTCAGTTTCCTTCATGTAAAAGTGCAGGGCGGGGCCTTTGCAGGTCTTCCCCAGCTCGAGTAGCAATTGAAGGTCATTTTTTTCATTGTTGCTGTTTACTGTGTAACTGAGATAGTGAATAAAAGTAATATGACTATGGGGATTTAAGGAGAAACTTCATTTAAAGTGGCTAACTATAATTTAAATTAGTCTTGTCCAATAGGGCTTTTTGATGGAAATATCCTATCTCTGTGCTTTCCGACATGCTAGCCACTAGTCACATATGGCTGTTGAGCTGTGAAATGTCACTAATGTGACTGAGGAACCTAATTTTAACTTTAATTAAAACAAATTTAAATAGTGACATGTACCTAAATAGTTACTGCATTGGGCAGTGCAGGTTAAATTGTGAAGTATAAGTATTCAAAGGAAATTCCTCACATTGCTTTAATAAGACAATCCTATTCTTTAGTGATTTGCAACTGGAATCTCTTAATTTTAGAATTGGGTAAGTCTCAATGTGGAACTCTTTCTTCACGCACATCCCCCGCTTCTAATTGCAGTCAAGTGCAGACAGGGTACTTTGAACTTTCCCAGGGACCCTGGAGTCCACTTTGTAACCACGTGCCAATCTCACTGGATTCTTTAAAGCTCTGCCATCCCACTGAGGACTGTGTGTCTACTAGCGAACCTGTAGATTACTGTTAGTCCCCCGCAGGTTACATCCTGTTCCTGTGGTAGGCTTTTTATGAGCTGGAGCAGGTTTGGTGGTGGCGAGAGGTTTTTAAAAATTTATCTTTATTGTCCACAGTATTATAGATGTCCCTCCTTGTTTCGCCCCCTCCCATTGCCCCCCACCCTCCCTTCACGGCACTGTTGTCTGTGTCCATGGGTTATGCATATATGCATATAAGTTCTTTGGTTTATCTCTTCCCATCCAGCCGCCCCCCTTCCCTCTGAGGTCTGTCAGTCTGAACCATACTCCTTTCTATGTTTCTGGGTTTATTTTGTTCATCAGCTTATTTTGCTCATTATATTCCACACATAAGTGAGATTGTGTGATACTTATTTTTCTCTGACTGGCTTATTTCACTTTATCTTCCTATTTTTTACCAGCTTGATTCTGAAAAATTTAATTAGATGCCAGTTTAAAAAATACTTGAAGTTTTTAGTCCCAAGGTTTTTAGTCTTAAAATCTTGAGCAAGATGTTTTTAGGCCCTGGTTGGTGTGGCTCAGTTGGTGCATCCTCCCTTACAACAGAAGGTGGTGGGTTCGATTTCTGGTCAGGGCACATACTCAGGTTGAGGGTTCAATCCCCGGTTGGGGTGCATATGGGAGGCAACCTGTTGATGTTTTTCACTTTGATGTTTTTCTCTCTCTTCCTCTCTCTAGGATCAATTTTTTAAAAAGATATTTTTAGTATTAAAATATCTAGGTCACAGCTTTGGCTGGGTAGCTCAGTTGGTTAGATCGTCATCCCTTTAAGGTTGCGGGTTCCATCCCCAGTCAGGGCACATATAAGAATCAGCCAATGAATGCATGGATAGGTGGAACAACAAATCAACATTTCTCTCTCCCTTTCTCTCTTTCTAAAATCAGTCAGTCAGTCAGTTAATAAAGGAAGGAAGAAAAAAATATGTAGGTCACTACACCATAAAACCAGTTGTCACTTGAATGAATTTTTCATTAGGTCTGTATTAATTGCTCCAGAATTGCACATACTACATTCTTAGAATTTCTGTGTGTGGGCATCACAAAGGACTTTGATTTTTATCCTGAAATTCTGGACTTCTGAAATGAGAAAAGTGAGTATAGAGGCATTCCTGAGGGTTAATGGTTGAAACCGATCAGCCATGTGTTTGGCACTTAATCATTTTTCTGTGAGGTAATAATTTATATAAATTTAAGTTTATTTATATTTATATATGTCATACCAGATTACAAAACCCATAATATCCTTGGAACTTAATTCAGCCATACTGAATCCGAGTGCCATCAGTGATAGCATGGGCCCTGCACTTGGAAGCCCGTCTCCCAGGCCGGGCCCTACACACAGGTGAAAGGGATACTTTGTAACAGTCATTCCTGTGAGTCCTGTATGGGAAGGTGAAGGGATACTTTGTAACAGTCATTCCTGTGAGTCCTGTATGGGAAGGTGAAGGGATACTTTGTAACAGTCATTCCTGTGAGTCCTGTATGGGAAGGTGAAGGGATACTTTGTAACAGTCATTCCTGTGAGTCCTGTATGGGAAGGTGAAGGGATACTTTGTAACAGTCATTCCTATGAGTTTTGAGAGGGAGACCAAAGGCAGTTTCCATCAAGTAAAATAATAAAAAGCACATGTTAAAAGCATCAAGTAAAAAAGAAAGAACACTTCCAAGTAGTACTGAAGAATAAATGCCTTCTTATTCCCACAGCATTTCTTTTCCCTAAAAAAACCATTACCAGCTTAAGTTTTCTTTTATAAATGGGCCTAATTTACATCTTGCTTTTTTTGCTCATAATTTTAAAAAGTCAGTTATTGAGGAACAATTGACCTATGATTACTTTCACCCTTTTTAGATGCACAGTTCTATGACTTTTGACAACTATATACACCATAATCGAGATATATATAACATTTCATTCCCTCCAAAAAGTCCTTGTTCTGTCATTAATTTTTGTAACCACCACTATAATCGAGACATAAAACATTACTATCACCTCAAAGAATTTCCTCTTTCTGCCTCAGTTTTTAAAAAATATTTTTTTTCCCTTTATTGATTTTAGAGAGAAAGGAAGGGAGAGAGAGAGAAACATCGATGAGAGAGAACATTGATTGGCTGCCTCCTGCGTGCCCCCCACTGGGGACTGGGCCCACAACCTAGGCATGTGTCCTGACTGGGAATCAAACCTGTGACCTCTTGGTGCATGGGTTGACGCTCAACCGCTGAGCCACACCAGCTGGGCCTGCCTTTGTTTTAACAGCTGTATTGAATTTGATATATAGATTTACCTAAATTTTCCTGAATCACCCCTCACAGATTAATTTTTAAGTTGTTTCCGGTCTTGCAATTCAAACAAGGTGTAATAAATATCTTTGTACATAAATCTTGTTGGTTTTTACAGCTATAGACATAGGGTAATTCCTAGAAGAGGAATTACAGAATGAAAGGCTATAGAGCAAATGGCAAATGGCCTCCCCAAACAGTTGGACTAATTTAATTTTCAACAGTTTATGGATGAGAGGGCCTAGTACTCTCTTATTAACACTGAGTGTCACCAAATGTAATTTTTGCTAATTTGATAAATATTCCCTAGCAAAGTAACTTGCATTCAGTGTTGTTTTTTTCTCATTTTGAAACCATATCAAAAAGTTCTCACACACGAGAAACCTAACCGATGTTATTTATGGTTAAAACCACAATGTAACAGGAAATGTGAATAGGAAAGCTTTACCTTTGTTTCTACTATGCCAATGTAATTTTCACTTCCTGCTGATCTGTCTCTATAATTATACATGTAAATTAAAAAATTTTTTTTCTTTATTGATTTTAGAGAGAGAGGGAGAGGGAGAGAGAGATGGAAACATCGATGAGAGAGAGCATCGATTGGCCGCCTCCTGCATGCCCCCACTGGGGATCGGGCCCACAACCTGGGCATGTGCTCTGACTGGGAATCGAACCGGTGACCTCCTGGTGCATGGGTCGTTGCTCCACCACTGAGCCACACTAGCCAGGCATACATGTACATTTTAATCATCCTCATACAGTATGCATAGTTTGCATTTGTTATTTTGTTTTGATTTTTAAAAGGTCACTTTATTTCATTTCCTTAGTATTTTTTGTTGTTATTTCCAGAATCTTTATCTTTATGGTTGTATGTTTCCTCTGTTGTTGTTGTTGTTGTTTTTTTGTTTGTTTTTTGTTTGCCTATGATACAGTTCAATCATTCCACTTCTAAAATTTGTTTATAGCCTGGCCTGTGTGGCTCAGTGGTTGAGCATCAACCCATACATCAAGAGGTCACTGGTTTGATTTCTGGTCAGGACACATGCCCAGGTTGTGGGCAAATCTCCAGTGGGGGACATGCAGGAGGAGGCCAATCAATGTTCTCTCTCATCGATGTTTCTACCTCTCCCTCTCCCTCTCTCTCTTAAAATCAATAAAGGGAAAAAAATTTAAATTTGTTTATATTTTTTCACAATTATGAACAAGGCTTCAAATACCATCTTTTAAATATAAACTTAAAAAAAAAAAAATACTTTCGTCCAGCCGGTGTGGCTCAGTGGTTGAGTGTCAGCCCATGCACCAAGAGGTTGCTGGTTTGATTCTTGATCAGGGCACATGCCCAGGTTGTAGGCCCGATCCCCAGTGCCGGGCACGCAGGAGGCGGCCAGTCAATGTTCTCTCTCATCGATGTTTGTTTCTCTCCCTCTCCCTTTCTCTCTTAAAATCAATAAAGGGAAAAAAATTGAAAAAAAAATCCTTTCAAGTTATTTTCTTAGGATAGTTTTTGCTAGTCTGATTCTTCTGCATTTAAATATGTCGACATTGACATGACAGGGTAGAATTTTATCATTTCAAATAATTTCTGTCACTTCATTGGGAATTCAGTAACTTTTTTCCTCTGAAAGAAGCAGTTGTATATCAATTTGAATCTATGCTAGCTTAATCTATTTTTTCTCTTTCTCATTTTTTAATTCTTGTTTTTCATTTTTAAAAATCTATTTTTAATTTATAGTTGACATACAATATTATATTAGTTTCAGTTGTACAGCCCGGTGGTTAGGTATTTATATACCTTATGAAGTGATCACCCTGATAAGTCCAGTACCCATCTGGCACCATGCGTAGTTATCACAATATGAGTCCCTCTGTTACTCCCTGTGCTGTAATTTACATCCTCTTGACTATTTTTATAACTGGTAATTTGTACTACTTAATCCCTTCACCTTTTTCGCCCATTTCCTCACCCCCAATCTGGCAATCATTAGTTTGTTCTCTGTATCTGAGTTTGTTTCTGTTCTGTTTGTTCATTTGTTTTGTTGTTTTCAATTTTATTTATATAAGTGAAATAATACACTTATATATATGTGTGTATTTGTCTTCTTCTGTGTGACTTATTTCTCAGCATAATATCTTCTAGGTCCATCCAGCCTCCTTTTCTTTTTTGTTTCTTTCTTTTTTTTTTTTGTTAATCCTCACCCAAGGATATTTTTCCACTGATTTTTAGGTAGAGTGGAAGAGAGGGAAGAGAGAGAGAGAAACATCGATGTGAGAGAGACACATCCATTGGTTGCCTCCTGCACGATCCCTACCAGGGCTGGGGATCAAACCTGCAACCCAGGTACATGTCCTTGACCGGGAATTGAACCCGAGACCCTTCGGTCTAACCACTGAGTAAAACCAGCCTGGGCTGGCTTCTTTTTCATTAAAAAAAAATATTATAAAAATATTATATGCTACCTGTAAAGATTTCATACTCACTTTCCAGAGATAATTAATCTACTGTTATTTAATAAATTAAAATTTTAAATTGATTTTTTTCTCAATAGATTATTCACATTTTTCAGAATTATCAAGCAATATACAGTGAAGACACCTTACCCTTGTTCTCCCACTACTCAGTTCCCTTCATGGAGGCAATTAATATTGTCAGATGTTTGTGTACTTTTTAGGGTACACTTTATGCATTTTTGAGCAAATGCATGTGCTCTTTGGGTGTGTCTCTCTTTTTAAGCCACAAATTTTAGCATGCTGCACATACTTTTTTTTGGCACATATTTTCTTAGATAACTTTATTTGTATTTAACTTTTAAAAAGTAGGTAATATATGCTCATGGTTCAAAAATAAAATAATGTTAAGGCTTGAATAGTTCCCCTCCTATCCTAGTGTACTGTCTTCTGTGCACTGCCCTCAGTGAGTCTTCATGCATTATAGAAGCAAATAAGATGGCACATGTTTTTGTTTTCTTTTCCTCCCGTAAGTCTTCCAGAGGGGGAATGTCCGGCCCGTGGGCCGTATTAGGCCCTTGTAATCAATACCAGCTAACATCACATGCCTCACCAAATTAGCCTGACCAAATATAGCGGGCTAATTTTTTTTTTTCATCCTCACCCGAGGACATTTTTTCATTTTTTGTTCAGATAGAGTGGGAGGGAGAAGAGGGGGAGAGAGAGAGAAAGAGAGAGAAACATCGACGTGAAAGGGACACGAGTGGCTGCGTCCCGCACGACCAACCGAGGACAAACTGCAACCGAGGTACGTGCCCTCAGCGGGAACCGAACCCAGGTCTCTCTGTTCCACAGGCTGACGCTCTAACCGCTGAGCCAAACCAGCCAGGGCAGCGGGCTAATTTTTAAGTTGACCTGCAAATGATGTTATAAATATCCAAATGGCCCTTGGCAGAAAAAAGGTTCCCCACCCTGGCTGACAGACTTAGACTAACCTTTTCACATCTAGTAAGGCAATCTAGAATAGATGTTAAGAGCGGTGGCTCAGGGCCTGTCCTTACATTCAGATGTCTGCTGTGCCACTAGTCGACTGTGTGACTGTGGGCAGGGTACTTAGCCTGCCTGTACTTTGTACTGATGGTATGTCAGTGTGTATCTCTTACTTAGAAGAGTGCCATACATGAGAAGTACATGTGTTCGCTGCTAGTGGTATTTTTATTGTTAAGGACAGTGACTAATAAAGTACTATCCAAGAATCAGTATAATTTAATTTCTATTAGTGATATATATATATGGATATAGGTAAATTCATGGAACAGTAAAGGATGGATGGGATGCATCACTTGCTTGAATACTACTTAAATACAAAAACTTAAGGAAACAAAACTAAAGGAGCTAAAAATAGTGTGTGGTTCCTTTTTATGGATTGATAGTTTTTATGTTTTTGCATATAGTTGCTTAAACTAAACAGATGTACTTCTTCATATAAGGAAGGTTCTCGGAGAAGGTGAGGGTAGAGATGGCTGATAAGAATATGAACTTTTTTTGCATAGCGCATCCCATTTTAAAAGTACGTTCTCATAAAAAAAAAAAGTACGTTCTCATGCTTTTTCCACTCAAATTTGGTTACAATAGATACATATCTACATATAATTAATTTTAGGTGATAATGGTCCATAAAGTTTTAAATTTTCTAGCTGTATCTTTTTAGGATCAAATCGTTATTAACATTAAAAGTTCTTAAGAGCCCTGGCCGGTTTGGCTCAGCGGTTAGAGCGTCAGCCTGCGGTCCAGAGAGACCCGGGTTCGGTTCCCGCTAAGGGTATGTACCTCGGTTGCACTTTGTCCCCGGCCCTGGTTGGTCGTGCGGGTGGCAGCCACTCGATGTGTCCCTTTCATGTTGATGTTTCTCTCTCTCTCTCTTCCTCTCTCTCCCTCCCACTCTATCTGAACAAAAAATGTCCTCGGGTGAGGATAAAAATAAATAAATAAATAAATAAATAAATAAATAAATAAATAAATAATAAATTAAAAAATAAATAAATAGCCCTGGCCGGTTTGGCTAAGTGGTTAGAGCGTCGACCTGCGGTCCGGAGAGACCCGGGTTCGGTTCCCGCTGGGGGCATGTACCTCGGTTGCAGTTTGTCCCCGGCCCTGGTTGGTCGTGCGGGAGGCAGCCACTCGATGTGTCCCTTTCACATCGATGTTTCTCTTCCTCTCTCTCCTTCCCACTCTGTCTGAACAAAAAATGGAAGGGTGTCCTCGGGTGAGGATAAAAAAAAATAAAAAAAATAAATAAAAAAAAAATAAATAAATAAAAGTTCTTAAGAGAAGCAGTAGGCTGGAGGACCTAATTGTATTTCTATTTATTTATTTATTTATTTATTCATTCATTCATTCTTTATTGATGTTAGAGAGGAAGGGAGAGGGAGAGAGAGATAGAAACATCGATGAGCGAGAACATCGACTGGCTGCCTCCTGCATGCCCCCCACTGGGAATCAGGTCCACAACCTGGGCATTTGTCCTGACTGGGAATTGAACTGGTGACCTCTTGGTGCATGGGTCGATGCTCAACCACTGAGCCACACAGGCCGGGTTGTATTTCTATTTAATTTGTTCATCCTTAGTTTTTTTAATTAAAAAAAAAAAATCAGCCCGGCCAGTGTGGCTCAGTGGTTAAGCATCGACCCATGAGAAAGGTCGGTTTGATTCCCGGTCAGGGCACATGCCCAGGCTGTGGGCCCGATCCCCAGTGGGGCGCATGCAGGAGGCGGCCAATCGATGTTCTCTCTCATCGATGTTTCTATCTCTCTCTCCCTCTCCCTTCCTCTCTCTCTAAAATCAATAAAGAAAAAGGAAAAACAAAAATCAAAGGAACAACCGAGCCTCTCTTCCCCTTTCCCACCTTCAGGTCCCTGTTACAAGACAGTGTGTTCCTTGTAGAACATGTGAGAATACAGCACAGGGAAGTGAGAACTACCTTCGTCCCACTGCTCGGCTTAGTGTTGTTTCTGTTAGCAGCCTGACATCTCGGCCACTTGGCCTTCTTCTCTGCGGGAATGTGCACACACGGTCACTCACGTTATTCAGTTGTTTGCCTTTTACGGTGATGTCCTCAGGAATGCTGTACGCGCAGGTGTTTTTTGTTTTGGTTTTAAAAATAAACTTAGTATCATGAACGTTTTAATGTCATTAAATACTCGATAGTATCATTTGTAACAGGTGCGCCGTGTCCCACATATGCCATCCTGAGATTTATTTTGTAATCCATTTGTTGCCTATTCAAGGGCATTTTAAAAATAAGCTGTATCATAAACATTCTGTACATCATTGTTTTTGGACATCCATTATTCTCTTATGATACATTCTGAGACATGGGATTATAGAGTTATAGGATGTACACTGTTTTTATGCTTTTGATACACATAGCAATCTCAGCTATTCTCCAAATAGTTGGTATCTCTGTACATGCTTGCCAGTATGGGGTGTTGCCCTTAGAGAAGGCCATGCCTGTTGGAGATGTGAATTACTCACCTTCTGGATTAGGGCAAATTCACTTTCCATTCCCTCTAGAACCATCTCTTTCTTCTCTACTTTCTACTGTTCTATTCTTCTGTATTCTTCCTCCTTCCCACCTGAAACTTCATAAAGCTGGACTTGATCCAGGTTGGAGAAGAAGCTGTTTCTGATGCTTTTTACCTCACTCTTCACCTTGCTTCTTAGTGCGTTCTGCTGTATAAAATATTCTTGGAACTCTCTTTGTACAGCACCCACATTTTTCCATGGTCATTTATTTCAGTTTTATAGATTCTGATGTTCACTTTTGTGATTCTTAGTCATAGTTAGTCTATTACATTTGTGATGTGACCTCATGTTCCAGCACAGTGGTTAAGAGAACTGTCTCTGGACTCGGTAGCCCAGGTTCAGATCCCCGCTCCTGTTCTTGTTGGAGGACGTTATTTAACCCTTCAGTCCTGCTCTTTTTTCACTTGTAAATGGATGTCATGAATACTTTCCTCAGGATTTTGTTAGGATTTCAAGAGGTGAGACCTATAAGTGTTCAATACATTGCCTACCATTTAGTAATTACTTAGTAGAGTTTCTTTTATTATCCTCTTACCTGATGTGTGTGAGTGATGCAGG
This sequence comes from Tadarida brasiliensis, assembly GCA_030848825.1. NCBI lineage: Eukaryota > Metazoa > Chordata > Mammalia > Chiroptera > Molossidae > Tadarida > Tadarida brasiliensis. Next base: position 5,092,528 of record CM061265.1, read on the forward strand.
AATTACTTTTGTCACTCTGCATTTGAGTAAATGGGATCAGAAAGACGGAACACTTCTGTCATCAGAGTGGTGTTGTCTGAGCCTGGATTTAGGACTTTCGTCTTGACTGCTGCTGACTGGGAAATCTAAAGTGAATGACAAGAACTGTACCTGATAATTAGGATAATACAGGAATAGCATGAAAAGTTTAAAAAGCTTTCAGTACTGGAGCTTGAGAGGTTCAGCTCCAAAAGCCTTGACTAGACTACCAGCAATGAGGTAAGAAGGTGAACCTAGTTCCAGGAGAGGGGACGGTTCCTGTGTGCCTTGGCATGGAAGGAGAGGTCACTGTATATCCACTAGGCTCCAGACACCAAGATCTTTACAAAGTTTAAGAGCACTAGGATAAAAACATTGACTAGGTTTCTCTACTTTGGTTCAAATTAGAATGGAGTCTTGCTTTAAATATATATGACTGATTAGGTTTTTATTTTAACTTGTTTCCGACAGGGCATGGTGCTGATGTGAAATGTGTAGACTGGCATCCAACAAAAGGGTTAGTTGTTTCAGGAAGTAAAGATAGTCAACAGCCCATCAAGTTCTGGGATCCCAAGACTGGGCAGAGTCTTGCAACACTGTAAGTGATAGGAACCCCACCCTGGTTTCTGAACGACGGGGAACCCAGCTGCCTGTGTTCTTTCACTTTAGCTTTGTCTCCTCTCACGTATTTTTGAAAAAAGTAGTGTAGACAACAGATGGACTTGTATCTCTAGCGTTCTTATTAATTAAATACGATTTACCTCTGAATTCCCAATGAAATGAGGCTTGGTTTGTGTTCTGCCACATCTATTGAAATTCTGTTTGAGTGTCACGGGAGTGGAGGGGAAGGAGGTGGAAGGAGGGGGTTCTCACGATTCTGGCTTACTGTCTCTCATTATAACACGTTTGACACTGTATGGAGTTGACGTGTGTGCCCCTCACCAGACATGCGGCCCGGCTTTCTCCATCTCACTACCTCTATTTGTAGAGAAGGTTTTCTTCCATTTTTGAATCAGTTCTCATTTTTTTTGTCCAAGTTGCTTATTTATGATGCAGCTTCATAATAAAATTTTCTCTGAGTTATCTGTAAACATTCACAGTGAGAGGAATCTGTTGTTAACGTTTTTTTGACCAAGCAGCTGAATGCTGGTCCTTCTGCTCGGGAAGGGAGCCCTGTGCAGAGGGAGCTGCTGGAGCCGGCTGCCTTCTGCACACCTCCAGGGCTGTGCCCCCTCCGCGCCGTGGGAACGTGCCTCCGGAGTGTGCGGCGTGCAGGCCTTGCTGTCGCAGAGTCCTGAGTTCAAATGAGCCCTTGAATATCCCGTGTTCTTTTTTATGCTTTGTCTTAATGAGAGAGAGGAGGTTCATTGAATTTTAAAAATTTAATGAGCTTTATTGAATAGTAATTTATATGTTCAAATGCTTTTCCAGCTTCAAAGATAAACTTTTCTGTCCTCTTGAAACTCTGCTGCTATTTTAACTGGTTAGAGAAAGCAATGCTTAGATAATGGACATTATTTCTTTCGTTGACCTATTTCTTTCAAATGTATTTTTAACTGGTCCTGTAATGTTATTTCTTCATGCTTTGTTACTTCTAGGCTAAGCCTCTTGCCATCTTGACCCATGTGCTTTTCAACAAAAATGGCCATTGTATGGACTTAGATTTGTTTTTAATTCTTACATTATTTTCTTGGTACTTTGTTTCTAGTCATGCCCATAAAAACACAGTGATGGAAGTAAAATTAAATCTCAATGGCAATTGGCTACTCACAGCATCACGTGACCATCTCTGTAAACTTTTTGATATCCGAAACCTGAAAGAAGAGCTTCAGGTCTTCCGCGGCCATAAGAAGGAAGCCACAGGTCAGTCGCGGCTGTCAGGTGGACTTCTCATTCTGACTGTTGCCTGGGGCGTTCTGAGGTCCTAGTAAACATTTTGTCTTTTCCCATGTCTTTGTTTATAGCGGTGGCCTGGCATCCTGTGCACGAGGGACTCTTTGCCAGTGGAGGGTCTGATGGCTCTCTGTTGTTTTGGCATGTTGGGTATGTAGCACTTGCTGTGTAACGAAGTTGCAGGTTTTATGAAGAGAGCATTGGAGAGTGTAAAGCATGATACCGTTTGTATCTGTTCTGAGTGTTTGTATGGCCTGTGTCAGAGACCACCTGCGGTTTTCAGTTCTGGAAACCCAGCTTGGAATAGAAAAAGTAGCACATTTATTTTTGGATGTGGAAGTCATTATTAGCAAATATAACAGATTTTCTTGTTTCTTATTTGTGAAACCATTCTTGAAGCATTTTCCCCTCTGAAGTGCTGTTGGGGTGAAAGGATGTGTTCCCGAAGACCAGTCAGTACCCCTGAGACATGTACGGGTCAGAGTAGCAGGCTTTGGGAGCTGGGTGTGCACTGAAGCAGAATGTCCTTCATGTGTGTCTGTAACTTCTGTGAAAGAGACGCTCCCTGTGGTGCTGTTACAGGGTGGAGAAGGAAGTGGGCGGCATGGAGATGGCCCACGAAGGGATGATCTGGAGTCTGGCCTGGCACCCTCTCGGACACATTCTGTGCTCAGGCTCAAATGACCATACTAGGTAAGCTTTATGTAAAAACAAGGAATTACTGTAGTCATGGAGCAGATGGAAATAAGCATATGCATTTTTATTGATAGATTGATGTATTAATTCATATCCCATCTTATTCTTAGGAATATTTTTGTGATGTTTTATCACTACATGTATTACAAAAAGGAGATTGAGTATTGAACATGACTTTGTTATTCAATTTTTCTTTTTGGCCTTCTGATTAAAAATACATCTCTCTACATTTTAAATTTTTAGAAGAAAAGCATTGTAAAGTTGTTGTGTTTACCAGGGACTGCTTAGTGCCCAGAAATACACTGAATCTTGCTCCTTCCCTTCTCTATGCAGCAAATTCTGGACCCGAAACCGACCAGGTGACAAAATGCGAGATCGTTACAATCTGAACCTGTTGCCGGGAATGTCTGAGGACGGAGTGGAGTATGGTGAGGCTGCACGTCCGTCCTCTGTCCAGTCAGATACTCTGTAAAGTCCCAGGTGCTGAGGAGATTTTACAGCACACAGTTAGTTTGATAGTTTATTGGTTTGTAAATTACTGACGATAGGTCTCATCTTTATAAAGTGTTAATTTTATTGGGCCACTGCATCTGTAAGACCTCTGTTGATAGTGGGTGTGCTCCTGTTTGTAGATGACCTGGAGCCTAACAGCCTGGCGGTGATCCCAGGGATGGGGATTCCGGAACAGCTTAAACTAGCTATGGAGCAAGAGCAGATGGGTAAGAGAAGCTGCACCTCTACGTTATTTCCATAAGATGGTTACAGCTCTGTTTCTTATCTTTATGATAGTAAATTATTTTGAAAATGCCAAAATGGCTTATGTTGAGAAATGTTGATATAAATAATGTGAATTGCATAACATTTAATCTCTTCTTCCAGAAACGTGTTCATTGATGAAGTGACCACTTTCTTTCGTTCCCTTCACTGATTGCTGACCTTTATGATTGCAGGGAAAGACGAGTCGAATGAGATTGAGATGACCATCCCAGGTTTAGATTGGGGGATGGAGGAAGTGATGCAGAAGGATCAGAAAAAAGTGCCTCAGAAGAAAGTTCCTTATGCAAAACCTATCCCCGCTCAGTTCCAGCAGGTCGGTGGCCCTCTCGCGCATCGGAGATTCTGCTCCACCTGTCACTAAGCTCAGACCTGTGTTTCTCTGGGCTGTCTCGTCTGTTGAAGATAGCTCTGTACTCTCGCCCTCTTGGAGCATTGTCCACATATTTCAGGCACTTGTAGACATAGTTCCCACCTGCTACTTTGCAGTAGGTGCTGAGTTTGTCCTGGTCTTCTGGGTCTTTTCTTCTCGCCTACGCAGAGCAGAGATGCTGTCAGAGGATGGGGGAAGAGGCGTGGAGCAGAAAGAGCACGCGGACTCTCTCCTGCGTGGTGTCTTCTGCTGTATTCTCCCTAAACACAGTGTGCGCGTCCCTTTGGAGAGGCAGGTGTACTTCACAGTCCTGATGACATGCAGGATCTTACAGCTTTTATTAATTAGTAATTTCTGCCTAGCAGTGTGCTTGCCACATTCCATGCATGTGTCACTAGGAATTAGCACTAGAAGTAAAGGTCGTCCGCCAGGTGAGCCAGCTTCTATTCAGGAAGTGGAATGGGCCAATGACATTACAGGAGAGTTTCCTCATTCTGTCATTATAGTTTACACACACTTAAGGTATATTTTAAAATTCTCTTCTTTCCCAAGGCTTGGATGCAAAATAAGGTTCCAATTCCTGCCCCAAATGAGGTACTGAATGACAGAAAAGAGGACATTAAATTGGAAGAGAAGAAGAAAACACAAGCAGAAATCGAGCAAGAGATGGCCACGTTACAGTACACGAACCCTCAGCTCCTGGAGGTGTGTGCAGGTGCCCTGAGGAAGCAGCGATGACGCTGTTCACTGATACGCTCGTGAGGAGGGGGACAGGCTCTCAGATGGGTCTGATGAGCACCATCATTTCTTACTGCTATGTTGGAGAGCTAGTTTCTTTTTGTTTGTTATCCTCACCCGAGGACATTTTTGCATTTATCTTCAGATAGAGCGGGAGGGAGAGAAACATTGATATGAGAGAGACACATCAAGTGGTTGCCACCCACACAACCCCAACCAGGCCCGGGGACAAACTGCAACCGAGGTACATGCCCTTAGCAGGAACCGAACCCGGGACTCTCTGGTCCGCAGGCGGACGCTCTAACTGCTGAGCCAAACCAGCCAGGGTAGGAGCTAGTTTCTTTCTTTCTTTTTTCTTTACTGATTTTAGAGAGAGGAAGGGACAAGGAGAGAGAGACAGAAACATCGATGAGAGAGAACATTGATTGGCTGCCTCCTGCATGCCCCCCACTGGGGATGGGGCCCACAACCTGGGCATGTGCCCTGACCGGGAATCGAACCGGCGACCTCTTGGTGCATGGGTCGATGCTCAACCACTGAGCCACACCACCTGGGCAGGTAGCTAGTTTCTAACTAGATCAGTCAAGCAGTGAGTAGACCTAAATTAAATATATAGTTTTAATAGAAAAGATAAAGCCAGCTTCATTTAAGTTTGAATTCATTTATTTATCCACAGATAAAATAATTTTTTTTTTGTCAACTCTAAATCTGGTGGTTTGTTCTTAGTTGTTCTACCTTTGACAGCTACCCACAATGATAAAACACTGGTAGATTATTGGACTTTTTCTGGACAATATGGATGTAAATAATCCCTGCGGTTGTTTCCCAGCACCTAAAAAGAGGTAGTCTAGATTGAGTCTGGAGGCCTGAGTGCCCTCTGACTCTCTGAATGTCGTATGGACTCTGACTACTGTCGGGCATTAAGAAGTTGATGCCTCATACTTGTTTTGAGGTCCTCCAGTGAAATAAGTGACAGCAGTATTGTCATCATCTGGTTATTTTTCAGTATGCTTTTTCTTTTTTTCTTTCCAGCAACTTAAAATTGAAAGGCTCGCCCAGAAACAGGCTGAGCAGATCCAGCCTCCTCCGTCATCTGGCACCCCTCTTCTTGGACCGCAGCCCTTCCCAGGACAAGGCCCCATGTCTCAGATTCCTCAAGGTTTCCAGCAGCCCCATTCATCTCAGCAGATGCCACTGAACATGGCGCAGATGGGGCCTCCAGGTCCACAGGGACAGTTTAGAGCCCCCGGACCCCAGGGGCAAATGGGACCACAAGGTCCTCCATTGCATCAGGGAGGCGGAGGGCCACAAGGATTCATGGGACCACAAGGGCCCCAGGGCCCACCCCAAGGGTTGCCAAGGCCTCAGGACATGCATGGGCCCCAAGGAATGCAAAGGCACCCCGGACCTCACGGCCCTTTGGGACTTCAAGGACCACCTGGACCACAGGCTAATTCTGGTCCTCAAGGTCACATGGGCCCTCAAGGTCTGCCTGGCCCCCAAGGGCACGTAGGCCCCCAAGGCCCACCTGGTCCCCAGGGGCACATGGGCCCTCAGGGGCCTCCTGGTGCTCAAGGTATGCAGGGGCCACCTGGTCCCAGAGGGATGCAAGGCCCTCCTCATCCTCATGGGATACAAGGTGGGCCAGGGTCTCAGGGGATCCAAGGTCCTGTGTCTCAGGGACCTCTGATGGGATTGAATCCACGAGGAATGCAGGGTCCTCCAGGACCTCGAGAGAATCAGGGTCCTACTCCCCAAGGCATGATGATGGGCCACCCGCCTCAAGAGATGAGACCTCACCCTCCGAGTGGACTCCTGGGACACGGCCCTCAGGAAATGAGAGGGCCTCAGGAGATGCGGGGCATGCAGGGGCCTCCCCCTCAGGGGTCCATGCTAGGCCCTCCCCAGGAACTGCGAGGGCCTCCAGGCTCACAAGGACAGCAGGGGCCGCCCCAGGGCTCTTTGGGACCTCCACCCCAGGGAGGCATGCAAGGGCCCCCTGGACCTCAGGGACAGCAGAACCCAGCAAGAGGGCCACATCCATCTCAAGGGCAAATGCCATTCCAGCAGCAGAAAACAGCTCTGCTAGGCGATGGACCGCGGGCCCCCTTCAATCAGGTATTACTCATTTCCAGCCTGTGGGTGTTACACGCTGGGGAGTGCCCTCTGCCCCAGGCGCACTTCCGAAGGCTGTGCGGAGCAGTGCTGCTTCGGTGCCCATGTCTCAGGCGGGGCCCGTGTCTCAGGCGGGGCCGGGCCTGGGGAGAGCAGCGCAGCTCAAGGGACAAGGGCGATGGAACAGCATCACCCATGTGGCACACCAGCCTTACTTCTCAGCCTGTGTGTTTTAACAGATGTTCTTCCAGAAAACATTAACTGCAGTTGAATCCGGTTCATAATTGTTCCAGGACTCCAAACGAGTCATGGCCCTGGGAAGGAAGCTGGGGTGCTTCCGCCATGCTCCCTTTTCTGTCCTTGACTTTGTGGCGTGGTGTTCCACGGGCCTGCCGCCACAGAGCCCCTCTCATGCCTGCCGGCTCTGCTCTCAAGGTGGCCTGGGTGTGTAAGTCCTGAGCAGACTGTCCCCGGGATCTCACTGTTTCCTTGCAGCGAAGGCTTTCAGGGCTTTCTCGGCCAGACGGCACCTTCTCAAGTGGTGACCCTGTGGATGAGTGATGTCCAAGTTGTTTTCAGCTTCCTTACAAAAATATTTGCAGGAGGGATATTTATATAGACCAGTGGTTTTCAGCCTTCCTAATGTCGCGACCCTTTAGTACAGCTCCTCATGTTGTATGTGGGCGAATCTGCATGTGGGCGGACCACCTGGAGACGGATAGAGGAGCGGTGTCTCGGTTCCTAAGACCATTGGAAATAGGTATTTTCCTATGGTCTTAGGCGACCCTTGTGAAAGGGTCGTTCGACCCCCAAAGGGGTTGCGACCCACAGGTTGAGAACCGTTGCTATAGACATTTTCTTGACCTTTTTTTGGCAATTCTGCTTTTATCAGCCAAGTTTTATTGCCCATTCCCTGAGCTTGTGCTGGAGAGGTGGTGCGAGGAGAGTTCAGGTTGCTGGGGAGAGTTACAGAAAGGCTGCGTGAGCATGGAAGGGTTAGCGCACTGCTCGGCTCCGGTTTGTGCGTTCTCGTCCGCGGTTCAGAGTGAGCGCGCGCACGCTGGCTGCTGGCGCCCCGTTTGCTCGGGGCCGTGCTGCGAGAACTCTGTTCACAGCTCTGAGTCTGTGATGTGAAGACGACCGCTGGACTCACGGACTCACTCAGCTAGCTGAATAAGGAGGGTGTGGTGCTGTTCAGTGATCTTCCAGAACTTAAAAATGTCATAGCAGCGAAGAATCCGATAGCATTTGAGTTTATTTCCAGAACTTACTGTGCACTTTTTAATGAGAATTTTAATTTTTTTCATGTAGTAAAAGATTTTATAAATGAAAAGCATAATGGCTGTAAAGGTTCTATTGACATACAGAAATATTGGTAGAAGGAATACGAAGTTTTGAAATAGGGCATTTCACATCTCAGAAGTGCCCCATGGGTGTCTTTGCTCATACTTCTTGCGTGCTGAAATCTGACCTTCCTCACTGTGACATGTGAATTCCTTAAGTCGGTTGTTTTTATTAGTGTGATTTACTGGGATTGCCTTCAGGTGTTAGATCGACAGCATGAAAGGTGCTGGTACGAGTTGTCCTTGGTGAAACCCCAGAACGCGAGAGCCTAGGAATGGCTGGGGCTTGGCTGGAGCCCTGCTGACCCTCCTCTGGGGCTGCTCTTGCATGCAAGCTAGTTGGGATGTGAGAACAATGTAGCTGTTGATGGTTTTGAAACTGCTGTTCTGTAGTAGATATGTGTGTGTGTCTGTCTGTCAGCAGACCTGACCCAGGTCCCTGGACCGTGCAGGGAATGCGGATGTAGACGTGGCTAGATAAAAATGCAGAACGTGAGGACTGGGGACCAGCTTGGGCTGCGCAGCGAGGGATGGAGAGCATCAGGGCGGAGGTTGGTGTCGGGCGGCAGGAACGACCGCAGCCCAGCGAGACCCCCGGCGCCTGAGCAGGCGTGAGCAGCGGGGTGCAGAGGGCGGGCGTCTAGAAGGGGAGAAAAGAGGGAGGGGAGAGGAGGAAGCTCTTGTGAACACCCTCTGTCAGGAGCCCAGCCCTTGCTGATCCCCCTCCCTTCACACCCAGCCCTTTGCAGGTGGAAAGGAGTCCTGGATGCCAGAGGAGGGCCCTTCCCTGGAAGATCCAGGGGTTCCTCTGCGTTGTGGGCCCTGCGCACCATTGCTGACTTCCCAGGGGGTACTTGCTTAGCACAGCAGGGGAAGCTGTCGCTCTGTAGAACCTGTCAGCAGGTTTACATGTATGTTCCCTTTCGTCACGGGAAGAGAAGTCTCTCCTTTCCAGACGTCAGGACCGTTCTGCTCTGATGTCACTAGCTCTGCATTTTCTGCTGTGCTTTGGGGCAACCTGACGTTTTTATCTTGTCGTATTATAGAATTGTATTCTTGAAGCACAAGCTTGTGATTTCACACCCTCTCTTTACGAACATCTTTTCAGGAAGGACAGAGCTCAGGCCCCCCACCTCTGATACCAGGCCTAGGGCAGCAGGGGGCTCAAGGTCGCATCCCCCCTCTTAACCCTGGACAAGGACCTGGCCCTAACAAAGGTAAATATTTGCTCGGCCGAATAAGAGATTGTATTTCCCCACCTTCAGGTAAATCTTACAATAAATGGTTTTATTGGTAAGTAATTGATAGAATCGTCAGCCATTTCAGGTAATAGCTTTGTCTGAAGTTGCTCTCATTCGTAGGTTTGCTCTAGGCAGCCAAAAGTGCTGCCCGGGGGAGTGACCTCCTCACGGCCTGGAGCTGGGGGCGTCCTTGGAGGCCTTGCGTCTGTGGGTGGGTCACCCTGTGCCCATCCCCTGTGAGTGCACCTCTCAGCAGCTGGAGAGCTGAACTGATTCATCTTAAATGTTTCGATGGGATAAAGAATTCAGAGGTGTGAACAGTGTTTTAATACCACCCCCTTCTCCCTCCAGACGGTGTCCAGCATTGACTCATGTAGCTGGGTCACCACTGGAAAAGAGGAGCGCAGGGTATGATGTGGCATGCCTCAGCTGCGGATAATCACGGGGAGCACAGAGATGAGAACTGTCCGTGTTTAGTTAGATGTGAGGCTGTTAGAATGGAGCTGAAAGCACACACCGGGCCGGGCCCTGTTCCCTAGAGGGTGACGTGCTCATGCCTGACGGAGAGCTGGGACCCTAGTGGGGGACTGCAGGCTGCTGGAGGGCGAGGGGGGGACTGCGAGGGATGCGCATGGGGGCAGTTAGGAGGACCATGAGCACTGTGGAGATTGCATGTCACAGAACTTCCCTCCTTTTTGCTGCCATTGGCCAGGCCTGCAGCACCTGTGTACATGGTAGGGTCCTTGCTGTTCTATCAGAGGAAGAGAAGTGCTTGTGGGCATTTACCGCACCAGGACCTCTAGAAGGTGGAGTTCCGTCCTGAGTGTATGTGAGATTGGAGGTCGGGATAGGGCAGGAGTAAAGGACCCAGGAGAAAGTCCATTCTGACCCCATGCTGTGGCAGGGGCAGCCGTCAGGGAGAGAGCAGGCACAAGCACCAGCCTTCGGGGTGGGGACCTTAGGAAGAAGAGTGTTCTCCACACACACAGCCTGCCCCACTGCCCTGTGCCTGTCTCTGCGCTTTTCCTCTCCTCGTTCTTCCCTTCTCTCCTTCTCTTTCTCTCCCTTTCCTTCTCTTTTTCTTTCTCTTTCTTCTTCCTGTATTTTTCCTCCCAGGGACCAAAGGGAGAAGGGAGAGCCGAGAAAGGGGCCCTGCTGTCCCCCACTGGATTAACCAGCGCTGCCGCCCCATCACCAGTGGCCACATCCCTTCTCATTTGTAGTGGTGGGTTTCTTTCCTTGGATAAACAGGGTGCTTTTAAACAGATAGAGGTAAAGGGAGGATTACTATTCATAGGTAAGTCCAAATGTTCAGCTCCTAGGTCAAAGGTCTGCTGTGTCTGAGGTCACACCAGGTTCAAGCAGCATGATGTCAGGGAGAAGCCATTAGCTGCAGGAATGAATACACTGAGAGGTGAGGGGTCCTGTGTACCCTGAGGAAACGGATCTGGGATATGTGAGCTGAACAGAGAGGCAACCCGAAAGGTGCTTTCCTGAGTGTGGAGAGGACTGCTTTCATGGAGGAGAGGAGAGAATCCTTCAAATAGTGTGTTTTTTTTTTAATCCTCACCCAAGGATATTTTTCCATTTTTTGTTCAGATAGAGTGGGAAGGAGAGGGAGGAAGAGAGAGAGAGAGAAACATCGACGTGAAAGGGACACATCGAGTGGCTGCCTCCCGCACGACCCAACCAGGGCCGGGGACAAACTGCAACCGAGGTACATGCCCTTAGCGGCAACCGAACCCGGGTCTCTCCGGACCGTAGGCTGACGCTCTAACCGCTGAGCCAAACCGGCCAGGGCCAAATAGTGTATTTTTATACTGAGATTTCCAAGTTTTTAAAAACATGTTTGAATAGTGAGGAGGTATTGAAATGGCCAAGAGAAATGAACAGAAATGAAAGAGGTAGGACATTAGAAGGGTAAGAATTATGGCAAAGTTCAGTTCATCTTTGTTGCTAGGGTAAAGAGTAAAAGACTTGAGCTGGGCAAGTAGAAGAATTTGATTTAAAAGTGTAGTTTTTTCATTTATTTTTTCTTTATTGATTTTAGAGAGAAAGGAAGGGAGAGGGAGAGAGAGACAAACATCGATGAGAGAGAACATTGATTGGCCGCCTCCTGCATGCCCCCCACTGAGGATCTGGCCCACAACCTGGGCATGTGCCCTGACTGGGAATCAAACCGGCGACCTCTTGGTGCATGGGTCGACACTCAACCACTGAGCCACACTGGCAGGGCTAAAAAATGTACTTGTTTTAGAGGCAGGAGTGTCCCTTTGCTACCCACTTTTCAGAAATGTGATTTAAATTCTGTGTTGACAGAAAATAAGTGTTCATTGATAATGGCTGCAGTAGTTCAGCAGCCAGGAAAACACCTCTTCGAGTTAGGAGGCAAACTAAGCTAACCATCAAAATTTAATTGGTCTCTTTCAGTTTTTATTCAGTACTTTAAATATATTACATATGTTCAAATATTTTAAAAAATCTTTAGGGGTTTCCAAACACTGCAAAGAGTGGTGATGACATTTTAGAGGAGGGCATCTCTACAGAAGGGGCGGAAAAGGCATCCTATAAATACCTTGGAACTGAGGCACAGCAGGGCGGTGGGCACCCGGCAGCTAAGAGAGAAGCCAGTGGTTCCATGTGCCTTACAGATTTTGTCAAGGATCGAAGTGTGAGTTCCACAAATCAAGCTGAATGAACTAGGGGTTAAAGGAGTGACATCATGGACAGTGGCAGGTGCAGGGTCCTGTGAGGGCAGAGATGGACGCCCGTGCTTGCTCCCTGGCCTTCGCAGGGCTTCTCTCCTCCCTGCACCACTGCAAGAATGTGGGCAGGGAAGGAAGCTCAGTTCCATTCCTCTGAGGCTTTCTGGTTTCCTCAGTCACTGTGCTGGAAGGTGGGTTTTGCTGATGTCACTGGAGATTAGCAGTTTGCCCTAGGTCGAGTTGCTTAACCCAGTGGGTGATGAAGTTGAAATCTACCACCAAACCCTAGTTCTGTTCGTTATCTGATGCCTTACAGACATTTGTCTCCTAAGTATGCTGAGAGCGAGGGGGGTAGATAAAGATGCATTGTGAAGCGCCATGCTGAAAGCAGCCTGTGTTGGCAGGATCCCTGGAAGGCCTGGTAAAGCAGCTTTGTCTCCTGCAGGTGACGCCCGGGGCCCTCCAAACCACCACCTGGGCCCCGCCTCAGAGAGGAGGCACGAGCAGAGCAGCGGCCCCGAGCACGGCCCAGACAGGGGGCCTTTCCGGGGCGGCCAGGACTGCAGGGGTCCCCCTGATAGGCGCGGCCCTCACCCCGACTTTCCTGACGACTTCAGCAGACCAGATGACTTCCATCCCGACAAGCGCTTTGGCCACCGATTGCGTGAATTTGAGGGGCGAGGAGGACCTTTACCGCAAGAAGAGAAGTGGAGGCGAGGGGGCCCCGGGCCTCCGTTCCCTCCTGACCACAGGGAGTTCAGTGAGGGGGATGGCCGGGGCGCAGCCCGGGGCCCCCCGGGGGCATGGGAAGGCCGCAGACCTGGAGACGAGCGATTCCCCCGGGATCCAGAGGACCCACGCTTTCGCGGGCGCAGAGAAGAAAGGTGGGGCAGAAACTCTGTGGGTCTGTTTCTCCTTCCCTGAGCTGCTCCTCTGTGTTCTGTTCCCACAGAGTCTGTTTCCTTCTTCACTGTGGCCTCCATTCTCCATGTTCTGCATTTAGACTTAAAAAATTATGCTTCTTAACCTTTATGTGGTTTTTTTGTCTTTAAAATTTAGAAATCATTTTATTTTTGCTTATTTTCTGGTGGTTTGAAAGTGAGGGGAGGGTCTGCATACTATAGATTCTTGGATCTGATTGGACAGCTTCATGTTCTCTTGATCAGAGTGATGAACTAGGAGACAGATGCACAGACTAAGAATAAAGGAATTGTTAAATAGACAGTTTTTGTGAAATTTTCTAAAGATCCTGACAAAATCAAATCAAGCTGAAACATACTCTTGCTGTTAAAGTAGGTGAGGGTCAGGCTTGAACACAGCTTGCTTGGGGTAAAAAAAGGAACACAAGAAATATGGAGAAAAAAAGATCAAAGAGGAAAAAAATAAAAAATATATAGAAAAAACAAGAATCAGTGAAATTTCAAGTGACTCAGACTAATCAATGATGTTGATATTTACTGTGTGCTAGATAGCCTCATTGAATTGTCACAGTGAATCATGAGAGGGTTACTGTGAGCATTTCACAGACAAGGGGTCACCCCGACACCCAGCAGTTTCTCGACCTTTGAGGCTCCTGCCTGTGCTGGGTCAGTCTCCCTGCCCGTGTCTTTCCCACCCCAGTTCTCATGCGTGTTGCTGGCAGGTGATCGAGTTCAGGGTTGGCAACCCCGTCCCCACGGGATGTGTTGGAAAGATGAGCCGATCAGGGGCCACGGCGGGTGAAATGGAGGGTTGTGGTAAGCAGCAATCAGAAGGGCGTTTGGGGAAAAGAGATTTAAGGGCTTCCAGTTCTCATAGGGCAGCGGTTCTCAACCTGTGGGTCGCGACCCCTTTGTCGGTCGAACGACCCTTTCACAGGGGTCGCCTAAGACATAACAGTAGCAAAATTACAGTTATGAAGTAGCAACGAAAATAATTTTATGGTTGGGGGTCACCACAACATGAGGAACTGTATTAAAGGGTCGCGGCACTAGGAAGGTTGAGAACCACTGTCATAGGGCCTTTCTCTCTGGTATCCCAGTATTCACTCTGAAACGGCTTTTATATCTGCACGTGCCTCATTGCCAATGGCTCTGGCATCACCATGACTTTCATAGAGTTCTTGAATCTGGTGCGAAGTTTCACATGTTGCTAAGCCTCAGTTTGTACTGTATTTCATCGGTCAGTGAGACTCAGCCTAGACTCCCGTGCTGTTCACAGCTCCATGCTGATGCTGAGCCTGCCCTGTTCACAGCTCTGTGCTGCTCCCACAGATGTGAGCCTGCCCTCTTGTGCTTGCTGTCTCCTCTGCCTGGGACTCAGTTTCCCAAATGTCTGTGGCTCACTCAGTTGGATCTCTCTTCCTGTTACACCCAGGTCCTCTACTCTGCTTTATATTCCTTCATAGCTCTTAGCACTGTGTGATGCTAGTAATAAATTTATTTCCATATCACCTGTGCCTTCCAGAAGCACAGCAACTTCCTGAGGGCAGGGGCTTAGTTTCTCGACTGCTGTGTGTGTCCTCAGGACCTGGGGCCGTGGTGTCGCAGTAGGCACTCAGTAACTTGAATAAATGAATCGGTCAAATTAGGAAGGAGAGGCCTTTGAGAGAGGTCAGTTTATTAGGAGCGCAGGCTGCCATACCAAATACCATAGACTGACTCACACAGTCGACACCTGCTTTCTCACATTCTGGAGGCCGGAAGTCCCAGATCAAGGTCCAGCAGGATGGGTTCTGGTGAGACTTCTTTTCTTGGCTTGCGGACAGGCACACACTCCCTGTGTCCTCCCATGGAAGAATGCGAGCAAGCTCTCCCTGGGGTCACTCTCTAGAAGGACCCTGTGCCCACATGATTCGTGTCCCACCTCCATGCCCTCATCTAACTCTGTAATCACCTTTCGGAGCCCATCTCCAAGTAACACACTGGATTAGGGCTTCAGCGTATGAAGAGTGTGTGTGGTGTGTGTGAGTGTGTGTGTGGTGTGTGTGTGTGTATGTGAGTGTGTGTGTGGTGTGTGTGTGTGTGTGTGTGTGGTGTGAGTGTATGTGTGTGGTGTGTGTGTGTGTGGTGTGTGTGTGTATGTGTGTGGTGTATGTGCGCGTGTGTGTGTGGTGTGTGTATGTGTGTGGTGTATGTATGTGAGTGCGTGTGTGTATATGTGTGTGAGTGTGTGTGTGTGTGTGTGTATGTGTGTGCACGCATGTGGGGCGGGGCAGGGTGGACACACGCATTTAGAACATAACCGGAGCTGTTTTCTAATTAGGGCAACTTAGATTCTCTGTTCTTCTGTAACCAGGGCAGCCGTAGAACAGGTGCTGGACAAGAGGAGTCCTGCTGTGTCTGGGAATCCTCTCTGGAGTCTGTCTCGGGGAGACAGTGCTCTCTGCCCTCACTCTCCCGCTCCCCTCAGTCCTCCTGGCCAGTTCCACCCTTACCTTACCAGTGTGCTGGTCACACCCTCCTTTGCAGGAACATGATTTGTAAGTTACTCCAGGCAGGGATCATCATTAGATGCTAAAACCACTGGGTAAAGATTGTGGGAAAACAGGATAGCCTCCCTTTGCCACAGAACCTCCCCCAGGTTACTTAACTGCACCTTTGCCACAGTGCAGTGTGGCTGCTGCGCCACTTGTGTATCATAGACCATGAGGCAGACTGGGCATCACTGAGAAGGTGTAATTAGTTTGGCCAAGAATATTTAACCTGAATCGAATCATGAGGAAATAATCAGAAAATTTTAATTGTGGTACACTCTATAAAACACCTGGGTGAACCTTTCAAAAATGTCAAGATCATCCCGGCTGGTGTGGCCCAGTGGATTGAGCGCCGTCCCATGGACTGAGAGGTGCCGGTTCGATTCCAGTCAGGGCACATGCCCGGGTTGTGGGCTCGATCCCCAGCAGGGGGCGGGGCAGGAGGCAACTGATCGATGTGTCTCTCTCACATCGCTGTTTGTTCTCTCTCCCTTCCTCTCTCTAAAAAATCAATGAAAACATATTTTTAAAAAATGTCAAGATCACAAAAGATAAAATATGGAAGGGGCACTGTTCTCCGGAGGAGCACAGAGACAGGACCACGGACGACGATGTGTGTTTATGACGGAAATCCATACTGTAAACAACTGTAAAGGACGTTCGAGGACACATGGAGAACGCTGAATGAGACATAGAAATAAATAGTATCACATGTTAGAGCAGTAACCATATCAGTAGGAGAAGTTGTGTTTTTAGAAGAACATACCACCGTCTTCAGCGAGGACATACCTTGGCAGCTGACTTCAGAACGGTTTAGAAAATGACTTTGGAAACAGGTGGATGAAGGGAAGATAAAGCTCATGTGCAGAACCCTGACTAATCTAGGTGACGGATGTATGAACCTGTCCTACTTTTTTCAACTTTACTGTACCTTGGACCATTTTCAAAATAAAATGGAACAAAAGAGAATTGAATGGAGACTCAAGAAAAAGCAGAAGGCCTGGCCTGATAGCCAGTCACAAGCAGGGGCCCACGCAGACTAGCCCTATGCCCTTGCCACCTCCTGAGCCTTTCAGCTCCCGTGGCCTCTGTCAGCTCTGCGCCTTTCCCGCTGCAGGCCCTTGCTCTGCTCCCGCAGGCGCACAGCGCTGGGCCTCCCTCCCAGTGGCTTGGCTGCAGCAGCACACGGCCGACCACTTCCCGGCTCCAGAACTCCTGAGACAGTGGGGCTGTTTATCAGCCGGGGCACCGGACAGCCATAAGCCAGATGCCTACCTGTACAGCAGTAGGCTGTGCAATGGGCTGTTGGTGAATTTACAGCCACCCCTGTGCAGGGACTGAGTGGGCCGGGGCGGGTGGCAGAGCAGATGTCCCCAAACAGTCTGTTACTCAGGCAGGCATGCGTCTATACTCTCCTCTTTTCTGATTATGTAAGCATTAAATGTTCATTATGAAAATGTAAATGATAATGAGAAGCATTTGGGAGACGGTGGTAAAGCACCTAGGCTGAGGGGCAAGACTGAGTTCAAACCTGAACAGTTGTGTGTATCCTTCAGTCGGGGACTCGATCTCTGCCTCCATGCCCTGCGGGTAGAGCAGAGTCCTCAGCACCAGCTTCGTGTGGTGAGGGGTTGGAATGAGGATGCACAGTACTTGGCATGATATACACACTTAAAAATGCTCACTGCTATTATTCCTAAAAGCCTAAGAAAAAATTAAAATATTTCTACATTCTGATGTGTTCACTTCTTGCCTATAATATTGGGATTGTAAAATGTATACTTTAAAAGATGCACAATTTTACTTTGGTTATCTCCCATTTAACGTTGTATCATACTTTCTTTTATGCTTCTTTGAAACATGACTTGGAACTGCAAGGTATTTCATTAGGTGAACACTCTCCTGTTCTTTTTCACAGCTTCAGAAGAGGAGCCCCACCGAGACATGAGGGCCGGGCTCCCCCAAGAGGAAGGGATGGTTTCCCTGGTCCTGAAGACTTTGGTCCAGAGGACAGTTTTGATGCTTCTGATGAAGCTGCCCGAGGAAGAGATCTCCGGGGTCGAGGTCGGGGTGCCCCGCGAGGTATGTGCTGAGGACACTGGCTCTGGAGCAGGGGTGGAGAGGTAGGTGTTTGGGAACACGCCTGAAATAGTCTGTGAGTGCGGCGGTGTTTTGTCTCATTGTGTAGGAGGAAGGAAGGGTTTACTTCCCACTCCTGATGAATTTCCTCGCTTTGAAGGAGGACGGAAGCCAGACTCCTGGGACGGAAGCAGAGAGCCAGGTAAGGGAGGAGAACTGCCTGTGGCCTGTGGTACCTCCAGACAGCAGTTCAAGGACCTGGGGGCCTGGGACCCTCCTGCAGGTCCACCAGGTTCTCTTTGCCAGCTCACGTCTCTGTTGGAGGCCGGATTGTTCTCACACCCTTCAGCCAGCAGCATTCTGTCCCAGGAGATGAGAGGCTGAGGGCAGAAGCGGAGGGCAGAGTCCGACTTTCTCCTAGTGAGTCGGGCATTTGTAGCAGGATGCGTCAGATACGAAACAGAGCGCTTTCCACACTGAGCTCTTTCATTTTTGGAAAATGTAGTTAAGTGAATTCAAGTTTTCTCAGTCTTAATGGCTAATATGGCAAGTATTATTATCTATAATGCTCAAATGAAATCTCTGTGGGATTTTCAGTAATTTTTAAGAGTGTAAAGATAGCCCTGGCCGGTTTGGCTCAGTGGTCAGAGCGTCGGCCTGTGGACCAATGAGTCGCAGGTTCGATTCTGGTCAAGGGCACATACCTCGGTTGCAGTTCATACCCGGCCCTGCGCTCAAGGTTGTGTGGGAGGCAACCAGTCGATGTGTCTCTCACGTCGATGTTTCTCTTCCTCTCTCTCCCTCCTTCCCACTCTGTCTGAACAAAAATGGAAAAATATCCTCGGGTGAGGATTAAAAATAAAAAGAAGAAAAGAGGGTAAAGATATCCTCAGACTAAAAAGTTTGAGATCCACTCTTCCGGACCTTACCTGCCTCTTATTTTAGGTGGTATGTTGATTTCCAGTCCTGACCTTTTAACAATGTGCTCACGCTGTGTTTCTTGCTGGTGAACGTTGGTTCTCGCGTTGCTGCTTACTCAACAGTAATGTCCGCCTGCCGTGGCCACACTGTGGCTCTGGGAGACTGTCAGGCTCTGAGCCGTGCCCACCTCTGTTCCTGTTTCAGGGCCAGGTCACGAACATTTCCGCGATGCTCCCCGCCCTGACCATCCCCCTCATGATGGCCATTCCCCAGCTAGCAGAGAACGTTCCTCTTCTCTTCAAGGCATGGACATGGCATCCCTGCCACCCCGAAAGCGCCCCTGGCATGATGGGCCAGGGACCTCTGAGCATAGAGAAATGGAAGCCCCAGGGGGTCCTTCTGAGGACCGAGGAGGCAAAGGTAAGTGGAGGCTAGTGGTTCCACTGCTGGGAGCTGTGAATGCCACCGCCCTGCAGAGAAGGCTGCAGGCCAGTCCCATCGGCCCCTGCTGGGGTACATCCCACCCTTCAGGGCTCAGGCTGAGGAAAGGCACGCGTTCCCACGTGGTACAAATGCAGTGTGCGTGGCCTCACCCCACCGCCAGTCGGTGCGCTCACTCAGGACTGAGTTTGGCTTCTGCACAAGTCTCCTCCACTTGCTCTCAGAATTTCTGCTTCGCCCTGGCCGAGAGGCTCAGTTGGTTGGGTGTCATTCTGTGTGCCGGTAGGTTGCAGTTCCCTCCGGGTCAGGGCACATGCCCGGGCTGCAGGCTCAATCCCTAGTAGGGGCTGTGCACGAGGCAGCCAGTCCATGTTTTGCTCTCACATCTATGTTTTGCACTCTCTCTCCCTCTCTTAAAAATCAAAAGAATCTCTGCTTCGTTCAAGTTCAGCTCTTTGTCAGGTACCAGCACTGTCTCTGCTGATGTCCTGTGCTCTAACTGGCTGGTGTGCTCTCCGCCGAGGTCTCTTCAGTGAGGGGCAGGTGGAAGGAGCTCTCAGCCGGGGCGGCGGCACCCACATGCTCCACCCCTGGCCTCAGGTTGGCCGCTGCCTAGCGGTGTGGCGTGGCGATGCTGGGAGCCTGCCTGCAGCGCGTCCTCCACGCCCCTCAGCCTGCCTCTCTGCAGAGCTCTGGCTTTTGTCCAGAAGTTACCTCATGTCCCCAGAGCTCCCATCCAAGCACACACTTTGTTGCTGGTCTGTGTGGGCACCCAGGACACCTTTGCAGGTCCTTGGCCGAGGCCACATGGCTGGTGTGACAGTGACGTCCTGGCTGACAACGGCTTTGCACCTTCTGGTGGGTCTGGGCTAGCGCTTTGTAGGAAGAGAAGCCAAAATTATTCCTTTGGCCAGCTTTCCTAACCTCTGTCTTTTTTTTTTTTTTTTTTTTCCCTCACCCCAGAATAATTCTCTATCATTAAGTGTGGGAGGGAGAGACAGACAGAGAGAAACATCAACGTGAGAGGGACACACTGACTGGTTGCCTCCCACATGACCTGGCCAGGGCCGGGACGAACCGCAACCGAGGTCGGAATTGAACCCGAGACTCTTTGGTCTGCGGGCCGATGCTCTAACCACTGAGCAACACTGGCCAGGGCCTAACCTCTTTGTCTTAATTGGACTCAATTACATTAAAAAACTTAAGACAAAATAAAGTTGTCATTAATCTTCTGACAATGCATATGGGAGAGGTGACCAAATCCTGTCATCTCATGAGAAAAAGATTTTTAAGTCAGAATTTTAATGATACCTAAAGTGTGTCCAAGACAAACTAATAAAACTGTCCCTGGGAGAAATAATTCTAAAAGCTAGTGTTTCTCTATGCTTTTGTTTTTCAATAAATATTTTATTTCACTATTTAAAAGGAAATCAAAAGTGCCACGTAGTTGTGAGATGATCCTAATAAAAGCTTATTCCAGTCAGAGCACTTGTGACTGCGTCACCCAGGAGCTCCGGAGCTCTCAGTGCTTTGCAGCCCCGCCCTCGGCCCTGGGCACGGAGGGTGGGGCTCACTTCCTGCAGGCCAGAGCCCAGGGGTCCACGACTCCAGGGGGCGCTGTCTCTCTCGACCTTGGGGAGCATGGGCCAGCGATGTGGAGGGCGTGGCCACGGGCCAGGTGAGACGGGCAGTGGTCCAAGGGGCGGGGCACAGCGTCCAGCGCTCTGATGCCGATTCCTTAGTGCTGTGCTGTCGTCACAGAGTAACAGTTTATGCCAGGAAGTCATCAGTTGTCTCTGATATAAAAGTCATGTGAAATCAATGTTTCATTTCAGGCCGAGGGGGCCCAGGACCTTCCCAAAGAGTGCCAAAATCCGGGCGTTCCAGCTCCTTGGATGGAGATCACCATGATGGATACCACAGAGATGAACCTTTTGGGGGCCCTCCAGGCAGTGGTACCCCTTCTAGAGGGGTCCGGAGTGGCAGTAACTGGGGCAGAGGGAGTAACATGAACTCGGGTCCACCGAGGCGAGGAGCTTCAAGGGGTGGTGGAAGGGGTCGGTAGAAGTGGGGTGAGCACCCCACCACCTCCCTGGACAGTATTTAAGAATTTCTTGTGGACTTACCAAGAGAAACAAAAGGAAGCCTGCACCTTGTACCCCAGAACTCTTTTTCTGGGGCAGCTGAATTCCGGGAGCCCTCTGAGGTCTTCAGGATGGAGAGACCGCTGCTGGCTGCCAAGAGTAGCTGGCGTGTCCTGTCCTGTCCTGTCCATCCTTACTGCCCCAGCTCCTCCATTGTTTTGTGAAGATAAAAGCTGGAATTTTTTTTTTAAGTGTCGTGAGACAAGGAGCACCTCCACAAAATTAAGTTCGTGTCCAATTGGAGATTTGTTTCTATATGTACAGTTTGTCAGAGAAAAACATTAAGTTGTTTTTGTATGAATACAGAATGTGATTTATGCAAGAATTGACAGAACAACCAGTTGTGACGTGCTTGCCTTAGGAAACCGTCCCGCATCCGGTCTGCTGAGGGCGTGCAGTCCGCGCTGAGGCTGTGAGCAGACTTGATGGAGCCTCTGTCATCTACGTTAATCTCATCTGTGAGCTTCGTTTTTAAACAGATTCTCATCCAGCCATTTTCTCACACTTATTTTTGTAATAGAGAAATACCTTAAAACTAGAACATAGTTTGAAGTAGATTCAAAGCCTTAGTTAGATGTGCTCTGGCAGATGGAAAATTACACTCCAGAGAAAAAATATTCTCGTTATCCAAGTAGGGGCTCTCCCTTGGGTGCATCTCCTAGTAATCACCTTAGACTTGAATTGCCTTGTTTCTGACTAGAGGAACTTGATGTAAGCCAGAAATTAACTACATGTACCCTTTTGATTACTGTAAATCATTTAAAAAATTAAGTTGAAAAGAATGGACCAAAATGTCTGAAAAAATTTTGCAAAATTTCAGTAATTTCTTTCTCTTCCATACTAGCTATGTAGAGATACCCATGATTAAGACCAAGGACAGCCCTGACTTCAATAAGCCAGGAAGTAAAGTAAAATTTCTTTAGTTTTAAATGTAACATTTGGCCCCATATGGAATGGATGCCAAAAGTTCGGTTTGAGCTAACTCCACAAGACTTTCCATACTGACCCTTGCTTTGTTTTTATAAGAAGTTTTCATCATTCAAAGCTTCAGTTTGGAGACAAGCCTGGTTGGCAGACTTAGTGGTGCTGGAGTCTCAGGAGCTGCTTAGAAGTTCCTTTTCTCAGGGATAGTTGGACAATATGTAAACAATTCTTAACTAGCTTTCTATTAATGTAAAAAATGGTAAAAGTTATTTCTGCAAAGTGAGAAAATGGCAGTCACTCATCTTGCTTTTCAGGGTATTAGAACCTATAAACTAAAAGTGAATAGTTTTCACTTTACTTTGAAATTAAAAACATCTTATTTATTAGCACCTCACTGTAAACACAGTTAGGTAGCTCAAGACTACTGTGGGTTTGTGGATATTCTTTGTTTGCCCTCCACTGATACATCTTAAAAAGAAGTTGTAATGAATTCTGAGAATCTGAAAAGGGATTCTATCAAGATTAGGCTCCTTTTTCTGAGATTCATGTGGTAAGAAACATGATCATCTTAACATTTTAGGCGTTAACTTTAGCACACACTACCTCAGTAAGCAGATACGAAGATCACATTTTTTGTTGTTGTTAATCCTCACCCCAGGACATTTTGAGAAGGGGGGGGGGGGGCACGACATCGACTGGCTGCCTCCCACACACGCCCCAACTGGGGCCGGGGAACCAACCTGCAACCCAGGTACTTGCCCTTGACTGGGAATCGAACCTGTAGCCCTTTGGTTTGAGGGCCAATACTCCAACCACTGAGCCACACCAGCCAGGGCCCAGGTTACATTTTGGGTGTGAATTAATTTAGAAAAAAGTGAAATCTCTACAGTATATATTTATGAAATACTTAGATACATATATACATTTTAAAACATCACTGTCAAAATACGTTGTACTTTGAATTTTATAAAAGCTAGATTTTCAGTGTTGAATTCTTGAGAAAATGTTGGGAAAACAATATTTAGAAATACCAACAAGTGTGCTAAACATGGTCAAGTCCTCCAGCTGTGGAAGTCCTAGAGAAATTTAGAATCAGAACCGATTTCACTAGGGGTAGACAGAGCAGCCAAGGGCACAGGATTCTCGTTACAAAACAAACCACTGCCTGAAAACTGCGTTTGCTGTTACAAATACCCTGCTGGTTTTTCCTCGAGGTAGGTGACCTATTTACTGGTCCAGGAACAGGACATTATTCGCAAACAATACTGTGGGAAGGAGGTGGTCGCAGTAGCCTGGCCGCCTCCTGCAGATGTCGGTCACTTCAGTGGCAGGGACCTAAGAACACACATTCTGAGGTTGGAGAAGAGGCTCAATTGCTGCCTGACACCTGTTTAGGCAACGTTAGAATCCAGCCCCAGAAAACTGTTCAAACCATGCAATCCAGGGCAGAGAAAAGTGGGTCCAACCTTGGCTGCACATAGGTTCTTGAGAGCTCAAAAAAACGGTGATGCCTGGGTCCCAAGCCCCAGATTCTGACGGAATTCGTCTGCAGTTTGGCTTTCAAGTAATTCTTATGTGGACTGAGAACCACTGAAAGAGGATTTCAAAATGCTGCATACATTTTACATTCTAGTTAATATGTAACGAGTGACAACACATATAGTTTTATGGACTCCTCAGCATATTCAGCCCACATTTTCTGGCAATAAATTTAGGTGTGCAGTCAAGTCACAGACAAAAAGTGCTGGCCCAAAGGAAGGAAACTCTACAATTAGATATGAAAAGTGTCTTCCATTGCATTAGGCTTGGCTTACAATACGTTTAAAAAGCGGATCAATGGAGAATTCACTCGCCCGTAGTGTCTGCAAACAGGGGCGCCCCGGCTGCAGTGTTCCCCAGGGCCCCGCACCAGGTGTGCCAGAGCTCCCACAGCACGCAAACGCACCTGTTGGGCACCACGCTCGGGCAGAACGCGTGCTTTTCAGGTCCATCAAGTGCTCTCGTCATCGACAGAGTTTTAGGTCCCATCGCTTCCGTCATCAGTACAGTGTTCCTCTAACTTTATAAGGCACCTTGACAATTCCACTAAAAGAAAAACCGAGGTAGACCCTCAAGTACTTAAAAAAATCCGATGGCTAAATTTAGCGTTTAAATGGATACGCTCATGGGTCCACTCACATGGAAGAACGAGGGAGAATAATTTTCAAGAGCCAAAGACAAGCTGATCGTAGCTAAACTCCAATCTACACGGGAGGTTTGAACGTCAAAGAGGAGCCTCAGGAAGCCACAAGGGCAGCTAATTAGGAAGAGACTTTTTTTTTTTACTGAGCTCAGGTGAGACCACGGTTAACGCAAGAATATTTCATGAATGCGTCACTGCCCAGCATTAACTCAACGACCACATCTCGTTCCCAGAGCACAAGCCACCGAGTCAGAACAGAACGCCGGAACTGAGCATCTTCCGGACTGCTGGTGGTCCGCCTTCCGCCGCGCACCCCAGGGGCAGGGCGCGTAGTCCTCGCCGGCGCGGCCCGGGCTGCCCCGCGTCCAGGCGTCACACCGGCAGCGCCCTGGCCAGCCGGCCGCCGGGGCCCAGCCGCCCGAGCGCCAGGCGGAGCGCCGTGCCCGCGCCTCGCGGAAGCAGGCCAATCAGCGCGGCCAGCAGCGCGGCCACCTGCGCGCAGGCGCCCAGAACCGTGAGCGGCGTACTGCGCAGGCCCAGGGCGGCGTACAGCGTGGTGCCCAGCGCAGCCGCGTAGAGCAGTGTAGTCCGCGACGGCGCCTCCTCGCCCCGCAGCAGGCGCCGGCACGCCGCGCCGCCCCGCAGGATCGCGCCTCCGGCCAGCGCCAGCGCCGAGCCCAGCGACCAGAGCAGCGCGAACTTGCGGGCGCGCAGCAGCAGCACGGGCGCGTAGAGCGCGGCCAGGCCGAAGCAGAGCGTGGCCAGCAGCAGACACACGCCACTTGCCGCCAGCTGTTGCGTGCGCGTCACACTCGGCAGGCACGCCGGACCCGCCTCCGCCTCCGCGGAGCTCCGCGCCCACGCCCAGCGCAGGCCCGCGCGGTCCAGCCACGCTCCCGCCTCGGGTTCCTCCGCCTTTTCCGCGGCGAGCAGTGGCTCCGCGTCCGCCGGCGCGCCCGCTTTCCCCTGCGCCAGGTACTCCTGCAGCTCGCGGTGGATGTCCGCCATCTTGGGCCGGGAGCGGCCACCTCCTTCCGGCGCTTCTCGTTGGCTGACGGAAGCGGCTCTCCCCTGCGACAGCTATTGGTCGGCTGTGCGTTGAGGGGCGGGGTCTGCGTCTTCTGCGGGTTGGGCCGGTTAGCCAGGTCCCCACTCCGCTGTCTCCGCCTGGCAGCAGCCTGTGCTGCCCTCCGCGTTCACCCTGCCGTGGCAGACCTTGTTTTTTTTAGTTTTTTTTATCCTCACCTGAGGACATTTTTCCATTTTTTGTTCAGATAGAGTGGGAGGGAGAGAGAGGAAGAGAGAGAAACATCGATGTGAAAGGGACACATCGAGTGGCTGCCTTCCGCATGACCCAACCAGGGGCCAGGGACAAACCGCAACCGAGGTACGCGCCCTTAGCGAACCGAACCCGGGTATCTCTGGACCGCAGGCTGATGCTCTAACTGCTGAGCCAAACTGGCCAGGGTCCTTGTTCTTTTTTTGTTCGTTTGTTATTGATTTTAGAGAGAGAGGAAGGGAGAAGGAGAGAGAGATAGAAACATCCATGAGAGAGAACATTGGCCGCCTCCTGCATGCCCCCCACTGGGGATTAGGCCCACAACTGGGCATGTGCCCTGACCGGGCATTGAACCTGCGACCTTTTGGTGCATGGGTCCACGGTCAACCACCCAGCCACACCACAGGGCCAGACCTTGTTCTTTATTGGGCCCAAGACGCTGTTGGGGGCCTGAATAAATCTTGTCAGCATTAAAAATTATTTGAAGGTGGAGTTGGTGTGGTTATAAAGGTTACCTGAGGGACTCCTGTGCCCCAACTGTTGGTATCTAATTTTTTTATATGAGTTTGAAGATCTGATTGGCTTTGTTGAACGGTTTGTGAGTTGGGCAGCAGGTCTTCTAGCAAGCGGAGGGAGGCTCCTGTGCTGTCTGTGCCTTGACCTTGTGGATGTCAGTGTCCTGGTTGTGTGCAGTGTTTTTACACGATGTTGCAGTTGGGGAGGCTGGGTAAAGGGTACACGGGGTTCGCTGTATTCGTAAAACTATGCTTATCTACAATTATCTCAAAATTTTTAAAAGATGCACGACTCAAAACTCAGCCTGTAGCAAGCTACAGGCGAGTCTGTTGAGACTTTAGCCGGAGGCCAAGCAGTAAATTCATTGGTTTGGGGAAGGAGATTCTTGATGGATGTTCATTGGTAGGAAATAAGTTTAAGTCTCTAAATCAGACGCTTATGGGAAATGACTTTCTCATTTATTAAGTTTGGTTTTCCTGAGAGTGCATGTGTGAAAGTCTCCCTTTCACATTCCCTGGTTCCGTTGTAGATTGAAATCCTTTCATACTTGATGATAGTAGTAATCATCACTTACTCTGGGTAAAATCATTAAGGTGGCTACTATATAGAAAGTTTTAGCTAGACATGGAGAAACATACACTATGGCTAGAAATATAAGATGGTGCGGCTGCTGTGGAAAACAGTATGGCGGTTCCTCAAAAAATTAAAGATAGAGTTACCATAATGACCTGGTAATTCTACTTCTGGGTATATGTTAAAAAGAATTTAAAGCAGGGTCTTGAGATACTTGTACACCCTTGTTCATAGCAGCATTGTTAACAATAGCCAAAAAGTGGAATCAATCCAAGTGTCTGTTACCTAGGGGTGAATGAATAGTAGCATACACAGACAATGGAGTATTATTAGTGTTAAAAAGGAAGGAAATTTTGTTGTACTACATGAACGCACCTGAGGACATAGGATACTGAGTGAAATAGATTAATCACGTAAAGGCAAATACTGTATGATTCCACTTACATGAGGTTCTTAGGTCAAAGCATAGAGACAGAAAGTAAAATAGTGGTACAGAAATGATGTTACCTAGTCATTTACCCAGCTGTGAGATGGAAAACACAGGGATTGTTCTGCTCTTTGTACAGATGAGAAGTTAAATAACTACCCAAGGTCACCCCAAAAAATTGGTAGTAGAGCAGGGTTGTGAGTTTTGGTTCTTAATCTTGTGAGCTTCCCGTTATGTAAAGAGGGCTTCCCTGAGAATTGTATTATATGAAGCCAGAAATCTGCTCTGGTTCCTGCACTGACAGAGGACAAAATAACCCCATCCCTCTTTCTTGACCCTATCCCTCTCAGCTACTGCCGCAAATTTCATTCAAAGAGTCTATAAACTTGATGTCTCTACTTGCCTCCATTGTCCCTTGAATCTACTTCATTCCATTATGCCAACAAAATTGTTCATGACAAAGTCACTAAATACTTCAGTTGCTAAGTCCAGTGCAGGTTTCAGTCCTTACCCTCCTTAAACTTCCAGGAATATTTCACAGAGTTGCTCACTCCTTTAATCCAACACGTGGCTTCTGGGACAGCACCTAGAACCAGTTGTACCATCTCAGGTCTCCTTTGTTTGCTCTTTATGCTCCTAACTTCCAGGGCATATCTCTCTCTCTCTCTCTCTCTCTCTCTCTCTCTCTCTCTCTCTATCTATCTCTCTCTCTCTCCCCCCCGCCTTGGCACTGCAAAGAATAATATAAATGGAGCCACTTTACATTGGAGTTGGAGCTGCCATCCCAGAGGAACTGCCTTGAATGTCTTACTCCTCACACCTTTGGAATGTTCAAACAGCAAAATACCCTTTGAACTGGGCCTAAAGCAACATTGGAACTGTTTCAAAGATAACAAGAAAGAGGATATGACTACCAGACTGGAAAATAAAAACATTCTTTAGAATTCGCACCACTATGTTAGCTTGTCTGCACCTATAGAAATACCTTCCTTCTATTGATGATATATTTGACGTAGTTTCTCTTCCTTTTCTCATAAATGCCTCTTGCCTTTGTCTCCTAATTGAAACACTAGTTGTGATTCTGCCCAAATCAGTGCTTCCCAAATAGCCATTCTTTTGGATTTCAAAGAAATGCTTGTTGAGTCTCACTTTGCCTTTTTTTCTTTATTGTTGAAAGTGTTACAGATGTCTCTCCTTTTTTTCTCCATTGACACCCTCCTCCTCACACCCACCATCTGCCACAACCCCCGCCTCCCCATCACTGCGCTGTTGTCTGTGTCCATTGGTTATGCATATGTGCATTTAAGTTCTTTGGTTTATCTCTTCCCACCCCCCCCACCCCCCTTCCCTCTGAGGTCTGTCAATCTGATCCCTACTTCCACATCTCTGGATCTATTTTGTTCACTATATCCCACAAATTAATGAGATGTGATACTTGTCTTTCTCTGACTGGCTTATTCACTTGGCCTTTTTTTTAGGTGAACATATCTGGTGTCAGATGTGGGGTGTGAAGTGGCCTCGCCTTCATGCACTGGCACCCCTGGGGCGGGCACAGCACCTGCAGAGCCTGCTGTGTGCTCACTGCTGCCACAGACTGCCCACGAAGCCCCAGGCTCAGACTTCGCTCCTTCTGGTCGAGGTTGAATGCCATTACGTGAGATCTGTAGGGGTTTCCTCTCAAGGGTGTGTGTGTGTGCAGCAGGAGTCTTCTATCACACCCCTGACCTCAGGAGGAAACCTTCACCTGTGGAAGCGTTCCTGGAAGGTGAGGTGCTTGCTACTGCATGAGAAAAATAGCCTTTTCTTTTTCCTTCAGGAAGGACTTTTCATGACTCTCACACTTGTAAGAAGTATCCTGGGGTGGTGGTGGTGGTGGGGGGGGGGGTGTTGAGAGCTCACAGCACTTTTTCCTTGGTGGGTGAGTAGTCATTCAGGGATTTTTTGTTTTCTTGTTTCTGTTGTTCCTTGTTGTTGTGTTTGTTATGTTGTCATAAGAAAGATTTCAGAGGGGAGGACACAGGCATAAATCCTATAAACCCGGTGTCCGCTGCCTGCATGCTAATTTGCAGGTCTCATCAGACCAGCTTCTATGTAAACATTACCTGAGGCTTCAAAGAACCAACCCCCCCCCCCCCCTCTCTTTCTCTCTCTCTCTCTCTATTTTTTTGTCTGGCCTTGACCACTTTCAGGGGAAATTATTAATAATATGGGGCCCTCACTCCGTAATTTCCTCAAAACAGTTCCTTCCTTGGGAAGCCCTAGCTAGTTATATGTACAAACATTTTGGTTCCTCCCCTGAGCCTTTTTAATAAAATCAACCAACTTAACCAAAATAATTTAAAACTGTACTGGCCATTCAGGAAAACCTTTCATTCCATCTCAAGAACCCCTTCCCGCCCTGACCTCCTTAAAGGAGAGGAGTCTAAGCTTCTCAGGGACCACAGAATGCATTCTTTGATAAGCAGAAGCTTCTAAAACACAGTGACTTCTCTGAAAGAATCCTAAAGGAAACTGATCTACATAAGAGGAAATATAAATGTAAGCTTGGGGAAATGTTCATGCTTCCTAGTAATCATGGAATTTCAAATTTAGGCAGCTTTGCTCTACCATTTTACAATTAATAGATTTGTAAAAACAAAAATCTTAAAATCATAGCACACTACTGGGAAATTTCTGGTGAAATTGGTATGGTCATACTTAATGACAAGTTTGCACTACCTGTTTTAGAAAGCAACATGAAAATATTAGGAGCTTTAAAGTGTTTTATAGATTTAACTTTATGGACAATAATTCCACTCTAGGACACTTATCCTGGAGAAATCATTTTGCAATGAACAAGCAAAGATACCACTGTAATTAACTAGATATTAATAATAGGGAAGAAGCAAAGGGAAGGCCAGACATTATAGTCATGTTCCCTGCAAACCACTGGGGAGGGAACCATGTAGAGAAGATAGACACATGCCCAGTTGAGGTGACATAGGGAAGGTACTTGCCTGTCAATCACATCTGGAGACAGAGATGGCCAGAATGGGCATGGCCACTACAAGGGCGTCAAGATTTGGAATACATAATCCCCTAAACAAAGGAATTTGCTCTCGTACATGACTCTTGTGTTTCCAGGACTCCTGTTGCTCTGGGTGCTCTCTTGGTTCTCTTGCATTTGCCCATGTGGCCCTAGGCCATGTGGACCCCATATGCAGTGGACTAACATACTGCAACTAGTCTGATACTGAACTGGACCTGGCGCCAACATGGGAAGAAAACTGGACACTGGCTCTGATTTTTAACTCTACTGAAACCCTTGCTACACTTCTATGACTGGACTAAGGGAAAGGGGGAAACCCAGGGGTGTAATTCCATGGAAATAAAGCTTTCTATGATATTGGTCGTCCTATGGGGACCTCTAAAAATGCTTATTCCAGCCCGGGTGGTGTGGCTCACTGGTTGAGCGTCGACCCATGCACCAAGAGGTCACCAGTTCAATTCCCGATCAGGGCACATGCCCAGGTTGTGGGCTTGATCCCCAGTGGGGGGCATGCAGGAGGTGGCCAGTTGATGTTCTCATTGATGTTTCTGTCTCCCCACCTCCCTCTTTCTCTAAAATCAATAAAGAAAATATTAAAAAATAAAAATGCTTATTCCAGTGATAACACAAGAACCCACTCAAGCAAGGGCGGGGTGGGGCAGGGCGATTAGGAACACTGCTCTCCAATAATAGATTGACAACCCAGAGATTGGGACCCGACTGGGAGAATCAACTCATGGAAAGTGTGGAAAGCATCCCTCTCTGCCATGGTCATTTTTCTGCTGCTCAGAAAGCTTGCCCACAATCTCCATACCTACAGGTCTTAGAGGGCATAAAAGCACAAGGAGAACCTGATCTAAATCATGGTGAGACATGCAATTTAACTTCCCTATTCTGGGAATTCTACAATTCATCTCTCTCCCCTATACTGATTACTATATGGGCAATTTACTTCCTTTTTTCTGCCTTTTGCTGCTTCAGATGCTATTTCAGACCCAGACCCAAAACTGGCTTCATAGGTGTGGGGCATCCAGCTGCAGCCGCTGTGGCTGCCCGTGCCCATGCTCCCTCTGCGCCTTTGCGACAGAGGGCAGGGATGCCCCCCCAGGGGGTAAAAGGGAGGTGCGCACACAGTGCCAATGTCATGGGTTCTGTGCCTGTCGCGGGAGGCTTGGGAAGTGCCCCAGGCTCCTGTTCTGTTCATAGCGGCCGCACGCTCAGGCAGGCGCTCATAGATGGGAACCTTTTCCAGATAGGGTGTCCCACAGATCTGTGTGGGTCCTGGGCACAGATTTGTCCTTTGGAGGCTCCTCACCTCCATTCTGAAAGCTTGTTCACAACGTCCCTGGGCCCCGGAGAAGGGGGGTGTGGGACCACCTGGGGAGTGGCTCCCAGCCCAGTGCAGCTCCCAGCCCAGTCAGTCTGTGGGCACACAGCGCCCTTCTACATCCCCTCAGACAGTGCGCATGCAGGTGGAGGCTCGGACCTCACTCAAATCCCCCTCCCCCCGCCCTGAATGCTGCCTGGAAATCCCTCCGCCACCCTGCAGGCTTGGGGCTCATGGCTGGGATATCGTGGTTGGACACGGAGGGGGGTGGGTAGGAGCAACAGAGAAGGCCTGGATGCAGAGAAAAGCCGCCAAGAAAAGCTGCTGCAGGGGCCTCACCCCTAGCAAGACAGGACTGCACCCTGCCTGGTTCCTCTTTCTCCCCTGCTTGTTGCTAGGCCGGAGAGCACTGCCCTGGCAGCCATGGTGCTTGAGGGCGGAAGTGGTTGTAGCTATTTGGCAGCCATGTTGCTTAGGGGCGGAACTTCTGCCCCTGGCAGCCATATTGCCAGGAGCAAAGGGGACTAAAAAAGGACTGCTTATTACTGATAGCGTGTGTCTCTCACAAACATCACTGCTGTGTTTTGACTCATACAAACATTGCTACTTGTCAGTAATGCTTGTTCCACACATATAGCTAATAGAGAAAAGCCTCAAATGCAGATGCTCAGAGAAATGAAGGTTTTTTGTTTTTGTTTTTTACCTAATCTTGGAAACTGCCTGCAAACAGAATTTGACCCTAAGGACGGCTGTTAAATCTCTGTCCAGCAAATTAATGGGGTACTGCGCCCTCTCTTAGGAGAAGCTGTCTCACGCTGCCAAGCCTCTTAAGGGACCAAGACTGTTAGATATATAAGAGAAAGCAACAGACTACTAGCCTAGCTCTTTTTTATAAAATCTTTTTTATTGACTTTTTAGAGAGAGAAGAAGGGAGAGGGAGAGAGAAAATCATCGATGTGAGAGCATTATTGGTAGCCTCCTGCACGTCCCCTACTGGGGATCGAACCTGCAACCTGGGCTTGTGGCCTGACCAGGAATGGAACCAGTGACCTCCCAGTGCATGGGGCGGTGTTGAACCAACTGAGCCCACACTGCCCAGGTCTAGCCCAGCTATTAAAGACCAGTTAAAAAGGCTCAAATTTTTCTACCTCAGACAGTGGAGACAAGAGACATCTCTTGTGCAGCCAGACAAAAGGGTGGGAACCTCCAAAAAGGTCAGAGGCTTTCAGAATCTCTTGTGTGGGGTTAAAGGCTCCACACCTGGACAACTGGGAAGAGTCTCTGTGTTGTAACCCAGTAGATCAACCTCACTCGGACACCAAAATTATAAGTTTTAGGAGCTTTATTAACCTGCGCAGGGACTGCAGCCAACCTACTCAGAGGAGAACTGCAGCCCTGAGCCTCTAAAATGGCAGCCTTTTATAGCAAGCAAGCAGCATTCATAGAAGCAGATATCAGCGGTTAGCAGTTGATTAACATTTGTCAAAATCCATATCTAACAGTTGCCCGGGGGTCTCCTGTTTGTCAAACAAACAGAATAGGCCTCCCTCCCCTCAGGGAACCAGTACAATAGTGGGAGTGACAGAGATCACAGAGGTCAAAATTAGCATTAAGTACCTGCAAATACCTATACTCAGGGAACCACAAATGCCCCCAACACATGGGGCAACTATAACCTTAGGCAGAAATTCCTTCCCGTCTAGGGGCAACCAACCCATTATAGGAAGAATATCGAGGAATGTCCACTGGTGACAAAATGGAGTCCTTCAGTCGCCCTAACCAAGGGGCCCACATAAAATGGAATCTAGTTGCCTTAGCCTTGGGGCCCACAACATCTGTCCCAGAAGTGTTAGGGACCTCAGGCTGTGGGAGAATGTGAATCCCCAGTCGGCTTAGGTTGGATGGGTCATGGGGACGCCATGACTGACCAGACAGAAAGCTATTACCTCAGCTATCAAATCTTCCCTTCGAAAGTATGAAAAATTGTTGTTGTTTTTTTAGGTGTTTCTCCCTGAAGTCAATAGTCATGCAATCTCCATTCCTCTGAGGTACCTACTCTGGCAAGGAATTTTATTCAAGGTTTTTCAAAGAAAGGGCTCTCTGCCTTTAAAGTGGTGGTCTCCAAGAACTCTTATCTGTGCCATCTGTTGTGTGGGGTTGGGGGGGTTGGAAGATGGACGTTTTGTAACCTCGTGTTAATGCATTCTCGGAAACCTGGCCTGCCCAGGTGCATTGTGTGCTTCATTTGCATGTGAATTAGGGTTTGTTATCTTTTGGCTTCAAAGTCTCTTCCCGTAAAAAGCAAGAGACAAAGCTAGGGTGTATAGTTTGCAGAAATGCCATCTCAAGGACACAATTTACATAAATTTGCTTGTAACCTGGGGGTACCAATCTGCAAATAAATGGGACTGCATCCTAAAATCTGGAGCATTTGCTCCCTTGCAAAGCTCCCTCTCACTCCAAACAGTGTGTGCTTGTAGTTTCATTGTGTTGCACCGATCCTGCCAGGCCGAGAGACGGCACTGTTGGAATGAAAATTCTGAAGAATAGATTTTTATCTGAGCCTAACCTATCTAAGCTGATCAGTTAACTCATTTCACCTGTGATTTCCTAAATCAGTGAGCTTTGCTATATGATACCTGTCTCCATGGAAGTATGCCTCTTAAGGTGTCAGTGTGTGAGTCATGGTAATACATTTCTTTGCATAAATCCAATAAGAGCAGTTCCAAACTATGTGGTCTTATTAATCAAGACTTTGACTGGAATACTGTGTCTAAGAGAGGCATGCCTGGACTCTGGATGTCACCAGAAAGCCTTAAGGAATTAAGATTGACTTCCAAAGCCAATAAAAAACCACTTGCAGAGGCTTCCGGTCAAGATGGCAGCATAGGTAAACATGGTACTAGAATCCTCCCACAATCACAAAAACCATCATTCAGGACCACCTGAAATTTAGCTGAATGGAAGTCCTACAACTAGGGAATTGAAGAAGGAGCCACATGGAGACTGGTAGGAGGGGCAAAGGCACAGAACAGGTGGGTTCCATACCCATGTGTGGCGTTTTATTAATTGGGAGGCATATCTTGGTTGTGGAGGTCTCTCTTGAGAAATGAGAAGCCCCAACCCCACAACAGACCCCTCAGCCCAAGGTTCCAGTGCCAGGAGGAGAAGGCCCCATAACTTCTGGTTGTACAAACCAGTGGGGATTGTGGCTGAATGACACTGAGGCTGCTGGAGTCTCAGGCAGTTCCTCTTAAAGGGCCTGTGCACAGACTTACTTGGATTCACTCCCTCTGAGCTCCAGTGTTGGGGCAGCAGCTTGAAAGGAACCAGGGACATATAGGGAGGAACTAAATTGTCTGGCATCAGGGCACAAGCTGGGGGCAGGGCAGCTTTCTCCCAGATGGAAGTGCTTGCAGAGGCCATTGTTCCTTTGCTGAGCCCTCCCCACCACAACACCGACAGGTGAGCACCGTATCTGAGTCTCTATCATCCTGGCTCACACTGTTCACCCTGCCCTGGTGATTTTCTTAGACCTTGCCCCACCCAACTTGTGGGCTCATCTAAGCTGTTTCCTGTTGCTTTTCCATACAACTGGCCTCTCTTGCCTCATGCTTCGACTTTCTTAAAATCTCTGAAACAAGCAGCAGCTAGCCTCAGTGTGCTCTATACCTCTCGTTAAGTGACCCCAGGCCCAGTACTAGCAGCAGCCCACCTTGGTTCACAGCATGTCCTTTCCTGGGCACCTCCAAGCCCATCACAAGTAGCAGCCACCTTCAGATTGCTCAGTAGCTCATGCCGGTTGGTCCCAGGCAGGGCACAAGCAGTGGCTGACTTTGCACCTCCTGGGAGGCCCCAGACCCAATGCACCCAGCGGACAGCTTCAGATCATGCCAGATCATAACCCTACCACCTCCATGAGCGACAGACTCAAGGGGCGGAGTTGGTGAGCACCAGAGCCCCACTGAAGCAAGTCCTGCTCTGTAGGGTCGAAACCTGCACAGCAGCTCTTCTGCTGCAGTCTCAGCTGGTCCTTGGCTGATTGGCCTGGGATCAATCCTTCCTGGTGATGCCAACAGAAATCAAGGCTCAACTATAGCAGGACAGTTTACACAGCCCACACAGGGGCACACCTGGAGTGCCCAGCTCAGGTTACTGGGGAGGTTGCACCATGGGCCCCACAGAACACATACTAAACAAAGCCGTTCTACCAAGTCCAGGAGACATAGCAGTTCTACCTAATACATATAAACAAACACAGGGAAGCAGACAAAAGGCAGAGACAAAGAAACAGGTAACAAATAAAAAAACTGGAGAAATCTCCAGAAAAAGAACTAAATGAAATGGAAGCAAGCAAACTACTAGATACAGAGTTCAAAACAATGGTTCTAAGGATGCTCAAGGAACTTAGTGAGAACTTCAAGGAACTTAGTGAGTACTTCAACAGCTTGATAAAGGACTTAGGAACCATAAAAAAGAACCAGCCAGAAATGAAGGCTACTCTAACTGAAATGAATAATTTAAAGAGAATCAATAGTCGAGTAGAGGATGCTGAGAATCAAATTAGCAATTTGGAATATGGGGAAGCAAAAACCACCCAATAGAGCAAAAAGAATAAAAAAATATGAAGATAGTGTAAGAAGCCTCTGGGACAACTTCAAGTATACCAATATTTGCATCATGGGGGAGGCCAGAAGGACAAGAGAGGTGGCAAAAAAATTAAAACCTACTTAAAAAATTAATGACAGAAAATTTTTCTTACCTGATGAAAGAAAGACATACAAGTCCAGGAAGTGCAAAGAGTCCCAAACAAGATGAATCCAAAGAGACCCACACCAAGACACATCATAATTAAAATGCCAAAGGGTAAAGACAAAGAGAGAATCTTAAAAGCAGCAAGAGCTGCTGAGTTCTGTATGGCATACATAAATACAGCCTTAAAAACAAAACTTTGGCCTTGCATGGTGTGGCTCAGTGAATAGAGAGTTGGCTTGCACTACCGAAGGGTCACAGGTTTGATTTCCAGTCAAGTGCACATACCTGGGTTGCAGGTTTGATCGCTTGCCCCGGTCAGAGTGTGTACAGGAGGCAACCAAACGATGTGTCTCTCTCAAATTGATGTCTCTCTCTCTCTCCCTCCCTCACTTTCACTCTCTCTAAAACTCAATGGGAAAAAAAATCCTTGGGTTAACAAACAAAAAATCCCACAAAACCTTGGTCTCTGGTTGCATCTGTGTGTGTGTGTGTGTGTGTGTGTGTAAACCACATCCTAACCAAAGAAGGCGGAGTTTTCTCTGTTGTTAATAGTTCTGTTGTTGATAATAACGTATTTATTATTATATATAATTATATATTTATTATTATTTATATATTACATGATATATAATATTCTATATCTATATCTGTATCTATATATCTACACACACACACACACACACACACACCCCTCTGGACGATATTAATAAAGTTGGTTTATAAAGAGTTCTGTTTAGTTGGCTTAAAGGAATTAAGTGCTTATATATATATATATATATAAATTAAGAAATGAGAAATGTAACAGAAACTAACCCAAATGTGTTTCAGGTTTTGAAAAAAACATTTGATAGTAAAGCTAATTAAAATAGGCATGTCTTTAAAATGATTAAGTATAATGCTTTTATTCACCTACTCTTGTAAATTTGTTAGCCAAAATAACTTAGAATGATGACTGACTTGGTCTGACATCCCATAAAGCTTTTATGGGTAACCTAAATATAATTATTAAGAACAAATAATAGCCCTGGCTGGTTTGGCTCAGCGGTTAGAGCGTCGGCACGTGGACCAGAGACACCCGGGTTCGGTTCCTGCTGAGGGCACGTACCTCGGTTTCGGTTTGTCCCCGGCCCCAGTTGAGGTCATGCAGGTGGCAGCCACTCGATATGTCTCTCTCACATCGAAGTTTCTCTCTCTTCCTCCCTCTCTCTCCCCCTCTCTATCTGAAGGTAAATGCAAAACAAACACACAAAAAACCCCACAAAAATAATAGACCCCAGCCGGTGTGGCTCAGTGGTTGAGCATCGACCCATGCACCAAGAGGTCACCAAGAGGTCACCAGTTGGATTCCCGGTCAGGACACTTGCCCAGGTTGTGGGCCCGATCCCCAGTGGGGGGCGTGCAGGAGGCGGCCAGTCGATGTTCTCTCTCGTCAACTATCTCAGAATAGACGAAGGCTGGGCTGTCCTCGTCCAGACACAGAGGTGTGGGGACTGCCATTGCTTTCCCAGACCACAGGGCTCCACGTCCATGTGGTCAGCACATGTAAAGCTGAGGACGGATGCTCCTGTCGTAGCCTCATTGCTAACCCGTACCTTTGCCCAGGTCCGTGGAGCTGGTTCTCTCTCTCTCCCTCTCCCTTCCTCTCTCTCTAAAATCAATAAAGAAAAACGAACAACTCCTACATTTACCTTTTAATTTAAAAGGTTTACTATTTTAGAATTAGTATTTCATTCTAAAGTGAACACAGTGTATTCATACTGAAAGGGTTAATAATGTTTTAACAAAACTAAACTCCATTCTGACCCTCAGTTACTGCACGTACGCACCCTGGCAGGTTCTTTTCTGGAAACATAAGGGCCTTGAGACACCCAAAGAAAACTGTACAGATAAGGGGTTGAGGATGGCCTTGAGAAACTCAGAGAAACCATGAGAAAAAAGAGATTAATGGTTGCCCTGCTCTTCTCCCCCTTCTCTGTATCAGCCCCCCTTAACGGTGCCAAAAGCAGCACCAAGAGAATGTAGTTTTTTTCTGTAGTTTGTGCCTATATAAGCAAAGAACAAAGGAAGCTCGGGGCTGAGGATTTGGGGAAGCTGTACCCCCCCAGCCCGCCGGTGTAACAGCCCCCCGGTGTGATAAAATGCTCCTTTCTCTACACTGGCCTTACGTTGGGGATGTGATCTCCCGCTGGCTCAGACCTTTTATTTGGTGCCGAAACCCGGGAGGTCTGTGAGGATCCCACATTGGGGGCAACCGCGGGCCCCTGGAGTCCTCCGGGCCTCCTGTCGGACCGGGATCGATCACATCCTCAGCCGGATACCGGACCTCCAACCTTTCCTGCCGATCCAGCATCAACACCGGACACTAATTCACTGGTGAGTGTTTATTTGCCTACCGGTCTGATTCTCCGGGCTGTCTCGTTACCCTCCGTCTGGGACAAGAGAGCCAGGCTCTCAGTCACTACTGTGTGATCGTCCCTCCAAAAATCCAGCGCTGGTCGGGACATGCTCCTCGGGAACCAGGTTCCCTCAGCTCACCATATATCTGGGGACGCCTGGTGTAGGTGAGTTGCACGTCTCTCTACTCTAGGGGAGAAGCGGGGATGCCTTCTTCCTCTAGTGTATCCGTCCGTCGGACCGCTAGGCCGCAACATCTCACACCGCAACATGAGACAACACCCCTAGGATGTCCCCTAAAAAGTCTACAGACCCTAGGGCGCGCTCAGGACCTACGTCCCAAGCGACTCATTTTTACTGCAACACTGCGTGATCTCAGTACAATGGGTCACAATAACCTAAAATGACACTTTCGACATTCTACCAACACAGAGAATTTCTGTCAAAGGCAAGGAAATGGTCTGAGGTTCCTTACATCCAGGCCCCTTTGCACTCACAACACAACACTCTGTATGCGACTCTTACTCCCCCTCCCAAATCTTCCTGCTGCACTCTAACCCTCCCAAACCTCCCTCTGAAGACAGTGTACTAACTTCTCCTGTTTCCTCCTTTGACCCAGCCGATCTCGCTCCACCACCTCCTCCCTCAGCCCCTCCGGCAGGGTCTCCTCCTCCGGCCCCTTCTGTGGGCCCCCACCCTACCCCGAGCCTCCTACTCCGGTTTTGACTCCTCTACCTCTGCAAATGACTCCCTCACACACGATCGGGATCCATCTCTGGTCCCTATCTGTCCCCTACCTCAGCCCCCGTTTTAGAATGCCTCCAGAGGGAGGCAGCAGGAACTGGAGGGACTGTCATTTTAAACCTGAGATTTAACTCTCAGTCAACCCTGGACAAAAACTTGAAAATGGCCCTCAAACCCCTCAACAGAAACTTCTAAATCTAACCTCTAAGTTCAATAATCGTGATGAAGAGGCTAAACAGCAAAAAATAGCAGAATTCCAAATGCTTGCCTCTGCCATCAGAGCCCCCACCAATAAAAGGGGTCAGCAAACCCCCTTCAGGGGACAGAAGAAGAACACCCACCAGGATCAGCAAAGCGAACCCCCAGGTCCCTGCTTTAAATGCACTCAGATTGGCCACTGGGCGAGACAGTGCCCCAACCCCCGACCACCGCCTCAGCCATGTCCTCAATGTGGAGGGCCCCACTGGAAGTCGGACTGCGGACAGACTGCACAGAGTCGGTCCTCATCCCTTCCTCGGGCTGGTGGATCGGGCAATCCAGGCCTTGATCTGATTGGCCTCGTGGCTGAAGACTGAAGGTGCCTAGGAACGGTCGCCCTGACCGTCATCTCGAACCCCGAACCTCGGGT
Organism: Tadarida brasiliensis; assembly: GCA_030848825.1. Taxonomy (NCBI): domain Eukaryota; kingdom Metazoa; phylum Chordata; class Mammalia; order Chiroptera; family Molossidae; genus Tadarida; species Tadarida brasiliensis. Next base: position 5,132,240 of record CM061265.1, read on the forward strand.
AACTCTGGTGGTAGCAGGTAGGCCAATTTCATTTTTAATTAATACTGGGGCAACCTACTCTGCCCTCCCCGAGTTCAGGGGACCTCTTTGACACTCTGGGGTTTCAGTTGTGGACATTGACGGCCAAATATTGCAACCCAGGGCAACCCAGACACTCACTTGTTCTTTAGGCCTTTATATCTTTCTCCACTCTTTTTTCTTACATTACCAGCCTGCCCCACTCCCTTGTTAGGGTGGGACATTCTATCTAAACTCCATGCTACTTTAACCTTACTCCTTCTCTCCCCACCAACCACTCTCATTCTTTACTTTGTCTCCTCCAAGAATCTGCTTCCTCTCCTAACAAAAGCCTTTGGCGCCCCTCCTCCCCTTGTGGGCCACCGCTGAAACACCACTACTCTTATCGGTTTTTTCAATGACCCAGTGAGGTGAGGGGAAGGGAAGCAAGGCCCAGGGGCTCTTGCTTCTGGCGCCAAGCGCTCAGCTGCCCCAGCTGGGTGTGGCCTGCTCTGGGAAAAGTGCTAGATAGGAAATTTGACTGGGGCGGTACACCTGTCAATCAATAACACAGGTATCCTAAGGCATCTCAGGGAGGACAGAAACCTCCTGTGGAGAGGGAAAACTAGGAAACGTGCAGACTGCAAATAGATGGAGCAAGCTCTCAGGTTCATGTCAGGGGAGGGACTAGGAAAGTCGTAGAGGGTCTGTGTAAGTCGAAGAAGGATTGTGTAAGTCGTAGAGGGTCTGTGTAAGTTGAAGAAAGTTTGTGGAGAAGGGAAGAAATAAAAAGAGAAGGATTATACAGAGAAAGTAAAAAGATAAGAAAGGATAAAAGAAAGGGATATACATATTACAGGAGACAGGATATTGGAGGAATACTCAAGAAGGGAAAAAGAAAGGGACACTGAGAGGGAGAGCTTGCCCCTGGTAATGGAATAACAGTCTAGGATGTAATAAAGAAAATTACAGGTTTAGGCTACTCCTGACCCTTAGATCAGACAACAGCCTCGCGTTTATAACAAAGATATCACAGGATATCTCTAAGGGGTTAGATATAAATTGGAAGCTCAATTGTGCCTACCGCCCACAGAGTTCTGGGCAGATGGAGCACATGAGCGGGACCTTGAGGGAAACCTTAACCAGGTTTGCTTTGGAAACTGGTGAGGGCTGGACCACTCTGCTCCCCCTCGCCCTCTTACAGTTCTTGCAGGCCCTGCAGTCCACCCAGAAAGCTGTCCATAAACACATCTGCAATGCCCTGCCTGTGCCCACCTCGGACCCTGTGCACTCTTTCCAGCTCGAGAACTGGATGTGGGTAAAGAAGTTCACCACCCATTGTCATCCTGCCTGCACCAACAACGGCTGTCAAGGTCAACGGCATCCCGATCTGGCAGCACCGTTCCCAGCTGAGAGGAAAAAGCAAAATGGACAGTTCAGGCCTCTCCAGATAAGACTCTTGCGTTTATCGGGACTTTGATCTTTCTAGTTATGACTGTTCAAGAGAATCCTTATAGACCTGGGCCCCAATGGAACTGAAAACTTAGAAATAAAATATTGGGAAAAATCTTAAGAAATGTTACTACAAAGGGAATAGAAAAATCTGTCTTCAACCTTGATCTATGTGACCCTTTAAGGGGGACCGTCAGGGTCACAAAGGTCCCTGATGTCTGGGTCACATATGGAGGGATTAGCCCCCAACTAGAAGACACCCCAGCATGGAGCTGTAGAACATCTGCTGCAGAATGGGGATTGCAAGGGATAGGCTTTTTAGGAGTCCACGACAACCCCATACCTGCAGGAAGTAGACAAAGAGAAACTTCGCCCCTTTTCCCTTTTTTTTTTTTTTTATCATTATAAGGTGGGAATGAAAGGGTTAATAATGTTTTAACAAAACTAAACTCCATTCTGACCCTCAGTTACTGCACGTACGCACCCTGGCAGTTTCTTCTCTGTAAACATAAGGGCCTTGAGACACCCAAAGAAAACTGTACAAATAAGGGGTTGAGGATGGCCTTGGGAAACTCAGAGAAACCATGAGAAAAAAGAGATTAATAGTTACCCTGCTCCTCTCCCCCCCCTTCTCTGTATCAGCCCCCTTAACGGTGCCAAAAGCGGCACCAAGAGAATGTAGTTTTTTCCTGTAGTTTGTGCCTATATAAGCAAAGAACAAAGGAAGCTCGGGGCTGAGGATTTGGGGAAGCTGTACCCCCCCAGCCCACCGGTGTAACAACCCACCAGTGTAATAAAGTGCTCCTTTCTCTACACTGGCCTTACGTTGAGGATGTGATCTCCCGCCAGCTCAGACCTTTTACATACTATTTTTTTTATATTTAAAAATGGATTTTTGGCTTAAAAAGAGATTAGAAGACATGTTTCTCAACCCACAGTTGCACCATCTACACCTAAAGATGCTGAAAAAGATAAAACTGACCTATCCCAGACTTTCCCGGCTTGTGGAAGAGAAGAGCCAACTCCACGGACCTGGGCAAAGGTACGGGTTAGCAATGAAGCTACGACAGGAGCATCCGTCCTCAGCTTTACATGTGCTGACCACACGGACGTGGAGCTCGTGGTCTGGGAAAGCAGTGGCAGTCCCCACACCTCTGTGTCTGGACGAGGACAGCCCAGCCTTCGTCTATTCTGAGATAGTTCCCCCCTCCACCCCTTACCCCTGTGCCCCTGTGTCCATGGGCTCTGTGAACCGGACGCCTCCTCTTCTCTGAGAGGTCCCTCATTACTGGGCAGCCTCCCTAGTGTGAGAGCCCACGGAAACCATCTCCTTTCCTGTCCGTGCGTTTTCTCCGACAGCTTCATAGAAGAGCAAAGCTTGTGTTTGATTCCTGCTCCCTCCACCCATGGAGTGGGCCCTCTGTCCCTGACTGGGGGTCTGGGACCAACAGTGACTGAGTCCTGGCCCGAGCCGCCTCCCCTGGCCACCAGGGCACAGCAAGGACTCCAGCCGGACGCCCTTCCAGCGCTCACTCCGTCTCTGCTGCCGGCTTCTTTGGCTTCACGGACTGACCGCTTGGGTTTTATAGACCTTGTCTCCACTGGGTAGATGCTGCCAGGGAATCTTGTTACTCTGTTCTGTTTGTCCACCTTGAGCTCAAATCAGTGAAGGTTTCACGCCCCAAGAAAGAGAACAGCTCTTTGACGTGGACCAGTGAGTTCTGCGGATCTGCGTTGACTGCCAGGGCTGACGTTTTATAGTAGAATCAGAGCTGCTAGCTCTTGATCTCCGCCTGTCTGTGTGTCGGTGCCGCTGGGGTTCAGAAAGGGTTCACTTCACGGTGTACATGTGATGTTTCCCCGTCTCTGGACGGCATCGCCAAATCAGAGGATGAAATCACTTGAATTAAAAAAGCTCTCTCTCTCTTTTTTTTTATCGCCAAATCAGAGGATGAAATCACTTGAATTAAAAGAGCTCTCTCTCTCTTTTTTTTTAAATCCTCACCCGAGGACATTTTTTCATTTTTTGTTCAGATAGAGTGGGAGGGAGAGAGAGAGAGAAACATCGACGTGAAAGGGACACATCGAGTGGCTGCCACCCGCACGACCAACCAGGGCCGGGGACAAACTGCAACCGAGGTACATGCCCTTAGCGGGAACCGAACCCGGGTCTCTCTGGACCGCAGGTCGACGCTCCAACCGCTGAGCCAAACCGGCCAGGGCTAAAAGAGCTCTCTTAAGATGGGCTTAGAGTTCATGAGAACCTTGTACGGGTAGAATATCCCTAACATCCCCAAAGTTGAGGAGCTTGAACTTCTAATACTGTCAAAGGGCAAAAGAAAAACATGTTTTATAGAAGTTAACTCAAAAAATGTTTTAAAGATAAATTCACACCATTTAAGCAAATGGGACTAGATTAATATTTATAAACTAGTTTAATATTTTTGGTTTAATAAAAACAGCTGTGTCCTTTCTGAGAGTGAAGTGTGATACAGGCTTGTGTTTTTGTTCCACTTGGGTGTATTCTTCGTAGATCTACATGGATTTAGTGATCAAATAAGCTAGCATTTTATATACTAACTGTTTAAGATGATGAAACATGTATGTTTGTGTTGAACCAAATGAAGTCATTATTCTGACAAACTTTATCTGAACAGTAATTATGTATGCTTCCTTTTTGTTTTAATCCTCAGCCGAGGGTATGTTTACATTAATATTCAGATAGAGCTGGAGGGAAAGAGGGAGGAAGAGAGAGAGAGAGAAACATCAGTGTGAGAGAGAGACACCGTCTTGTTGCCTCCCATTCAACCCTGACTAGGGCTGGGGAGGAACTGCAACCAAGTACATGCCCTTGACTGGAATCGAACTCGCGACTCCTTGATTCCCAGGCTGATGCTCTAAACACTGAGCAAAACCGGCCAGGGCTCCGTGAAGACTCTTGGTCACCCAAGAATACTGGAGATTCAGGGTGGAGGAGCAAGTGTCCTTTTTCTTCATAGCTAAAGGATTTCATTATCTCATCTAACTCAGCAAATATTTTTTTCAGATTCTCTGTAAGCAATTCCAATTGAAAAGCTAAAATGAAGAGCTGCTGCCATTGTCTCCTTTTCCTGAGTTATCTCAACCCTCATCTTTTATTGCCATCTCCAGGATTTTCTAATAACAGCTCAAAAGAAGTCAGGACCTGCTACCTAAAGCTGGAGGTCCAGGATTCCAAGAGAAAACTCACCCAAGTTCACTCTGTGTGAAGGGGGAGTCAGTGGGACACAGTGGGTTCCTGCTGGTACTTAGCACAGGGTCCAGATCCACAGGGGGTCCTGAGTGGGCTTCTTTGTAATCCCGCTGGCTATGCCAAGTAAACGTCAATGAAAGAACATGCACACCTGTGCAAACTTTTTCTTTCTTTATTGATATCAGAGAGAGAGAGGAAGGGAGAGGGACAGAGAGAAAGAAACATCGATGAGAGAACATCGACTGGCCACCTCCTGCATGCCCCCACTGGGGATCGGGCCCACAACCTGGGCGTGTGCCCTGACTGGGAATCGAACCAGCGACCTCTTGGTGCATGGGTCGAAGCTCAACCACTGAGCCACACCAGCTGGGCACCTATGTAACATTTGAATATTTACTTAGAATTCCATTTTGATTTATGTGTAGTATTTTTTGGTGTATCTCTCTGTATAGATTTTTTTACATGTGACTCTAAAAAGTCATATCTGCATAACTTAGGCACAGTCTCCTAGCGTCAATATTCTGTCATTTTGTGATAATGTTACAGGTTCCTGAGTCCTCTTCATGTTTTCAGTCCACTTTTCTATGTTTGGTGTGGGTCATTTCTACTCTTCCATTCTGCGGTTGCCCAATCTGGCTGGTGAGAACAGGTGTTATTCTCGGCCAGGTGTGAGGGCCGGCACGATTCCCTCGCATTCTCTCAGGAGGTCTTTCCCGGCCTGGAGCGATGTACTTACCTGTGTGTGCTTATGAGTACGCATTTGAATGCTTGAGGGGACCCTCTGAAGAGAACTCTTTGGCGTTCTCTCTCTGTGTGGCCCTCTCCGTTTGAGTATCCAGTTCCGCAAAGTCTAGCTGCCTTGGTCTTCCTGAACTTCCAGCTTCTGTAATTCAGGGAGTTTGCTCAGCCCCACCCGGAGTCCTCTCTGGGCGAAGGTCGGGGCCAACAGAGTCCATTTACTGTCTTTATGCATCATTGTCCTTTGTTGTCCAGTGTTCAGTATCTTGAAAACAATCATCTCATATATTTTGTGTTGTTTCATATGTTCTGTCTGGTTCCTGCTACTTTACCTTAGTTGGGTACAGATGTGTCAGAAATTTTTTTTTTTCTGTTTTGGAAAAAGAGTTCGTTTTTATAATGATTTATCATTATGTTAATATGTAATACTTTCCTTATTGATTTTTCAATGAATAATGAATACTTTTAAATGTTTTGTTCGATGTTCAATGTGGTAAATGTTGATGGAAGTAGCCCACATAAATAAAAGTTCCTTGGTATTCTCAAAACATTTAAGAGTGTAAAACAAAGACTAAAAAGTTTGCAAAGCACTTACATACGTGAGTATATTGAATTCCCACCACGTCCGTGTGAGGTGGGACAGTTGTTGCAAACGCTGTGTTACCGAAGAGGCGCCTGAGCCCAGAGCAGCGACGCAGGTACTCAGCACAGGAGGTGAGCAAGTGTGAGACAGTGTTTGAGCCCAGGTAGCCTGACTCCATGGCCTGTGCTCTGCAGACCACCATTCCACACTGCCTTTGTTTATGTATTTTTTTCTGTATTGATTTTTAGAGAGAGAGGAAGGGAGAGGGAGAGAGATAGAAACATCGATGAGAGACAACATCGACTGGCCACCTCCTGCATGTCCCCCACTTGGGATCGGGCCCATCACCTGGGCATGTGCTGACCGGGAATTGAACCGGCGACCTCTCGATGCACTGAGCCACACGGGCGGGCCACACTGCCTTTAATAGCATGGGTTTGTAAACTTGTTACAAGATTTCTAAGCTTCACAGAGTAACCCATTCCATGCAGACCCAGCCCCTGTTCTCCCGGGTCTGCACCCCCCTCTCACCCAGTAGAATTTTCGGGCTCCATATGTCTTCATATTGCCAACTTCGGGGTGTTCCCCAGGGGGAAATGTGTGGTTGCTCTCTGGGTTGCCCTTGTTGACTCCGAGAAGAAATATACCTTCCAAGAGGGGCCCCTTGTTAACTGAGCCCAAGTTCAGAACCAAAGTCTGGAGCCATTGCTGACGGCTTCTCCCAGGCGCACCGCTGTGAACAGCCCGAGGAGCTGCCAGCCTCCCCGCTGTGCTCCCGCCATCCAGCCGACCCACGGAGGACGTCCGCGGCTGTCTTTCAATTGCGGGCTGAGACCTCGCTGACCAACTGGACTGACAAGCTGTATCTTCATTTGCATGTTTACTGACCAATCTTAGCAGCTCCGTAATGATTTCAACCAATCAGGACAGTGTTATTTGGTCCATATTTGGATTCCTCATTTGCATACAATTGGACCAATCAGAAACTAAGGTGGGAACTTTATAAAAGGCAGCCCCCCTTTGTCTGGAAAGAGAGCGTGACACCCTCATGCTTGGACCTCACACTGGTGGACTGGCTCCTACTTGACAGGTGTGTGGGTGGGATTGCGGCTTCTCCCGGTGTCACCTGGTGGAGGCCTCGGCCCCCCGTAGGTGGTCACCCCTTAGTGCCAGTCCCAGTGACTGTGTGTTGGGGGCCCCCAGACTGGCTTGTCTCCGAGCAGGCTACAGACTAGTGTCCAGCTACAAGGTCTGGAATATGTAAAGTGAGTTTGAGCATAAATTGGCTTTTGAAACAGATTCTGTTTTTTATTTTATTTTATTTTTTTAACAATTTTATTTGGGTTTATTCAAATCACTTTTTAAAATGCCGCGTTTGTGTAGTTACTGCATTTCACCTGCAGGTATTTCCTCCCAGTGAAGCAAACAGCAGTGTCAGCCCTGAACCTCGCAGATCGTTACTGGGCTCCAGCGGGGGCGGGGACGTCACAGCCTCACCACACGAGCCTGACCCAATCCGCGGGCTAAGCTCTAAGCTGATAATTTTGTGTGACCCAGGAGTGGTGTTAGAGATACCCAAATGGCCCTTGGCAGAAAAAGGGTTCCCCACCCCTGAACAATTAAATTATAATCTGATCAGGGCAGAAAGAAACAGGGACAGCGCATAGAACTACCCAGGAGCCAACCTCCTCTGGAGCGGCTGGGCCCCCCTGGTTATAACCCTGCGTGTTTAAGTGGCACCAATGTCAGGGGAAAAGATCCGAAGGAAAATTCCACTGTGGTAAGAGACTTTACCTTAGCATTCCATATCAACATTTCCAGCGTTTCTCCAAAGAAATGTACTCATTTTCCCATCTTTAGTGTCCGGAAGGCCTTGGACCTGGTGGTCTGGTCACACGACTCCCTCTGTGAGGTGGAGCTGATCCCGTTTTACGACTAGACACGGGTTTGACTGGAATGTCCGAATGGTTTCTTCCTGGCGGAGGAAGGAGATGACAGGGAGCCGCCTGCCCTGTTGTTCTTGCGGTGGACGCTGGCGCCACAGCGGTCAGTACTTCTCACAAAGGCTCTGAGGGCTTCGCCGTGTCACCGTCTCTCCAGTCAGCGTTGCGCTGACGTTCTTCATCGCTGCACTTCAACCAGACGGTACAGTCAGTTCCGCAGGGATGGATCCAAGATTTCTACCTTTATTTACAAATATCACAGACGTGAATTCTAGCCGAATCTACATGGTTAAATCCATCGGCTGAAAACATCTCCCATGTTGTGAACATGGCACTACTTGTTACAGTAGCTATTCTAAAGGATTTTCATGTCCTGATCACATTCGTCATACCTGCGACTGAATTCATGCACGTTGGAGAGTACTCGCAATGGTCGCTCACTTTACAGCTAGGGCTACATTTAACTATTTCAGAAACGTCTTCAAAGTAAAGTTAAAGCTTGTCTTTTATTCGCTCAGTGCATTTTTTGTGTGTGTGTCCATATTTAAATTTGAAGATCAACACAGAAAATACCCTTCTAATTTACAAGATTTAAAAAAATCAGTTTAAGCTCGGCCGGTGTGGCTCAGTGGTTGAGTGTCGACAAACTGCAACCGAGGTACATGCCCTTGGCGGGAACCAAACCCGGGACTCTCTGGTCCTCTGGCCGAAGCTCTAACCGCTGAGCCAAACCACCCAGGGCAGAGACTCTGTTTTTATTTATTTATTTATTTATTCATTTATTTATTTATTCTCACCTAAGGACATTTTTGCATTTATCTTCAGATAGAGCGGGAGGGAGAGAGAGAGAGAAAGAGAAACATCGACGGGAGAGAGACACATCGACGGGAGAGAGACACATCGACGGGTTGCCTCCCGTACAACCCCGACCAGGGCAGGGGATGAACCGCAACCGAGGTATGTGCCCTTGACTGGAATTGAACCCGCAACTCTTTGATCCACAGGCCGACGCTCTAACTGCTGAGCCAAAGCGGCCAGGGCCCACTATTATGAAATTTTTATAGTAGAAGATAATAACATAATTAATTTAAAATAACAAATAATCCTGAGATGGCCTTTCAGGGAAAACAGTGACTGGCCAGGTGTCTTAGTAACTGTTCTTGGGTTTCCCCAAGTAGCTGAGAGTTTCTTTTCTCCCCGTGGCGCTCAGTTTGGCACGCGTGCATGCTGTACCTATCAGCTGCCCGGGGCTCGGAACTCGGGTGTCCAGCAAATGCTCATTTTGGCCGCTGCCCTGCTAGCCCCTGTGTGTGGGGAGGGCAGCCTAGTCCCTGGGCCTGCAGGGGGATGGGCTTTCCGTGGCTCTCCCAGCGGACACCTCCCCAGGAAGGCTGGCTTTTCCTTCCTGGTCGTCCTCCTTCCTCTCCTGACCCCAAGGTGCCTCTGGTTCCGCCCGTCAGCTCCCCCAAGCCTCCTGCCCAGGGGGAGATGAGACTGGAATGCCTGGGCACCCCTTGGTGTCTGGACACTCTCAGCTGCTGCCCAGTCCTTCTCCAAGTGACCCTGCCCAGCGGGCTAGCTGCTATTTCCCCCAGAGAAGCTGCTGGAAAGGAAGAGCAGAAGGAGGCAGAGTGAGGACTGAGCCCTGGAGGTAGAGACACTGCGTGGGGCCAGAGTGGCGCCCTTGCTCTCCCAATGTGCGTGGGCCCTGTCCCTGGTTCTCCTGCTGCTCCCTCTGCCCTCTAAGTGATCGTGCTGATGCTGCTAGTATGGGGTGGCCTGCTGTCCTGGTTCAGCCGCACACACTCTGGGTCAGCTGGTGCGAGGGCAGTGGGGACCCACCGTGCCACGCCCAGTCCAGAAAGGTTGGGCTGGGGGGGTGGGGCCAGCTGATCTTCGTTTTGGACAGAGGCTGGAGATGCACTGATGGGAAGGTTGTGGGTTAGTTGTCCTAATGGAAAACAGGAAGCGAAATGAGCCTCACGCAGGAGGAAAGGTGTGAGGACCCTGCGGGCGAAGGACTCTGTGGTCACCGGGCACAAGCAGTTTCTTGGTGGAAGTCGAGGCCATGATGCTCCGAGGTGCACAAACGCGGCATCCGTGAACCTGTCGGGGACTGTCCTCCGCCCGGCTTGTTCCGAGGCCGCTCTTGTCCCAAGACTGTGCGTCGAGTCCAGCCTGTCCCACAGCCGTGGTCAGAGTGAAATGGCATTGCCCGCTTCCAAGTCCAAGGCCAGCAGTCTTTGGGGAGAAAGTATCTCCTATTTTTTTTTTTTGGTACGTGCCCCTAGCGGGAACCGAACCCGGGACTCTCTGATCTGCAGGCCGACGCTCCAACCGCTGAGCCAAACCGGCCAGGGCAATTTGGGGAGAAAGTAGAACCGCGAGCCGTGAAGCTCCCGGGCCCAGCTCTGCCCTGAGTAAACCAGACTCTCAAGAAGGCTCTGTGTTCTCCACAGACTAAAAAAGTCTCTGGGTCTCCTGCCCGCTGTTCCAAAGTGTGCCAAGACCGAGCGGTCCCCGTCCGCCAGCTCCCCTGCTGCGCCCCGCGTGGATGGTGGCAGACCAGGGCACTCGGGCACGCTCACATTTTAAAATAAAAAATTTATGCCCGGCCGGGGTGGCTCAGTGGTTGTCGACCCTGCACGAAGAGGTCACCAGTTCGATTCCCCGTCAGGACACATGCCCGGGTTGTGGGCCCGATCCCCAGTGGGGGCATGCAGGAGGCAGCCAATCGATGTTCTCTCTTGTCGATGTTTCTGTCTCTCTCTCCCTCTCCTTTCCTCTCTCGCCAAAATCAATAAAGGAAAAACAATGTTTGCAAACAGCAGACGCTTCCCTGTCTGTGGTGCGCAGAGGTGGGTGTGGTGCCCACTGTGCGTGCCCTGGGACGCCGTGGGCCCCGCTTCTCCTTCAGGTCATCCAGGTGCTTCCTGCCTCCCGGTGACCCCAGAGGTGACTTCCGGAGTAACCCTGGGCCTCAGAGGAGCTGCTAATTAGGGTCACGTGTAACTGCTTGACATGGCCCAGCATTTGACCGGCCCCCAAGCCCCACGAGGGAAATGCCTGCACCAGGTGCCTTCAGGTCACAGGCCACTGTTGCACAGGAGCGACACTGGTCCTCCTGCTGGGAAGGCGTCCTGGCTCCTGGGGGGCCATCGGAGACCCTGAGACTCCCACAGGGCTGCAAAGCCCCTCCATGCCCCTGGCTAGTGGCTAGAGGGGGCAGTGAAAGGTGGGGCGGCTAGGAGACCCCTGTGGAGGGGTGCTCAGGGTAACAGGCCCTGGGCCTGGGGAGATCCCCATCTCCCTTCCAGGACAGCTCCAGGGTCACCTATGGAAACCTGGTTCACAGCTCACTCTGTGTCCGACCTTGACCTCTGACACCTCAGAGCCCCTCTGTCCAGCTGTAGTCAAGCCTCACTCTGTCATCAGCCTCTTTGTCACAGTCACACCCGGCCTGGCCTCGGCCCTCCTCCTGGCCTCCCCAGCTACTCCTGATTCTCTGCCTCCCTCAGGGCGAGATTTCTCAGAGCAGGCATGGTATTCTCTGCCTCCATCCTTACCCCTCTGGGTGCCGGGCCCCCCACCAGGGAGCACCGTTTGCATGGAGCAGCGTGGGCATTGCAGGCCCTGCACCCCTCCAGTGGGACTCGGGTGGTCAGCTCGTGGGCTGCTGCTGACACTGAGCCCAGTCCCTCCCCTTCCACACCACAGCCACTTGCCAACGGAGCAGGGGGCCTCCGGGCTTCCACGACACCCGGCCTTCCTCCTCCTCACCTCCCCTGACCTGTCACCTTGGGAGGGTTCCTGGCTCTGCACAGACACCCTCAGTGACCTCATGAGCCCCAGGGTTGAAGTTCTATCTGCTCCCCACCTTCCACATCTGTGCAGACTTCTCTCCGGAGCTCCCAGTGGCCATCTCCCCTGGGTAAGCAGCGGGCTCCTGGACTGTGACACACCTCACCTGGTCCATGGCGGGCACCCCGCAGGAAAGCGCAGCCTCTGGACCCTCTGCAGTCACCCCACACTCATTATCAACGCTCCAGTCAGACACTCAGCAGAGAGAATTTAATTTTACCAGGATACTCAGGTACCCACTGTAGGGTTGGGAACTCGGTGCGTGAACAAAATGTAAGCTTGAGGCACGCATCCTCCCGGCCTGGCCAGCCAAGGACCAAAGTGTGCATGAGAACAGAGAAGGTGTGCATGATGGGTTGGAAAGCCGCCCTGACCTGAAAGTATCCATCAAAGTGTACATGAAAAGTGCTGGAACGCCACCCTGAATGTGCAGTACGCATGAGACTAGATAGGTATGCATAGTGGGCTGGAACGCCGCCCTGAGAGCAGCAATGGGCTTATCGCCCAAGCTGGAAAACGGAGACAGACAGCAGAAACAGGAAGTATGCTGGGCTTGGCGGTAAAGTCCGCAGAGAGGTGATCTCAAGGACTCAATTACCTGAAACACCATGGAACCCAGGGAACCACTCTGCAAATAAACTGGGCTGCATCCAGAGATCTGGAGCGTTTGCTCTCTTGCGATGCTCCTCCTCCTCCAAGCCGTGCCTGCTTGTAGTTCATTGTGTTGCGACGATCCCCGGCAGCAGAGAGAGCTGGCACCCACCACTTAGAGTCTCCCGTTACTATGGTGCTGTATTGTACTAATATTGTGGTATAGTCATCTGTCCGTCCCTTTACCATCCGTCAATCTGTCTTGCTTTTAAAGCATCTTCACAGTAAGTTACAGACATCACGGCACACGTATCATCAACTAAGTTCAATATTTGTTGAGTGTTTTTTCTTTTGCAGCAACATTCACAGGCACTGACACAGACAAGCTTTAGCCATATACACCGAGTTCTGACAATGCATGGGCCTGTGTGGCCCAAACCCCAGTGAGACACAGACTACAACTGTCGTCTCGAAGGTCCCTCGTAGCCCTGCGGCCTCCGCCCAGGGCAGCACGGCCTGAACTCTCCGCCAGTCTCCCTGGCCTGGAGCATTGCACACGCGAGGAGGGTGCCTCTGTGCAAGGCTTTCGCGACGCCCATGTGGGTGTCAGAGTCCCTGTGTGTGCTTGCTCAGAGGTGCCCGCTCTGCCAAGGGCGGGAGACACACTCCTGGTGGGTGCTCGCCAGGACCCTCCCCGGACTTCCTGCCCGCCTCCCGTTCTCCATCACACGGCCTTCTTTCTGGCCCGTCGCTCTTTCCGCTGCCCCTCAGGTGTTCAGTCCAGTGTCACTCTTCAGAAGCCTTCTGCTCCTCCACTCTGTCCTTTTCCTTTTAATCCTCAGCTGAGGATAGTTTTCTATTTATCTTCAGATAGAGAGGGAGAGAGGGAGAGAGAGAGACATCAATGTGAAAGAGACACATCGACTGGCTGTCTCCTGCACGACCTGACCACGGCCAGGGACGAACCGAAATTGAGGTACGTGCCCTTGACCGGAATCGAACCGAGCACTCATAGGTCCACAGGCCGACGCTCTAACCACTGAGCAAAACCAGCTGGGGCCACGCCGTCCTTTTCTTTACAGTACTTGTCCCCATCTAAAAATCACGTGTATGGCCCTGGCGGGTTTGGCTCAGCCGTTGGAGCGTAGGCCTGTGGACCAGAGAGTCCCAGGTTCGGTTCCCGCTAGGGGCATGTACAAAAAAAAATAATAATAATAATAAAATAAAATAAAAATCACATGTATGTATTTGTCCACGAGTGTACGTATCTGTCCACGGAGCCTGGTGAGGTGGTGTCCCTGCCTTCTGCTCACAGCTGTACCTCCAGGGCCCCTACAGCATAAATACTCTTGAATGAATGGGTGATGAGTGAGGGACTGAGCCCCTGCCAGGTGACTGCTAGCTCCGTCTGTACATCTGACCTCTGGCAGCACAGCAGAGGCTGGCCCATGGCTCTGGGGAGCCCTGTATGTCCAGTGACACTGAGGGATGCCCACAGCTGCCCCCAGTGCTCCCTGAGTGTGCTGGTGGCTCAGGAGTAAGGCAGGCTGGGTGGCTGGGGGGGGGAGGGGGGCAGCAGGGACTCCGGTGTAGCCACAGCAACCACACAGTGGGAGGCTCCCAGGCTTTAGGCAGGGCTGGGGTCCCCTCAAGGGAGGGAGCGGGCCCCTGTGTGTCCTGCCTTCTACACAGGACCCCAATATTCAGTGAGCCATCGAGCGGGGCAGCTGATTTCTGGTGCACAGCATTTGTCTCCAAACAGGCGGATGAACCAAGACGTCATCCATGCTCCGTGCTTCATCCACCATCAGGTTACAGTCATCAGAATCAGCTATGACACAATTGCAAAAGGAACTGACAACTGCAAACCCCACCACTGTCAAGATACGAGCTCTGTAGGACCCGCGCCTTCCCCAAACCTGTTTCTCAGAGGTGACTCTCCACGTTACCGCCAACTCGCCTTTCCGAACCCCACGGTCAGGCTTTATACGTGGGTTGCTACTTTACATGGTCATTTCTAGAGAGTGTGTGTCTGTTGCCAGGACTGGAAGTCACCTGCTGTCAGTCAGCCAGCGTGCCAGCCGCCCAGCCCACAGCGCTGCGGGCCGGCTTCCAGTCCTGGCTGCAGCTACTGCCTTCTAGAGACACGGCTTTGGTTCTGTTTGCTTCACAGTTTTCCCTAAATGGTTTTGCATGAATTTCCAGGTCACTTGAATGGCTTGTCAGTAGCGCTTCATCATGAAAAGGTCACCTGACGATAAAGGCCGTGTGAAGTGAGACACGCCGCGTGGAGCAGGCCAGGGGCGGCCGCGAGGGGAGGGAGCGACGTGGCTCCCGGCAGCGGAGCCAACGCGCTGCCGCTCGGTCCAAACAGTGTGTTTAGGTTTCAGTCTGGTCGTCATCTGGCTGCGTTCTCGTTTTCTCTCAGAGGCCTCGGGTCACACTGGTCAGGCCCAGTCCAGAGGTTCTGTCCTGTGTGTAACATCCCGAAGGTTTGAGGCAGGAGACAGAAAAGGCGCTTGCTTTGGGATGGCAACTCCGGCTCGTTGGAAGGGGCTCTGTTTATGTTGTTTACAAAGAACTCAGTTCTCCCCATCCCGGGGTTTGTTCTTTTCATCATAAAGCTCCTTTTTAAGGGGCGGGGCTTGCTCACCTTGGATGACACGGCCACTTCCCTGGAGGGCACTGACCTGATACCCACGCGTGCAGAGACCGCTCAGCACCCGGAGGGACGCCCAGGGCCTCGGCCTGGGGTGGGTGGGGTGACTGGGGTCGGTGCCCAGGAGCAGGTCTGAGGAGTCGGGCGCCAAGGGGCCCGTCCTGCTCGCAGCGGACAGTCTGGGCTGGAGGTCAGCGAGGCCGCTCTCGGCACCGCCCTCCCCCGCCGGTCACCCCGCCCCAGGACAGCGGAAGGGAGCGCGGGCGGGACCCGCCGGGAACTTGTTTACTCGGCTCGCTCCCTGTAAAAGGAAAGCTATGCCGGGAATTCGGGCGGGAGGACTGACCGTGACCGGGCAAAGCTGGGCGTCCCAGAGCCCGGGCTGCGCGGACCCTCCGCCCCGCTTCCCGTCCCCGCAGTGGGCTGACCCCTCCCCTCAATGAGCCGCACCCCGCCTCCCCTCCCCCGCCTGCACCCCCAAGTGAGCCGCCCCCCGCAGTGGGCTGACCCCCCGCACCCCCCCAAGTGAGCCGCCCCCCGCAGTGGGCTGACCCCCGCACCCCCCAAGTGAGCCGCCCCCCGCAGTGGGCTGACCCCCCCGCAACCCCGCGGAGGGCTGACACCCCCCCAGCACTCTCCGCAGTGAGCTACCCCCACCCCCGCACCCCCTCCCGCACCCCCTCCCGCACCCCCCGCAGTGGGCTGTCCCCTCTGCAACCCCCGCAGGGGGCTGTCCCCACCGCACCCCCCGCAGTGGGCTGTCCCCTCCCACACCCCCCCTACGCAGTGGGCTGTCCCCTCTGCACACCCCCGCAGTGGGCTGTCCCCTCTGCACACCCCCGCAGTGGGCTGTCCCCGCCGCTCCCCCGCACTCCCTGCCGTGGGCGGCCCCCCCGCTGCCCCCCACGCCCGCCCGGCCGGTTGCACTGCGGGTGGAGCCGCGCTGTCCTCTCCCAGCTGCCAGGACCGGCGGGCGCTCTGCGGGACCGGCTCCGCATGCAGCACCATGACGGGAAGGTAACGGGCCATCCGCGGCCGAGGGAGTGCGTCTGTGTGGGCGGGACCCCTGGCGGGCAGCACCTGCAGCGTGGGGTCCCCCAGCCCCGCGGTGCCGCGGCAGGTGCAGCTCGGGCCCACCCCGCCTCCTCGTTCTGCAGGGTGGAGCCCTCCCTACCCCTCAGCCGGGCGGGCCTCGAGGGGCCAGGGACTCGCCAGGGTCTCACCCCACCTGAAGGACACTCAGCTTTCCTGAGCCCCGCCCCGCCCTGTGATCCTGGGTGAGGCCTCCTCTCGGGGTCTTCTGCCGCCTCCTCTGCAAGTGGGGGAGGAGAGGGGTGCTGAAAATGTTAACAATGGTGAAGGGTCTGTGCTCCCTGCTGCCCGGCCAGAACTGTGCCCAAGCACGGTGGCATGGGGTGGGGCAGGACCTCCCCCGGCCTGGGCAGCCCACTCTCAGGCCCTCTTTGCCATTTCGCAGATGAAGTAACTGACCAGCAGAGGCTGAGTGACTCACTAGTCACACGCCCACCAGTGCCTGGTCAGGGTTGGCCTCCGTGGTCCTTTCTGGACACGGCCGAGTTCAAGTGCATGACTCAAGCCCTGGCAGGAGGACGCTCTTCTTCATGACCCCTTGACTTGGGGCCTGTGGACGGAGGACACCCGGCGACTGTGCTAGGAAGTACGCCTTGGGGAGGTAGCTCCCAGGAGTGGGGCTCAACCGCAAAGGGCAGGGCACAGCCCCAAACCTGCCTGATGTGCAGGGTGGTCCCCCAGCCTGCAGGGCACACTGCTTCTGATGACTGACACGGCTGTGGCCAGGAATTTAGGCAGCCCCCCGGAGCCCAGATACAGGTGTGCCGGGACATAGCAGTCCTGTGCTTTCCATGCAGTCGACTGCCCACCACCCAGTCCTCTGATCCAGGATCTGTGACAAAACTGGCTTCCAGTGCCCACCCTCCCAGTGTGCTTGTGAGGCTCCTGCCCGCCCATCCCCCACAGGGACCCCCTGCCAGCTGCGGGGCCCCCACTCCAAGCCCCAGAACTTTGGAGGAAGAGGGAGAGTGAAGCGGGAAGAGAACCAGGAGCAGCTCAGACCAGTCTGGCTGGGGTGCTTGAGAGGCGGTTACTCAGGGCCAGGAAATAAGGCGGGCCACAGTGCCAGCTTCTGCCCTGACACCCGTCAGGGAGGTGCCTCAGAGACCCAGAGGCTCCTCTGTTCCCTCAGCAGGGACCGTCGGCCCCTGAGTCCCTTGGGCTTTCCATGGAGATGGAGGCCATCAGGTTCGCTTCCTGCCAGCCCAGCAAGAGGACCTGGGCGGGCAGGCAGGTGGTGGGAACAGGGGCCAGCCTGTACCCCATGCCTGAGAAATGCTGGTCATCAAATGACACGGAGGCCAGAGTGAACCTTGGAAAACCCCGAGTTGGGTTTTTCCTTGTAAAAGTAATAGTGCTCACCTTAGGAAAAGCCAGAAACCTGAAAGATAACAGAAACATAAAAAGAAAGACAACACGGTTTCGTTCCTCAGAGAAGCCCTAAGGAACATTTTGGTGGATTCCTTTTTTTCTCGTGGCCTGTTTCCCGCTTTCGGTTTCCCCCAGCTGTGCGTGGCCTTGAGCACAGTTTGCCTCCTCCTCCGTGTGGGTGCCAGGACCGCCTTGCTCCCCTCCACACCGGCACGGCGCCAGGCCAGCTGAGGAACGGACATCCGACCCAACCTGTGGGGTGGGCGAGATGTTCCCCGTCCTGGAAGGACAGTTCCACTGCTCAGTGCCACCATGCCCTCGCCATGGCCACTGCACTTGTCAGACGCCAGGGCCGCTCTCATGCCTGCATCTGGGTTCTTCCTCCCCACCCCTTACTGCCCAGACCCAGGGGACGTCACATGGCAGGGGCTCTGCCTGGTGTCAGGTCCCAGCTCTCCACAGACGGAGCAGGATGACAGGGGGCGGGCAGTGGGGAACCAGTGAAGTGACCCACAGTGCTGTGTGGAGAAAGGAAGAGACGGAGGAGGAGGCAGACATCAAGGGGGCTGTTCCTTGGCAGTGTGAACGGAAAAGAAGTTCTGTAATAAATCTGACAAAGTAACTTCCCAGGGTGATCGGGTCATACATTCCTAACTGGGCAGGTCATAGTGGGGAGTCACTGCCCAGGCACATAACTTCTTTACTGAAGAGATTGATTTGTGCATCCAGGTTAAAGCACCTTTGAAATGCCTCATTTTCAGACCTCTCGGAAGCACAACCACCCTCGAGAGAACACATGATCTTGTTAGCTACCCTGTAATCCGATCCCCACCTCGCCGGCTCCCACCTTCACGTAGTCTTTAATTCCCTCCTTAATTCCAGATGCATAAAAGAAACTTCAAGCTGGCGTTTTCTCAGCCGGCTGAGATCGTGCTTCCGGGTGTTCTCTGTTCGGCTCAAAGAAACTCTAGTGAAGTCAAACGCTTCTCCACAGGCTTGGACGTCTTATGTCCACGGCAGCCATGGCACAGATGGAGGGCACGGCTCAGGAACCTGGCAGGTGACGGACAGGACTTGAGCGGAGGCACGCCCAGTTTGGGGTGGCCGGTGTGGCTCAGTGGTTGAGCATAGACCCATGCACCAAGAGGTCGCCAGTTTGATCCCAGGTCAGGGCGGCCAGTCGATGTTCTCTCTCATCATCGATGTTTCCATCTCTCTCTCTCGCTCTCTTTTCCTTTCTCTCTAAAATCAATAAAGGAAAAAAAAATTTAAAAAAAGAGGGTGAAGCTGGGTGTGGGCTGAGTTGGGGCAGAGGGTGAGTTTGTTTAGAGAGGGGCGGTCTGTGGGGAGAGGGGCTCAGCCCTGACGGCAGCCCCATGACTTTGGACCTACGATCACCGGAATCTGTCCCCGCTGAAGGCATCTTTGGCATCACTGCCGTTCTACAGGGAGCCAGCTTGTCAGGGCACTCCGCACCACCAGGGTGCTCTCAACCACTCCTCACCTTCCTCAGGAGTCTGCCCAGGGCCCCTGGCAGTGACGCCTGCCACAGTGTGCCTACGGTGGCAGCCAGAGCCCTCAGCATGGCACACGGGCTGTGGTGGAGTCAGGGGCGAGCAAAGCGTGAAGCAGGTCACGGGTGACGCAGAACTGAGCCCCGGACCCTGGGGCTGGGCGCACCGAGTTTCCTCAGCTCCTCCCTCTTCTGTTTCCAGTGTTGACCCCCCCCCCCCCTTGCACTGGCCAGGGAAGTGCTGTGGGGGACGGAGGGCCCGACTTTAGCAAGTACACGTCCATGCTGTAATTACTCCCACCTTGGCTCATCTCAAGCTACCAACCTGATGTAAGCTGGTTCGAAAAATTCTTGCAAATGTTAACAGCCAGCATTTGCAAGCTGGGACAGGAGGGAGCTGGGGCAGAGCAATTGTGGAGCCGGGCCAGGCTTTCCAGGCTCAGCGCCCTCCTGGTGTCAGCTTGGGCCGCTGTCTGTTCCATTTACACCTGCTGATTCCTCCTGACACCTCCCTGAGGGGTCATTTCCAGGCGGGGGAGGGGCAGAGGGAGGCACCGAAACTCTCCTTGTTCTGTGTATTCAGAGCTCGTAAGTTTTTGATGATGACTATGAGATGACCTCATCAGATGAACATCTTAATGAGGTACATACTTAACATTACATGACCATATCTAGCTCACTGAGAGGAGAGGACAGGACGTAGGTACGTACGTAAACCAAGTCTGTGCCCACACTAAGGCTTGTGCTTCAAACTAGGAAAATAAAAGCATTCAAAACCAAATTTGCTGCCGGGCAGGAAGGTTGGAATATGTCATTCCTTTGAGGCTTACCAAGGCACCTGGCTGAGTTGTCTTCAGCCTCCCAGCGGGGTCCAGGTACACGTGGCAGCAGGTTCTGGTGGGTATACCATTTGTGATGGTGGCGCTGGCCGCCCTGCGGGTGGCAGGGCCACAGGACTGGCAGCCCTGCCTCAGCACTGCTGGCAGCTGCCAGGCCTTTTCTGTGCCCCCGTGAGTGATGTGGGCGCGTTCTTACTACACGTGCGCTTTTTGAAGATGTGAGCTACGATTCACATGGCACAGAATTCACTGTGTGTACAAGTTAGCGGTGTTTGGACATTCACTAGGTCGCGCGGCCCCGACCACTAATGCGGGAACATTTTCATCATCTCAGTGTGCAGTCCACTTCCATTCCTCCCTCCCAGCCCCTGGCAACCACGAATCCGAATTCTGTCTCCATGGATTTGCCTGTTCTGCATGTAAATGGACTCTATATCAGGTGGCCTTGTTTGCTTGGCTTCTTTCATTTAGCGTAATGTTTTCAAGGTTCATTTATGTTGTAGCATGCATAAGTACTTTTTTTTTTAGGCCAAATAATATCCCATTGTATGGATATACTGCATTTTGTCTATGCTGTCATCTGTGGGCATTTGAATTCTTTCCACTTTTTGGATCTTATGAATGAATACTGCTACTGGGAACATTTCTCTATATATTTTCTGCTCTCTTGAACATATACTGAGGAGTGGATTTCTGGGTAGATGGTAACTCTGCGTTAAACTTTGAGAGGAATTACCAAGCTGTTTTCCAAGTAACTGTACATTTTTACATTCCCACCAGGAACTATGAGGTTCCAATTTCCTATATCCTCACTGACTCTTATTATTGTCTGTTTCCGTGGGAATGAAGGGGTATCACACGTGGTTTTGATTTTCATTTCTCTAATGACTGTGATATTGAGTATCTTGATTTCATGTGCTTATTGGCTGTTTGCACAGCCTCCCTGATCATTCCAGCTGAGCCCTTGAGGTGCACCCTTAGTGTGGACTGTACACCCTTCTGTTGTAATTGAGTCTTGATTGCTGTTGGCACATCAATGGGAGGGATTTACTCAGGCTGATCAGCTGCAAGGACTGGCTGTGCCCACTGACCACCAACCTCTGACCACCTTGGAGGATCAGCTGTGCAGGGCCCACCACACAGAGCACGACTTACTTCAGCAAGGCTCTGGTACCCACTGAGTCCACTCCTTGAGGGTGTTACTTGTGGAGGTGGTTGGGTGGTGGTGCTTCGATGTGGTCTGAAGCTGTCCACTGGGTGTGCTGGCTCTGGGGCAAGGTCAGCCACTGCCGGTGTTCTACCCGGGGCCACCAGGCATAAGCTACAAAGTGATCTGCTGATGGCTGCTTCTTGTGCAGGGCTTGGGAGGTGCCCAGGCGAAGCTAAGTTGTGAACCATGGCTGGCTGCTTCTAGTGCTGGGCCTGGGGCCACTTAGTGAGAGGTATGGGGCTTGCTGAGATCAGATGCTGCTTGTGTGAGAGAATTTAGGAAAATCTGAAGCAGGAGCCAAGACAGGCCAATCCTATGGTGAAGCCATTGGAAACAGCTTGGGTGGGCCCGAAGGTTGGGTGGGGCAGGGCCTCAGGGAATCACCAGGGCGGGGCCAACAGTGTGAGCCAGGTAGCTGGAGTCCCAGATATGGCGGTGTCTGCCGGCCCAGGGAAGGGCTCACCAAAGGAACAAAGGCCTCTGATAGCACGTCTGTCTAGGAGAAAGCTGCCTCTCCAGCTCTTGTCCTGGATGCCAAACAACTCAGTTCTTCCCCGTGTGTCTCTGGTGCCTTTCAAGCTGCATCCCCAGCGCTGGAGCCCAGAATGAGTGAGTCTGAGTAAGTCCATGTGTGGGCCCTTTTTTTAAAAATTTAATTTAATTTTTTTTTATCCTCACCCGAGGACATTTTTTCATTTTTTGTTCAGATAGAGTGGGAGGGAGAGAGAGGAAGAGAGAGAGAGAGAGAAACATCCATGTGAAAGGGACACATCGAGTGGCTGCCACCCTCACGACCAACTAGGGCCGGGGACAAACTGCAACCGAAGTACATGCCCTTAGTGGGAACCGAACCCGGGTCTCTCTGGACCACAGGCCAACGCTCTAACCGCTGAGCAAAACCGGCCAGGGCCATGCGTGGGCCCTTTAAGAGGAGCTGCCTGGGTCTCCAGAAACCTCAGCCTCCCTCAGCCTCAGTTCCCGCTGGTTTTACAGCCAGAAATGATGGGGATTCTCTTCCTGGCACTGGAACCCTGAGCTGAGGGGCCTGGTGTGGGATGGGGACCCCTCACTCCTCAGGGAGGAACTTCACAGCCATTTCTCTCCTGATTTTATCCACCACATGTGGCTGTGGGACCAGCCCATCCACCCCCACCCCTCCTCCCAGTCTCCATGTGGCTGCTTAAATATCTCGTAGTTGTAGGACTTCCATTCAGTTCGATTTCATGCGGTTCTGAAGGATGGTTGTTCTGTAGTTTAGTTGTAATTTTGATGTGGTTGTGGGAGGAGGTGAGACCGCGTTTACCTACGCCGCCATCCTGACCAGAAGTCTCAACTTTCTTGATAGTATCCTTAGATGAACAAAAGTTTTAATTAATTTTTTTTTGTTAATCCTCACTCGAGGATATTTCCCCCATTGAATTTTAGACAGAGTGGAAGGGAGGGAGGGAGAGAGAAAGAGAGAAACATCCATGTGAGAGAGACACATCAATTGGTTGCCTCCTGTATGACCCCGACCTGGGCCGGGGATTGAACCTGCAACCCAGGTACGTGCCCTTGACCTGGAATCGAACCTGAGACCCTTTGGTCTGCAGGCTGATTCTCTAACCATTGAGCCGAACCGGCCAGGACAAAAGTTTTAAATTTTGATGAAGTCCAATTTATTTATTCTTTGGTTGCTTGAGTGTCTGGTGCCATATCTAGGAACCTTACCTAGCCAGGGCCATGAAGCTTTAACCAATGTTTTCTTCTAGGAGTTTTCGATTTTAACTCTTACATGTAGGTTTTCAGTCCACTGTGAGTCAGTTTTTATGTATGGCCTGAAGTAAGGGTTTATTTATTTATTTTTTTATCCTCACCCGAAGATATTTTTGCATTTATCTTCAGATAGAGAGGGAGGGAGAGAGGGAGGAAGAGAGAAACATCGACGTGAGAGAGACACATCCACTGGTTGCCACCCACACGACCTCAACCGGGGCTGGGGACAAACTGCAACCAAGGTACGTGCCCTTAGTGGGAACCGAACCTGGGACTCTCTGGTCCGTGGGCTGACGCTCTAACCACTTAGCCACACCAGCTGGGCAGTTTTCTTCTATTATTGATTTGTAATTTTATTCTATCGTGGTCTCAGGATATGTTCTCTATGATCTTAGTTCTTTTACATTTATTGAGGCTTGTTTTATGGTCTAATGTGGTTTATCCTGGAGAATGGTCCCTGTACACTTAAGAAGAATATTGTTGGGTGGGGTATTCTATCGATGATTGCTAAGTCTTGTTGCTTTGTCGTGTTCATGACTTCTGTATCCTTGCTTAGCTTTGTGTAATGGCCTGTCCATTATAGAAAGTGGAGCGTTGACGTCTCCAACTATTAGTGTCACAGTCTCTGTTTTTCTCTCCGTTCTCTCAGTTTCTGCTGCAGGTGTTTGGTGCACGGTGGTTACAGGCATACTTGCCTATACTTGTTATTTCTTTTTGAAGAATTGACTTTTTATCATGATGAAATGTCTTTTTCTGCTCTCATAACAGTTTTATGGCATTAGTATAGTCATTCCAATTCTCTCTTCTTTTAAAAATAACATTTTTTTATTGTTGACAGTATTACAGATGCCCCTTATTCTCTCCCACCACCTTTGCCCGCCTCTGCCCAGCCCCTCCCCTCCACAGGCCTTCCCCACACTATTGTCTGTCCATGGTTATGCATATAAGTATATAAGCTCTTTGGTTTATCTCTTCTCCTTCCCCCTCCCACCCCGAGATACCTCTGTGCCTCGGGTCTTATTTTATTGGTCAATTATTTTGTTGTTCATTAGATTCCACATATAAGGGAGATCATGTGGTACTTGTCTTTCTCTGATTGGCTTATTTGGCTTAGCATTATACTCTCCAGGTCCCTCCACGTCATCTCAAAGGATAAGAGATCTTTCTTTCTTACAGCTGCATAGTACTCCATTGTGTAAACGTACCACAGCTTTTTTATCCACTCATCTACTGATGGACACTTGGGCTGTTTCCAGATCTTAGCAATTGTAAATAGTGCTGCTATGAACATAGGGGTGCATATATTCTTTCTGATGGGTGTTTCAGGCTTCTTAGGATATATTCCTAGAAGTGGGATCGCTGGGTAAAAGAGCAGCTCTATTTTTATTTTTTGAGGCAAGTCCATACTGTTTCCCAGAGGCTGCACCAGAACATGCTTGTTGAACTGCTCACTGCTTGTTACCTTGGGGGTCGAGCGCATTTACAAATTACATGCACCCAGTGCTGACAGTCATATGGCTGGCGGGCTGACCCTGGGTGATTAGCGAGCCGGCCTTGTGCTTGGGTTTGGAATGAGGTGCTCCTCAGTGCGTGCCCCCCCATATGAGTGTGAACAGATCCTTCTAAGCTTCTCACTGCCCCAGTGTCGGGGAGCAAGCACCCTGCTGTCCAGAGTGAGGCCGCCATCTCTTTCGCTTTGAAGGCAGAGGAAGATAACAGTCACACTCTGACCTTACCAGAAAGGGGTTCAGGGCAGCGGAGTGGGTGTTAAGTTTGCTGACATGGTGCCTGCTGGGCCGGCAGCGACCACAGCCAGGAGGACATCGGGTGTTGGCAGAGTCCAGCGCCCTGACAGTCTGTGGGTGGAAACGCAGAGAGGCGCCTTCCTGGCGGCTTCCTTCAGGCCGCTGCTTCCCCTGGCTCGCTGCAGGACCCGTTCTCTGAGTTTTGACAACCGGGCCTCTCTTGGCTGCCTGGCTATTTGTTGGCTGGATCCAGGGGGCAGGGGCTGCCCTGGTCTGGGTCTCCTAGGTGGTATCTATGACCTCAGGCTCCCAGAAAAGGGGGGAAAGCAGAATGT
This sequence comes from Tadarida brasiliensis, assembly GCA_030848825.1. NCBI lineage: Eukaryota > Metazoa > Chordata > Mammalia > Chiroptera > Molossidae > Tadarida > Tadarida brasiliensis. Next base: position 5,157,156 of record CM061265.1, read on the forward strand.
GGGCACCTGGTCAACTTCTTCACTGTTTGTGGGGTTCTGAAACTCCTGGGCCAGTCAGTCCTGTGCCATCAAGATCAGTCCAGGGGCTTGGGCTGCGACCTGCAGGCAGCCCGCCCTGCTCTGCCCTGCCCTCACCTCAGTGCCAGGGGGCCTTCCCAGCAAGTCCCTCCCAGCCGGGACCCAGCCTGCCAGCCTCACTCCGCACTGCCCCCTCCAGGGAACAATACCCTTTCTATGTGCTGTCCTTTGGAGATCAGTGTGTAACTGCAGTGGGGGGTGGGGGGCAGCTCTGCACCTCGAGCCGTCCTGTGTCGGTGTCTGGCTGGAGGTGGCCGCTCCCACCGTGTCTGCGCCCCGGGCTGGGGGTCCGAGGCCTGTCTGTCTGAGCCGCTCTCCACGCCAGGAGGGGCTGCCATGGCCACGCGCCTGGGCGCACTGGCTGCGTCAGGGCTGTACCAGCGGCGCCAGCACCGCCAGAGCCCACTGCCTGGCGCGGCGGGGTAGGTGGCAGGGCAGGGCGCCTGCAGGACAATGTCCGGAAAGCTGCAGCTGCGGCTTTTCCTCTGCCGCCCTACGGGACCTTCAGAGGCCAGGGCCGGCCGGCCTGGCTTAGCCGCAGGCTTGGGGAGGGAGCCCGTTGCTCTGGCTGGGCTTGATGTCAGCTGTGACCTCCCTGCTTGGGCAGGGTGCTGAGGGTGGGGTGTTCAGGACTAGTTATCCTTTGTAACCCCCTCACTGCGTCCAGACTGGGACCATTTTATTGCCACCTTATAGAGAAACAAGATGAGTGGTCCATGTGCTGGACGTCAGGCGCCCCAAATGGCCGAGCCGGACTCGCACCCCGGCTGGACTGACTCTAAAGCCCGAGCTGCCTGAGCCCGTGGAGAGCTGCGTGCAGACAGATGATGAAAACCTCCTCTTGGGATGGACGGGAGCCTCGGGTTCAGGGTGGACCCCAGGGCATCCATGAGGATGAACGGAGCTGGGCTGGGGAGGGTGTGAGGGTCCTGTGGGTGGTGGTGGAGCCCCCAGCGTGGGGGACGTTGGGGAGGGCCTTCTGGACATGAGTTTGCCGTGCCCCAGGGGCCGTCTGGCTGGAACCGTGGGCTGGGGTCGTCTGCATCACAGGGACAGGTGGGCCCAGAGGAGGAGGTGGGGGGGGGGACTGTGGGAGAGGACACCGAAGTTGGGAGGAGGGGGTCAGGGGGAGACAGAGAGCCACAGTCATAGAGGTGGGGACCCCAAGGGCCCAGGGAGGAGAAGCAGTCAGGGGTAAGGGTGCTCAGTGGGAATTAGCCCGCTTTGTGCTCCTGGTGGATACGTCGGGGCGGCCGTGGGGGGATGGGCACCGAGCCCTCCAAGTTGTCTTGGGCTGATAAACGGGGAGGAGCGGGGCGGGGGCAGAGGCCGCAGAGGGGCACCGTGGGGTAGCTGTAGGCCGGGCTTGCAGGCCCAGCAAGGACCTGGGTGGGGATCGGACAAGCCTGCGCTCAGGTGGGGAACTTGAGGGTCAGCGGGCCAGGTAACCCTCACGCTCTGCCTCTGCGCATCCTTGGCCTGTGCAGAGAGTGGTGGGGGCGTGGGAGACCAATCACAGCGTAGACACGCGGGGGCGTGGCACAGGGCACGTGGGCGACCAATCACAGCGTAGACGCGTGGGGGCGTGGCACAGGGCGGGGAAGGGGGCGGCAGGCTGTGCTGGCAGGTGTCACCTCACCCCCCCCCCCCCCCCCCCCCCCGCAGCCCTGCAGGTGGCTGCTGCCCATTTTACAGATGAGGAAGCTGAGGGTCAGAGGGGACTGCGCCGGGCCCGCAGCAGAGTCCGAGCCGCGGCTGCAGCCAGGTCCTCCTGTCCGAGCACACACCGGACTGACGGCCTCGGGCCGGCCGCGTGGCGCTGGCCTGTCCTTGAGCGTGCGCAGACCCTGCGCCTGGCCGCAGCCTGTCCCCACGCCCTGACGCTGTCTTTCTGGGCTCAGGTGGTGGAGGCTGAAGTGGGGGGAGGTCTGGGATTATTGGGAAAACAGAGCCTTCAGTGTGTGTGATGCCACCGGAGCCGAGGGGCGGGAGAGAGCGTGGGTCCCATCCTGTGTGACCCTCAGGAGGTCACTGGCCCTCTCTGTGCTTCAGCAGGCTGGAACCAGCAGGCTCCCCTCACGAGGACCTGGTGCGGAGAGGGCTCCCCACCCCAGGCTAAAAACCATGCGAAGCTCAGTGACTTCCTGTCACTCTGATGTCTGGCAGGAGCCCACATATTGGCTTGCGCTGGCTGTCAAGACTGAGAGCACTTTGGGATTCTGGGGAGGGTGGAAGAGGGGGTGCAGGGAGGTGTGTTCTCTCCGGCCCGGGGTGTGGCTTCCGGACAGCTGGTTGTGCCCTCGGCAGCATGCCAGCGTCCAGCTGCGGTGGGTGCTGGTGTCTCCATGGGGGACAGCTGGGGGACTGCGTGTTCCCTGCTTTTGGCTGGAGTGTGTGGAGGAGGAAGTGGGGTGTCCACGTGTCTCACCCTTTGCCCTCTTGCACGGAGTGAGACTGGGGGGGCGCTGGCAGCCCCCAGAGTTGTTGACAACAACAGTTCTCTGTGCAGCTCTGTGCGCTATGCCAGGGCCTCCTCGCCGTCCCAGGGCCTCCTCGCCGTCCCAGGGCTTCCTCGCCGTGCCAGGGCCTCCTCGCCGTGCCAGGGCCTCCTCCCTGTCCCAGGGCCTCCTCGCCGTGCCAGGGCCTCCTCGCCGTCCCAGGGCCTCCTCGCCGTCCCAGGGCCTCCTCCCTGTCCCAGGGCCTCCTCGCCGTCCCAGGGCCTCCTCCCTGTCCCAGGGCCTCCTCGCCGTCCCAGGGCCTCCTCCCTGTCCCAGGGCCTCCTCGCCGTGCCAGGGCCTCCTCGCCGTCCCAGGGCCTCCTCGCCGTCCCAGGGCTTCCTCCCTGTCCCAGGGCCTCCTCGCCGTCCCAGGGCCTCCTCGCCGTCCCAGGGCCTCCTCGCCGTCCCAGGGCCTCCTCCCTGTCCCAGGGCCTCCTCCCTGTCCCAGGGCCTCCTTGCCGTCCCAGGGCCTCCTCGCCGTCCCAGGGCTTCCTCCCTGTCCCAGGGCTTCCTTGCCGTGCCAGGGCCTCCTCCCTGTCTCAGGGCCTCCTCGCCGTCCCAGGGCTTCCTCCCTGTCCCAGGGCTTCCTCGCCGTCCCAGGGCTTCCTCCCTGTCCCAGGGCTTCCTCCCTGTCCCAGGGCCTCCTCGCCGTCCCAGGGCCTCCTCGCCGTCCCAGGGCCTCCTCCCTGTCCCAGGGCCTCCTCGCCGTCCCAGGGCCTCCTCCCTGTCCCAGGGCTTCCTCGCCGTCCCAGGGCTTCCTCCCTGTCCCAGGGCTTCCTCCCTGTCCCAGGGCCTCCTCGCCGTCCCAGGGCCTCCTCCCTGTCCCAGGGCCTCCTCGCCGTGCCAGGGCTTCCTCACTTGGGCTCTGCCAGGCGGTCACTCTTACTCTGAGGCACCTCTTTTTGTGTTAATCCTCACCCAAGGATGTTTCTCCATTGATTTGCAGACAGAGTAGGAGGGAGGGAGGGAGAGAGAGAGAAACATCAATGTGAGAGGGACAAATCGATTGGTTGCCTCCCGCACGACCCCGACCAGGGCCGGGGCCGAATTGCAACCGAGGCAAGTGCCTTTGACGGGAATCGAACCCGTGACTCATTGGTCGGAGGGCCGACGCTGTAACCGCTGAGCAAACCGGCCAGGGCTGATGCGCCTCTTTGCAGATAAGGAAATGAGGCCCAGAGCAGCAGGAACCTTTTTCCAGGTCCCACCGCGGGCGGCTGGAGCAGCCCAGAGTCTCCCCCTCAGGAGAGAGCTGGCACTGTCCTGCCAGGGCTGTGGCTCATTTGTCGGCCATATCTGTCCATGCCTCTGTCTTTGGCCTGTGGTTGGAGTGTGTTCCCAAGCAGGGTGGCGTGGGGAAGTGGCCATGGGAGTGCCGTTGGGGTGCTGCTGCCCGAGCGGGGGCTGGGCCAGCCAGTGGGTGCAGGGTACAGGTGGTGACCCCCACCCACCTGCCCACGCAGGGCTGTGGGAGGTAGGTAGGACAGACAGCAACATCCTGGACCTGAGGTGCCCAGGACCCAGCGGGGAACCAGACACAAACCAGCACTCTTGTTACGGAGGAGAGGTAACACCACGGGGGTGCAGTGCATCAGCCCCGGGCAGAGACAGGGCTGGAGGGCAGGCAGGGATGGGGGCCCTGGAGGGCAGGCAGAGACGGGGCCCTGGAGGGCAGGCAGAGACGGGGGGGCCCTGGAGGGCAGGCAGAGACGGGGGGGCCCTGGAGGGCAGGCAGAGACGGGGCCCTGGAGGGCAGGCAGGGATGGGGGCCCTGGAGGACAGGCAGGGATGGGGGCCCTGGAGGACAGGCAGGGATGGGGGCCCTGGAGGGCAGGCAGAGACGGGGGGGCCCTGGAGGGCAGGCAGAGACGGGGGGGCCCTGGAGGGCAGGCAGAGACGGGGCCCTGGAGGACAGGCAGGGATGGGGGCCCTGGAGGACAGGCAGGGATGGGGGCCCTGGAGGACAGGCAGGGATGGGGGCCCTGGAGGACAGGCAGGGATGGGGGCCCTGGAGGACAGGCAGAGACGGGGCCCTGGAGGGCAGGCAGAGACGGGGGGGCCCTGGAGGGCAGGCAGAGACGGGGCCCTGGAGGACAGGCAGAGACGGGGGGGCCCTGGAGGGCAGGCAGAGACGGGGGGGCCCTGGAGGACAGGCAGAGACGGGGCCCTGGAGGACAGGCAGAGACGGGGCCCTGGAGGACAGGCAGGGATGGGGGGGCCCTGGAGGACAGGCAGGGATGGGGGCCCTGGAGGACAGGCAGGGATGGGGGCCCTGGAGGGCAGGCAGAGAAGGGGGGGCCCTGGAGGGCAGGCAGAGACGGGGTCAAGGAACATCCCAAAGCCTGGGGCCAGACTTGATCCTTGTTCTGCTTCGCGCTCGGGTCCTTCAGTGGGGCACTGCAGGCTCAGAGCCACAGGGTTTCCTGTTGATGTCGGACTTTCTGAGACCTTCAGGGTCTTGTCTGTAGCCAGGCACTGGGACTTCCTGCTTGCCACGCACTGTGCTCTGGGAGGCCGGCCAGGGTCACGGTGTTCTCGTGTTCCCGGGCAGGAAGCCATGTGTGACAAAGCCAGCCCTGCCCTTGGGGTGGCTCAGGCGGTCAGTCTCTGTCCTGTGTGGCCATTCTGTGGGGGACAGCAGGGAGCTGGGAGGACACAGGTGGCACTGGCAGGGCAGATGGGCACCTGGGCACAGCCTCCCTTTCGTCTTGGGTTCTCCCCCTCTCCCCCTTCCTTGCCCTGCAGCCTAAATATGGACATGAGAGGGGGCTTTGGTCCCCAAGTGCGTCTGAGGGCAGAAGCCCAGTGAACCTGGCAAGGCCAAAGAGCTGCCCTGCCCCTCCCTGCCCTGCCCCTCCCTGCCCCTCCCTGCCCTGTCCCTACCCTGCCCCTCCCTGCCCTGCCCCTGCCCTGCCCCTCCCTGCCCTGCCCCTACCCTGCCCCTCCCTGCCCTGTCCCTACCCTGCCCCTCCCTGCCCTGCCCCTGCCCTGCCCCTGCCCTGCCCCTCCCTGCCCTGTCCCTACCCTGCCCCTCCCTGCCCTGCCCCTCCCTGCCCCTCCCTGCCCTGCCTCTACCCTGCCCCTCCCTGCCCTGCCCCTCCCTACCCTGCCCCTCCCTGCCCTGCCCTTCCCCTGCCATGAGGGTCCCCCAAGGGGAGCAGAGAGGGAGTCCCCGCCAGGATGCCTCAGCCCAGCCTCCAGTCTGTCCCTGTGCCAGCAGCCCCCTGTAAGACCCACCACCCACATCCTGTGCCTAGACCCTGGGGTGGCAGAGCGTGCGCCCACCTTCTTCTCGTGATCTGTGCAGTGAGGGACAGCGCTTGGTGTCTGGGGAGGTGGAGCAGGCCGGACAGATGTTCCCAAACATGACACTGCTCTCTCCTCGCTGAGCCGGTGTGGGCACGGGGGGTAGGGGGGGGAGCCCGTCCGCTGGCTCGTGGAGAAGGCATGGCTGTCAGGGCATTGGAGGTGGTGGAGGCCAGGGCTCAGATGGGCGGGAGTCGTGGGGCCCTGCACCGTGGGCGCCTTTCCAGAAGGAAGCCCTCACTTGGAGCAGGGAGAGCAGTTACCACCGTGTGTGGGGTTTGCGCTCCTCTCCCATCCCAGACTCCCTTCACCTTCTCCAGAGGGGTGACGGCACGCTTGGGGGGGCAGGTGATAGTAACTACCTCGTAGTGCAGGACAAAGAGCTGATCACTCCTGGCCGGTGTGGGTCAGATCTGGGCGGTCATCTCCTGTGTGAGCTGGAGCAGCTACTCAACCTCTCTGAGCTTAGCTCTGCCTGGAAGGCAGAGGTGCTTTGGGGATTAAATTAGAGTATGACGCAGAGCTGCTTACCTGTACCTGGGTGATGTTCTCTACCCGAGACACCTGCTGGTCCCCAGAGAAGGGGTGACAGGAGGCACAAGAGGGAGCTGAGGTGACCACTGATACCCCAAGAGATGGCCCAGTGAGATGAGGACTGAGTGGCCTGGGGATCCAGTCGTTGACAACCTCAGCATCGTCCTTTGTAAGGCCTCGTCGGGGTCCAGGTGCCCTGCGAGTACGTGTGTGTGTGTGTGTGTGTGTGTGTGCATGAGAGTGTGTGTGTGCGCGCATGCACGTGTGTGTGCATGAGTGTGTGTGTGCGCATGTGTGTGCATGAGCGTGTGCGTGCATGAGCGTGTGTGTGTGCATGAGCGTGTGTGTGCCTGTGTGTGCGCAGTGTGTGTGCGTGCATGAGCGTGTGTGTGCATGTGCATGTGTGTCCTTCAGCGAACCAGCACAGAGCGAGTGGCTGCTGCCATGTCATGTTCCCACAGCTGGGAGTCTGGGTCCCAGGGAGAGGGGCAGCTTGGGCCTCGGGCTCCTGAGAGCCGCCTGCTGGGGCCCTGAGGGCTCTGACCAGTGTGCACCTGGCGGGGCTGCAGGCGTCAGGGCAGGGAGCTTTGCCTCCATCCATGGTGGCACTTTTTCCACCTGTGGAATGGAGATGCCACCTGGCCTTGCAGGGTTGTCATCTGGGGGCACACGCCGTGGCCCCCGGTGTGCCTGGGTGTGAGCGTCTCCAGCCCACAGTGCTACAGGGATGTGTGGGCCGCCCTGAAGGAGGACCCAAGCCGGTGTCAGCAGCTTGGCCCTGACCACGTACGTGCCTCTGAGTCCCCACAGTGCCGAGACTGTCACTGGGCGAGGAAAGGGATTTCCTTACCCCAGAAAACACCGTCTCTCCTGAAGGAGGGGCACAGAAGGCACCCTCCAGGCCTGACGATCTCTGCCCTCCCGTCCTGATCTGCCCTTTCTTTTCCCCAGCAACATGTCCAACGCCTTGGCCAACGCAGTGTGCCAGCGCTGCCAGGCCCGCTTCACCCCCACCGAGCGGATCGTCCACAGCAGCGGGGAGCTGTTCCACGAGCACTGCTTCGTGTGTGCCCAGTGCTTCCGGCCCTTCCCCGACGGGCTCTTCTACGAGGTGAGGCTGCTCCCAGGCCCAGCCACAGCTCCTCAGAGCCCAGCCCCAATCCAGCGCCCAACCTGCCTCCCAGGACCCTGGGGCCTGGCCAGTGACAGAGGGCACTCATGCCAGGCTCTGAGACGAGCTGGGCTCCCACCAGCACAGAAAGTTGCTTATGGACGTGAGGGCCCATCCCTCACGCATGATGTTGGATGTGCTCCCCTGGAGCCTGTGTGTGGAAGGAGTGTCCCCTGTCCTCCAGTGCTCTCTGGGAGACTCTGGGAGGCCCCGGGGTGCAAACGCCCTGCCCTGTGCACTTGTCTGCCCTTGGGGTCAGACGGGCACTCGGTACCTTAACATCCTTCAGGTGGTGCTAAGTGCTCTGGCTGTAAGGGGTGTCGGGTGGGGAGGGTGGGTGAGCAGTCCCGGAGGGCGGGAGCCCGGCACACAGAGCAGGACGAGCAGTCAGCAGGCACGGCAAGTGCAAAGGGCCTGAGGTCGCAGAGTGCAGGTGTTGGAAGAGCAGAGGTCGGTGTGAGGGAAGCAGAGGAAAGGGAGCGGTGGGAATGAGGGCAGGGAGGCAGCTTTTGTTGGACCTGTGGGCCTGTGTAGGATTTCCTGGTGGGAGAGGCAGGGGCCACTGTAGGGTATGGAGTGGAGTCGAACAGTCTGTCCCCCACTGGGAACGGACCCCTCAGGTCACTGTGCCGAGGAGAGACTGTAGGGGGCGCAGGCACAGATGCCAGGGGCACAGGTGGGATCAGAATCTGGCTTTTTGCAGTAATCCAGGAGAAAGTAAAGTGTCCAGACTGGGCACGCTAGCTCCCAGGAGCACGTTGTTAAATTTTCAACCACCTGCAAGCTGGTGGTCAAACACAGAGTCATTAAAAATTACACAAAGGGACAGTGAGTTAAATTCTATTAAAAACAAAGGTGACAGCGCCCCAAGCCCACCGCATTCTAATTATTGTATCACGTTTCACTATCATCTCTGCCTTTGAGTCACTTCTGGGTGCCTGTGTGGCGGACACGCTCTGCGTGGTGGTGCCCACGTCACAGCCGTGGGGCATGTGTGCACCGTGGAGACTGGCAGACACTACTGGGCGTTAATCTTTTAGCTGCACACCTCTGGGGCTGCAGTCGGTGGTAGCCAGTGGCAGACGCCTGATAGATTTCAGAGGTAGAGCTGACGGGATCGGCGCATGGATGGCGGTGGCTGTGTGATCTGCCCGGCGGAGTGAGGAGCAGCTTTTCCTCAGGGTGCCTTCCTGGCAATGCCAGCCAGCTGTACAGGCATGGGAGGGGTGGGCAGAGCGTGGAGGGTGGCCCTGTGCCTGGGACAGAGCCCGGCACACAGTAGGTACTCAGAAGATGGTCTCTGCTGGATGCAGTGATACCCCTGCTGCCCTGCAGTCACTGGGCAGGGCGTGTTCAGTGCGGCCAGTGAGACAGTCCTTTCAGAGAACGGGAAACCAAGCGAAATGGTCCAGGGAGAAGAAAGCAGAAGGCAGGCTTGGCCGCCGTCCGGGCCCGCCAAGGGCCCGCATTGCCCACACAGGTGTGTCCACTCTGGCTCCTGCTGGCCTCAGGACTCGGGGCTCTTCCTCAGGGCCCCCCACCCTTCCTGTGTCCTCCTGTCTCCCTTCCCTGGGTCTTTTGTGGGCTCTCAGGAAATGGGCTTCTCACACAGAGGCCACAGGAATGGGGTACCGTGACAGGTGTGGTTCCAGCCTGACCCCGGCCCTCCCAGCCCCAGCCCCCAGCAGGCTCCCGGGACCCACTGGGCCAGTACCTTCAGCAAACAGCAGGACCGGAGGGCTGGCCTTGCTGAGCTCCCCGCTTCAGTGGGGTCCTCACTGCACTCCCCTCCGTGGGACAGGCCTTTGCCGGCTGCTCCCCCTCTGCCAGGCCCTCCTCTCAGTGCCTCCGCCTCCTTCAGCTGCTTGTCACGTCCTGCAGGACGCCCTCTGGAGGGAGGGCCGGAGCCCCTGCGAACAGGTGGATGAGGCGGTGTGCTCACAGGCCCTGACCCGAAGCCCCCAGGGCCGCTGGGGAATGATGGCTGGTCTTGTCTCTTCTCTGCCCCTTCCAGTTCGAAGGCCGGAAGTACTGCGAACATGACTTCCAGATGCTGTTTGCTCCGTGCTGCGGGTCCTGTGGTAAGGGCTGCGACGGCACAGGCCCGGGGAGCCGGGTCCCTGTCCCAGCACCAGCCTCCCGGCCCTGCAGGCATTGTCTTCCCAAGCCTGGGGGGGGCCCGGGGCCAGGGGGCACGGGGCTGAGGGTGGAGGCCTCTCCCTTCCAGGCGAGTTCATCGTGGGCCGGGTCATCAAGGCCGTGAACCGCAGCTGGCACCCGGGGTGCTTCCTCTGTGAGCTGTGTGGCGCGCAGCTGGCCGACCTGGGCTTCGTGAGGAACGCGGGCAGGTGAGGTGGGCCCAGGCGGGATGGCAGGGAGCAAGGTGACCAGAGTGGACACAGTCGGTAGGCTCACTGCCTTGTGGCCACCCCACCGCGGACACTAGCCACCTGCTTCCCGCTGCACCCGTGGCTGGTGCTTCTGGAGAGAAAATACTCCACCCGGGGCCGGCCGGATTCACTCCTAGATTCTGGCCCTCACTCTCAGTGCTGGGTCTCTCTTTTCCCACCCCCAGCCCTGCCCCAGGGTGATGGCCTCCCCTCCCACCCCTGCGGGGCCAGGCCTGGGGCACCCCTCGCTCCTTCCTGACGCAGCCGTAGAGATCTCGTCTCTTTGCCCACCCATGTTGCCTTGTGGGCACCCAGGTGTCTACAGGGACTCAGCAGGAGCCTGAGCTCAGATGAGAGGCTGTGGGGTGCGCAGCACCTTGTGGGGTGCTGTGCTGGTGAGAGGGTCCCCCGCCAGGTGTGTACCTAAGCGAGTCCTGTCTGAGCCACAGCTCACACGGTGCCCCGGCCCCACTGCTTTGTCAGGAAAATCCAGAACAGGCTGGAAGTGCTCAGGAAATGTGAATCATGATACGGAAGTAAAGCACTTTCGCTGTGATGAAAGGGGGCCCAGTCCGGCCGGCCGTCTGAAGACCGGGTGCAGAGCCTTGGGGTCTATATGGGGCGGGCATACTTGGGGTGTCAAAACAGTCTCTACCCCCTGGCCTCCATGTTGCCATTCTCGGATTGATGAGAAGTCCTGGGAAGGGTGTGGTGTTAACCGAACATATAACCTTCAGACTTAAAGTACAGTTGTGTTCGTAACCAGTATAACAAAGTGCAGAAAAGGACCTATTAGGGCGGTGCATGGAGGGAAACAGCTCGAAGCCTGGCCAGTCCGGCTGGCAGAGCCTCTTGGGAGGGAGCAGGGCTAAGGATACCCCACAGGCTGGGAGTTAGTGGGAGGGAGTCACAGCAGGACCAGTGTCCTGCCCAAGGTGTTCTCAGGCAGTGACCAGCCTGCTGTGGCTCCACCAGGACTCAGGTGGGCAGCAGCGGAGAGGCTCTGGGACAGGCCACACGCAGGCCTCTGTGTGGGTTCAGGGTGGGAGGGACCGAGAAGTGATGTGCCCCACGGGCCCTGTTTGGTGGATGTCACCTGGCGACCAGCCTGAAACTGCTCAGTGCTCAGCCATCATTTATAGTGTGTGTCCCCTAAACTCAGGTCATCGGCAAAGGTGCCGCAAAGGGAACTCTGAGCACCTTGTCCCGTCACAGGGAATGTGTCCATACGCCTCCTGCCCCTCGCAAGGTTCCTGCGTCTCCTCGGGCTGTTGCTGTGTTTCTGTAGGGGGAAGGAGGCTGGGGGCTGACTCAGGAGAGAAAGATGCCTTGTTCAGGACCTGCTTCTCTGGCCGCCTTGCCCTCTCACTACAGGGGGAAGTCGCCGCGTCTCTCGGAGCCTTAAGCCAGCTGGGCCAACACAGGCTGCAGGGGGGCGGTGGTCCGGATGGTCTCCCTTTTCAGGGACTCGTGCACTGGATAAGACAGAGCTGGACACTGGGTGATGAGTGCTGACCTCGGAGAGAGTGGTAGTGATCCGCTGAGATGTCAGTTGCTTTTCTCAGGTGCGGCTGGGGAGAAGCTGGGCTGCTCCTCGGTGAGTCTGGGACAAGCCTCAGAGCCCCAGGGAGTTGTCCTGCCACAGTCTGCAGAGGCAGGTGTGCGCGCGTGTGCGTGTGTGTGTATGCTTGTATGTGTGCGTGTGTGTACTGTGCGCGCGAGCGTGTGCGTGCGTGTGCACGTGTGCGTGTACGTGTACGTATGCGCGTGCGTGCGCGTCCGCTCACAGCTCCGACCGGGCGCTCATGGAGCTCTCGTTGGTTTTCGCTTCGAAGCTGGGCGGCGGGCCCGAGGGCCTGTGCCCACAGAGCAGGCTGCACAGGATGTTGCGGAACTTCTCGGCCACGAAGAAGTACATGATGGGGTCGAGCGCCCCGTTGAGGCTGGTGAGGCAGGAGGTGATGCGGTTGCCCAGGGCCAGGGCGCGCTGCGCGGCGCAGGACACGCCTCCGCCGCGGTAGCGCATCACGTAGACGAAGCGGTGCACGTGGTAGGGCACGAAGCAGACCAGGAAGATGGCCAGCACCACGGCGATCATGCGCACCGCCTTGTTCTTGAGGCGCTTCTCCACGCGGGGGCCCTGCCGCAGGCTGTGGATGATCAGCAGGTAGCAGGTGACCGTGGTGACGAACGGGAAGGTGAAGGCCACGGCCAGCGACACCAGGGCGTTGGGGGAGGCCTTCTCCCGGTACAGCTGTAGGCAGACGACGGTGTGGTTGGTCTGCACGGTCTGCGGGCTCGCCAGCAGCGGGGCCATGGCCGTGGCCACCACCACCCAGAGGAAGGCGCAGGCCAGGTGTGCGTAGAGGGGCCTGCGGAGCTTGAGGGACTTGACGGGGTGCACAATGGCCAGGAAGCGGTCAGCGCTGATGCAGGACAGGAAGTAGATGCTGGCGTACATGTTCAGGTAGAAGAGGAAGCCGGTGAGGCGGCAGGGGATCTCCCCGAACGGCCAGTGGTTCCCCGAGAAGTGGTAGACGAGGCGCGTGGGCAGGACCAGCACGCAGGCCAGGTCGGCCAGGGCCAGGTGCATCAGGAACACGTTGGCAGGGGTGCCTGACCTGTGGTCCCGGACGAAAAGCCACAGGGCCAGAGCGTTGCCGACAAAAGCCAGGAGGAAGTTCAGGAGGTAGAAGGAGGCGAAGAGGACGTTCTCCAGCCGTGTCTCCTGGCCACACTGATCTGCAGCCGCCAGGGAGGAGTTGGCCCTCACACCCGGGGAGGCTGCCTCAAGGCCATTCATGCTTCTGCTGGTGGCAGAGTGGAGAGCCTGGAGGGGACAGTGGGCAGGTCCTCTGAGCACCTCTGAGGCCTCCAGAGCCTGCCAGTCCCTAACCCCAGGGGCCGCGGTCACACGCTCGGCATTGCTTGGGGGACAGTGAGGGCACCTCCCGTGTCCACCTGTGTCACAGGCTTTCTGCACCTCCTGAGACAGCACAGACAGAACCGGGCTGAGCGTCCCAGGCTGTCGCTGGGCAGACTTCCCCTGGGGCTGTGTCCTGAGTTTGTGAAGGCCTTTGGCCAGGGGTCCCAGATGTCACTGTCTCAGACCAGCGGTGCTCAGCCTTCCTAGTGCTGCGACCCTTTAGTACAATACAGTTCCTCATGTTGAATGTGGGCGTGTCTGCATGTGGGCGACCCGCCTGGAGACAGAAATATGTGTTTTCTGATGGTCTTAGGCGACCCCTGTGAAAGGGTCGTTCGACCCCCAAAGGAGTCACACCGTGGGGAGAGTGGGGAGTGAACCCTGTCATATCTGAGGCTCCAGGGCTGGGAGGCTGGAGGGAGGGGTCCCCTGTTTCCTGTCCTGGTCCTCAGGTGTGCTGAGTGGCAGGGGTGGCACATGAGGCCCTTGAGCCCCATTCCTGATGGGCAGGGAGGTGGGTCACCTGGTTCCAAGGGCCCTGTGTGTGGAGCCCTGCAGCTCCTCTCCGGCTCTGGCTGTGCCCGTGAATCCGCTCACCCAGCCCCAGGCCCCTCCCCCCCCCCCACCTGCCTGCCGGCCCGGCCCGAGGCTGCCCACAGTGCTCAGCGTCACTGCTGCCCCCGCCTTCTCCTGCCCCTGCCCCCCCCCCCCCACCTGCCTGCCTGCCGGGCCTGAGGCTGCCCACAGTGCTGAGGGTCACTGCTGCCGCCGCCTTCTCCTGCCAGCCCCTGGCCGCAGCTCCCCGGGCTCCGGCCTCAGAGCAGGGCCCCCCAGAAATGCAGCGGTGGGCCGTGTGCCAGGAGGTCCCAGGCCTGCTGTCCACTGGACCTGAAGGCCACACAGGCACCGGTACCGGGGTCTCTCCGGCTTTCTGGACTCAGCCCACCCGGGGCAGATGCTCTCCCAGGAGAGACAGAACATCTCACCCAGGAGAAGGGACTGGGCAGGGTTTTCCAGATCTACGACCCCACAGAGGTCAGGGCCAGGAGGACCCTGTCTGCCTGGCTTCACTCCTGCTTTACCTACACCAGAGAGGCCAGCTCAGAGCCCTGCCGGCCTTGGAGGAGCCTTTTTACATCTGATGAACCCTAGTTCTGGGCAGGTGTCTCTCCCCCAACAGACAGGGTCACATACACCTGTTTTGATTTTGGTCTACTCAAGAGATCCAAAGAAGAGGGTCGATCCCAAGCACCCCGACTCCTTGACCAGACCTGAGAGGGGGGGATGCGGGCAGGAGAGGGCAGGGTGGCGCCGGCCCCTGCTGCTCATGCCCTGGGGTTTCGAACAGGCTGCAGCCTGGCGGACTCTCACCTGCAGCAGCTCCTGGGCTGCTTGAAGCTCGTCTCCTGGTCTGCTGGCCGGTGCGTCTGGACGGCTGCGGGCAGGAGGGCTGCGCACAGGAGGGAGGCAGGTTCACTCCAGCAGCTGGTCTGCTGGCCGGTGCATCTGGACGGCTGCGGGCAGGAGGGCTGTGCACAGGAGGGAGGCAGGTTTACTCCAGCAGCCGGAGGAGGAGCTGGGCTGGGGTCCTCCTGAGCCTGGCTCTGTAGGAGCAGCCAGGGACCTGGAGCAAATCCTCTAAGGTTTCTCTGGGCCTGTTTCCTCTCCTTTTAACGCCTGTGCTAATACCCCTGGCAGGGGCTGGCATGCAGAGTGGCTGTGCTCAGGGGGCATGGACCTGAGCTGTTAGCCCAGCAGCCCCTTGAGGGGGAGGGAGCTGGGGGCCCCCTTGGGCATGCGTTAAGAGACAGGCCTGTGGGGAGGCTCTGCCGTGCCCTCCTGTGGTGGAGGGAGCAGGGAGAGGGGTCCAGATTGGGGGTGTGCTGGCTGTCAGCCTGGCATTTCTCATCCCGCCTCATGGACCAACAGGGGGTCCCTGAGCTCCCTGCCCCATGTGGATAGGGAAGGGCCCCCTGGCTGAGGGGAGGGAGCCGGGCCACGTGAGTGAGGGTCCTGTTTGAACGGGGGTGATGGAGGGTCTGCAGAGGGGTGGAGTCTCCACCTCAGATGCCCCCTCAGGCCGGGGTCTGCTCTAGGTAGGCTGCCCGCAGGGACTGACCACCTGCCCTCAGAGGCAGGCAGCCAGAACCCCGTTTGGCAGATTAGGACATCAAAGCTCTGGATCAGCTGACTTGCCCAAGGTCCAGGGCGATGGCCTTGGAGCTGGAGGTCAGAGGTCAGACTCGGAGGGCCTCCCAGCACATCCCAGGACACGGCCTTACTGTAGGGCAGATAGACCCTCGTCCAGGTCTGGGCGGTGGCTGGGTCTCAAAGCTTGGACTCCAGCTGTCTCCCGGTGCGGGGACTCCTGCTTGGGGCCTGGTGCCAGAACCAGTGACAAAACATGGGGGGCCCAGCGCACAATGAAGATGCAGGGCCCTTGTTCAAAAGTGGGACTTCTGGGACGGTGGCCTGAGCGAGGGGCCCTGCATGGCCACACAGTGGGCATCGCTCATCGTGGCCCTGGGTGGGCACGCCAGCCCCTGGCCCCTGCCTCCTGCCTCCTGCCCAGTGCCCTTGGCTCCTACCCCTGCCCAGGGCTGCGTACTGCTCTCTGACAGAGACTCATTTCCAAATGCTTCCGGCTTGTTTCTGCTTGTTGGGTGTTCTCTGTGCTCCCCCTCTTCAGGAGTTCTGACACTGATTTTCGCAGCACGGTCTGAAGTGGGCCCATTCTGTCCCCGGGCATTCCTGGTCGGCTTGCTCTGCCCAGGAAGGGAGGTGGAAGGCGCCTGGAGTGCAGCCCGGGCAGTGCCACAGGGCGGCGGGCTCTGGGTGTGGCCATGTAGGCACCTGTCCCCCAGCTCCTTCCTCTGGCTCCTGCCTGTGCACGGCAGCCTGGGGGTAGGGGGTGCTGACTCACACAGCTGTGGGTCTGGGCACCGCCTGTGAGCCCCGTCCAGTGGGACAGGGACACTGTCCTGGGGGGCCGCTCTGATTCTGACGGGTGTCTTGCATAAGTAGGTGATCACAGAGAGCTGACTCAGGGACGGGCACACCCACCCCTGCCCCGCTGGGTCCCTGGACAGCCTGCCTGCCGGTACCCGCTCTGGCCCCGGGCAGGTGGAGGGCAAGGAGGCCCTTACCTCTGAGCCGAGCAGGTGGAGGGCAGGAGGCCGAGGTGTGGGCGGCTCCTGCGGCTGGGGTGGAAGGCCGGCTATTTAAGGAGAGGAGTGCAGGCTGCCGCCCTCCGGCTCTGAAAGGCCACTTCATTCCCGAAGGGCCCCTGTGTGCCGGCCACTCCCAGGGTGGCTCTGCTGCCACCAGGCTGTGAATGTCCCTGTGTCCCCGCACCCCCGGCGTGGCCGCCGAGCATCACAGAGGCGAGTGTGTGACCGTCTTTGAGGCTGTGGAGTTGTTGCGGGCTGCGTGGGGACCTGGCTGGGCCTGGCAGGCACAACGGGACATTTCAGAAGGGGCAATTTCCTACCATGGGGGGCGAGGAGGGGCTGGCCGCCATGGCGACGGCCGCGGGTTCTCAAGCCTGCCTGGGAGACAGCTCTGGCCTTGTGAATGGGTCGGGGGAGTCGGCGGCTGGGAGGCTGAGGAATCTCCTTCGATTGAATGAGAGGGGATCCTTTCAGGACGCTTGGTGCAGGGTCCTGTGTCCTGCCCCGTATAATTAGGCTCCTTGGGAAGCACAGAATGAACCGTGGCCTTTATCTCCAGCGGGGCCAGCTGCAGGCTGCCTTATAATGGGGCGCTGTCTGTGCCGTGGGCGGCTCAGCCCCGGGGCCTGGCCCCCAGTGGGGGCTCCTCCTCTGGATGGGAGGCTGGTGAAGGGGCCACTGCTTCCCGCTGGCCCTGAGACTCGCCCTGGGCTCGAGGCCGGGCTGTTCGCAGTTAGCCGTGGCTGCTCCGAGGCTGCTCGGCAAAGGTGTTTCTCCGCTTTCCCAAGTGATGTGTCCAGGAAGACGGAACCGAATCACCGTTTTTTGTTTTTTTAAAAATTTTTTTTCTTTATTGATTTTTAGAGAGAGAGGAAGGGAGAGGGAGAGAGAGATAGAAACACCGATGAGAGAGAACATGGATTGGCCGCCTCCTGCATGCCCCCACTGGGGATCCGGCCCACAACCTGGGCATGTGCCCTGACTGGGAATCGAACTGGTGACCTCTTGGTGCAGGGTCGACGCTCAACCACTGAGCCACACGGGCCAGGCCAAAATCACCGTTTTTAATTTCAAAAGACTTTGCAGGGTTTCAGTTAAGACGTGAAGTGTGCATGGCACTGTCCCCGTGAAGTGACTGCCGCACGCACTGTCCCACGCGTGTGTGTCGCTCAGCGGCGGCGGCCGGGCTGTTGCCCCTCTGTGGACCAGGGCCCGAGGCTCAGCTGCCACCACGAAGTGGCAGAACCAGGACTGGAACCCAAGCCCGTGCGACTGCAGAACGTCTGCTGTGTGTGTTCCTGTTGCACTTCGATGCTAAAGGCTTAGGTTCTGGCTCCCTTGGCCAGGGAAACACTGCAGGTTGCCTTCAGACCTGGTGCAGGGATTGGTCTGTCAAAGACGTTTCCCATCGGGGTTCCTTCAGGAGAGCTGCTCCTCCATCCTGCCCGCCTGGGAGCCGGGGGTGCGCAGGTGTGGGAGCCGGGACCCCCTCCCGCTGTGCCCGGGAGTGGCCGTCGGGAGGGCTGGTGCCCACTGGTTCGAAATGAGGGTGTGACCGCTGCCCTGAGCAGGGCATTTCTGTGGCTGGGGTGACTGCTGCCAGGCGTGGAGATCGCTGACCACTCAGAAGGGTTTGGGGAGTTGTGCTCATTTCAATCGCTTTGAAACAAAAATTATCCTGTGTGGGCTGAATGTTGTCCTAATGATAAAAGGAGTCACCAATAAATGCTGTGTCCGTGACAGAGACACGAGCAGGCAGTGCATACGGTGTGGCCAGGGCTAGCCACTGTGGGCGCTGGGAGAGGGGGCTGCTGTGGCAGGTGGCCGGGCAGGGGCTGGGGCACAGGGTGTCTGGGTGAAAGTGGGGTGAGGAAAGCCCAGGGGGCTTCGAGGATCTCGGGACTGAGAGGAGCAAAGCCCTGGTCACAGAGCGGAAGGCTGCAGCCACAGGCCACATCTGTGGACAGATGGGGAGAGCCAGGGGTCCCAGGCCCGGACCAGCTCCCAGTCTTGGGCTGGCCCTGCTGTGGGGGGAGATGGCGCCCAGCGTCCCCCCTTCCTCTGCTCGCTCACATGTCCGCAATCTCGCAATCTCACGTTGAGCTGTGTGGTGAGCACAGCCAGGGGCTGTCAGCAGCTCAGCAGGTGCACTGAGCCCTTGCCATTCACACCCTCTGGGGAGAGAGACAGAGCCAGCAGGGCAGGGCCGTGCAGCCTGGAGCCCGGACCCACCCAGGTGCAGGCCCTGTGGCCATGGACCCTCGTTGACTGCCTTGCCATCCAGGCTCGTCCCGTCCCTGCACACCTGGCTGAGAGGAGTCTCCAGGGGACTCCCACCCTGGGAGCAGCCGAGGGGTGGAGAGGCTCCTTGTGCACTGGAGCCTGGAAAGGGAGGCGGCCGGCTGCGTCGGGCGCTTCCAGACAGGCCAGGTGGGCTTGGGAGTGATGCATTGGGCCTCTGTGCGTCTTTGCCTGGGACCCGGAATCTAAGTCCCCGCCCCTGTGCAGCCCAGGGAAACAGGAACCACAGCTGTGGCCCCAGCAGGGAGCAGCATCAGAAGCTCCTCTGAGGTCTTCACAAAAAGACTCTGTGGTGGTGTTTCCTGGGTTGGGATGCCCCTCCGACACACAGTGTGCTTGTCCTGGAGACGAAAGTGCCTGGAGATGTGTGGTCCCCTTTGTCTGACAGAGCCCCGAGGAAGGGCTGTGTGGGCCCTCAGACCTGGCCCTCCTGGGCCCCCCTGCCGGGCAGGGCAGTGTATACGGCTCACAGTTACTCTGGGACCACGCATGCATGTTAGAAGACATTGGAAAAATAAAACCAGTATTTTAGCAAAAGTAGGTGAGATGGCTGCCCGATTGCACACCACGCCCTGGGCTCGGAAAATGTGGGAAGGCCTTGTTGGCTGCACCGCCCTGAATCTGCACACGCCATGTCCTGGCGTCTCCTCCGGTCTCGGTGCCCGGGCTCCTCCCGGAGGGCCAGTCTGTGGCCTTCCCAGCTGCAGGACTGGCCAGCGTGCTCTGTGGGACCCGGCTGACCCTTGAGCCCACAGGGCTCTCCTGGGAGGACTGGACAGTGTGCCCCATGCCCGCCTGCTCCCCACAGGCACCTGTGCCGGCCGTGCCACAGCCGTGAGAAGGCCAAGAGCCTGGGCAAGTACATCTGCCAGCGGTGCCACCAGGTCATCGAGGAGAAGCCCCTCATGTTCAGGAGCGATGCGTACCACCCAGACCACTTCAGCTGCACCTTCTGCAGGTGCGTGCGGCCGGGGCTGGTGCAGAGCAGGGGGCCCCACGCTGGCAGGGATGGGGCAGGAGAGTAGGGGCCGGGAGGAGATGGAGGGGCCTGGAACGAACCACAGCACGAAGTCCCTTCCCCAGGGCTCTGCCTGGAGGGCCTGCAGGATCTGGGTTTGAGACTTGGGGAAGGGAGGGCTGGGCCCCTGGACAGGCCGACAGGAAGGAATCAAAGGCATGGGGGGCAGGGGCAAGAAGGAGGGTTGCTGCTGGTGCTGGCGAGTGGAGGACAGAGGAAAGAGGCCACAGAACCCTTCCCCATGCCTGTCCCAGCCCCCAGTCTGGTGTGGAGGGACCTGGAGAACAGACACGCTTTTCAGAGGACTTGGTGTCACAGGCTGCCAGTGCTGGGCGGGGTCCTTTCCCCAGGGCCCCCAAAGACACCAGACGTCACAGAGCCACCTGCCGAGGGCGCTCTGCAGACAGAGTGTGGCTCTCAGGAAGGTGCCCGCTGGGCCGGAGGGGTGACTGTGACCTGCCAGTGTGGGCCCCGAAGACGGGCAGGATGTCACAGGGGCTCCCCCTTGTCTGTCAGGAAGGAGCTGACGGCGGAGGCCCGGGAGCTGAAGGGGGAACTGTGCTGCCTGCCCTGCCATGACAAGATGGGGGTCCCCATCTGCGGGGCCTGCCGCCGGCCCATTGAGGGCCGCGTGGTCAACGCGCTGGGGAAGCAGTGGCATGTGGAGGTGAGCAAGGCCCGGACGAGGGGGGCCCAGCTCTCGGCCATGGTGGGGTGGGAAAGGTCTGAGCCGGCAGGAGATCACATCCACAACGCAAGGCCAGTGTAGAGCCAAATGGGTTTATTGCATGCGCCTGGGTGCAGGCGGGCCGAGCCGAGAAGGCTTCAGCCTCGAATCAGGGTTGGGGTGTCGGTTACATACTCTACTTCTAGCTTCTGGCAGTTCCTGCTGATGTACTTTGTCTGGCCCATTGTCCGGCATCTGCTGGGTTATCCATTGCCTTGAGGACAATCCAGATAAACCTTATCCATACTCAGCAAAAGGCTGAGCCAAGGTCATGCAAGCAACACAATTTCCACAGTTTCTGCCTTTTGCAAACTTTTACCTTTACCCTTTAAAACATCACTGACCCTGTCAGGGTGCCCCAGCTCTCGGCCTCTCCACACCCCACCCCAGGCCGTGGGGCTGGCACCCAGCAGGCCCCTTCCTCTCGGGTTCTTTCCCTCCTCACTCCTGACCTGTATCAGCTCCTCTGTGTGAACGGGGAGACCACCTTCCCTCCCTTGGCTAGCCTTCTGGAGGATTCCAGTCAGGAGAAAGCCGTGGGGACTGGGGGTCTGGGGGACAGACTGGCTGTGTCTGCAGCCCCATGTAGACCCAGAGCTGGGTGTGCCTGTGGGTGAGCTGAGGTGTGTCCGCCTGCATTACCTGGAGAGGCCCTGCGCGATGGGCTCTGGGTGACGGCCGCTGCCAGGACACAACACCCTGGCTTGCTCGGCCCAGACGCTCTGCCTTGGGCAGCATCTCAGACGTTCCTGGTGCAGGCCTGGCCCCCGGCCCTCAGGGGCGTCCAGGTCCTTGTGGGAAGATGCTGCTCAGCAGCTTCTCAGGGGCGCCCACGGAGACAGACACGTGCAGCCTTCCAAGAAGGCACCGTGCAAAGAACAGAGCGCCCCACTCAGGATGGCCCAGCACCCTGCAGGCACCTCAGCGGCACCTGACGACTTGGGTCACGGTTGCTAGGGGTGGAGCAAGGCCAGAGAAGACGGTGTTGGGGGGAGTGGGGTCTGCTGACCCAGGCCAGTCCCTGGAGGTATCAGCCCATTGCCCACCTGTGAAGCCAGCCCGGCCCTCTACCCCCCTGGCCTGTGCTTCCCGTCGGTCTGCCAGGGCCACCGCTTCAGCCCTGAGCTGCGCTGCCTCTTCCCGTCCCCTCCCAGCACTTCGTCTGTGCCAAGTGTGAGAAGCCGTTCCTGGGGCACCGGCACTATGAGAAGAAGGGCCTGGCCTACTGTGAGACCCACTACAGCCAGGTGAGGCCTGGGGCAGGGGTCAGGCTGCAGGGCCGGAAGGGTGCAGACCTGGAGGGAGGCTGAGGGCCTTGGGGAGACCATGGGTGGTGCGGGGGGGACTGCGGTGTGAGCAGTCGGAGGTCAGCGGCCTGGGGAGCCCGCCAGTGCCAAGGCTCCGGTGCAGGGTCTTGAGACCTGGGCAGCCCTCTCTGCCTCAGTGTCCTCATTTGAGAAACGTACCCCTAGGCCCAGGGGCACATGACTGTGTGACGTCCTGGGCTCATGGGGTGGATATGTGCTGTCACCTCCTCCCCCTCCTATGCCTGGCCAGGCCACCCAGCTGCTCCGGTGCAGGAGACGGGTACCACCCTGGCCACACCCCTCAGGGCACCAGGCGGAGCAAAGGGGCATTTTGGGGAACAGTGCCTCAACCTGTTGTCCTTCCCAGGGGGTGATTCTGATGGGCCAGGGGTGCCCTCACCCCCGACCTGAGGCTGTACCCTGGCAGAAGGGCCCAGGAGGCCCAGGTGGATGTGGAGGGTGTGGGGTAGCAGGGGCCGAGCCTCAGCCCGCCCTGGGCCCTGGCTGGGGCACCCCTGCCTGTGTCTGACTTCTGCTTGTCCACAGCTCTTTGGGGACGTCTGCTACGGCTGCAGCCATGTGATCGAGGGTGACGGTGAGGCTTCTGTCCTGGGCCCTCCTTCCCCTGCTCCTCCCCCCTGCTGTCCCTCTGGGCTGTGGGTCCTGCAGCTGTGGGCCCAGCTGGCCCTCACGTCGCTTAGGGGGCCTGCAGGTGGCCCGGAGAGCCCGCTAAGCCCCAGCTGTCCGGCCCTCACAGTGGTGTCAGCTCTCAACAAGGCCTGGTGTGTGCACTGCTTCTGCTGCTCCGCCTGCAACGGCAAGCTGGCCCTGAAGTGAGTCCTGCCCCAGCTGGGGCAGAGGGGGCCCCGCACAGTCTCCCTCCTGGGGCGGGGGGGGGCAGAGAGGGCCCCGCACAGTCTCCCTCCTGGGGCGGGGGGGGCAGAGAGGGCCCCGCACAGTCTCCCTCCTGGGGGGGGGGCAGAGAGGGCCCCGCACAGTCTCCCTCCTGGGGGTGGGGGGCAGAGAGGGCCCCGCACAGTCTCCCTCCTGGGGGCGGCGGGGGGCAGAGGGGGCCCCCGCACAGTCTCCCTCCTGGGGGCGGGGGGGGGCAGAGGGGGCCCCGCACAGTCTCCCTCCTGGGGCGGGGGCGGCGGGCAGAGAGGGCCCCACCCCTGCCTTCCCCACACAGCATCTCCCTTCTGAGGGGGTGGGCAAAGAGGGCACCCCCCTCCTGCACAGCGCCCCCCCACCCCCGGCACAGCCTCCCCCTCCTCAAGGGGCAAAGAGGGCCCCCCCCAGCCTCCCCCTCCTCCCGCACAGTGCACCCCCCCCCCCCCCGCCAGCCTGGGCTCTCTGTGGGCTCTCTGTGGGCTCTCTGTGGGCTCTCTGTGGGCTCTCTGTGGGCCCTGCCTTTCCTTGGGCCTTCCCAGACCCCTGCTGTTGTCAGGCCCCAGGGTGCAGTGGGGGCACCCGTGGCTCCAGCCCCAGGGACACTGGCCTTGGTCCCCCCAGGGAAGGGCCGGAGGAGGAGTAACACCTGGGGCTCTGGGGAGGGAAGGGCGGTCCAGCCCAGGGAACAGCTGTTCAGAGGGAAAGGAGTCAGGCCCTGGGCGCATCCAGGAAGCGGGGCCTGACGGCTGGGAGGGTGTGGGCTGGACGGAGAGAGGCCGCTCCTCTGTGGGCTCGGAGACCTGGCTCGGAGCTGGGGCGGGGCTCCCTGACGGTGCCCTTCCTCCCAGGAGCAAGTTCGTGGAGTTTGACATGAAGCCGGTGTGTAAGCGATGCTACCACAACTTCCCGCTGGAGCTGAAGAGGCGGCTGAGGACGCTGGCCGGCACGGCTCGCTCCCACGGCGCCCCCAAGTCTGGGGGCCTGCGCCTCACCTGACCTGTCCTCGCTTCTCCCTCCGTCTGCCCCCTCCTCCCGCCTCCCCCCTCCTGCGCCCTCTGGGGGGCACTGCCTCCTGTTCCTTGGTCCCCTTCTCCCGCCTTCTCCCCCCCCTGCTCCGTCCCCTTGCTATGGGCTCCTCTCCCTCTGTGGCACAGGGCAGCCGGGCCCTGCGGGTGGTGAGCCTGGGACGGGCCCACAAGCTCTAGCCTGAAGTCTCCCAGGGGCAGAAGCAATTGGGGCTGGAGGCCCCTGGCCCAGGATGCGGGCCATTGCTCCCCACCCTGCCTGGCCAGCCTGTCCCATCCCCACAGGGGTGCCGGCTCCTACTCTTCTGTGGGGGCTTGGCCAGCTCTGCCCCAGAGGCCCCACTGTGCACACACGCGGCCCCACACAGCCAAGCAGCCGCCTCGGCCCCAGGACCAGGGCCACACGAAAGGGGCCCTTCCATCCCTCAGCCACGCTCTCATGCAACCAAGGAGGGTCCCTGGGCCTGAAAGGGCCAGCGAATCCTGCTTCCTCACCCCCAAACCAGCAGGAGGGACAAGGACCCCCTCCCACTGCCTCAGGAAGCTGCCTTCCTGGAATCTGGTCACACTGTCCCAGGCTGGGGCCACTGTGGTCTCTGTAGCCCTTCCAGCCCCCCCACCCCCCAGGGCACACATTAAGCTTCTGGGCACAGCTGAGGGCAGAAGGTGGTGGGCAGGTGAGTGGCTCATTCCTACCCCCAGGGAGGGCACTTCCTCCGTGGCCAGCACAGGACTTGGTGTGACTCACACTTGCACGCGGATAAAGGCTTATTTACACAACCATGTGGCCTGTGTGGTTCGTGGCGCTGGGGCCAGGAGTGGAGCAGCAGCCCCTTGGACACACTGCTGTGGGGACAGACAGGTGGACCCAGCCCGTCCCCAGGGCCAGGCTCCCACCAGGGCGGAGGACGGCCTGGTGGGCGGAGTGGGGTGGGGTGGGGTCAGGCCCGACAGGGCTGCCTGTGTGTGTGTGGTGTGTGTGTGGTGTGTGTGGTGTGTGTGTGGTGTGTGTGTGGTGTGTGTGGTGTGGTGTGTGTGTGGTGTGTGTGTGTGGTGTGTGTGGTGTGTGTGTGGTGTGGTGTGTGGTGTGTGTGTGGTGTGTGTGGTGTGGTGTGTGTGGTGTGTGGTGTGTGTGTGGTGTGGTGTGTGTGTGGTGTGGTGTGTGTGGTGTGTGAGTGGTGTGTGTGTGGTGTGTGTGGTGTGGTGTGTGTGGTGTGTGTGGTGTGTGGTGTGTGTGTGGTGTGTGGTGTGTGTGTGGTGTGTGGTGTGTGTGTGGTGTGGTGTGTGTGGTGTGGTGTGGTGTGTGTGTGTGGTGTATGTGTGGTGTGTGTGTGGTGTGTGTGGTGTGTGTGTGGTGTGTGTGGTGTGTGTGGTGTGTGTGTGGTGTGTGTGTGGTGTGTGTGGTGTGGTGTGTGTGGTGTGTGGTGTGTGTGTGGTGTGGTGTGTGTGGTGTGTGAGTGGTGTGGTGTGTGGTGTGTGTGTGGTGTGTGTGGTGTGGTGTGTGTGGTGTGTGTGGTGTGTGTGTGGTGTGGTGTGTGGTGTGTGGTGTGGTGTGTGGTGTGTGGTGTGGTGTGTGGTGTGGTGTGTGTGGTGTGTGTGGTGTGTGGTGTGTGTGTGGTGTGGTGTGTGGTGTGTGTGTGGTGTGTGTGGTGTGTGTGGTGTGGTGTGTGTGTGTGGTGTATGTGTGGTGTGTGTGTGGTGTGGTGTGTGGTGTGTGTGTGGTGTGTGTGGTGTGTGTGGTGTGTGTGTGGTGTGTGGTGTGTGTGGTGTGTGTGTGGTGTGGTGTGTGGTGTGTGTGTGGTGTGGTGTGTGTGGTGTGTGTGTGGTGTGTGTGGTGTGTGTGGTGTGTGTGGTGTGGTGTGTGTGTGTGGTGTATGTGTGGTGTGTGTGGTGTGTGTGTTGTGTGTGGTGTGTGTGGTGTGTGTGGTGTGTGGGGTGAAGCCAGGCCTTTACCCCCTGCCTCCAGCTCTGTCTCCTGCCTGGGCAGAGGCTGGTCTTAGCACAAGGCCAGCAGCCTCTGCCTCTGCCTGGCCTTCCTGGCAGCAGTTATGGGTCCCGCTCACTGCCCTGCAGGGAAGGAGGAAGGTGTGCAGAGAGGGGCTTCTCCCTAGTCGGAGGAGGGAGGAGGGAAGTGGGGAGAGGGGGAGGGGAGGGAGGAGGGAGGATGGAGGAACCCATGAAGTCCTTGTTAGAACGGAGCTGGCATCCAGGTGTTGCTGGGGAAATCACAGTGCTTTTTGCTTTTTCTGGAAGAGACCCTTGGCCGGCCAGTGCCTCCCAGACCTGCCCACCTGGGCCTTCCCCCTCTGCGCACTCACACGCCCCACTGTTCCAGGGATTTTTATTGCGCGTTCTTGGGGAGTCATCTCAGCCAGGCACCCACTGGCCTAGAGGCCGGACACCCTGGCTCCACCCTGGGCTCTCCTTTGGCTCCTTGGTCCGCACCTGGGGGAGGGATCCTGCCTGGAGTGCTGAGGGGTGTGGAGTGTGTTTTGGGGAGACGGCAGCATGAAAGGCTGTCTGCACGAAGGCAGGCCCTGGGCCCACAGGACCTGGATTGGGAAGGGCCAGTGATGGCATGGGCAAGTGACCCCCACTGCTACGGGTCAGCCAGGGCTTGGGCCCGGGCACCCCGCTGCTTGTCCACGGCATCCACGAGATGCTGCACGTACGAGGCCAGCAGGTCATCCATCTTGTAGCCCTGGACAGAGGAGGGTGGGGCGGGTCAGGTGTGGGCTTGACCAGGGCCTGGTTGAGCTCTTGCCTCGGGGTGCACTGGGCGGGAGGTGAGACTGGGACGGAGCTCCTGCTGCGGGAGACGCCCAGGGTGGGGGAACGCTGTCCTGGTGCCCCCGGGGCCTGTGTGAGCTGGGAGAAGGGACGGGGTCCCAGGAGGCCCTCAGGCCTGGGGCTCACCAGCGAGGTCTCGCACAGCACGCGGCTGCCCCGGACCAGGCTCCCCACTGCCATGTGGAAGTAGGTGCTGCCACTGCTCCAGCTGGAGATCTTGGTGAACGGGTAGGTGGTGAGCAGCTCCTGCGGGCAGTGTGGGCGGCGGGCAGGGCCAGCTGAGCCTGGGCCCAGGGTCTGAGCCGGAGCTGCTGCCCTGGGGTCCTCCAGAGTCCCTGGGGCCATGGCGGGGGGAGGGCAGGTGACCCCAGCCCCATCTGCGTGCGTGTGTGTGTGTGTGTGTGTGTGTGTGTGGCGGGTGGGGGGGTCTTGGGACCCGGGCAGCCTCCCGTCCCGCAGGGCCCTGCTGCTACCTTGGTCTTGGGGTGAATGAGCAGAACCCCGTGCCGGTTGATGGCGATGAGGACGATGTCTGGGTAGGAGGGCTCCGAGGTTTGCTGGGGAGGAGCATGGAGGTCACAGCCCAGCCGGGGGCCAGAGGACCACCCCCTGAGGCACATGCCCCTCTCAAACCCGGACGCCAGCCTGGCCCCGAGATGTGTGTTTGGGGGAGCTCAGGCAGCTGGGGCCCAAGCTGGGGTCGCCCTGGGTACGCGCAGGTGGGCACGGGGGAGGCCTACCTTCACCTCGAAGAAGGCAGAGCCGAAGGTGGGCCAGCGGCTGATCCACTTCAGGAAGGCCACCTTGGCCTCGGGCACCGTCTTGTCCCGATGCTGCTGGTAGGCCAGCAGGATGGCCTGTGGGAGACGAGGGCCGGTGAGGGTCTGCTGGGCCACTGCCTGTCGGGGCTCCGCACCGGCCAGAGCCTCAGCCCAGACCAGCACCTGTGAGCCTGAGGCCAGACCAGGGGCACTGAGAGCCCGGGGGGCCCCACCCCTGGGAAGAAGAACGAATCTCTGGGGGTGTGGGCAGCCGGAGAAGGCATCATACACCCAGCCCCTCCCCCACGCCCAGGAATGTGCCAACCGCCCAGGCCAGCAGCCAAGGGTCCTTCCCCAGCCCCCGTGAGGGACCTTCTTCCATTCCTCCGCGGACATGAGGCGCGTGAGATTCTCGGGCACCAGCTCCCGCAGGATCTTGGGGATGCTGGCTAGCTGGGACTGGTCATTGTCATACTGAGCCTTGTAGATGAGGCCGGCCAGCTGGACAGCGTCCTCTTGCGGACACCTGTGGAACCCACGCAGGTACTTGGGCAGCTCCTGGGTGATGGACACACTGGGCATTAGCGGCTGGCCCCACCCCTGTGGCGGTGGCAGGGGTTAGCCCGCCCCACCCAGGAGGCAGAGCCTTAGGGTAGGTCCCAGGGTAGGGTTTCCCCGCAGGGGCAAAGGATCGGGCTGGCAGAGACTCCCAACTTCTCGCTGGGAATGCAGCGGCCCACCCCACCCCTCAGGACAAGGGCCAGTGCTCCTCGGGCTGCGCCCCCCCATGCAACCACAGGGGGGCCTTGAGGGCTCCAGAAGCCCCTGGCGAGCCTCTGGATGCTCCTGGCCCTCCCGTGGCGGTCAGGCCCCTGGACAAGGGAGCCTTCATGGGCCTCCTCCTCCTCCCCTGAGTAGGTGGGGCGGAGGGAGGGTGGGTCCAAACCGCCCGAGGGAGCCTGCGGGTACCTGGTGGTAGTGCAGGATGGTGTCCGCGCTCGGGTCCTTCCCGGGGACCACACTGAGCCACAGCTTGCGCATGAAGTAGACCTGGTAGGGGAGTGTCACGGGGGCCCCTGGGCGGGGCAGCAGTGAGCCTCGGCCTGGCAGAGACCGGCTCTCACCAGGACCACCCGCCAGGTGCCAAGCTCTGTGGCCCTGTCCCAACCCCACCCATGGCCCCGGTCCTGCTGCCGACCTCCCGGCACTGCCTGCAGCACCCTCTCCCGGACACCCGCACAGTGCTGCCTGTCTCCTCCCGCTGCCTCCTCCCGGCCCCAATTCCTCCTCATCCTCCAGGACCAGTGTAGAAGCGACCCTCTCAGGAGTGCCCCTGGGCCTCCCTGTGTGGGTCAGGCCCCTGGCCCGCCCCATGGCCCTGCAAATCCTTCACCTGCCCGAGGCCTGGCCCCAGGCTGCCGTGCTCACGACAGGAGGGCACAGGGGGAATGAGTGGACGGGCATGGGACTGCAGGAGATGCTGGGGGACCTTCTGACCCTGGTCCGAGGAGGAAGACAGTCCCTGCCCCGGACCCTCCATCCCAGAGGGATCCCCGCCGACACCCCACCTTCTTTCTGAGGCTTGCTTTTCTTCACCCAGTCTGACACATGCCTCAAGGAGTCGAAGAAGAAGTCTTCCTCCTTCTGGCTGATGACCTGGGGTGGGTGGGGACAGAGGCAAGGGAGGTGCACAGGCGAAGGGGCCTCCTGGGGGCGCCCTGCTGGGGGGCACAGGGCCTGGGACACTAGACGCCATGTTGTGGCTTGCTCACTCGGGGCCTGTGGGCTCTAGGAGCCCACTCACCTTGTCCTTACAGCCCCTCAGCACGCAACGAGGGGCCCAGGCCAGCACAGGCGGGCACTGCCACACGCCGCCCTCCCCCGGCTCTGGCCCACCTGCCAGCAGTACCTTGTCCGCAATCTTGATGAAGAGGCTGCAGCCTTCCCAGGACGCCAGCTGCAGCCTGGCAGCGATGCTTTCGCACACGTCCCGCACCCGGGTGTGGGCGCCCACCTCCAGCATCTGGGCAGAGAGGCGGCATGGGCACATCTCAGGACAAGGCTCCGCTCAGACCACCCCTCAGACCCGGCCCTGCTGCACCC
Source organism: Tadarida brasiliensis (assembly GCA_030848825.1). Taxonomy (NCBI): domain Eukaryota; kingdom Metazoa; phylum Chordata; class Mammalia; order Chiroptera; family Molossidae; genus Tadarida; species Tadarida brasiliensis. The sequence goes on from CM061265.1 coordinate 5,186,151, forward strand.
CCCTGAGACGGCTGGACACGCCCTGGCCTGCGAGGGACAAGACTTCCTTCTGGAAAACTGGCCAGAGGTCATGTTGTTTGGTCACAGTTCACGGCCTTGCGGGACTCCGATGCCCAGCCTTTGAACTCGCTGTGAGGGGCCTGCAGGCAGCCGGTGGGACCGTGCCCTCAGGGACTGGGCCAGCACGGACACGGGAAAGGCACAGTCCCCTTGGCCTCTGCGCCTGCTCTGCGGCCGCCACCTGGCAGAGGGCCTTGTCATCGCAGCTGGGACTGGACGCTTCCGCAGGCACACCCAGTGCACCACCTCTCCTGTGCCCTGGTCTCCTCTGTCCCCTGCCTGTCCTCACCCCGCCCCTCTGGGCCATCCCGGGGCTGCCCCTCCCTGTGCCGGCCGAGATCACCTACGGGTGCGCAGCACTCAGTTCGTGGTTGCAGGGCACCGTGACGGGGTCGGGGCACAGTTTCCTGGGGGACACCACCCCTTGGGGAACCGAGGCTGCTGCGGCCAGGAGCCGGGCCCCGGCAGGCTCACCTCGCTGGTGTCGTTGGGCAGGAAGACTTTGTGGCAGATGCGGGAGACGGTCTGCTCCGCGGCCTCCACCTCCGCGGGGTGTGGGGGCTGCTTCCGGGGGCCCACCCTGGAGAGGACAGGCCACTGCACAGGCCACCGCCCACCCGCCCAGCCAGCCACCAGCTAATCACATCAGCTATGCCAGACATGGGACGAGAAATGACCCCCGTGGCCGCCGCTGAGGGGCTGCTTGGGGCTGTGCCTGCCGGGGTGCGAGAAGGTGGCAGAGGCCAGCCCAGACTTGTCTCCCTGGCGACCTGCGGCTCTGAGGAGGAGGCGAAGGGGGCCTGGCTGGACCGGCCTCCAGCAGCCGGGGCGGGGGGGGGGGGGTGCCTTTCTCTTCCTCTCACAGCAGCGACATGGGGCAGGAGGGCCAGGGACTCCGGCAGGGCCTCTCAGGGCACCGCTCTCCCCCTCCATGACCACAACCCCCTCACGGTCACAGCTGCTCACGTGGCCAGCCTCCCCCCCCCCCCCCCCCTAAGCCCAGAAGTCCACGCCCAAGGGACCAGCAGTGTGACTGAGATCCAAGACAGAGCCGAGGAAAACGGCCCGGCTGTAAGAGGGCCGTGGTGGGGGACGGCACACGGATCGCAGGGTGGGCCCCTGACCTAGGCTGGAAGACGGGTAGCGTGGGGTGTCCAGGTCACGCTGTGGCCTCCAGGCAGTCCCCTCTGTGCCCTGGACAGGCAACTGTCGGGGTGGGCGCTCAGGGCTATGACTGAGGCCTGGAGCCTCCTCTGACCACCTAGAGTCTAGGTCCTAGACCCTTCTGAGACCCTCTGGCCCTCACTCTCCACCTTCCTCCCCAGAGGCTGGGGGCCTGGTCCCGCCTCCCCACACTGACACCCCCTTCTGCAGAGCATGGGGAGTCTGGCTCCTCCGGCCACGAGCTCCTGGAAGGCCAGCTGGTCCCTCAGCGCCCCAGCGGACACCTCGGGGTGGGCCCAGGGGCCACAGGCTCACCTCAGGACCCTCTGGAGGTGGCGGCTGCAGTCGGGGGCCAGGGGCTGGGTCCTCCTCGTGTCTATGAACTTCTGGACGTGCGGCAGCAGGGCCTTGCCAGGGGGGAAGAGGCCAGTGCAGAGCCAAAGCAGCTGCCAGCCCCGCTCTTCGCTGTACCTGTGGGTACAGTGCCCATCAGCCAGGAAGAGCCCCTCCCAGAGGCCCGGCTGCCAGGCACCTTGGGGCGATGGGACCCGAGACCTCCTCAGCTGAGGAGCCCATAGCGCCGCTGCCCAGTGCCACGAAGGCTCTCGGACCCGTGAGCTGGGGAGGGTGCTGTTGTGCCCTTTTTTTTTTTTTTTTTTTAATCCTCACCCGAGGACATTTTTGCATTTATCTTCAGATAGAGCAGGAGGGAGAGAGGGAGGAAGAGAGATAAACATCGATGTGAGAGAGACACATCGAGTGGCTGCCACCCACATGACTCCATCCGGGGCCAGGGACAAACTGCAACCGAGGTACACGCCCCTAGCAGTAACTGAACCCGGGACTCTCTGGTCCACGGGCTGACACTCTAACCACTGAGCCAAACCAGCCAGGGCTGTTGTGCCCTTTTGTGGAGGAGCCAGCTGAGGTTTAGGAGGCCAAGGATGGCAGCAGGCAGGGCCCCAGGCAGGGCCATGGTCCTCCGGCTCTGAGCACCCAGGGAGTCAGCAGGACAGACCAGGGTTCCAGCCCCTCCCCTGGCTACCGTGCATGCCTGGGTGCCGCCTCCACGCGCTGCCCCCTCCCCCTCTGACCAGTGGGCACAGCGCTGGGAGCTGGCTGAGCACGGGGCCTGGCAGTGCCCGCCCTGCCGCCGGCCCGCAGACCTCAGGGGGTTGTGCGTGAGCTGCTTCAGGAGCTGGCAGTAGACCTCGTCCCGCAGGGCCGCGTCCTGCAGCGCCCACGAGAAGATCTGGTCGGTGAGCTCCACGGAGCTCCAGGCCTGCCTGGACGGGTAGTCGCCCATGAACTTGAGGATGGGTGCGGCTGTCAGGGAGAACAAGCTGGCAGGGCTGGCACCACCCATCCTGCGCCTGGTCCCCAGGACCCCAACAGTCCCCGGAGCTGCTGCTGCCTTCGCCCCGTGCTCCCGAGACTTAGTCCTTGGGAGGGGCACACCCGTGGGGAAGGATATGGAGACCCAGCCTGGGGGGGGCACGCCCGTGGGGAAGGATATGGAGACCCAGCCCTGGGGGGGGCACGTCCGTGGGGAAGGATATGGAGACCCAGCCCTGGGGGGGGGCACACCCGTGGGGAAGGATATGGAGACCCAGCCCTGGGGGGGGGCACGTCTGTGGGGAAGGATATGGAGACCCAGCCTGGGGGCGCCCGTGGGGAAGGATATCGATGAAGATCTGGCAGGCTGCGTCCCGCAGCTCCGTGTTGGCGTGGACGCGCTTGAGCAGAGGCTGCCGCAGCGGCTCCGCGGAGTGAGCCCACAGGTGGCCCCGGGGCCGGGCCAGGTGGAACGTGGCTCTGCTGACCGTCTCCTTCTCCGGGGCCCTGTCGGGACGAGCTGGTGTGAGGTCCCTGCCCGCCTTCGCTGCCCCTGGGCTCCTGGTCCTCGTCCCCCCTGCCCTTGTGCACAGTGGGGAGGGAGAGGGGCTCCAGTGTGGTCCCCGGGGGGGGGGGGTGCCATCTTGCCCATCGCACTCAGCTCAGACACAGGTCACTCCTGCCAACCTCCTGGCGGCTGTGGGAGGCTCAGAGGGCTGCCTTCCTGCCTGCGGAGTCCCGGTGGCCAACACCCTTGCCTCGGTGGCCTCCCCACAGCCGGCAGGAAGCGCAGAGGGCTGCCTGGGGCTGGGGCTGGTGGTGGGCCTGGGCCGGGTCGGGGCTGGGGCTGGGGCTGGGGCTGGGGGTGGGCCTGGGCCGGGCTGGGGCTGGGCTGGGGCTGGGCCTGGGCCTGGGCCTGGGCTGGGGCTGGGCTGGGGCTGGGCCTGGGCCTGGGCCTGGGCTGGGGCTGGGCCTGGGGCTGGGAGTGGGGGTGGGGGTGGGGGTGGGGGGGCACCTAAAGAACGTGTAGGAGAATTCCTCCAGCGTGTGCAGCTTCTCCTTGGCCTGCTCCTCAGACAGGACTTCTGCAGGGTGGCCCGCCTCGGCAGCCAGCTTCCGCTTCTCCGGTGACATCGCCAGCAAGCTCTGTGGGGGCACAGACCTGTGGGTGCCCGGCCGCTGCCCAGGGGCCCTTCCTCCTCCTGCTCCAGTGGTTCCAGTGACTTGGGAGGGGCAGGAGCACAGGTGAACAGGCCTGGGTGTCCTCCTCCTGGGTCACCTGCTGTGTGACCTGGACCAGTGACTCAACCTCCCTGAGCCTGCTTCCTTTCTCTTAGGAGGGCTCCTCAGACCCACCGAGCCCCCCTTGCCTGGGCACCCCTCGGGAAGGCCTCTCTCCCCTGGCCTCGCTGCCTGGCCCTCCCCTCCTTCCGGCTGCAGCCCAAATGCCACTCCCTCGGGGGTGCCCTGCAGACAGGCCGAGCCTGCCCCGGTGTTCGCTCTCAGAGAACCAGCCCTGCTCCATGGGGCACCTCACGCTGCCATCGATGGGTCGATGCCTGATGCTCCTTGGGGGAGATCTTGTTGTGGCCAGGCTCGTGTTGCGGCGTGAGGCACACAGCTGGCACTCAGCACGTGCATGTTGGAATGTCTGTCTGTCCTGCCTCCCAGTGGGGCTGCTCTCAGGGCCAGGCCAGGTGGTTCTCGAGGGTGGGGAGACTTGGGCCCCTTGAGTCAGGGTTTCAATGAGGCTGAGGCTGGGGAAGGGGTGGGTTTGTTCCTAGGACACACCCATGGTGGGCGATGGAAGGGATGCGCCCTTACTGAGCCTCCTCTAAGTACCACGCTGTGCTGGGCATGGCACAGTTACTGCCAGCTTCAGGTCGCCCTGGAGGGACGATGGGGCTGGCGGAGCTGACCTGATGCCCAGGTGGGCCTCATGGCCCTCTGTGAGGTGGGATGCAGCCCCCGAGCTAGGACCCCAGGCTTGGCATCCTTGCCACTTCCCCGTGCCCACGGTGCCCAGATCGAAGCCAGCGTACCAGCAGCTGTGCCGAGGGCTTGGTGACTGTCGGGATGGTGTAGAGGCAGGTGGTGGGCACCAGCCCCGTCTTGCCTGTCCGGTCATTCTGGCCCAGGGTCCAGTTCTCGGAGGCCAGCGGCTCCTGCTTCTTGGTCAGGATCAGCAGGTCCCCCTTCTTACAGGGCAGGAGGTTGGCATCGTCTACACGTCCAGGTCACACACACAGGGGCAGAGAAGCCACCGTTTACCAAGGGCTCCGCAGAGGTCGGGGTCTGCTGGCATTTTACGGGTTGTCTTTGCAGAGAGACGAGGAAACTGAGCAGAGCTGAGGGCCCAGTCCACTCTGACGGGAGCGGTGGCCGGAGTCCCAGGGCTTGGGCTCCTGAGGGCCCGGCGGGCAGGGGCTGGGAGCTCTGACCATGGCCCTGCCTTGGGACACCCGCTCAGAGGCCTGACCAGGAGCCACCATGGCCTGCGAGGCTAGAGGCGGGCGGACAGTGGGGAGAATGCCCAGGCTGGCGGTCACCATGCCTGCCTGGGTGCCACATGACCTCAACTGTGAAGTGAGATAACAGTCCCTCTTTCTCGGGGTGGTGGTGGGGACGGACTAGGTGGCAGGGATAAGGTTTCGGCTGCTGCTGGCTATGCCCTCCACGTCCCTCTGCAGGGGAAGGTGTGGGCCCTCCCCATGCGTCCCCTTGCGTCCTCAGCTGGGGGCCGTGGGGGGCTGCAGATCACCTGAACTCCTCACTTTGTGGAAGGGGGACTCTGCCCAAAGCTGCCCCGTCAGTGCTTGTGGTTCTCTCTGCACCCCTCTGCCCGAGTCCCTGAGCCCTGCTCTGTGCCACTTGGCTGCGGAGACATGACGCAGCCACCTGCAGGTTGTCCTCCCGCCAACCACCCCCACCCCACCAGCCAGGCACCTGTGGCCTTCTGGTCCTGCAGCGCCATGGCAAACACGGACCTCTCCTTCAAGCCCTCCAGAAACACGGCCACCAGCTCGGCGATGGCCACGCTGCTGGGGGACACGAACTCGTACTCCTCTTCATGCAGCGTGGACAGCAGCAGCCTCTGCCCGCCCTGGGCCTGCCTGGGGGACCAAGGATGCCACGTGACCAGAGGCCTCCTCTGCCCTCCCACTTCAGGCCCTCGGCAGCCTCAGAGGGGGGACCTTTCTGAGTTACAGATAAGGGCTGGTGGCCGGCGGGTGCAGGGCACCCTGGTAACAGTTATCGTGGTGATGCCATCTGGAGCTTTAAGGGAGGGGCCCTGCAGGGCACAGGCCGGCCTTCCCCAAGGGCTTGGACGCATTCTTAGGAGATGAGAGCCACGGAGAGCCTCGGGGGTGGGTGGCCGAGGCCCAGCCTGGCCTGCAAGGACACCCTAGCATTGCTCTGTGACCTGACACACCCAGACCCTGTCACTCAGTGCTCTCCCAGGTGGTCTGTACCTGTTGCATGACCCGCAGGAGGGAAAGGAGCCTGAGAAGGAAGGCACACCCCTGGCCGCACGATTACACCCCCCTTTCCAGGGGCACTGGGTTAGGGCGGCTGAGAGGGCCGTGCGGGGTTCATGAAGCAGCACCCAGCTGGGCGGGGTGGCCTGTGACAGAAGACTGCGGTACCCCAAGCCAACGGCCCCTACACTGCACACGTCAGTCCTCATCCCTCACCTGGCTGGGCTCCCGGGGACAGTGCTCCTCCCTCTCTCCATCTCTCCTCGAGCCCCGAGGATGGAGCTTGAGGAAAGAGGGATTTGGGCATCTTCCCTGGGCACCCACCTGTTGGCGATCATACTCATGACCTCTGGGAAGGAGAGCTCCAGAAGCGTCCTCTCCTTCTGGTCCAGGAAGTCCAGCCCCTTCCAGTTCACAGCCAAGATCAGCGGGGCTCTGGGCAGCCGGGGGCCTGGTCAGAGAAGGCGGGACTGAGCCTGGACTGGCCCTAGGTGAGGGTCTCACCTGCACCCCTCACCCCGTCCTTGGCCGTTACCGGAGACGGTGGTGACTTCGAAGAGTCTGGAGAAGAGCAGGGGCCACTGCAGGCGGGCGGCCTGGACCACCTGCTCCTGCACGGCCCGCGGCGCTGCCTGCTCCTGGGTGTAGGGCGCCTGCTCGGGGACACGGGGCGTCAGCACTGTCACCGCTCTTTCTCAGGCCGAGCCTGCCGCCCCCTAATACCGCCTGGTGCCCAGGAGCTTGATGCTGGATCATTCTTTGGAGCCTCTACCTACAGTGGGGCCAGGTGGGGAGGCTGGGGGAGGACCCTTCGTGGGTGCTTTTGAGATGGGAGCTAGTCTTTCTTCTTCTGTTTATTTATTTTTTGTTAATCCTCACCCGAGGATATTTTTCCATGAATTTTTAGATACAGTGGAAGGGAGGGAGGGAGGGAGGGAGAGAGAGAGAGGGACACATCGATGGGTTGCCTCCGCATGACCCTGACCAGGGGATTGAACCTGCAACCCAGGTACATGCCCTCGACTGGGAATCAAACCTGCGACCCTTCGGTCCACAAGCCGAGGCTCTAACTGCTGAGCCGAATCAGCCAGGGCTGGGCTTTGTGCCTCTTCAGCCTCAGGGTGCAGAGCCGCAGGCCAGGCTGCTGCTGGCTGCCTCTGCGGGGAGGCTGTGTGTCCTGCCCGAGCATGTCTGTGGCTCGTGTCTGTGGCTCATGTCTGTGGCTCGTGTCCGTGGGCTCGTGTCCATGGGCTCGTGTCTGTGCTCGTGTCTGTGGGCTCGTGTCCGTGGGCTCGTGTCTGTGGGCTTGTGTCTGTGGCTCATGTCTGTGGCTCGTGTCTGTGGCTCATGTCTGTGGCTCGTGTCCGTGGGCTCGTGTCCATGGGCTCGTGTCCGTGGGCTTGTGTCTGTGGCTCATGTCTGTGGCTCGTGTCCATGGGCTCGTGTCTGTGGCTCGTGTCTGTGCTCGTGTCGGTGGGCTCGTGTCTGTGGGCTTGTGTCTGTGGCTCATGTCTGTGGCTCGTGTCTGTGGCTCGTGTCTGTGCTCGTGTCTGTGGGCTCGTGTCTGTGGGCTTGTGTCTGGGGCTCATATCTGGGGCTCGTGTCCATGGGCTCGTGTCTGTGGCTCGTGTCTGTGCTCGTGTCTGTGGGCTTGTGTCTGTGGCTCATGTCTGTGGCTCGTGTCTGTGGCTTGTGTCTGGGGCTCGTGTCTGTGCTGGGCTGGCTCTTGCCAACACATGCCTCGTGGGTCTGTGTCTTGCTCTGGGCAGGTGGCCTGTCCTGGTGTGTATCTCTGTGTCCTGGGTACCTCTGTCTTTCTTTGTCCACACACTTGGGAAGCATCTATCAGGGCCATCATCTCAATCGCCCCTTCCTGTCCCCGTCTGCACCGCTCTGAGTGCCTAACTGTACTCACTGCCTTTTCACTGTTGAATAAAAATGCCTCTTGTTCCTGCTGTAAAAAGTGGTGGGGTGACACCGACAGGCTGGGGGATATAAATGGGCACACCGTATCGAAGGGGTCCTCTGGTCAGGTGCGACCGAGATCGAGTATTTTATGCCCACATGCTCCGAAGTCCCTTTCATGGGGGTTTATCCTGATGAATGCATTGAGTGTATTACATCTGCAGACGGTGCGCCTGGTGCTTTCACAGTGGAAAATGGGAAATGACCTTAACTCTCACGGATAGGAATCAGGAAAGTGAGTTATAATCCATTAACACATACTCCGCGGCCGTTAAAATGCACGTAAAGACCAGTATGTGGGACACGGAGACGAGCCCCATGTGATGTGGTCAACTGAAGACGTGGCCTGAGACTGCCCCAGAGTCTGATCGTTGTATTTTATTTCAGTTTATTTTTTTAATCCTCACCTGAGGATATTTTTCCATTTTATTTTCAGACAGAGTGAGAGAGAGAGAAACATCAGCGTGAGAGAGACACACCGACTGGCTGCCTCCTGCATGACCCCAACCGGGGCCTGGGACAAACTGCAACCGAGGTACGTGCCCTTGACCAGAATTGAACCCGCAACTCTGGTCCATGGGCCAAAGCTCTACCACTGAGCCAAACCGGCCAGGGCTGATCGTTTTATTTTTAAAGGTGTGTTTCTCTCCCGCGATGTTCGCCCCCCAGTGGTGTACGTGTGCATAGAGCAGTCTGGGAGGGCACATCACAGTGTTAACCACGCCGCCTCCTGCTGATGTCACTTTTCTCTTAGTACGTGTCTGATGTTCTGATTTAGTTGGTAATGTATGTTTCACGTGTTTAATGAAAAAATCAGTGAAACTCTGCTCACTTTTGAATAAAGGGGAGAGGGGAAATTTCCTAATTCTTTACTCTCACCCCCAAGCCCCCTCCCCAAATTCTGAAGCCACTTCGCACTCATGATAGTTTAGGCTCCTGTGTGCCTCGGGTTGTCCACCCCCCTCTCATCTGAGCCCCGAAAAGTCTACGTCTGTCTTGAAAACACATGCACTCGGGCTGGGGACACCTTAAATGCCCACGGGGCCCCACTGCCCCCCACGCCTGTCCCCAGGAGTGTTCCCCAGGAATGTGAGTGAAGGTGGAACACAGCTTCTATGGCCAAGTGCGTTTGGGAAATGTGGGGTGAAGCAGGCTTTCTGCAGGACTTGTCAGAGCCTTCACTGTGGCTCCCTAAGGAGAAGGACAAAGCAATAGCATTTCCCTGACCACTGGCACACGGGGCACTTGTCCGTGGCCCACTCCAGGCTACTGCCGAGTGGCAGCATGGACACGGCCTCACTTGGTCCTCTGCAGTGCCCTTCCTCTTTACCGGCTCCTGCCTCCGGGAGCCGCCCAGCGGGGCTCGTCCCCCTGCCATCGGGCTGTCTGCCCCTGGCAAGCAGGCATGTCCCACTCTCTAGCCTGTCCTTTCTTGTCCATAGTGCCACAGGGAGGACGGAGCAGGGGAAATATGAGTGAAAGGGTTGCATCCTCGGTCACCCCACACAGCTCTCCTGCAGCAGCGACACCTGGCACCTGAGAGAAGCCTCGGCCTGCAGAGCTCAGCACCTGGGAGCCAGGGGGCCCTGGCAGAGGTCTGGGAGGGCTGTCCCTGTGTGTGCGGAGACAGCCAGGGGACTGTGACTCAGATGGTCTGTCTTCACTGTCCCCTCTCGGGCTGGAAGTTCAGGGAGCAGCAGAACCTGCGTGAGTGTGGGTGATCCTGAGAACACGAGTGTGTGACAGGGGTGAGCAGCGGCGTGGAGAGGGGCTGTGAGCCCCCAGAGGAAGCTGTGTTCACGTGGACCAGGGGGGACAGAGGCGGCCCTCCCTGCTGACCAGAGACTGCACCGAGACACCAGGCCAGTGAGGAGACCAGGGGCCCGGACAGGGCAGGGCAGCGCAGAGGCAAGGGTGTGGCAGGTCAGCAGCTGCAGGTGCCCTCCTGTGCCCAAAGGCCAGGCCCAGTCGGGCACTGCAGTGAGACCAGTAAGGCACGAGCCGCCTGGACCCAAGATGCCGACTTGAAAGGTAGAGGGAGTGTGGAGTGGGCCTGTGGCAGGGGCTGGACTGAAAGAGACTGGTGAACCCTGAAGAGACAGATGCGTGCCAACTGGCAAGGTAACGCCCCGTGCCCCCGTGGGCGGGGCGCTCGTGGAGAGGAGCCCCAAAGCAGAGCCCAGGCTCCCTGGAGGCTGACCTTGGCGTGGGCAGCGGAGACGAGGCTAGCCCACTTCTCCGGGGGCTTGGTCCTGTACAGCTTGGAGGGGATGACGCTGGGCAGCAGCTCCTGGACCGCGGCTCTCCCCGCCGAGGCGCCCAGCTGCACGTAACAGTGCCGGGCCAGCAGCTCCACCAGCTCCTCCTCCTGCCCAGACAGAGGGAGGGGCGAGGGGGGTGAGCGGGAGCCCCCTGCCTGGGGCGCCACACCCAGCGCCTGCCCCAGCGTGGCAGCCACCAGTCCTGCACCTGCTCTAGGCAGAACTTGTCCCTTCCCCAACTCGGTGGGTGACCCACTGTGCGCCCTGACTGGGCCCCAACAACAGGTGCGCCCCGTGCTCCTCGCCGGCCCTCAGGGAACTCCGAGGGGTGGAGGAGGCCTGGCGGAACCCTGCCATCACTTCTGAGTGAGTGAATGTGGGCAAGACCTTTACCCTGTCACACCCAGTCCTCACTTGTCACGGTGACCAGTGCCACCCTGAGGGGCTTCTGCAAGGACTCAGAGGGTGGGCTCTGTGTGGGCCCCAGGGCAGGCTCCTGGCTCCAGGGCCGCTGAGACACCAAACCTGCAGCTGCCTGTCCTCTGGACCCTGTCCCCTGATTCTGATTCTCCCTGCCCACTGCCCCATTCCAGGCAGGCTGCCAGGACTTCCGGAGCTGCCTCTGGTCCTGAGACACCCTCCACCGGACTCAGGCCTGGAGGGTGCTGGACCTCAGCTCAGCTGCGCTGCTCCCAGCACCTCAGGTGCGCACTCTGCCCTCCCTCGATTCTCACGATCCTACAAAGCTCTGGTGACCCTCTGCACTTCCGGATGAGGGCCTGGGACTCAGAGGTGACATGGGAATCCAAGGTCACACTGCCAGGGAGAGGCACAGGTAGGACTTCACGAGTGCTAGGGCTCCGAGGCCACATCAACAGCTGCCACTAGTGAGGCTGGGGGGCCTGGGTTAAGGGGAGGTTTGCCCTGCCGGCTGCTGCACCTGGGCCCCCGAGGCATGAACACACCTGTGGTCCAAAGGAGGAGGACAGGGAGGCCGGTGGGAAGGGCAGCTGCGGGCTCGGCAGAGGGGCCTGGGGACCTGCACTCCCCGCACACCCCAGGCTGCCCTGCTCTGGCCTCTGCAGCCCGGGACCTGCCCGGCAGGGCTGTGGCGGGTCCATCCCAGGCCCACAGCGGCGGTGCCCCCTCACCTTCTCGAAGCTGTACTCGCTGGACCAGACTCCGTGGAGGACTTGGCGGTAAATGAGCTCAGTGCTGACGGCATCCTCGCGGGCATCGTGCCAGGGGGTGAAGAACTCCTTCCGGAAGTAGAGGCGCCAGGGCGACTGGCGCTCGCTCTCACCCCTCTCCCGCGCCAGCTGCTCACACTGGCCGATGGCGTCCATCACATGGTCGCGCCCACTGCCCAGGGACCAGAACTGGGGGCGACAGGGGTCAGCACTGCTGTGCACGGGCCCCGCGGGGCTGCCCCTCTCAGCAAACGCGTGTGGGGGTGCGCTCAGCCACCCACTGTGGGCTCCCAGGGCACAGACGCCCATCTGGGCCCCCGAGGGTCTCTCCACACAGGGGCATGGGAGTCTGTCACTGACATTCCTCCCCACCAGCCCTCCCAAGGGAGGCAGGGGCTGATGTCTCGGCTGCCATGGCTGGGGTGGGACACCGGACCGTCTGGTTGGCATGAGTGAGGCTGCGACTGTGGGCATCTGGGTGGGTGAGGGTGTGGGTCAGGTGGGGCTGTGCCGTGTGGCCCTTCGCATCTGCTATGTGGGAGTGTGAGTGCCGGTGGGCGGCTGTGTGGGTGGGCTGCTCAGGTGTGGCAGGGGCTGCTCAGGTGTGGGTGGGCTGGCAGGTGTGGGTGGGCTGGCAGGTGTGGGTGGGCTGCTCAGGTGTGACAAGGGCTGCTCAGGTGTGGGTGGGCTGCTCAGGTGTGGGTGGGGCTGCTCAGGTGTGGGTGGGCTGCTCAGGTGTGGGTGGGCTGCTCAGGTGTGACGGGGGCTGCTCAGGTGTGGGTGGGCTGCTCAGGTGTGGATGGGCTGGCAGGTGTGGCGGGGGCTGCTCAGGTGTGGGTGGGCTGGCAGGTGTGGGTGGGCTGGCAGGTGTGGGTGGGCTGCTCAGGTGTGACAAGGGCTGCTCAGGTGTGGGTGGGCTGCTCAGGTGTGGCGGGGGCTGCTCAGGTGTGGGTGGGCTGGCAGGTGTGGGTGGGCTGCTCAGGTGTGACAAGGGCTGCTCAGGTGTGGGTGGGCTGCTCAGGTGTGGGTGGGGCTGCTCAGGTGTGGGTGGGCTGCTCAGGTGTGACGGGGGCTGCTCAGGTGTGGGTGGGCTGGCAGGTGTGGGTGGGCTGCTCAGGTGTGACAAGGGCTGCTCAGGTGTGGGTGGGCTGCTCAGGTGTGGGTGGGGCTGCTCAGGTGTGGGTGGGCTGCTCAGGTGTGACGGGGGCTGCTCAGGTGTGGGTGGGCTGCTCAGGTGTGGGTGGGCTGCTCAGGTGTGGATGGGCTGGCAGGTGTGGGTGGGCTGCTCAGGTGTGGGTGGGCTGGCAGGTGTGGGTGGGCTGCTCAGGTGTGACGGGGGCTGCTCAGGTGTGGGTGGGCTGGCAGGTGTGGGTGGGCTGCTCAGGTGTGACGGGGGCTGCTCAGGTGTGGGTGGGCTGCTCAGGTGTGGGTGGGCTGGTAGGTGTGAGGGGGCTGCGCAGGTGTGGTGGGGGCTGCTCAGGTGTGATGGGGGCTGCTCAGGTGTGGGTGGGCTGCTCAGGTGTGACGGAGGCTGCTCAGGTGTGGGTGGGCTGCTCAGGTGTGACAGGGGCTGCTCAGGTGTGGGTGGGCTGCTCAGGTGTGGGTGGGCTGGCAGGTGTGAGGGGGCTGCACAGGTGTGGTGGGGGCTGCTCAGGTGTGGGTGGGCTGTTCAGGTGTGACGGGGGCTGCTCAGGTGTGGGTGGGCTGCTCAGGTGTGGCGGGGGCTGCTCAGGTGTGGGTGGGCTGCTCAGGTGTGGCGGGGGCTGCTCAGGTGTGGGTGGGCTGCTCAGGTGTGGGTGGGCTGCTCAGGTGTGACGGAGGCTGCTCAGGTGTGGGTGGGCTGCTCAGGTGTGACAGGGGCTGCTCAGGTGTGGGTGGGCTGCTCAGGTGTGGGTGGGCTGGCAGGTGTGAGGGGGCTGCACAGGTGTGGTGGGGGCTGCTCAGGTGTGGGTGGGCTGCTCAGGTGTGGCGGGGGCTGCTCAGGTGTGGGTGGGCTGCTCAGGTGTGGCGGGGGCTGCTCAGGTGTGGGTGGGCTGCTCAGGTGTGGCGGGGGCTGCTCAGGTGTGGGTGGGCTGCTCAGGTGTGGCGGGGGCTGCTCAGGTGTGGGTGGGCTGCTCAGGTGTGGCGGGGGCTGCTCAGGTGTGGGTGGGCTGGCAGGTGTGGTGGGGGCTGGCAGGATGTGTGTGTGACTCTGGGGCTGAGGGCCAGCCCCTGGGCTGAGCATGGAAGAGTCTGAGCAGGAGGACAGTATGCCTGCTGGTGAAGCATCTTTCTGTGCATGTGTGTGTGTGCATGAGTGTGTGAGTGTGTGACTGTATGTGTATCTGAGTGTGTCTCCACATCTGTGAGTGTGTGTGCATGTGTGACTGTATATCTGAGTGTGTGTGTGTGTCTGTGTATGTCTGTGACTGCATGTGACTGCATGTGTATCCGAGTGTGTGTGTGAGTGAGTGTGTATCTGTGTTTGGCAGCTGGGAGGGAGAGCAGTGGCCAGGTCAGTGTGGGTCCAGGGCTCGAGCCGGCCTGGGAGCACGCGGAGGTGGAGGACGATGGACCCGGGCCAGTACCTTGTCGTACACAGCGACCTGGAGGGAGAAGCCCAGGTGGTCCCTGAGGCCCTGCTTGCGGGCGATGTGCAGGCAGACTTCCCGCGACGTGGAGGCGGAGTCCACGGTGACCGTCAGGTTCTCTCCGGTCGCCAGGATGACAAGGATCGGGATGTGCTTCTTCGACTTGACAGCCTGGAGACGGGCGCAGACTCAGCCCCTCTGCCCCAGGGATCCCTGGGCGTAGCTGCTTGCCCGGCCTTCAGAGCCCCGTCCTGGAGTCCGGCCCACTCTTCCCCGCTGTCCCCAAGGTCCCGGCCAGCGGATGTTGGCTGCTGCACTGCTGGCCTCATGGGGGAGAGCAAGCTGCCCACGGTGCGGCCCAGCAGCGTGTGCTCTGCCTGGTTCCTGGGCAGCCCACAGGGCGCAGCCTGCAGCAGGGGGCCCTCTGCCCTGAGAACCTCAGCTCCGGGAGGTCGGGTGACAGAGTCATGGAGGCTCAGAAGAACTCTTGGAAGTCGCCCAGCCCTGGACCCTGGAACATTTCTGATACACGGGGGCCACAGTTCGCTCTGTGCACACCAGGGTGTGAGCACGCTCGAACAGCTGCTGCCAGTTCCCGTGCAATCCAGAGCTCACGAGCCGACAGGCAGATGAGGGAGAAGAGAGCCCTGTGGACTTGGGTGGCAGGCAAGGATGGGAAAGGGTGTGGCAGGGGCCACCCCAGCATAGGGCCCAGGGACACAGGGGATGGGGGCCTTCCAGGAGCCAGCAGCATGCTGGGGGTGCCCCTCAATCCCTCCCGTCCTGAGAACACTGTGAGAACCCACAGGGACGCCTAGCAATGCCACCCAGGGTGACACCTTGCAATGACCACTGCCTTCTTTATAAAATGCAAATGTCCCTGGGAGGGTAACATTTTAAGCAATTAGCAGTCATTCATCGTTGAATGCTAACTGGTTTATCAGATTAAATTTCCCCTATTAGCTAGTGGGGCCCTAAAGGTATGTGGATTGACCAGTGGGGAGGGTATTTTGAAGCCCGGGCCTTCCCTGGAGAGGCTGAGCCAGAGGGACCACTGGCACAGAAGGCTCCCCAAGTGGGTGGAGGAGCCCCAAGGATACACTTCCTGCTGGCAGGACAAAAGAAGGCACCCCAACATTGATCCTGGAGTAGCCATGGGGGCTGGCACCATACCACCCTGACCACCTCCCACCCCAGCTGGCCCCTACCTGAAGTTCCAGCCAAGTGGGGGGCTCCGTGCGTACCCCATTGGCACAGGTGCGTCTCAGGCGCTCAGCACAGAAGGGCCCGTAGCCGGCTGGCCCTTCACCAATGAAGTTCAGCAGATACTGGTGGGCGAGGAAGGAAAGGGCGCAAGGCACTTACGACGGAGGCCACTTCCTTCTCACTGCCCGATGGGTTCTATCTGGTCCGCGGGCCCACGCTCTAACCGCTGAGCCAACCGGCCAGGGCCTGGATAGGTTCTAACAAGTATGACACTTGTTCCAACTCTGTGAGGCGAGGGGCCTGTCAGCCTTCCTGTGTGGTCATTTTGCAATACATACCCACATCAAATCACTGAGTTATACACCTTAAACTTACGTTACGGCAATTATATCTCAATAAAGCTAAAATTTTTTTTTTTAATTTTAAAATGATGATACTCAGTGTTGGCAAAGCGCATTCTTTCTTTTTAATAGGTTTTTTAATGTTTTTGTTTAAAAAATTATTTTTCTTTATTGACTTTAGAGAGAGAGGAAGGGAGAGGGAGAGAGAGATAGAAACATCGATGAGAGAGAACATCAATTGGCCGCCTCCTGCATGCCCCCCACTGGGGATCGAGCCCACAACCTGGGCATGTGTCCTGACTACGAATTGAACTGATGACCTCTTGGTGCAGGGTCGACGCTCAACCACTGAGCCACACCGGCCGGGCCAAAGCGCATTCTTATATAACATGAAAAGGAATATGAATTAGACATTTCTTAGGATCAATTTGTCAATGTTTTAAATAGCACATAGTTTTAAAATGTGCATACTCCTTGACCCAATAATTCAGACTTATCCTCACCTGAGGGCACGCTGAGAGAGGGAGAGAGAAAGAGAGAGAGAGGAACGTGGATTGGCTGCCTTCTGCACGTGCCCCAACCGGGGACAAAACCCACGGCCCAGGCATGCACCCTGACTGGGAACAAACTGGCAGCCTCTTGGTGACAGGGCGATGCTCAGCCCCCTAAGCTGCCCTGGCGTGGTGTTTGTGGTGATAGTGGTGATAAGCAGTTGGAAGGTGGACCCCGGTGTCCGTCCGCAGTTACTCTCCAGGACAGCGCTGTGTGGGGGGCATTGCAGCTGGCACTCAGGGGAAGTTCTAACAGGAAAAGACACTTGTGAGATGATGTTCAGAATATGTTGGATAAAGTGTGTTGAAAATCTCTTCACCTCACAGAGAGGTTTGGTGAGGAGACGCCGCCTGGAAGGATTTGCTGGCGTCAGGAGTGCGCGAGGGCCCAGGGCAGACGGCTGGGCGACCGTGCTTCCTGCTGTCCCCGAGGGACCCGAGAGGAAGCGAGAGTGCTTTCTGTATGACCACAGTATGACACTGTAACACCATGAAAGCCAAAAACAGTAACGAAGTTACCTCTGGGTGTGGGGATGACGTCTAGGCTTTCTGCATTTCCTACACATTACTTTTTTTCCCCTTTATTGATTTTAGAGAGAGAGGAAAGAAGAGGGAGAGAGAGATGGAAACATTGATGAGAGAGAACATTGACTGGCCGCCTCCTGCATGCCCCCCACTAGGGATCGGGCCCACAACCTGGGCATGCGCCCTGACCGGGAATTGAACCAGTGACCTCTTGCTGCATGGATTGACACTTCACCGCTGAGCCACATCTGTCGGACTACACATTACGTTTATGATCAGAAGCAAAAGCCACATTAAGGCAGTGAAGCCTGGAGCCTCTCACTGCTCCTGTCCATGCCCCGCCTCCGTTTGTAGTTCTAGGGACTGGAGAGGTGTCACTCCTGGGACACCTTCGTCTCTCCAATGCACATTTCATCTACCATCTCACTGTCTCCTCAGAAGGGCCGTCCTGGTGCCCGAGACCGAGTGAGCTGAAGACCCTGACTAGGGGCCAGGAAATCCAGGTCCAGTGTCCTCTTTTACAGAAGGGGAAACTGAGGCCCGGAGAAGCATAGGAACTATTGTCCTACCTGGCCAGTAGAAGCAGAAGAACTGGGCCTTAAACCAGGATTTCTGGACCTGCTCCACGGTCCAGGGTCAGCCCACCCTCCCAGGTACCCTGTCCCCACCGCCCTCCAACCCCAGCCCCTGCCCTGGGCCCTCCCCACCTTCATGAGCCTCTCGGAGGGTGGGAAGCAGCCCAAACAGAGGCTGAGCAGGATCCAGCCCCGGGCCAGGCTGCTTGTTTTGAAGTTCTCCGACAGCTGCTTGCAGATCTGGCAGTAAATCTCGTCCCTGAAAGACACAGACCACCAGGCTGCAGGCTGGCTCTAAGAAGGGACAGGTGACTGGGTACACAGATCCTTCTACACCCTTAGGTGGGGTCACGTCCAAGGGGCGACCTCCAGCTTCCTCACCTGCAATAGCCTTTGCTGGCTTTTGTTGCACCTCCTCAGATGGTGCCTCCTCCAGTGTCTGCCCAGGGCTCTGTGCCCCACACACATTAGCCCTCATTTCCTAGCTCATCAAGGCCTTAGCCTTTGTCCTCCCTGTCACTCATCTTGTCCCCTCAGGCTTTTGCTCCCTACCTCACCCTCTGCCCACAACGCCCTGGCCGCCCAGTGTGGGGCACAGACGCAGGGGTCTCCACCACAGCCCTGACCTCAGTCGTCTAGGCCATTGCATGACCCGATCTGCTCCTTCCCCAAATTTAGTTATTTCACATCTGCTCCTTCTATCTTTTTTTTTTTTATTATTATTATTATCATCACCCGAGGACATTTTTGCATTTATCTCAGATAGAGCGGGAGGGAGAGAGGGAGGAAGAGAGAGAGAGAAACATCAATGTGAAAGAGACACATCGACTGGTTGTCACCCACACGACCCCAGCTGGGGCCGGGGACAAACTGCAACCGACGTACGTGCCCTTAGTTGGAACCAAACCCGGGACTCTCCGGTCCGCGGGCCGACACTCTAACCACTGAGCCAAACTGGCCAGGGCTGCTCCTTCTATCTTGAAGTCCTCCCCCTTTCCCTGAATACAGCCACCCCACCACACTGCAGAGAGAAAAATGGGGACTTCATAGGAGAACCCCCCAACTCCTCACCTCCTGACCAGTTCCCATTCCCCCAGGCTCATGAGCCTCTCCTCTCTGTCTTATCTTGGGGAGGCGACTCTCCCGGATCCTTCCTCATTTTAACAATCCTCTATCATCTTACTAAACTGTCCCATTAGTCCTTCCAACCTCACATACCCAGAGGCCAGCATCTTTCCCCTAACACTCAGTGGTGTGCTGGTGCTTAACAACTGGCTCTCCTAGGGGAAAAAAGTCATGATTCATTGCATCTGCCAATTTCTGTGGTGTAAATATTCCCATCGATGCCAATTTCAAGCTACCAACCTGATGTCACTGAACACAGAGCTGGGAAGAAATGTGCCCATCTACTGTCACGGCCTAGTAATCTCAGCTGTAGCATGCCTCTTTCTCAAGTCTCTGCAGGCATCACCATCAACCATTCACCCAGCTGGAAGTCTGGGAGCCATCCTAGACTCCTCCCATCAGCCACCACATCCAATCAGCTGTCTCCCGGATGTTTTCTCTGCCTCCTCCTCTTAGCTCCTGCTCCCTGAGCCATCTCTCATCAGTTTTCTCCTGGCCTCCTACTCCCAAGTTCCATCTCTGCATGTCATTGCCAAGGAGAACTTTCTGAAAGTCAACTATGGTCATGGTCTTCTCTTACTTAAAACTTCTCCCTATTACCCCTATGATTAAATTCAAACTCAATTCCCAGTTGTGATAAACTACTTGGAATTCCAGACCCTTGGGCTGTTTCAGATCTCTGTGACCCTGTTCAGCATCTTCCTTCTCTCTGGTGAAACACTCCCTCCTCCTTCTCACAGCCCCCAACGGCCCAGGAGGGCATTATACTACTTCTCGGTACCCCCACTGGACCCCTATCTTAGCACAAGCAATTATTGTGGGTCTCCGGGTCCTCCCATGCTCCCCAACTAAAGGGTGACCTCCTTGAGGACAGAGACATGTCATTTTTCTTTTTTATCCTCACCTGAGGACATTCCTCTATTTTTTGTTCAGATGGAGTGGGAGGGAAAGAGAGGAAGAGAGAGAGAGAGAGAGAGAGAGAGAGAGAGAGAGAGAGAGAGAGAGAAACATCAACGTGAAAGGGACACATCGAGTGGCTGCCTCCCGCATGACCCAACCAGGTCTGGGGACAAACTGCAACTGAGGTACGTGCTCTTAGCGGGAACTGAACCCAGGACTCTCTGGTCTGCGGGCCGATGCTCTAACCGCTGAGCCAAACCAGCCAGGGCGTGATGAACTCTTTTAGATTTTTCTTGTCTGTCAAGCTCTTTATCTGTTCTTCAATTCTAAATAATAGCTTTGCTGGGTAGAATAATCTTGATTGTAGGTCCTTGCTTTTCATCACTTTGACTGTTTCTTGCCATTCCCTTCTGGACTGCAAAGTTTGTTGAGAAATCAGCTGATAGTCTTATGGAAGCTCCCTTGTACGTGACTGCCTGCTTTTCTCTTACTGCTTTTAAGATTCTCTCTTTGTCTTTAAATTTTGGCATTGTAATTATGATGTGTCCTGGTGTGGGCCTCTTTGGGTCCATCTTGTTAGGGACTCTCTGCATTTCCTGGACTTGTGTATCTTTCTTTTTCATTAGGTTAGGGAAGTTTTCAGTCATTATTTCTTTAAATAGACTCCACCTAATTTTTTTGGATTCTCCCCCCCACCCCCGTTCTGATTGGGTGTTTTCTACTATCTCATCTTCCAAATCACTGATTCAATCCTCTACTTAATCCAATCTGATGTCGATTCCTTCTAGTGTATTCTTCATTTCTGGCTGGTTATTTTTGATAGTTTCTTTGTCCTTTTTATTTTTTTTATTTATTATTTATTTTTTTAATTTTTTTTTTTTAATCCTCATCCAAGGACATTTTTGCATTTCAGATAGAGTGGAAGGAAGAGAGGGAGGAAGAGAGAGAGAGAAACATCGATGTGAGAGAGACACAACGCACAGCCCCACCCAGGGACAGGGACAAACTGCAACAGAGGTACGTGCCCTTAGCGGGAACCAAACCCGGGTCTCTCTGGTTTGCGGGCCGTTGCTCTAACCGCTGAACCAAACTGGCCAGGGCTCTTTGTCCTTTTTATACTGTTGAAGTTCTCACTAAGTTCTTTGAGCATCCTTATAACCATTGTTTTGAAGTCTTTATCTAGTTGTTTGCTTGCCTGCATTTCACTTAGTTCTTTTTCTGGAGATTTCTCCCGTTCTTCCATTTGGGATATGCTTATTTATCTCTCCATTTTGGCTGCCCCTCTGGGTTTGTTTCTGTGTGTTAGGTAGAGCTACTATGTCTCCCAGGCTTGAAAGAGTGGTCTTATGTAGTGTGTCTCATAGGGTCTCGTGGCTCAGCCTCCTTGGTCACCCGAGCTGCACACTCCAGGTGCACCCTCCTGTGTGAGCTGTGTGCACTATCCTATTGTAGTTGAGCCTTAATTGCTGTTGGTCTGTCAATGGGAAAAATGGATTTCCCAGGCCCACTGGCTATGACACCAGTCATGACTACAGTGGAGGAACTACTGTGCAGAGGCCGACTCCATGGGCCAGAACTTGCTTCAGCAGGGCTCTCCTTAAGTCTGCTCCTTCAGTGTGTCACTCTTGGAGGTGGTTGGGTGGTGCTCCGGCACAGTCTGAAGCTGGCCACCAAATGTGCTGGGCCTACCGAGACATGCAGGCCAAGGTCAGCTGCCTCCTGTGCCCTGCACGGGGCCACCTGGCATGAGTGACAAAGCGATCTGCAGATGGCTGCTACTTGTGCTGGAGGTGCCCAGGCGAGGCCAAGCTGTGAACTGAGTTCGGATGCCACTAGTGCCAGCCCTGTGGCCATTTAGCAAGAGGTATATGGCACACTGAGGCCAGATGCTGCTTGTTTGGGGTTTGTGAGCATTTGAGAGAATTTAGGGAAGTCTTCAGCATGAGCCAAGACAGGCTGTTTGTATGGAAACACCACTGGAAGCAGCTTGGGTGGGCCTGCACGTTGGGTGGCGTGGGGTCTCAGGGTATCACCAGGGCAGGGCAAACAGTGTTACTTAGGTTGATAGAGACTCAGATATGGTGCCTGTCTGTGCCTGCACAGGGAGGGCTCAGCAAAAGAACAGTGGCTTCAGCCAGCACTTCTGTCCAGGAGAAAGCTGCCCCTCCAGCCCTTACCCCAAAGCTAGACACTTCAGTTCCTCCCTGTATGTCTCTGGTGCCTTTCAAGCTGCTGCCCCTGTGCTGGAGCCTGGAGGGAGTGAGTCCAAGTAAGTCTGTGCACAGGCCCTTTAAGAGGAGCTGCCTGGGGCTCCAGCAGCCTCAGCCTCCCTCAGCCTCAGTTCCCGCTGGTTTTTACAGCCAGAAGTGATGGGGATTCTCTTCCTGGCACTGGAACCCTGAGCTGGGCGCCTGGTGTGTGGCTGGGATTCCTCGCTCCACAGGGGGAACCTCTGAAACTGAGATATTTCTCCCGATTTTTAACTGCCACACATGAGTGTGGGACCAGCCCGCTCTGTGTCTCGGCTTCTCCTATCGGTCTCAGTGTGGCTTCTTCAGTACATCCTTAGCTATAGGACTTCTGCTCAGCCAGATTTCAGGTAGTTCTGAATGATGGTTGTTCTGCAGTTTAGTTGTTATAGTGATGCAGTCAGGGGAGGAGGCGAGTTCCGTGTTTACCTATCTGCCGTCTTGACCGGAAGCTAGAAAAGCTTTTAAAACCGTGCTCAAGAACATGAAAGAAACTATACTCTTAGTGCACAAGTAGGAAGTCTTCACCGAGAAATAGAAACTATTAAAAAAAATAAGTGCAAACTCTAGAACTGAAAAATATAATACCTGAAATTAAAAAAAATTATTGGATGGGCATAACAGCAGATTGTGGAAGACAAGAGAAAGATCAGTTCATGTGAAGAACAGAGAGAAAAGATGAAGATAAATAGAAAAATATCCTCAGGTAAGGATAAAAAAATAAAAAATAAAAAAAGAGAAAAGAATAAAAAAGAGAGAAAGGAGGGATAGACTCACAGGGACCTAAGGGACAGCACAAAAATGTCCCACACAGTTTAATAGAGTTCAAAGGAAAAGAGAGAGAATGAAATAGAAGAAATATTTGATGAAAGAATGGCCAACATTTTCCAAAATTTGTTTTAAAATAACCTAAAATACGTGAGCCCCTAAAACATAATAGTCTATCCCTGAAAGAAGTACACATATTTCTTAAAATTTGCTTGAAAACACAATTGCTAGAAATCAAATTGTATAGAAAGCAAAATATATATCACATGAATGAGGGACCTGCTCATTTACAGGACCCTGCATTATAGCCTGTTGTGAAATGAATCACTAGCCCAGTTTGAATCTGTTTTCCTAAAACCGGGTTTTGCCCATGGGATTGACCTCAGAGCAAGTCAAGAGCCCTGGACGACTATAACATCTGCTGTACTGAGACCTAGTCTGCAGGTCCCGGGACAGCAAGCGGAGGAGGAGGCTGTGGCCACCAGTGGAGAGGCAGCGAGGGGTCTGGCGTTCTGAATGGGGGTGAGGTGAGAGGGGACACTGACCTGAGGCTGGGCTTCAGGACGGCATAGCTCACAATAAAGTGCACCTTCTCCAGGTTGGACATGGGTCGGTCTGAGATGGAGCCCTCAGACTCAAATGCCTCCTCTCCGACACTCAGTCGGCTCGCCACCTTGAAACCCAAAGACGGCAGACAGGACAGCTGTGATTCTCCCCATTTGCAAAGGAGGCAGCCAAGGCTGGAGGGGTGGGGTGGGAGCAGAAGCCCGGAACCACGTGGGTCGCCGGGCTAGGAGCTCCTGGCCCCGGGCTCACCTGGCCGGTGATCTGGGCGGAGCGCTTCAGCTTCATGGAGGAGATGTCCTTGATCCTTCTGTCCCTGAGGCTGGGCCTCTGTGGATGGAGACAGTGTGTGACTGCAGGTGAACGGGGGAGCACCTCAGTGCTGCTGACCTGACTGCCACCGAGGTGGAGCGAGGGTCCGTCCTCCAGCCCTTCCCTGTCTGGTTCACAAAGCACCGTGCAGTCCCCCTCTGGCTGGGTTTTGCACACTTACACGTGCACAGCATCCTCCCCAGTCCTGGGAGAGGACACAGAGGGAAGGGAAGGCCAGAAGTGAGGCAATGCTGGTCAGCCAGCAACGCCCTCTGGGAGGGCTCCAGACCTTTGGGACTCCAGAGCTGGAACCTGTCACCAGTGAAGCCCTCTGAGGTGGGGCTGGGTCTGAGCCCAGGGGCCCTGCACAGCCCCCGGCCATGCTCATCTCCGTGGAAATCGGGTGAATGCATTAGAACACACTCTGCCCATGACAAGGGGGAGTGCTGCTAGGGTGGCCAAAGAATCTGTGCTTCGAGGCCATGAGGACACACTGGTGTCCTCGGGCAAAGGTCACACCTTGTCTTGATGGTGTCATGAGAAGATACTGCCAACATTAGAGCTCAGTGTGGGACTGGGCTTGGGTTGGGACCAGCCCAGTTCCCTGGGGCTGGGCAGCAGCTTCTGGCTGGGGAAGGTGGTTTGGCACAGAGACAGAGCATGACACACATTAGCTGTCCCTATTTGCAGATGACATCAGTGTCTACATAGAAAATTCCAAGAAATCTATAAAAAGTCAGAAAGCTCAGCAATGTTGAGATACAAAGTCAACACACAAATACATTGTATTTTTTCTATGCTAGCAATGAACATGTCAATGCCAAAATAAAAAATATAGTGCCCCCTGGCTGTTGTGGCTCAGTGGTTGAGCGTTGTCCCATGCTCCAAGAGGTCACCTGTTTGATTCCCAGTCAGGGCACATGCCAAGGTTGTGGGCTCGATCCCCAGTGGGGGGCATGCAGGAGGCAGCTGATCAATGTTTCAAATCTCTCTCATCAGTGTTTCTTTCTCTCCCTCTTTCCCTTCCTCTCTCTCTCAAATTAATAAAAACAGACCTAAAGAGACACCTCTCCAAACAGGACATACAAATGGCCATGAAACATATGAAAAAATGCTCAACATCACTAATCATCAAAAAGATGTAAATTAAAACAACAATGAGGTATCACCTCACACCTGCCAGAATGGCTGCCATCAACAAATCATCAAACAGCAAGTGCTGGCGAGGGTGTGGAGAAAAGGGGACTCTAGTACACTGCTGGTGGGAATGCAGACTGGTGCAGCCACTATGGAAAACACTATAGTGTTTCTTCAAAAAATTAAAAGTGGAACTTCCATTTGACTCAGTGATCCCACTTCTAGGAATATACCCTAAGAAGCCTGAAACACCAATCAGAAAGAATATATGTAGCCCCATGTTCATAGCAGCACTATTTACAATTGCTAAGATCTGGAAACAGCCCAAGTGTCCATCAGTGGATGAATGGATGAAAAAGCTGTGGAACATTTACACAATGGAGTACTATGCAGATGTAAGAAAGAAAGATCTCTTATCCTTTGAGATGACATGGAGGGACCTGGAGATTATTATGCTGAGTGAAATAAGCCAATCAGAGAAAGACAAGTATCACGCGATCTCACTTATTTGTGGAATATAATGAACAAAACAAACTGATGAACAAAATAGACCCAGAGACATAGAAGTAGGGTGCAGACTGACAAACCTCAGAAGAGAGGGTGGAGGGGGGAGGGAAGAGATAAACCACAGAACTTATACGCATGTATGCATAACTGATGGACATGGACAACAAAGCTGAGGATGGGGCGGGGGGTGGGGATCAGGAGGAGGGTGTCAATGGGGGAAAAAGGAGAAACATCTGTAACAAAAATAAATTAATAAAAAAATTAAATGAAATTAATAAAAACAAATAAAAAATATATATATAGTGCACTGTGGTTCAGTTGGTTGGAGCATCATCCTGTAAACCAAAATGTGGTGGGTTCAATTCCTGGTCAGGGCACATAACCAGGTTGTGGGCTTGATCCCCAGTCGGGGCACATGTGGGAGGCAACTAATTTGTGTTTCTCTTTCACATCGATGTTTTGCTCTCTCTCCAATCAACCTATATATATACTAATTCAGGCAAGGTGCGTCCATTAAAGCCGAAAATCCGTTTTGTAATAAAGTAGGTTTTCCAAATGCATATGTTAAAAAATTGACAAATTAATTTGTTTACCTGTTTTTACTTATGTAGACATGTTTGTGTAATTAAAGTTAATGTATGAAAAGTTTAATTTCACAGAAAAATTTTCTATAGGTATTATTACAATTTTAAGTTTATACTGAATAGGTCTAGTAAATGGGTGCATTCACCAGTCGCCACGAGTAAACAAATGTACACAGCTGGGGCGTGGCCCGGGCGTGGCCGGGGCGTGGCTGGGCCGTGGCTTAGGCACGTGGCAACCTCAGCTGGCAGGTGTTAAAACCACTGCACAGTCACACCAGGCGACAACAGAAGCAATCGCCATGCACAGTGTGGTGTGATCACATGCTAATCATTCGCTGAGCACTGTTTATGAGCAGTGACTCTTGGACTTTAACATGTAGACTACAGTTGTAAATATGTAATATCTATTTACATCAGCGAAATTACTGCAGTGTTTTTTCCAACATATGGCCTATTCACTAAAATTTGTTAAAAATAACAGTGAATTATGCTAAGCAAAATAAGCCAATCAGAGAAAGACAAATATCACATGATCTCACTTACTTGTGGAATATAATGAACAAAATAAGCTGATGAACAAAATAGATCCAGAGACATGGAAGTAGGGAACAGACTGACAAACCTCAGAGGAAGGGGGTGGGGGGAGGGAAGAGATACAACAAAGAACTAATATGCAGATATGCACAACCAATGGACACAGACAACAATACGGTGAAGGGGGACGGGAGGGGAGGGGAGCAGGGAGGAGGGTGCCAAAGGGGGAAAAAGGAAGGACATCTGTAATAAAAATAAATAAATAAGTTTAATTAAAAAAAAAGGAGTGACAATGTTTACTGAATAAAAGGGAGTTAAAAAAATAACAGTGAATTAATAACAAAAAAAAAAACTTGTTAATTTAATTTTAAACAAATCTTGATTAAAAGCCTTTTAAAATTAATGGGGTGTTAGTTTTCACATATGACATAAGGATGGGAAATTTTGTCTGTTAAATCCGAAATCTGTTAAATTGAGGTCCACGAAATCAATGGTTTACTCTGTGTGTGTGTGTGTGTGTGTGTGTGTGTGTGGTGCCATTTATAATCTCTCTTAAAAAAACCCCAAACCCTATGTGTAAATCTAACAGAACACATATAGGGCGTGTGTGCTGAAAATGAAACATTGATTAAAGAACACAAAGAAAGCTCTGGCTGGTTTGGCTCAGTGGTTAGAGCGTTGGCCCACGGACCAGAGAGTCCCGGGTTCGGTTCCCACTAAGGGCACGTACCTCAGTTGCAGTTTGTCCCCGGCTCCGCTTGGGGTTGTGTGGGTGGCAACCACTCAATGTGTCTCTCTTGCATCGATGTTTCTCTCTCTCTCCCTCTCTCCCTCCTGCTCTATCTAAAGATGAATGTAAAAATGTCCTTGGGTGAGGATAAAGAAAAAGAACTCAAAGAAGATTAAAATAAATGGAGTTCATGGATCAGAAGACTCAGCATAGTAGAGATGTCAATTCTCCTCACACTGATATACAACAAAGCTCTTATTAAAATACCAGCAAGATTATTTTTGTAGATATGGGTAAGATTGTTCTAAAATGTATATGGAAAGGCAAAGAAACTAGAATACCAAAAACAATTTTGAAAGAGAATACTAAGGTAGGAGAAATCAGTGTCCACAGCACCAAGACACTACATCTCTACAGCCAGCAGGGCAGCCTGGCAGAGGGACAGACACACAGATAAGTGGAACAGAATAGAGGACACGAAATAAACCTGCAAATTTACACAACCGATTCCTGACAAAAGTACAAAATCAATTCATTGAATGAATGGACTTTTTTTTTCTTTACTGATTTTAGAGAGAGAGGAAGGGAGAGGGAGAGAGAGATAGAAACATCAATGAGAGAAAACATCAACTGGCCACCTCCTGCATGCCCCTCACTGGGGATCGGGCCCACAACCTGGGCATGTGCCCTGACCGGGAATCAAACCAGTGACCTCTTGGTGCATGGGTCAATGCTCAACCACTGAGCCACACCGGCCAGGTGAAGAATGGATTTTTAATGAAAACTTGAGGTCTGAGCTCTGGGAAGCGGTCGGTCCTGCCCCTCCCTGTGTACCCCGACGTAAACCGTGGCCGCACTGCCTCTCAGGCCCCTTCCCAAAGTGGCTGCCAGCCTCCAAGGCAGCCCCAGTGACTCTCGACTCCTGACATTCCTGCCTCCGTGGTATGTGACTTCCAAGACCAGGCTTCATCCGGCTCTCTTAGACCAGTCATTGTGAAGGAACCCTACGGTGACAACACTGGCAGGGAACAGGTCCTGCCAACAGCCGTGGGAGGGGAGGTCTCGGAAGCAGCTCCTCAGCCCCAGGGAAGCCTTGAGATGATGGCAGCCGGTCGACAGCGTGTCCTGGAAGACACCTTGAGCCAGACCTGACCAGCTGAGCCGCTCCCGGTCCTCAGAAACTGCGAGACGGTACATGTCTGCGGTTCCAAGCGGACATTCTGGGGTCGTGTTGCGTAGTAATGGGTAGCTAGCACACTCTGCAGAGCCCACGCCCAGCCAGCGTCCGTGCCATTCCAGGCCGTCTGGCCACGGAGTCTGGGCTGCAGAGGCCCTTAGGTCTCCCGGCAGTAGGTCTGCACACAGGACGTGGTGCGTGGGGCAGGCATGGAGCCTCCCGCTGGGGGGCCCCCACGCTATCGCGGCTGTGTGATTCCTCTGGACTGTTCGGGCAGGTTCAAATGAGACTGCATCATGAAACGGAGGCCTTGGAAGGGACAGTGAATGTCAACCTTCCATCAGAGGGCAGGCAGAACCCTGGCCGAGGGCTTGTTCTTTGAGTTCAGTGCAGTGAGTTCGGAGCCTGGCTCTGTCCCATAGTCACTGTGACCTGGCAGTGACTGTGTCTCAGGCTCCAGCTGCCTCGTGCGGTTGGCTGGCTGGAGCAGGGACTGGAGAGCAGCAACGGGCACACAGCACGTGGTGGGCAAGGAGCATCTGCACCCTAAGGCACATCTGAGTTCTATTCCAGTCAAACCCAACGCTCAGAGCCCGGGACCCTCTCCAACAGCGACCCTATAACGCAAGCTGTCCTGAGTGTGCCTGACTCACGAGTTCCCGAGCGCAATCCCAGACTGAGAATGCCCCGGGTGGGGAGCCCAGGCTGGGCCGGTTTCAGGGTGATGCCCATACGAGACTCTGTGTCTTGCTTCCTTTGGGCCTCGGGCCTCGTGGATGCCCAGAGGGGGTCTGCCCTCCCCCCGCACCCCCCCCCCCACACACCTGTGCAGACCCGCCCTGTGGAGACTGGGCGCTGCCGTCCCTGCTCCTGGCGTCGCCGGCCGGCCGCACCGAGCTGCCGCTGTTCCTGGCAAAGAGCACCGGCTCTGGAAGGTCACCCATGAACCTCAGGATGATGCCCCACACAGCCAGGGCGGCCTGGGGAATGAAAACAGAGGTCCCAGCTGGAATCGGCTCGCAGCACGGGCCCACGGGACCCTGCCCCTTCCGCGGTCCCTCGGAACCACAGCGCGCGCTGGGGGTCACGGGGGTGCCTTGAGCCACCAGAAACCAGAGCGCGGTTAGGTACCGAGCAGTCGGCATCGTCCTCGTGGTAGAGCAGCGGGTGCCGGAGGGGTTTCCGGATGTGCGTGTGGGTGGCCGATTTCTGGAAGTAGGTGGCGGCGAACTTGGTGAAGCTGTACTCAGCCAGGCCGTCCGTGTCCTCCTCCGGCTCCTCCACCAGGGGGACTGCGTCCAGGTCGACCTCCGGCAAGTGCTGGGTCTTTGTTTCCAGATCCTGGGGGGCCCATGAGGAGGGACAAGCATCAGGCTTCCTGTCAGATGCCACCCTTCCAGAGACATGCATCTCTGGTGGCCAGGGAGCCCCAAGGAGGGCCTGTCTGGTCATGCACCGGGTGCAGAGTCATCTGTCCACTCCCCATCCTGTTTGAGACCTCCCTCCCCCCACACCCCCAGGGACCCCTGGTGGACTGCCACGTGAAGGACAGGCCTCAGCTCGAACTCCTCGGCTGCCCGAAGGCCCTCAGAGCCCCTGGCCTGCAGACAGGGCCCTCCAGACACTCCCTCTCCTCGCCCTCCTGCCCTCAGTCAGGTGCTCCTCCTGGGGAGGTGGTCCCAGCCGCCCCTGCTGAACAGATGGGGTGTGTGTACTGTGTGTGCGTGTGTGGGTGTGTGCGGGGAAAGGCATGAGCACTTGGGTCACTGGGTCTTGGGGCCCAGAGCACAGAGTGGTGAGTCAGCAGGACAGCCGTGGGGCTGTTTTCCTCCCCCCTGCCACCTGTCCTCAGACTTGCTTCCTCCAGCCAGCAGTCCTTAGTTCTCAGCATCAGGTTCCCAGTCATAGCCTGTGGAGCAGCAGCCACTAAGGCGCTCAGTGTGTGTGTGTGTGTGTGTGTGTGTGTGTGTGTGTGCACGCGTGGAGGGGGGGTCAGACCTCAGGGGGAGAGCTGCCCAATAGCGTTTACATAGTAACGGTTCTGGGAAGTCCTGCAGATAAGATACCTGCTTACTGTGACAGTGGGAGGCCCCAGACCCCATTCTCCCCTTTCCTCTGCCCATTCACCCAGGAATGCAGAATGCGCTGAGCCTCTGCTTCTCAGCCAGCCCAGAGGCCGAATGAGGTCCGGACCGGGTGGGCCCTGGAAGGACGGGGCCCATCTTACCTCGAAGCGAGGTGAGGCCTGGCCCTCCTGCCCCCCGATCATGGACGGGAGGAAGCCGAACACTTGCTCCACCATCTGCGTGTCCGTGATGGTGTCGTAGATGGACTTGCGTTTCTGGGTAGGCGGGGGCCTCGGGCCCTTCGGCTTTCCAGCAGGGGTGACCCGCAGCCCCTGCGCGCACACACACCACGGGGGAGTTAGCCACAGGTTCCAGGGGGCAAGCGCCTCACAGAAGCCAGACAAACCTGCTCCTGCCATCGTCTACCCAAATCAATGCATTGTCCTCTAAAATCCTAGGTTTCAGTAGCTAGGATGACTAGAGATCAGTTAGCCTGGGCTCTTCATGTCTCAGTGGAGAGTCAGAACTCTCAAACCCAGGACCTCCAGGACCTTGCTTCAAACCATGGCTCAAGCTTGCCTTGATTCGAAGAGCGAGCCTGGTGTGTGGCCGGGGGTCGCCTGGGCACAGAAGCAGGCTGCTGACACAGCTGGGGTCCTGCTCCCTTACGTGCCCTGGCCACTGCACCAGTAATGCGCTCAGTGCCCCAGCGCTCATCCACAGGGAGGGTACACTTCACCTCAGCCCCCGTTCCTCCTCGCAGTTTCCAGGTGACTGAGGGCTAGTCCCAGGTGCCCTCTGGGGGACATGGGGTCATGTGCTACTCCCTGCTCCCTGCCCATCAGCCTCTCCTGCCCAGACCCTCCAAGGCGCTCTGGGTATTTCCCTGGCCGGAGCTGGCATGCCACAGCCCAGCAACCGGGGGCCTTCTCCATGGAGCTGGGGCTTCCCAGAGCTCGTCCAGCCTGGTTCCCTGGGCCTTCCGGAAGACTGACTAGTGCTGCTGAGAAATGGTCCCCCGGCCACAGGGAGGGGACCAAGGAGCTCAGCTTCCAGGTTCTAGTGGAAGACTGTCCTGCGGCCGTGTCTCAGGGTGACCGTGGGGTCCAGATGGCAGAGGGCCTGCTCAGTGATGACTGAACAGGGAGGGGAGAGGACTGTCTGGTGAGAGGTCAGTGCTGCTCACCCCTCCTGCCTGTGCTCCCCACGGGGGCCTCCCGCAGTCCCCACCTGCTCACCAGGGCAGTGACCACCTACATTAGCTTTCTGCTGCCGCAAGTTCCGCCGGGCGGCCATGCCCCTGGCATGCGCCTGGATAACCAGCACTGCCCTCCTCTTGGCCTGGACTCGCTGGCGCACCAGGTAGCCCCTGCAGAGGGCCTGCAGCTGGACCATCCTCTGCCGCGTGGCCTGGTACTGCCTCGCCAGCAGGAGGCTCCGGGTGATGGCCTGCAGGCGTGCGAACCCCAACAGGATCTGAGGAGGCAAGAGAGGCCTCACTCACAGGGGGCCGGGCCCAGAAGGGCAGGGAGCACAGAGATGACCTTTCCAAGAAGACCGAGAGCTGCAGACAGGTGGTACTCCCAGGAGACCTCGCAAACTAGCTTTATCGTTTTCTACTTGTGGGCGGAAGGCTGATGTTAACCTTTTCCACACCTATGAGCACAGCCTATTAAATGAGCTATTACTTGTAAAGCACTTAGACTAGAGCCTGGCATGCAAATAAGTGCTAAATAGTGTTTGGTAAATGGCACGAATAATAAAGTGGTCTTTGTGTGGCCGGTGATAAAAAATTGGCTCGGATATCAGTGAGCGATGGAATTCCAGAGGCCTTGCTTTTCACCTGCAGCCAAACCCAGCCAGTTTCTCGGGAGCTGGCACACCCGTGTGGAGGCCTGTGGCCGGCTCCATGGAACGAATCCCTCAGGGATCCTTAAAACAAGGAGGATATACATTGATGAAGGCCCCCCTTCAATGCTGCAGACATGCTTTGGGCCACAGGAGTCCCTGAGACCCCCAGATGAGTCTTACTGGTTTCCAAATACCAATCCACAGGGCTGGGTGTGTGGAGTCAGGCTTCATCTTACGGGCTTGGAAGCCACACAGACCTGCATTCAGACTCTAGCTCTACTGCTTACGAACTCCGTGCTTCTGGGAAGATTACTTAATCCCTCTACGCTGCAGTCCCGTGACAGAGGGTTGGCTTCATGATGTGTCAAATGATGCTCGCAAAGCAACAGCCCAGGCAGCCTTTGCACCCTCCGCAGCTGCCTTCGAGCCTCTGTGAGCATGGCACCTGGACAGGCCGGGGTCAGTTTTGCTGATGTGGCCACTGCATGTCCCAACCACAGTCACATTCGTGACAAAGGTAAGCAGGCCAGTGAGGTCCAATAGATGTGGTCAAGGTTGCCCAGGCGGTGTGGCTCAGTGGCTGAGCGTTGACCCCTGCACCAAGAGGTCGCCGGTTTGATTCCCGGTCAGGACACATGCCTAGGTTGTGGGCCTGATCCCCAGTGGGGGGCATGCAGGAGGCAGCCAATCGATGTTCTCTCTCATCAATGTTTCTATCTCTCTCTCCCTTCCTCTCTCTCTAAAATCAATAAAGAAAAAAAAAAAGGTGTAGTCAAGGTTGCTCATTAGCAGTGTCTGTGGCCAAGAAAAAAATGATCCATTAACTTATTTTGTCGCCTGACAGTTAGGAACAGGAGCCATCGTCTGCTTTCGGAGGACATCTCACTCTAGCTGCGGAGATGCCCTGCAGGACAGCACTGCCAGCCCTGTGCCCTGCCACCACGCTGAAGAGACAGTGTGGGGTGCTGAGGTCATTTAAAATCTGTTGTCAGCATCTGGTGGTGACCGGGTCCTTCCTGCCTGGGCTCTCACGCTCAGATAAACAGACTTTTAGCATCTGTTCGGTATGGGACAGTGACCCACTGCCCTGCAGGCCCAGTTCCCAGGGCGAGCTACTACCAGCTGGAAGGCCCGTCTGTCGCAGTAGCCTCTCCACCCGGCCTGAAGGGTCACAGCTGCCCGCCGCTGCCTCAGAAACTCCTTCCTGGAAGGAGAAATAAAAGTCACACGTGTGTAACAACCTCATACATTTTAAAGTCTGTGGGGTAGCCATTTGACCCAGTGATCCCACTTCTGGGAATATACCCTAAGAAGCCTGAAACACCAATCAGAAATATTATGTGTACCCCAATGTTCATAGCAGTGCTATTTACAATAGCTAAGATCTGGAAACAGCCCAAGTGTCCATAAGTAGATGAGTGGATAAAAAAGCGGTGGTACATCTACACAATGGAATACTATGCAGCTGTAAGAAAGAGAGATCTCTTACTATTTGAGATGACATGGAGGGACCTGGAGAGTATTATGTTGAGCGAAACAAGCCAATCAGAGAAAGACAAATACCACATGATCTCACTTATCTGTGGAATATAATGAACAAAACAAGCTGAGGAACAAAATAGACCCAGAGACATGGAAGTGGGGTACAGACTGACAAACCTCAGAGGAGGTGGATGTGGGGGGAGGGAAGAGATAAACCACAGAATTTATACGCATGTATGTGTAACCGAGGACATAGACAATAGTGCTGGGGAGGGGGGTGGGAGTGGGAGGAGGGTATCAATGGGGGGGTAAAAAGAGAAACATCTGTAACAAAAATAAATAAATTAAAATAAATAAAACCACACACAAAGTAAATAAACAAATAAAGTCTGTGGGGTACAAACTGTTTTTGAAGGGAAGGGGGATAATAAAATGTTGGGGGAAATAAATCCATAGAAGAATTATTTCCTATAACCCTTTATAAGCCAGAAGACAGACACGTTAGGAACGTAGAATCTACCGCCAACAACGAAATTTGTGAATGAGGACAGTCCAAGCTTTAGAGTAATCAAGAACTCCTCATTCACCTCAAAGATCTATGAGGGGATACATCCCGTCTCCAGCTTTTTATTCCTTGCCAGAGTGCACCCTCTCTCCTGGTCACTAACCCAGGTGCCTACCAGAAACCAGACCAGAAGTCTCAAGACCAGGGCTCCTGTCTGGGGGCAGATCAAGGCAGGAGGGCAGTCCCCAGGCCTGGGTAGCCTGGCACGCCCCATCAGACTGCTCCCCTGCAAGGAAGGGAGTGGCTGACTATGCGGAGGCAGCCTGAGACTGGGCCTCTGTGGAGGCGGAGACACCCCCAGGCGAGCTTGGTACATCTGGATGTGTCTTTTATCTCACACGTAACTTAGTTTTCTTATCACTTCTAATAATTTTTAGAGTATTTTCTTGGGTTTTGAAGAGCAGAGCTCAATCATATTAAAAATCAACTGCAGCACTGGCTGGTTTGGCTCAGCTGTTAAAGCATTGGCCTGCGGACCAAAGGGTCCTGGGTTCGATTCTGGTCAAGGGCAGGTGCCTCAGCTGCGGTTCAATCCCCGGCCCTGGTCGGGGTCATGTGGGAAGCAACCAAACAATGTGTCTTTCTCACATCAATGTCTCTCTCTCTCTCTCTCTCCCTCCCTCCCCCAGACTCTGTCTGAAAATTAATGGAAAAATATCCTTGGTGAGGATTTAAAAAAAAAATCAACTGTAGGGCCCAGCCAGTGTGGCTCAGTGGATTGAGCGTCGTCCCATGGACTGAGAGGTCCCAGTTTGATTCCTGGTCAGGGCACATGCCTGGGTTGCAGGCTTGATCCCCAGTGGGAGGCATGCAGGAGGCGGCCAATCAATGTATCTATCTCATATCAATGTTTCTAACTCTTTCTCCATTCCTCTTTCTCTTAAAAAAAAAATCAATAAAGACATATTTTTTAAAAAGTCAGCTGTAGGGAGTGGGAGGGAAGGGGACTTGAAGGGGGGTACAAACTTCCTGTTCCGAGGTAAGTAAGCATTAGGGATGTAATGTACAACATGATGACTACAGCCAATACTGTTATACGGTATATATGGAAGTTGTGAAGAATAAATCCTAATAGTTCTGATCACAAGGAAAACCTTTTCTTTTTCAAATGTGTATGAGATAATGGATGTTAATTAAACTTATTATGGTGCTCATTTCACAGTCTGTGTAAATCCTTAAACCCATACAGTGCTCCATGTCAATTACATCTCGATAAAGTGGGGGTGGGGGGACAAGAAGAATATCACCTGGAGAACTTCAATATTTACTGATGCCTGTGCTCGCCCAGTCTAGTGACGTCTGAATCTTTGTTGATGGGTGTGAAGAATATGTATCTGCATATCCATCTGATAGTTTTGGTGCACGCACCCACACAGGTGATTCTAATATGAGGACCGGAGCGAGGGTGAGTGTGTGAGAATGTGTGAGAGTGTGAGCGAGTGTGAGTGGATGTGAGTGTGGACGAGCAGCCTGGAGCAGTGCAGAAACATGGGGCAGAGGGTTCCTGCGCTGTGGATGGGGAGCAGCGGCTACCACGGTTAGTGGCTCGTCAGAGGGCCTCTCCCTGCGCAGCCGGAGGCCCCCACCATGGGAGATCCCTGGTCTCTCTGGGAGGAGGCAGCGGGGGCCTAGGGCCGAGCGACCTGAGTCCACCAGTGCACCCTGTGACAAGGACCCTATGATTTTACTCATATATGGGATGTAAAACAGAAAGCCACAAATCAATAAACAAAACAAACACTCATAGACACAGACAACAGTTTGAAGGTTACTGGAGGGGAAGAGTTGGGGAGGGATAAAGAGGGTAAAGGGGGTCACATTTATGGTGACATTTATGGATCGGGCCCACAACCTGGGCATGTGCCCTGACCGGGAATCGAACCGGTGACCTCTTGGTGCATCGGTCAATGCTCAACCACTGAGCCACACTGGCCGGACATAAACATAACTTTTGTCTGCACTGGAAAACCAGAGCATTTGTGTGACTCAGTTTACTGCCATGCGGCACTCTACTGTGGCCTAGAACCCGGCCCACACTGTCTCCGAGGTGTGTCTGTCTGTGGCCAGGGCTAAGGAGCAGGCGGGGATGGGAAGGAGGCAGCTGTGCCTGTGTGAGTGCGGCGCCAAGGGCCCCTGTGAGGATGGAAATGTTCTGTCTTGATACATCCATGTCAACATCCTGGCTGTAAAACTGTGCCATGGTTTTCCAAGATGTTACCACTGCGAGAAACTAGGTGGAGTTTACATGGATCTCTGTGTTATTTCTTACAAGTGCACAGGAATCAACAATGATCTCAGAGTAAAAAAAAAAGTTTAATTAACATGAATCAGATTCTTCGGGTCAAGATGGCAGAGCAGGCAAACACAGTGCTTGCATCCATTCACAATCAAATCAAAGCAACAACTAGACGACACAGCCATCATTGAGAACCGCCCACAGTCCAGCTGAACAGAAGTCCTACAACTAAGGATTTACCAAAACAGCCACATGGAGCTGGCAGAAAGGTCAGAGACATAGAATGGGCTGGCCCACATCCTGTGTGGGGGTTCAGAATCGGGAGGGATATATCAGCTGTACAGGTCGTTCCTGAAAAGTGAGGGGTCCCAGTCACACGCCAGCACCTCCAGCCCAGGGACCAGTGCCGAGAAGAGAAGTCCCCATAACTCCTGGCTGTGAAAACCAGTGCGATTGAGGCTGAGTGAGGTGGAAGCCTCTGAGGTCCCAGGCAGTTCCTCTTAAAGGGCTTGTGCGTGGACCAACTGGGCTCCCTCCCTCTGAGCTCCAGCCCTGGGGCAGCAGCTTGAAAGGCACCAGGAACATAGGGGAAGAAATGAATTGTCCAGTGAGGGCTGGAGGGGCAACTTTCTCCCAGACACAAGTGCTGGCAGAAGCCGTTGTTTTTGTTTGTTTGTTTGTTTGCTGAGCCCTCCCCGCACAGAGCCAGCAGGCAGGCGTCATATCTGAGTCTCCATCAACCTGGCTCACACTGTTCACCCCACCCTGATGATTCCCTGAGACGCTGCCCCATCCAACTTTTGGGCCCACCCAAGCTCTTGCCAGTGGCTTTTCTATACAAATGGCCTGTCTTGGGTCATGCCACAAACTTTTCTGAAATCTCTCCAAATTCACAAATCCCAAACAAGCAGCATCTGGCCTCGGAGTGCCCTATACCTCTTGCTAGGTGGCCCCAGGCCTGGCACTAGTGGCAGCTGGATTCAGTTTGCAGCTTGGCCTCATCCCGGTAACTCCAAGTCCAGCACAGGTAGCAGCCGTCTACAGATTGCTTTGCAGCTCATGTTGGGTGGCCCCCGGCAGGGCACAGGTGGCAGTTGACCTGGGCCTGCATCTCTTAGGAGGCCCCAGAGCCAGTGCACCAAGTAGACAGCTTTGCCAGAGCATCACCCAACTTCATCCATGAGGGACACACTTCTAAGACAGACCCATCTGGGCAGCAGAGCCCCGCTGAAGTGAGTCCTGTTCCATGGGGTTGACTGTGGTTGTGACCAGTCCTCACAGCTGATCAGCCTGGGGGTAAATACCTCCTGTTAACGTGTCAACAGCAATCAAGGCTCAACTACAACAGATGGGTGCACACAGCCCACAAGGGGGTGTACCTGGAGCACCCAGCTTGAGTGACCAAGGAGGCTGCACCACGGGGCCTACATGACACTCACTATATAAGGTCACTCTACCAACACCAGGAGACATAGCAGCTCTACCTAATACATAGAAACAAACACAGGGAGTCTGCCAAATTGAGGAGACAAAAACAAAAACAAAAACAAAAAATATGTCCCAAATGAAAGAACAGAGCAAAACTCCAGGAAAAAAAAACCCAAACAAAATAGAGACAAGCAATCTACCAGATGTAGAGTTCAAAACACTGGTTATAAGGATACTCAATGAACTTAAGGGTAGAGTAGATGAACTTAGTGAGAACTTCAAAAAAGAGATGGGAAACATAAAAATGGAGATAGAAAACATAAAAAAAATCAGTCAGAAAAGAAGAATACAATAACTAAAATAAAGAATGCATTACAGGGAATCAGCAGTAGAGTAGATTAATCAGAAAATCAAATCAGTAATTTGGAAGATAAGAAAGCAGAAATCACCCAATCAGAAGAGCAAAAAGAAAAAAAAATGAGGATAGAATAAGGAGCCTCTGGAACAACTTCAAGTGTACCAACATTTGCATCATGGGGGTGCTAGAAGGAGAAGAGAGAGAGCAAGAAATTGAAAATCTATTTGAAATAATGATGGAAAACTTTTCTAACCTGGTGAAGAAAAAAGACACACAAGTCCAGGAAGCACAGAGAGTCCCAAACAAGATGAACCCAGAGAGGCCAACACCAAGACACATCATAATTAGAATGCCAAAAATTAAAGACAGAGAGAATCTTAAAAACAGCAGTTAGTTACCTACAAGGGAGCTCCCATAAGACTGTCAGCTGATTTCTCAACAGAAACTTTGCAGGCCAGAAAGGATTGGCAAGAAATATTCAACGTGATGAAAAGAAAGGAACTACAACCAAGGTTACTCTACCCAGCAAATCTATCATTTAGAATCAAAGGACAGATAAAGAACTTCTCAGACAAGAAAAAGCTAAAGGAGTTCATCCCACCAAACCAGTGTTACAAGAAATGTTAAAGGGCCTTCTTTAAGGAGAAGTAGAAGAAAAAAATAATCAAAAACTACGAAAATTAAAATGGCGATACATACATATTTATCAACAATTATTTTAAATGTAAATGGATTAAATGGTCCAATCAAAAGACATATGGTGGCGCCCGGCCAGAATGACTCAGATGGTGGAGCATCATCCTGTGTACCGAAAGGTTGCGGTTCAAGTCCTGGTCAGGGCACACACCTAGGTTGCAAGTTCGATCCCCAATTGGTGGCATGTATGGAAGGCAGCTGAATGATGTTTCTATCTCACAATAATGTCTCTCTCTCTCTCTGTGTCTCTCTGTCTCTCTCTCTCATTCCTCTCTGAGCATGTCCTCAGGTGAGGATTAAAAAAATTAAAATAAAATAATAAAAGAAGACATATGGTGGCCGAAAGGATAACAAAACAAGACCCTTACATACGCTGTCTACAAGAGACCCACTTCAGTTTGAACGACACACACAGACTGAAAATAAAGGGATGGAAAAAGATATTTCATGAAAATGGGAACAAACCAAAAAGCTGGGGTAGCAATACTCATACCAGACAAAGTAGACTTTAAATCAAAGGCTATAACAAGAGGAAAAAAGGACCCAGCAATTCTACTTCTGGGTATTTATCAAAAAAACCCAAAACACTAAATAAAAAACATTCATATGTTCATTGCAACATTATTTACAATAACCAAGATATGGAAGCAACCTAAGTGTTCATCAATAGATGAATGAATAAAGAAGAAGTGTATATATACCATGTGTATATACCATGGAATATTACTCACTCATTAAAAAGAACAAAATCTTGCAAACTGCAACAACATGGATGGACCTATAGAGTACTGTGCTGAGAAAAATAAGTCAGACAGAGGAAGACAAATGCCTTTATGATTTCACTTATATGTGAAATCCAAAATACAATATAAATGAGCAAGCAGAAGAGAAATAGACTCATAGATACAGAGAAGATTTTGACGATTGCCAGATAGGAGAGGCGGTTGCGGGGGATGAGTGGAAGGATGATGAGATTAATAAGTATAAATTGGTACTTACAGAATAGTCATGGGGATGTAAAATATAGCATAAGGAATATAGTCAATAATATTCTAATAACTATGTGTGGTGTCAGATGGGTACTGGATTTATTGGGGTGATCACTTCATAAGTTATATAAATGTCTAACCACTGAGTTATACATCTGATACTAATAAGATATTCTATGTCAACTGTAATTGAAGAATAAACAAATATCAAAGTAAAAAAATACATCAGAAGTGAAGATGGCTCCCTCCCTGTCTCTGACTATTCTGGGAAGGCAACCTGTGCATCACTGTGCTGACCCCAAGAATAAGCCTACCTGTTGAGAAGGGCTCCTGGTGGCTAACTGGGCTCAGATTTATAACAGAACCTAACAGTCACTGCTAAACAGGGCCTCTCATGTAAGCCACACTTCAGGGGCAAGCCCGCAATGAGCTGCCTGCCTGTGCTGTGTTCCTGCTGGCTGAGCCAGCCTTACAAAGTAGTTCCTGGAATTGTATTTCAACCAATAGGAATGAGTCTTTTCCGGTCTAATCAGAGCTGCACACCTATTTCCTTATTAACATCTTCACTAACCAATTACAGTGGCTACATTCTGACCAATCAAGACAGTGCTTTTTGGATGAATCAAACCGTGAAGATTTGGAGTCCTCATTTGCATGAGGAGAGACCAATCAGGGATCAGGGGCGGGGCCTTCTCTCTATCAAATCGACACTTCTCTGGTTGGGAGAGTGGTTTCTCTTTGCGCTGAGACTGCAGGTTGTATTTTCCTGCATCAGAGCAGAGCAGAGCTGTCTAGCAAGCTGGGGTGTGTGTGTGTGTGTGTGTGTGTGTGCGCGTGGGGGGGGGGGGATCTCCCTCTAGGGCTGCCTCACAGCCATGCTGTTTTATGACTGAGCTGTGACACCATTGAGCTGTTCTGCTGCTGTGTTGTATCACAACTGAGCTGTTTGCACTGAATAAAGTTTCCTTGTTCACCATATTTCAAGTTGGGAATTCCTGTTGGTGTTGAGTTGGCACCAATGACCCTTGGTTGACAACTGCTTGGTGTGACACTGGCTGCTGATACGTGTTACCTTCCAGGCCACGTCTCTCTGACTCATGACCCTACTCAAAGATGTCCACAGCCTCTAGTCTTTTCTTTTTTTTAATATTTTTTTTCTTTATTGATGTTAGAGACAGAGAGGAAGGGAGAGGGAGAGAGAGATAGAAATATCGATGAGAGAGAACATCGATTGGCCGCCTCCTGCATGTCCCCCTCTGGGGATTTGGCCCACAACCTGGGAATGTGCCCTGACCGGGAATCGAACCAGCGACCTCTTGGTGCATGGGTCGACACTCAACCAGTGAGCCACACTGGCTGGGCCACAACCTCTGTTTTTATGGGTCAGCTGCTCTCTCTCATGTTCTCATGTCTGAGTTTCCAGTCCTTTCTACAATTGGTGATAAATAGTTGGGTTAGCAGAGAGATCCAATCTGTGGATCTGTGGAACCCTCTGGACATGGTGAGGGAGAGGAAGTAATATTGCTGATTTGCTGAACATGAACCGAAATTCAAGTGTTACCTTTACACTGACCAGGGAACTGTGCGTGCCAACGACAGTTTTTTTCTTCCCTCCAAAACCAACCACCTCATAAACCCAGACCTGTCAACTCTCTAAGACAGTTAAAGGAGAACATAAAAATATAGTCGAGACCAGAGCTGATGCTTCATCTGACTCTTGCTTATGCAGTGGGTCCCCCGCCCGCCGACCCCACCACCAGGGAGGTCCTGAGAGATCCTGTGCCTCAGTTACGCCCAGGGAGGGACCAGCAGGAACATGCGCCCCTGCTTGGGGGCTGGGGGTCTTCCCAGGGCATGCCATGGCAGGTGTGTGGGCTGGGAGGGGGGAGGGGCAGGGCTGGCACCTGTATCTGTAGCCCCGCAGGACTCTCTGGATGCTAATCGCTGCGTTTTCCAGGGCCCGGCTCCTCTGTAGCTCCAGCTGAGTGTCCTGACTGTCCTGGAACAGGAGAGATCTCACCGTGTAGCTGCCCCCTCACCGCACCCCCGGGGCCAGCGCTCCGTCTCCAGAAGTCAGGGCCTCTCAGAGTTTTCCTAAATGTGCTCCTGGGGGGCCAGGCAGAGGAGGGGCCCTCAAATTGACCTTAACGTGGCTGAGAGATGGGAGCTGCAACCATAAGCCCCGGCCCCAATCCAAGGACTTCCCACTTTAACTCTTTCTTCTTGTCAGTGCAATCTGGCAAATTTCATTGCTGCTCTGGAGAACCCAAGAGGGGGCAAAAATTTCCCTGAAGTTGTTTTATTTCCCCAAATTCAAGTGAACTGTGTATTCAACTGTATTTATGACAACTCGTTTCAGTGGAAGAACGTTCCCTTCCCCCTTTGAGGGGGATTCATCACGTGAGATGCACCCCTGGGCTCTGACTTTCCCCGGCTCACTGCGGTGCTCCCC
Organism: Tadarida brasiliensis; assembly: GCA_030848825.1. Lineage (NCBI taxonomy): Eukaryota > Metazoa > Chordata > Mammalia > Chiroptera > Molossidae > Tadarida > Tadarida brasiliensis. The sequence goes on from CM061265.1 coordinate 5,228,083, forward strand.
TGATCCCTGTGCCCTGGGCTCTGACTTCCCCTGGCTCACTGCAGTGCTCCCCTGATCCCTGTGCCCTGGGCTCTGACTTCCCTGGCTCACTGCAGTGCTCCCCTGATCCCTGTGCCCTGGGCTCTGACTTCCCCTGGCTCACTGCAGTGTTCCCCTGATCCCTGTGCCCTGGGCTCTGACTTCCCTGGCTCACTGCAGTGCTCCCCTGATCCCTGTGCCCTGGGCTCTGACTTCCCCTGGCTCACTCAGTGCTCCCCTGATCCCTGTGCCCTGGGCTTGCCCTCTTAACCCCTGGAAGGCAGGGACTGTCTTTGTAGAACAGACAGCAGCACAGCCTTTGACAGCTGGTGAGGAGAGGCCAGGGCGTGGAGGCCCTTCCTGCCTTTATCAGCCTTGTATCAAGCAAGCATTGAACCTTTTGGTGTGACTGGGTGGGCACTGGGGACCTAGAAATGGATGAGACCTTGCCTGTGGCCTCAAGGAGCAATCAGGAAGGAAGAAAGGAGGGGAGGGTACTCTCCTCCTCCCTCCTCAACCATCCACCCACACTATATACCCTCCATGTCCCTGTGTCTCCCTCCTGGGCAATGCCTTCCTTCTGCCAGCTTCACCTTCCCAGTGGAATCTAAAACCACTCAGCTTCCCTCTTCAGGTGACAGCCCCAGGCTCAGCAGAGGCCTCAGTAAGGCATGGGCTGGCTACAGGGTGGGACCAGGAGGGCCCGCTGGGGATAGACGAGGGAGGACTCTACGAGGGAAGGGGAGGCAGTAGAGGGTACACAAAAGGGTGGTGGGGATGGATGGGGATGCCTGGATGGCTGCAGGACGATCTCCTGATCTGACCTTCTCTCCTTCTCTTCTTCCTTCTTTTTGTCCCCCTCTTCCCCTCCCCCTCCCCTCCCCCTCCTCCTCCTTCTCCTCCTCCTCCTCCTCCTCCTCCTCCTCCTCCTCCTCCTCCTCCTCCATTTGTCCACCCATCCAAGGCTTACGAGAACAGGGGACAGGAAGGTTTTCTCTCCAGTGAGTGGCTCTTTGACCCAACTGGCAACCTAGAAGGACTGAAGGCCAGTGGGACCACGAGGCTGCCTCTGTGATGTTAGGCCCCCAGGAAGTTGGGAGGGAGGGAGGCGGGACGAGGGAGCTGCCCGAACACCTGCCTAAGCACAAGCTCTAACAGGGGAGGGGTCAACACGCTGAAGCACCAGCTCTCGGGCCCTGTGGCGGCAGACCGGAGGGAGCTCCCTCACGCACAGTGAAGCTAGATCTGGAGACAATGGGCCGGGCACCTTGGTGCTCCGCCCAGTGGCTTGGAGGCAGCCCTTCTTCACCCTCAGGCCTTGCCAGATGCCCCTGAGAAGGCTCCTGAACTTCAGGCTGGGCTGGGCTCTGTCCACGCTCCCCACCTCCCTGACCTGGGCACCGCTTTCTACAATGGGGCCTCAGAGTGGGGGCCACCGCAGAGCAGGGTGCGTGAGCCAGCCTCCTGGGGGGCACCAGACCGGCCCCCCACGCTTCAGGAGGCTGAGGCTGCACCTTCAGGGTCTCACCTTCAGGAAAATTTTGGTCTTTCCCACTTTCCAGTCATTGTTTGTCCCCAGCCACTTCTCAGCGATGGACAGCGTCATCTGTCGAAACTTGTCCTGAAGCTGTCAAGGAGGAACAGGAGTGGCTGGGTGGAGCTGCAGCAGGGACCCCAAGGCAGGAGGCTGAGGGTCCCCCCAAGGGCTTTCTAGGGATCTGAGTCTTCCTCTCCCCACAGGCCTCCCAGCCAGGGACTGCTGGGCCAGGGCACAGGGCGCCTGGGATCAAGGCTGGGGCCCAGGGCAGCCCTCAGGCTCGGGGTTCACGAGGCCACCGCACTGTGCGGGCCCTGGGGCCTCCGTGGGACTGCTGGACACTTGGGCATCCCGAACTTGAGGCTCGCGGAGTGTTTGAGGAAGGATAGGAGGACTTCCTGCTCCCCAGACCACATCACCTCCCCCCTTCTGCTTCACACGGCCAAGTCCTGGAAGGAACAGACTCAGCCCCCAGCCCCCAGAGCCCAGTGGGAGCGAGCCCTTCCTCGGGGCGCCACGGGGAGGGGTGGGGGTGCTGGAGGAGGGAGGGGGGAGGGGGAGGGAGGAAGAGCAGGTTCACGTGGGAGCTAGGAGCCGGGAGGGCCTGGGCACCAGGGGGAGCCCGGAGGCGGGGCGCAGCGGGGCGGAGCACCTGCCGGCGGGAGGCGCTGGGCAGCAGGACGCCGAAGCGCGTGGCGAACTGCTCGAAGGTGTAGCGCAGCGGGAAGCCCGACCTGCGGAGGCGCACGGTCTCCATGGTGCCCGAGTAGCGCAGCTGCCGCAGACACAGCTCCCGGTCGAAGAGCTGCGGGCAGAGGCAGGGTGAGGGCCGCCCCACCCGACACCCTGGCACCCCACACCCGGCACCCCCACACGCGGGCACCCTGGCACCCCACACCCCCACACCCCGAGGCCGGGCGAGAGGAGGGCTCGCTTTAACTAGGATCCCCCTTGGAAGAAAAACATTTGGTCAAGTCGCCGAAAAGTCCTTAAAGTGTTTCCAAGGAGATCAAAGTCGGTCTGGACACTTCCCTCCTTCTCAGGACGTGCAAACTCATTGGCATATGCTCCAGTTAAAATGTTTTCAAGCGCCCCAAACAGTGGACCCCAAGAACTCTGCCTCCTCCTGACTCCCGCGGCCCAGAACCGTTGTCTCCACACTCCAGCGGAAGACAGAAACGCACGTCCTACTCCGAGCCAGCAAGTACCCTGGTCGCCTGGTCCCTCCATGCCCGGCAGATGGCCGGGTGGCCGACAGGCTTTGGGCCTGTTGCTTTGCCCAGGGATGCTGGGTCTCAGCTGCGACCCCAGGCTTTGCATGGTGGGGCCTCTAGAGAGCCCCTCCCCCCTCCAGCCACCAGGAGTCTCTGGGCACCGGGGCCACACAGAAGTTAGTCTGGGCAACTAGTTAGCGCCCATTTATTTAATGTTTCTCATTTAATCTTTACAACAGCCCTGTGTGGGGGGCACTCAGCTCCGATGGAAAGGTGAGGAGCCCGAGGCCCAGGGCCACACCCCTAAGGGCCGAGCTGGCGTCCAACCTGAGCCTGCGGCCCCTCAGCCTGAGGGACCTGACACCCACACAGCAGCGACCACTGTGCGACCTGGGCACCTGTCCAGCTCCTGAGGTGTGGGGGTGTGGAGCACCCTGGGAGCACAGCCCATCCGGAAGATACTTCCGACAGCCCGGGGCAACCTCCATTTCATAGAATTTTCTTCTTTTCAAAAAGTCATTTTGTTTCCTATCATATTTTTTCCCTTGTCAGAGTGATTTTGGGGTCATTTTATTTCCTTTCGGAAGGCAGCTCCTAGTTTTGGGAGTCCCGGATTGGTAGGCTGTGGGTGAGAGTCCCAAGCCCACAGTCGAGGGCTCCTGGGCAGGCAGCGGCTCCCACCCCACACCACGCAGAAGCGGATAAAGACGCCCTCCACGCCAGCCAGGAGTGGGGTCAGCCTCTGAAATCTGGTGGGGTTATTCCCTTACTAAATGCAGTTTACATGTGCCGATGTGCCAGAGGCGTCCAGTACTGCCTCCTGCAGGCAGGTGCTGTTCTAACTCCACCAAGAGAAACCGGGCTCCAGGAGGGAAGCATCTGGCCAAGTGCACCCAGCAGGCAATGGCTGGGCTAAGACTCCTGAGGTCTGGGTGCTCCAAGCTGACCCAAGAGTGGACTGGACTGGTCACCTTACCCCAGGCCCTGGTCAAGGGAATGACAGGACCTGGATGCCATCAGACCCAGCCAGCAGCTGCCCCTTCCCTGTGTGCCCAGCCTCCCATCATTACCAGCGGTTTCTTGTACTCGTTGGGTTTGATGCAGCGGATGAAGTAGGGCTGGCAGTTGGTCAGGATTTGCATCAGCTGGTCCAGGGACTGCTTGAACTGGCCAGCCAAGGTGGCGGGCCGCCTGCCAGTATCTGCAGACTGTGGGCAGAAACACAGGGTCCACGTGGGGGTTTGGGGAGCACACCTGGGGCAGAGGCCTCAGCCCAGTCAGGGTTTCTGCCAAGGTCCCAAGGTGGGGTGCTGCATTCACTCATCCATCACAGGTTCCCCCAGGGCCTGCTGTTTGCAGGCCTCCCCGTTGGATCATTGGGACCCAGAGGGGAGTAAGATGGGGCCACTGCCTCCTGTCTAGAGTTGGGGGTCCCCCACGTGGGATGCACAAGAGAAGACGATGTTAGAACTGGGAACATTCACTTTTTTTTTTTTTATCCTCACCCGAGGACATTTTTCCATTTTTTGTTCAGATAGAGTGGGAGGGAGAGAGAGGAAGAGAGTGAGAGAGAGAAACATCGACGTGAAAGGGACACATCGAGTGGCTGCCTCCCGCACGACCAACCAGGGCCGGGGACAAATTGCATCTGAGGTATGTGCCCCTAGCGGGAACCGAACCCGGGTCTCTCTGGACCGCAGGCTGACGCTCCAACCGCTGAGCCAAACTGGCCAGGGCGGAACATTCACTTTTTTACCTCTTTTCTACATGTTCAGTTTTTGTCTGGGTTATATATATATATTTTAATGTTTTATACTATGCATTGTATTGAATGTATATCATTCTAATATAAATGTATTAACTTATGGACACAAGAGCGGGTCGGGGTGGGTGGGGGAGCCCAAGCCCCTCGCCACGAGCAGTGTTCGTTTTGTGCAATACTAATCTTGGGCAATGCTCCTTGATCAAACCTTCCCAAGGTCACATGCACCTGAGCAAAGGTGCGTGCTGCCACATTGCACCAGTGTGGAGACACTGAGGTCTTCACACCTTCACGACTCTGAGGAGAGGAGGCAATGGCTGGGCTATTTAATAACAACAGGCAGCATTTTCCTCTTGTCCTGGTTTGTAAAACAGTATGCGTTTCCTCCACTGCCATCCTGTTCCCTGAACCTTCCCGGTCATGGCTGTCGGCAGGGCCAGGACACGGCTGTGCTCTGGACGCAGCTGCAGGGAGTCTGGCCTGACTCCACCTGGTTTCAGACCTGGGGGATTCCTGCACCACCTAGGGCTCCGGGGTGCCTCTCTGGGCCTGCTGCACTTGGCCATGGGCCTGGAGGCCTCAGGACCCCTGCAGAGGGGGAGGGGGAGTGGAAAAGGTCAAGGACACTTTAGTGTAGCCAGTGCTGAATTCATGGCCTGGAGAGAAGGGGACCCTTGGTCTGCTCTCTCAATTCCTCAGCCATTCCGCAGCCTCCTGGGGCGGGGGTGGGCTCCTCATCAGAAGATTCACAGGGCTTTTCTGGGATAGTCATGTTTAAGGGGTGAAGGCATAAGAGGGGGTGTTATGGGCAAACCCCCACCCTGCCAGGAAATCCTAGGCTGCCCTAAAGAGCATCAGGGGCGCTCTGCTGCCCACCTCCCTGGAAAGCAGCTACACCACACACCACACCACACACACACACACAGACACAGACACACAGACATACCACACACAGACATACCACACACCACACCACACACACACAGACACAGACACACAGACATACCACACACCACACCACACACACACACACACACACACACACACACACACAGACATACCACACACAGACAAAGCACATACCACACCACACACACACACACAGACACAGACACACAGACATACCACACACCACACCACACACACACACAGACACAGACACACAGACATACCACACACCACACCACACACAGATATACCACACACCACACCACACACACACACAGACACAGACACACAGACATACCACACACAGACAAAGCACATACCACACCACACACACACACAGACACAGACACAGACACACAGACATACCACACACCACACCACACACACACACACACAGACACAGACACACAGACATACCACACACAGACATATCACACACCACACCACACACACATACACAGACACAGACACACAGACATACCACACACCACACCACACACACACACACAGACACACAGACATACCACACACCACACCACACACACACACACAGACACAGACACACAGACATACCACACACCACACCACACACACACACACACACACACACACAGACATACCACACACCACACTACACACACACACAGACACACAGACATACCACACACCACACCACACACACACACATACACAGACACAGACACACAGACATACCACACACCACACCACACACACACACAGACACACAGATATACACACACACACACACACACAGACATACCACACACCACACCACACACACACACATACACAGACACAGACACACAGACATACCACACACCACACCACACACACACAGACACAGACACACAGACATACCACACACAGACATACCACACACCACACCACACACACACAGACACAGACACACAGACATACCACACACCACACCACACACACACAGACACAGACACACAGACATACCACACACCACACCACACACACACAGACACAGACACACAGACATACCACACACAGACATACCACACACCACACCACACACACAGACACACAGACATACCACACACCACACCACACACACACACACACACACACAGACATACCACACACCACACCACACACACACACACACACACACACACACACAGACATACCACACACCACACCACACACACACACACACACACAGACATACCACACACCACACCACACACACACACACACACAGACATACCACACACCACACCACACACACACACACACACATACCACACACCACACCACACACACACACAGACACACAGATATACACACACACACAGACATACCACACACACACACACAGACATACCACACACCACACACACACACACAGACATACCACACACCACACCACACACACACACAGACACACAGACATACCACACACCACACCACACACACACACAGACACACAGACATACCACACACCACACCACACACACACACACACACAGACATACCACACACCACACCACACACACACACACACACAGACATACCACACACCACACCACACACACACACACACACACAGACATACCACACACCACACCACACACACACACAGACACACAGACATACCACACACCACACCACACACACACACACACACACACAGACACACAGACATACCACACACCACACCACACCACACACACACACACACACACAGACATACCACACACACACACACACACACACAGACATACCACACACCACACCCACCCACACACAGACATATCACACACTACAAAACATGCACATATAATACACACACACCACACAAAATGAGACAGCCCTGTGAGCCAGGACAGTGGGACAGGGAAACTGAGGCAGAGCTGAACACACTGACAGAGCCATCTACAGCAGACACAGCAGGTCCCCTCCCTGCAGAAAACATCGAGGCCTCAGCTGTACTTCAGCTCCAGGCCCAGGAAAGCAGCAGAACCAGGTGGGCGACACCAGGACCAGCTGCGATGACTAACGACCCCCTGCCCTGATCTGACCAGTCAGTGGACACCAGGACCCTGAAGGAGCACACCTAGAAAACTGATGAATACTCTGCTGAGACCCTCCCCTGAGACCTCCCCTAAGATTCCGCGTGCAAGAGAGAGATACAGCCTCAAGACACAGCCCCGCCGTTCCCTTTCCCTCTTCTCCCCCCACAGGACAGATCTCCTAGACTCTAAAGGACCCCATGAGGCTTGCAGCCAGGGGAGCTGTGGGCCCCTGTTTTCACTCCCTTCTGTGCCTGGACTGAGAAACCCAGACCCAGGCAGCAGCTTCCCCGGCACCTGCATGTCTAACCAGGACGACCCGAGGACGGAGACGCTGGAAGGGACAAGGGGCCCACCTTGAAGAGCTGGCCCCCCGCCTTCCCCCGGAGGATCGTTCCGCGGCCCAGCTTGACGTCTGCTGACTCCAGCTTGAAGATTCCCCTCAGGAACTTGTTTTGGGAGGAGTGGACCAGGGCGAGGATGTCTGTGCTCAGCACGTCTCGGTTCTTCTCCAAGAAGCCTGTGGGGAAGGCAGAGCCCGTCCACCACCCCAGCCAGCGTTTCTGTGACCCACAGGGAAAGAGGGGGCGCTGGTCACACCAGGAGGCCCCACGAGTCCCTCTGAAGTCATCCTCTGCACCCCTCCCTCCGTCTCCCGGCCCGGCCCACCCCAGCGTGGCACCCCCTGTGCCCACCCAGCACCACGTCCGGTGCATGAACAGATAAACCCCGACCACCCTGCTCACCGTCCTCACTGCACTCCGCCTTGGCGAAGCCGCACACCTGTGATGGCCTCCCATCCCTTCTGTGCCCGCGCAGCCCCTCTGCCCCACACATCCCAGGCCCTGAGGACTCCCGAAACCGCACACAGCCCGTCATCACCGCCTGAGCCCTTCCTCTGCTCCTCGCCTGCCGTGCACTCCTGTTCTCCTCCTTCCTGCTCTCCCGCAGGCCCGGGCTCTGCACCCCGGCGCCCAGTCTCCCCGGAAGGTCCCTATTCTCCTGTGCCCCCAGCCTCCATGGGCTGTTTTGGGAACGCGTTTTCAGCCGAACCCACTCGGGCCAACTCCTGCTCGGTGCCAAGACCAAATCAAGCGTCATCTGTTCCTGGAGGCCCTCCTGGCCCCAGGTGAGGCGAAGAGCCCTCCTCGGGGCTCTCACTACCCCCGGGCAGGCTTGCTTTGGGGCCCTTTGCTCAGTTCAGGGATGCTCTGAGGACTTGCCATCTCCTCCACCAGCCACAGCAGGCCCAGAGGTACCATGGACAGGAGCGCCTCCCCTCCACCTCGCCCTGGTCACAGCCGTCGCCGTAACTGCCAATACACCGGGCACTGGCCACTGGCTCAGCGGACGGACGTCGCACACCCTGCATTCAGGTTCCCCAGAGCGAGGGGCCCGAGGGCCTGTGCCAGGGCTCTGACCCCGACATTTCTGGGTGAAATTGGGCAAGTCCGACTCAGGCAACTGCTTATTTACATAAAGGAGCTGAAACCAAGAAAAGAAGGAAAGGAGAAAGTGGAGAAGTCACTCCTCAGCCGCCCCGACCAACTCTTGAAATGGGCGGCCTAGGCATGTCCCAGGAGCTTGCACTCTGGGAGGGAGGCATGGCCCCTGCCCCGCCGAGGCCAGAGGGGCTCTGGGAGAGGCCGCGTGGCCATTCTGGGCAGGAGCGGCAGCTTCAAAACCTCCGGAAAACCAGCGAGGGGTGGGAGCTACTTTGCTTTTCCTGGAGCCCAGAATGGAAGACAGGAAGAAATTAAACACCCCTTAGCTTAGTGGCTCCAAGGATGTCTGGGTGACCTACTGACCATGAGCTCCTTGGAAGTTACTGTCCTCCTCCCTGGGAGCTTCACTGCACATTCTTGGAAAGGAATGTGTGCCCTCAGGCAGTGTGTTGCATGTGTGTGTCTGTGCACGTGTGTGTGAGAGCATGTACGTGTGTGCACACATGTGAGAGCATGTACGTGTGCGCACACATGTGTGAGCATGTACGTGCGCACATGTGAGCATGTATGTGTGAGCATGTGTGCACTTTGGCAGACATGTTTAGGAGGCAAGCATGTGTGTAACTCACTAAGGAGACCCTGAGAGCCTGGGAGCCCCAAGGTCCCTCCACCAGCCCTCGTCTGGGGGTCTTGGAAGATCCTGCCAAGGCCAGGGGTGTGAAGACTGAGACTCTAGAAACTGGGGAGGAACTATGTTATGGCCTGAGTTGTGTCTCCCCAAAACCCATCTGCTGAGGTCCTAACCCCCAGTACCTCAGAATATGACGGTATGTGGAGATAAAAGGTGATTAAAGAAAGGATGATGTTAAAATGAAGCTATTCTGCTGAGTCCTCATCCATGGTTCTGGTGCTGTAAGAAGAGCAGGTTAGCCCGGCCGGTGTGGCTCAGTGGTTGGGCGTCGCCCCATGGACTGAGAGGTCCCAGTTTGATTCCCGGTCAGGGCACATGCCCAGGTTTCGGGCTCCATCCCCAGTGGGGGGCGTGCAGGAGGCGGCCAATCAATGTTCTCTCTCACATTGATGTTTCTATCTCTCTCTCTTCCTCTCTCTCTAAAAAATCAATAAAACATTAAAAAAAAAAAGAGCAGATTAGGACACAGACATACTCAGAGACAGAGAAGAAGCAGCCTCCAACCACAAGAGAAGCTCAGAAGGAACCACCCCTCCTGACACCTTGATCTTGGACTTCCAGCCTCCAGACTCTGAGGATTTTAAATGTCCGTGCCCATCTGCGTCACTTTGCTGTGGCAGCCCAAGGCAGCTAATGGGCATGGAACCAGCCGGAGAGAGCACACCCCCCTCCACTCTCATCATGGGCAACAAGGGACTTGCTCTGAAGTCGGGCACAGGACCCCACAGGAAGGTGCTGGGTAGCTGCTCTCCATGCCAGGCCAAGGAGGGCCAGGCTCCGTCTGAGGGGCTGTGCTCCTGGGACTCTGAAGACGACTGTGCACGAGCAGGACTTTCCTGTCCCACTCTGGCCCTTTTTAAGTCACCCACCTTTTAGTGGGGTCTCTGTGCATACCTGCACAGCCTGGTGTGAGGCCTGGGGGACTGAGTTAAGGGTGGGACAGGGGCAGGGGGCCTATGTCCCCCAGGTGCCTGTGGGGGGGGGGGTTTGCAGCAGGAGCCCTCGCAGAGCTGGAGTGAAGAGAGCGCGCGTGCCACCCTGTCTCTCCAACTGTGTGGCTCTGAGTCTCCAGTCACACAGACCAGAGCACGGCCTCGCTCCCCGACATGGCCCACAGAGGTGCCTGCGGCTGCCTGCCTGTCTTCCTGACCACAGCTGCGCACTGGCCACCTTCCACTTTTCTGAGCTCACCAAAGGGTTGACCACCCCAGGCCCTTGTTTTTCCACTCTAAACCATGCTCGACCCTACCTCAGCATATCCAAAAATTAACTCAAAATGGATCAAAGACCTAAATGTAAGAGCTAAAATTAGAAAACTCAGAAGAAAACATAGGGGTAAATCTTGGGTTGGACAGTGGTTTCTAGGTCATGAACCCAAAAGCACGAGCAATGACAAAAAATAGGTAAGGTGGACTTCATCAAAATGAACACTTTTGTGCTTCAAAGAACACTGTCAAGTGAAAAGATAATCCACAGAATAAAATCTTTACAAGTTATATATCTGATAAGGTACTTATATCCAGAATACATAAAAGCTCTTACAACTCTCTGGAAACAGCCCAAGTGTCCATCAGTAGATGAGTGGATAAAAAAACTGCGTTATATATACACAATGGAATACTATGCAGCTGTAAGAAAGAGAGATCTCTTATCCTTTGAGAGACATGGAGGGACCTGGAGAGTATTATGCTATGTGAAATAAGCCAATCAGAGAAAGACAAATACCACATGATCTCACTTATTTGTGGAATATAATGAACAAAATAAGCTGATGAACAAAATAGACCCAGAGACATAGAAAGGAGTAGGGTTCAGACTGACAAACCTCAAAGGAGAGGGTGGAGGGGGGAGGGAAGAGATAAACCAAAGAACTTATATGCACGTATGCGTAACCAGTGGACATAGACAACAATGCTTGGGGAGGGGGCAGGATGGGGAGGAGGGTGTCTAGGGGGGGGAAAGGAGAAACATCTGTAACAAAAATAAATTAATTAATAAAAATTTTAAAAAATAAAATAAAAGTAAAAGTAAAATAAAAAACGTACAGCTCAACAATAAAAGGACAAACCAATTAAAATATGGGCAAAGGATTTGAATAGAGATTTGTCCTAAGACCGCATACAAGTGGTCCATAGCACTTGTGCAAAGATGCTCAACATCATCGGGCGTCACAGAAACGTGCATCAAAACCACATGGAGACACTGCGTTAAACCCACTAGGCTGGCTACAATCAAAGAGGCAGACAACGTAAGTGTTGACGAGGGTCTGGAGCAATGGAACCCCCACACACTGGTGGTGGGAATGTGACCTGGTGGGGCCTATTTGGAAAACAGTTCAGTAGTTACACAAAAAGTTATACCATATGACCCCGCAACTCCTCTCCTCAGTATATACCCCAAAGAAGTGAAAACATATGTCCACATAAAAACTTGTACATGAGTGGTTATAGCTGCATCATTCAAAAATAGCCAAAAAGTAGAAACAACTCAAATATCTGTCAACTGATGAAGGGTCAAACAAAATGTGATGTATTCACACAGTGGAATGTTATGCTTCAATGTAAAGAAACAATGTCCTCACGTGGTACAACATGGGTTAATCTTGAAAATATGACGCTAAGTCAAAGAAGCCAGTCATGAAGACCACATGTCGTGTGGTTCCATTCTTACGAAATGCTCAGAACGGGCAAATCCATACAGAGAAATGAACGGCTGCCAGGGGCTGGGGGAAATGAGGAATGGATGCTCATGGGAGGTTTCTTTTTGGGGTGATGAAATGTTCTAAACTGTGACAACAGTTCCACCGTTCTGCATATACGAAAAGCCATCGAGTTGTGTACTTAAAATGGGTGAATTACATGCTATGTGAATTATATCTCAATAGAACTATTATAAACAAAACAAACCATGTGCGGTCCATTCAATTCCCTCTTTCCCATCGCTTGCTCTGCAAAGCGACCTAACCATCTCAGCCTCCTTTCTGTGGCCTTCCTGGAAACGGACCCAGATTTGGAGGAAGGCGGATGTAGTGAGAAGCGGCACCTACCTTCTGCCTGGTAGTACACCTCGCCGGCAAAGTGGGCAATGCCGAATCTGGCATCGTGGATGTTCTTGGGCTGCAGGAAGGCCTTGTTGTTGGCATGGACACTGCTCAGCTTTTGCAGCATGGTGGTGTCTGTCCCCTGGAAGAACACAGACACCCAACGGGCTGGCGTCCCAGAGCCCAGCCACAGGGAGGTCAGCTGGCACATGCCCACGGGGCTTGGGGCTCTCTTGTGGGCCCAAAGCAATGGAGCTCAGAATGACTGATAGCCTTTCTACAGACAGGAAACTGATACCTTGGGGTTGGTGACTTGTCACAATGAGCGGGGGCAGATACTGGGTTTGCCAAACTCCATTGCCAGCTCCCTGGCTCCACCCTGCCCAGGGACCCAGCCCTGGCTTCCCCATCTCTGGAGTAAGAGCTCTCACTGGCCGGATTTGAGAGTCTGTCTCCCCAAGGACAGGCAGATTTCCCCAAGGGCAAGAACAGAAGTGTTTCCTTCTCTTGTAGCCTCTGCAGCCTTGGCCCACAGGTGCTTAGGAAGCCCTCTGTTAAGGTGCGTCCTGGAATCTAATGAATGACCGAGTTGTCATCCTGCTGGGGAGTGGGAGTGAGGGGAGAGTCAGGGAGCCTTCCTACAGGGTGGGGTGGGGGTTGCCTGAGGCGGGCCTTGAAGGAGAGGAGGTCTGGTTGGGAGATGAGCTGGGGCTAGTTGACTGATTCCTAGCAGAGGTTTCAGCAACCCCAGACAGATGGGCCACCCCGCGGGGAGTTTCCCAGCCTCCAGAAGCAGACCTGGGCTGGGTCTCAAGCAGCGTGTCCGTGGGCTCGGGGACGCACCTGTGGGAAGCGGCTCTCCTCATCCAGCAGGGAGATGACGCTCATGGGCTTGAGGGCCAGCAGGTCCAGGGTGGGCCGGTTGTCGGTGTAGTGGATGAAGTCCCAGGCGATGCCCTCGGAGCGGTACTCCTCCTGCTCCAGGGTGAACACGTGCTGCACGAAGAACTGCTGCAGGTGCTCGTTGGCGAAGTTGATGCAGAGCTGCTCGAAGCTGCGGAGGCAACGCCCCCACCAGGGCGCAGCGGGGTCAGCTCCGCCCCCAACGCAGCTGGTGGGAACCGCAGGGTCTCCTGCCACTGGCACGGAGCCACCCGTGTGCGTGCCCGTGGAGGCACACCCCCTTCACAGGGAGCCCTGCGTGCACACGGACACACACCCTCCCTCCTCTCTGTGCCTCTATGCCCATCATCTCGCCTCCTCCACCCTGGGGCAAACACACTAAAAGGAAGGAGAAGGCGCCCTGGCCGGTTTGGCTCAGCGGTTAGAGCGTAGGCCCCTGGACGAGAGAGACCAGAGTTCGGTTCGATAAGGACATGTACCTCGGTTGCAGTTTGTCCCCTCCCTGGTTGGGGTCGTGTGGGTGGCAACCAGTTGATGTGTCTCTCTCACCACGATGTTTCTCTCTCTCTCTCCCTCCCTCTCTCCCTCCCACTGTATCTGAAGATAAATGCAAAAATGTCCTCCAGTGAGGATACAAAAAAAAGAAAAGGGAAGGCTCTGACTGATGAAGGCATACCATCAACTCCCTGCCTCGGGCTCCTTACCAACCCTACAGGGTTCTCTGCCAGGCCTGCCTCTCTGGACGTGGAAGTGATCCTTGGGAAACCGAGTGTCCTGTGATAGCCCAGCCCTACGGGCAAGTGGCCCTGGTATGAGAGGGGCTTCTGGAGCCTCGGTACTGACTGCTGGGCTGCTCCGCACCCACAGATGTACCCTTACCCAGCCCAATCCTCCAGCCTGCTCTTCCTCCTGGGCTCCCGCCGCGGGAGGGTCCATCTGTGCGTCAGCCCTGGCTTGCCACCCGCCCTCTGCCTCCTCCCCACTTCCCGTCAGTCACCAAGGTCTGGTCCGTGCTCTGTTCCACACAGCACCTGACCTCCCTACCCCAGCACAGACCACCTTCCTCGTTCACCGGGAGCCTGGTGCTGGCCTCCCGAGGCTTCAGCCTTGCCCCTCGACCCTTTTCAGCTCGCCACTAGAGGAAGCTTTCTGCCCTGCAGATCCAGCCCCCCCACCCCCCAGGGCAGGATCCAGACAGGACACAGTGGGCAGCCTGCCTCTGTCCGGGAGCGGCTCCAGGCACTCAGCTCCTCCCCCTCCCTGAGTGCTCCCACATTGCTGCCTCGTGTCTCCTTCCTCACCACCCAGTTCAGCCTCATCCCCCGGATCTCACAGAGACATGTCCGCCTAGGATGGGTTGCTGACATATGGGAACCTCATCATCCCTGGACTGGTTGTCCGACCTCTGCTAATGCAGGAGGTGAGGGCGCAGGCCCCCACGCTCCCTACTCTGACACCCTGCTGGGAGAGGGCCCAGTGGACACTGGCAGGAGGCATGACTAAGGGACGGGTGCCGGGTGACACAGGCCCCAGGCTGCTGCCCTGCCACTAACCCGCCTGCGGCTCCTTCAGGGCGGGGTCCCTGCGTGTGTGGCCAGATCTCCCACAACCAGCTCCTCCTGCTCCTCGAAGTCTCCAAGGTGTGTTTGGTCTGCTCAGCTGACCACGTGAGAACAGAAACCGATGATCTGGATCGTGATATAGTTTGTCGTGCCTTAGAGCGCCCGTCCTACGGGGCCTAATTCTGCCAGCCTGCCCCAAGCTGCCTGCTGGTACCGCGGGCTCCGGGGGGCCTGCCATCCCGTGTGCTCGCACGGAGGCGCTGTGGGTGCCGGGGGGCACGCGTGGACCCCCTCCCTGCAGAAACACTCGGCCTTCCAAGTGGACCCCCCGGCACCTGTCATGGAAGGGAGTCCAGTGGCGGAGGAAGGCTACCCTCTGGCTTGGTCAGTGAGGAGTCGGCTTATCTCCCGTTTTCTGAACGCAGGTGAACTGAGATCATACCTATTGTTCTGAAAATTTTCAAAGCCAAATATGTCCAGGAGGCCGATGGCCCTTCGCACACTTTTGGGGTCCTGGGCAGGCGGAGTGAAAATTGCAGCGTTGATCTTCTTGACAATCCACAGGAAGAGGTGCCCATAGATGCCCTGGGGAGACAGGGGTACTGCCAATGGGCTTTGAAGCACAGAACAACGGGTGCCCCTTTCTCCAAGTTTACCCAGAAAGTCTCACTCACACTGGATCCACAGCCCTACTGAAGGATATCATCCCTACTTTATTTATTTATTTTTAGAGAGAGAGGAAGGGAAAGGGAGAGAGAGATAGAAACATCGATGAGAGAGAACATCGACTGGCCGCCTCCTGCAAGCCTCCCACTGGGGATCGGGCCCACAACCTGGGCATGTGCCCTGACCAGGAATCAAACCAGTGACCTCTTGGTGCATGGGTCGACGCTCAACCACTGAGCCACACCAGCCGGGCGATATCATCCCTACTTTAAAGGCGAGAAGCCAAGGCCAGAGGCTAGGAGGCACATCAGCACCAGGCAGGTGACCGGCAGAATTGGGAGTTGACCAGCTGTCTCTGCTCTGTCCTGCTCTCCACCAACAAGGCAAGGAGCCATGTTCAATAGGTAGCTGCCCTTCCCCCACAGTTCCACACCTTGACAAAGGCATCCCTCCGGTCGGCAGCCTGGGCTATGTTCAGAGGCCTGGTGACAAACTCCCCGCGGATGATGATGGAGTGCTTGATGAGACAGTCTCGGAGTGCCTGGTGTGTCACCTGGGGAGGCAGGTGGACAGCTGGCGGAGCTGGGACTGGCTCCAGGACTCTGCCCTGCTTGTACTTTGTCTTGTATCCTCTCAGGACCAAACACCTGATGCCCAAGGCCTGAGGGTGGGAGATGCCTGTAACTAGGGCCAGGCCAGATGGGGACCAGCATCAGTGTCCTGGGTGGGCCCTGGCCAAGGAGTCTGAGGACTGGGCGTTAGAGCATTCTGGAGGGGTGCACAAGCTGGGTGGGCCCTGGCTACTTGTTCACCAGCCCTGTGCTGGTCTCCGGGGGCTCACGAAGGGGCTATGGCCACCAGGTGGACCTTGGAAAGCAATGGGCAGGGAGGGCTCTAAGGCCAGGCCCTTGGCATCTGGATACGGCCCGACCAAAGCCACCCCTGCTGGAGGCTGAGGCCTGAGGGAGCAGGAGTCTGGATGGGCCAGGCCCCCACCATGCAGGGAAGACCGAGCTGGCAAAAACCCAGTTCCTAAGAACCCTGCTCCAAATGAAGAACATGAACGGTAACTGTGCCTAATGCTCCTATTTGTCCTTTCCTTCCCTCCTTCCTTCCTTCTTTCCTTCCTCCCTCCCTCCCTCCCTCCCTCCCTCCCTCCCTCCCTCCCTTTCTTCTTCTTCTTCTTCTTCTTCTTCTTCT